>JAWNNU010000151.1:5417500-6617500 GCA_035044585.1 Scaptomyza polygonia | reverse complement strand
TCGCGCCGGTCGGATCAATCGAAGGCTTCAAGCTTGAGTGAATCGGTGTGTTTTTGTGCTTTCACTTTCGCTCTAAGCTCTCTCAACACAGCTATAGCCCTGGCGGCTCTTGCTGTTTACATTCTTTCTCTTCTTTATTTGTGCATGCATTATTGAGTATTGTCTGCTGCTTTGCATGCGGCGTTTGCATTTTATGGTTTATTTACATCTCTTGCGCTCAATTTATTTGTTACCTCACCAGTGTGACCGCAACGGACATGTTACTTCACTATAAACATGAATACATGCCAAAAAAACACAGAAGCACATCAATAAACACAAACCACAGCCACACACTTAATAAGTAAACAGTAATTGACACAGACACTTACAAAGTGCGACGCATAATTCTATGTCTATTCATACGAGTTGTTGGCAATCTTTCCTGGCATGTAGTGTAAATTGAATAAAATCGGACAGTTGTGGGCAGCAACAGTAAGCTACTGCGTTCGGCACGTATGTATGCATATATAGTACACACATGCATATGTACATAGCACTTACAAGCCGTCAGATTTGTACAACGGCACGTTGCATTGCAGCAGGCCTGATGGAAGTTGAGAACAAATTGAAAATTCAATTCAATGCTAACTGAAAACGAGCGGAAAATTAATTTGCTAATTGGAAATGATATTGTGGGCTGTTTTTTAAATGGGACTTAAAGGGATGGGGTGAAGAAAGCTTGTCCAGCGAAACATCGAACTTTGTTCAAGGCCATCATCAGGAAAGATACTTTGACATTCATCTCGCACTGAGCCAACTCACACTCTGTATATCATTCACTGTGTGCCAATTGTCAATTTAGCAACTTGGTGCGTTGTTACCATGTATATGCATATATAAATAAAACGCCAATTCATAATATTGAGTTTGCATGTGTGTGTTTTAAAATAAGCCTCGAGCCATTTCAGTATAATAATCAACTTGTTACTGCGGCTGTCTTTCATTAAACTTGTTTCAGCGCGCGCAACAGCAGCAGCATCAGCTGGAGATAAGTTAAACAGTTTTTATCTCTTGCACTTGTTTATTTGTACCGCTTATGTACACAACAAGCCTGCTTCTGTGCATGAATGAATATAGTGTATGTTTGTACGTAATTCAACAACAGTTACATTCACAATTGCAAATGTCTCTCTCTCACTTTCTAGTTGTCAAATAAAGCTTAACAACGAGCAACACTTAAATTGCAAGTTATGCGTTCGCAAATTTAATATACACACTTACATATTTTGTTGGCCGTCAGCCAGTTGGAGAAACAAGGGGAATAACACGCGCTGTGGGGGAACGCACTCATATCGCCATTATGAGTGCGCGCCTGTGCGGTGCGTGCCGTCCTTGGAACTCACAACTGGTAGTGCGACTACACTCTCCACGCGAGGGCGGCTGGAAGCAGGCCCTTGGTAAGGTCATGTCTCTGCCAAGGGTGCTGACGAATAGTAGTCGGGCGAGAGAAGAAAACTCTTTAAAATTACCCCAGTCCAAGGTGGAACAGCATCGTGCCGAGGGACTCGTGGCTGAGGGGGAGCTCAGTCGTTACTTTGCGAACTCTGGATACCTGCCGACCTCCAGTTTAAGAAGGCTTCCCGCGGTACACGGGCTATGCCGCGGGTGACTGTCCACACCCGTCTACTCGTGGGACCAAATTATGAACACCGACAAACAAACAAACCCAGTGTCCGGGACACTCAAAAACCCGGTGGGAAACGCCAATCCCTCTATAGGTGCTTGCACCTCCTCCGCGACATCTGGTACGCCAGCAGGTGCTCGTAACGCCGCAAGCGGCATTGGTGCAGGACGGACAAGCCATTCGTCCTCACACCCCGGACGCCGACCTGGAACGGCTCCTGGAGCTCGGAGGCTGCAACACAAGTTTGCAGCACCAGCGTCCAGGTCCGCGACGCAGGCGGTCGCCCCGGGGTCCGCCTCTACGGCAGCAAATAAACCGCCTATACAAGACCGGAGGCGGGCTGCAGAGATTCTGCAACTCAACCTGAGCGGCCAGCAGTCGTCTCCCGACGGACTCAAGCTCGTTGAGTGGGCCAAGACAATATTGCCGGATTTTAAGCCAGCAATCCCGGCCGCTTCTGCAAAAGCCAAGCAGAAGCGCCAACGCTCCGTGGAGGAGCAGGCTCCGCAAGCCAAGCGGATAAAGCAGCCACCGCGTCCACAGCCACTCACTCGGTCCTTCGCCGAAGCCGCAAAGGGGAAGGTTCTAATTGGGGTCCTCGACAGGGGCCACAAGGAGGGCCATATCCCGCGGAACCAGTGGGGGGCCATTGAGAATGAGCTCCAGGACAAGGTGGTTGACCTAATGGAGCGGTCTGGTGGACCGCCGCCTCGTTGCTCTGATGCTGGGTGGCATCAGGGCAACATAAAAGCGATAGCCTGCGAGGACGAGTCATCGGCAGAGCTCTACAAAAAAGCGGTGGCCTTGCTGGGGGAAGTCTACCCCGGGGCGAAGCTCGAGGCGGTCGACTGGAAGGACGTGCCAAGTCGGCCCAGAGCGAGAGCTTGGGTTTCCGTCAAGCCAGAGGAGCCCGAGCGAATCCTCAAGCTCCTTCAGATGAGTAACCCCGACTGGTTACTCAGGATTGGAGGATTGCCAAGGTCGAGGCGCCTGAAGGCAACAGCCGACAAATCATCCTTGTGATAAACGATGAGTCGGCTGAGACTCTGGTCGCAACAAATGGGGCGGCTCACTATGGCTTCAAGCCTATCACGATCAAAGTTTACCGCTCGGACGCAGCCAGCAAGCCGTCAGGGTTGGAGGACGCACCGGAGGCACAAGTCACTGCCGCACTCCCGGAGCAGCCACTGCCGGTTGCTGTCGCCGATGATACCACCGCCAATGGTAAAATCATAAGCGAAGCGCCGGCAGCCAAGACGAGTGACGCCGAACTCGCCGACGCGGCTCAAATGATCAGCCTCGAAGAGGAAACGGATGACGAGGCTGATCTCACAGTGGTGGAGTTGAGAACGGAAGATGTCTTTGACACTCCTCCAAATCAACCTCCACCATTGTAAAGCGGCTGCAGCCGCCCTTCTGCTCCGCATAAGCCAATGCGGAGCAGACATTGTCATGATCCAGGAACCTTGGGTCTGTGGTGGCAAGGTTTCTGGACTGGGGACTCAGGACTACAAGCTGCTTGTAGCCCACAACGAAGGTAAAGTCCGCACCTGCATTCTAGCAAGAAAACATCTAGACATTTTTCTGCTTCCTGATTTCAGCGATGGTGACAACACGGCTGTATGCCTTGAGCTAAAGTCTGGACAGGTCAGACTTAGCTCCGCCTACATGGCCCACGACCACCAGGGGCCCCTACCACAGCAACGACTACGGGCGTTAATCGCTGACTGCGAATTGACGCATACCGAGCTGATTATATGCTGCGACGCCAACGCTCACCACCATCAGTGGGGCAGCTCGGATATAAATGAACGGGGTGAGTTACTCTTCAATTATATCTTAACAACAAACTTGAACATTTGTAATATAGGTAACGACCCGACCTTTATCATAAAGAATAGGGAAGAGGTCTTAGACATGACGCTAGCCACAACCTCCCTCTATAAACAACTGACAAAATGGAGGGTACTCGTAGAGCACTCTTTCTCCGACCATAGGTATATCGACATAGAGTTCTGTCTTGACATACCCAGACCCAAATGGTGCAGAAACGTTAAACGTACAAACTGGACCAGATTCAAAGAATGCCTCGAAAGGCTAATCCCAGAGCATCCCCCAGTGGGATCCCCCTCTACCGAGTACACAGAGTTACTCACAAGTAAGCTCACGGAGGCATGCAAGTCCGCCCTAAACATGACATGCCCCCAGAGCAAACCAAGAGGCAAAACAAAACCACCATGGTGGTCCTCGCAATTAGGCGAGCTTCGTAAAACTTCACGAAAGCTCTTTAACAGAGCTAAGTCGAGGGGAGACGACCAATCATGGAGTCTCTACAAAGCCAGCCTATCCACCTTCAAAAAGAATCTTAGACAAGCTAAACGCTCCTCATGGCAAAACTTTTGCTCCAAAATAGAGAGCACTGCAGAAGCAGCAAGGCTCAGGAAGGTTCTCTCAAGTACTCAAAGCAACCATAGGCTACCTCAAAAAACCTGATGACTCATGGACAACGACCAGTCTAGAGTCACTAGAACTTTTGATGGCAACCCACTTTCCCGGATGCTCAGTTGAAGTACCACTACCCCTTATCCAAAGAGAATTTCAGGAACACGTTTCCACCGACCTATTCTCCAGAGATATCATCTCGTGGGCTATTCGTAGCTTCTCACCCTTCAAGTCCCCTGGGCCGGACGAAATTATCCCAGCCCAACTGCAGCATGCAGGGGACATCGCCATAAACTGGCTTCAGAAAATTTTCTCCGACACCCTGACAACAGGAACGATCCCCAAGCCATGGCTCGAATCTAAAGTTGTCTTCATTCCCAAGGCGGGAAAAGCCTCACACACGACCCCCAAAGATTTCCGACCCATAAGCCTAACATCCTTCCTACTCAAGACACTAGAAAGGGTGCTGGGCTTACATATTAGAAATACGATCAAGACCGACAACTTCTCCCAAGCACAACATGCCTACCAAAAAGGTAAATCTACCGAGACAGCACTTCATGCTGTTGTCTCCACAATAGAAGCAGCACTCCACCACAAGGAGTATTGCCTTATAGCCTTTCTAGACATTGAGGGCGCTTTCAATAACGTCGTACCGTGGGCGATCACTGGAGCATTGTCAGAGCTGGGGGTGGGGGACCGCATTGTGGGACTGATTGATCAACTGCTCAAGAGCAGGACAGTCAGGGCCACTCTGGGGTCCTCAACCATATCCAGATCTGTAAATAGAGGCACACCGCAAGGAGGTGTCCTCTCTCCTCTCCTGTGGAGCGTAGCGGTAAACAACCTGCTGCGCTCCATGGAGGGAGGGGGCTGTCGGGTGATCGCTTACGCAGATGACGTTGCCATAGCCTTCTCGGGCAAGTATCCCCAATCCTTGTGCGAATGCATGACCACTGCACTTCAAACATTGTCCTCATGGGCCACATCAAATGGACTAGGGCTGAACCCAGCCAAAACTGACTTAGTCCTCTTCACTAGGAGGTATAAGATTCCCCCCCTCAGGCCGCCGTCGTTGAATGGGGTGGAACTTTCCTTCAGTAAATCAGCCAAATACCTAGGGCTCACTCTTGATAGCAAACTAGACTGGAACCTCAACTCGGAGGAACGAGTGAAGAAGGCTTCAGTCGCACTATATACATGCAGGAAATCCATTGGATTAAAATGGGGAATGGCACCTCACATCACCCTCTGGCTGTACACAGCCATCGTAAGGCCTATCCTACTGTACGGAGTGTCGGTATGGTGGCCAGCTCTTTCAAAGAAGAAATTAGTCCACAAGCTTGGCAAGGTACAGCGTGCCGCTGGACTGACCACAACAGGAGCCCTCAGTACGACCCCAACTGAAGCTCTTGACAACATACTTAATCTTCTACCAATAGACCAAATGGGGAAGCTACTAGCAACTCTCTCTGCCCTACGCATGAGAGAAACAAAGCAGTGGTCCGAACAGACTTACGGACACTCCAAAGGTTCTTGTGGGAAACCCACTTATTCCCAAAAACACGGACTATTGCCGTCCTCAGGAATTCCCCAAAACTCCATTCCATACACTTATCCCCTCCAGGGACGATTGGTGCTCAGGCACGCCAGGGCCGACAAACTCAATAAAAATTTACACTGATGGCTCTAAGCTAGACGACCGGGTAGGGGGCGGCGTCTTTTGCGATGAGCTATCCATTAACAAATCTTTCAGCCTCCCTGACCATTGCAGTGTGTTTCAAGCTGAAATCGCTGCAATTCACGAAGCACTCTCCTGCATATCTGAAATAAATTGCTCTGCAGCCAGAATCTGCATATTTTCTGATAGCCAGGCTGCTATCAAATCTCTCAAAGCGATATCATCTAACTCGATATCTGTCACAAACTGCCGCAGATCTCTGAAGGAGATGGCCGAGCAGTTCGAAATACACCTCATATGGGTGCCCGGACATAAAGGCATCGAGGGCAACGACAAAGCAGACGAGCTGGCAGGCATGGTACTACCTTGCCTCTCCTCACAGGCAAGGAGAGCATGGGTATCCCCATGGCCAGCTGCAAGCTAAGAGTCCGATCGCACTTCGAACTTGAAGCAAACAAGAGATGGCAACTCACCACCGCCACGGGTAGGATTGCCAGGCAAACCTGGCCAACGCGCTGTAAAAAGCGGTCCTTAGGCCTTGTTCACTTAAACAGATTAGGTTGTGCTGCCGTAATCAGGGCCATTACGGGGCACTGGCTAGTGGGGACTCACGCAGCGAGACTTCTAGCCCCTTTCAATGATTTCTGCAGAAGCTGCCGAGACGAGGAGGAAGAGGAAACAGTCTCCCACCTCTTCTGCGACTGTCCAGCTCTCTGCAAAAACAGAAAGCGATACCTTGGTTCTTTCTTCTTATCGGACCTCTCTCAACTGGCGGACACTAAACCGAAAAATATCCTGTCCTTTATTCGAGCCTCGGGCTGGGACCACGCCCTCGTAAACGGTGTAACACACTCTACGTCTGGGTAGACGGTATCTGTGGACTAGGTCCACGACGCGGCATCACAATGGGCCAATACATGGCCTACGTGAGTGGGGGGTTTTTGTCTCAAACTGCTCACTACCGCTCTAACCTAACCTAACCTACATATTTTGTTTATGTACGTTGTACAAGAATAAGTACGCAAATAATTGGCATTCAAAATGTTATTATCTGTCAACAACAATCGTTTCAATGACCTAAGGTCCTTTTCTGACATTGTCAACAGTTTTTTGCTTAACACAGCCGCCATTAAAAGGAGCTTAAAACTCAGTAAGTACCTGTGTATTTATGTATATGCACAAAGGGCTTATTTCCTGCTTAACAATAAGTTGCAAATTTCAGTGTCTTAACCATTTGCACTTTTTATCAAATCAGGTTTGCATGTTTCATTAAAAATTCAATCAGTAAACACTTGTCAGAGAAGGCGTATGCATTATATATAGTATACATATGTGATAAAATACAAGCTGTCAGATGTAGGTAATACATAACAATAATTTATAAAGATGAACAAATTAAGTTCTAAGGAATTCCATCTGGTCTTATGGCGGTGGGGGACTGCGATCAAGAGCAATTGGATGCTGATCCAATAATTTCAAAATAAAGCACTCCGAACCATATCCGGTGCCCACGAGTACCACGACAATGCCACCATACATATTTAACTGCACATGCCAATGGTCACGGGTGTTATCAGCAAGATGAGTGCCAGCTACTCTGCCAGATTGCTCAACCATGCTAGCAATCTTGCCCTTTCCCTTCTGGACACCAGCCAGACAACGAGAAGACTCCAGAGGACCCACCCACTTGAGCTCCCTCTCCGGTTTGACGACTAATCCTCCCCCTCCTCAGCTCCTCAACACACCCTACGATACCTACTACTTCTACTGCTAAGATTCAAGCTATAAAATTTAATAATTGCCCACAAAAACCCCAATAAAAAAAAAAATAAGGATTTCGTATTAATATAACGTTCATATTAAAAACTATCTTTAAGTAACTTTTGTGGTAAAATTTATTTGCATAAATTTGCAAACTTACAAAAAAACCAATGATAAAACGAGACTTTTATTACCGAGTATATTATTTAATTTATGATAATAGTTTTTCAAATTATAAAGTACAATGATTTTTACACACACAAAGGTTTTTTTTATTTGCATTCATCTGCTACATTGAATTAAGCGAAAGACTTATGTATATTATGTGTAAGTTTTACTGACTTATCATAATATTTTCTACAAAAATTCTTATCGTAGCTACTATTTATTTTTTTATAAATTTTTTTTCAACAACAACATCGCCTTTATTCGTTCTGAGTTAACATTGTTGCATGCACAGAGGAACGTGACAAATGATTCAATTTACTGCGTTTCTCAGTTTCAATTTATTTTAAGTCTAATTAAAACTGAGCACTGCTGGCTGCTGACTACTGCTGGACGAGAACTAGCTACTCAATCAAACTTATTACAAACATAAAACAAAATATATACTATGTATATCATATCTACATATTGTGTTTACTTCGACCCGACACTCGGACTTGATTCTCGTCCGTGGGCTATGTGAGAGAGTGCCCGCATTAATTTTTCACAATTTACAATTTACATACTCGTTACTGGAAAAAATCCGAGCAATCTCCGCATTATCCAAGAGCCTTGCGGGTATTTGTGCGGGCAGCGGAAGCATTTGCTATGGCTATAGCCCCGGAATGATTGCGTTTTCAACAGTTTCAGTTCAAGTTACAAATAATTAAAATAATTGCACGCGCATTAACTTCCACAAGTGGTTCAGAATGCAAATAAAGCCGACTAGAAGATACCCATCATTTAAGTGTACACAGTTAACAAAATATTTTAACTTAGATGATGAGAATTGATTTTAAAATTATTAGTTTTCCTTATAAAATTATCAATGGAGAAGAAAATTATTTGGTTAAGTCCTTTAAACTGAGGCATTTAGGGCTTATAAGATTAATATTGATTTTAATATTTTGTTTAGTAAAAAATAACTTTAAACCTCTTAAACTAAATATTATTTCGTTGAAATTCCTAAGATAAAAAATACAAAAATGTAGACTTTATACTATATCAGAATTATTTCTAAGACAATTCTTATATCAAATTCATAACCTAGTCAAAAACCAGCTTATCTTAATTTTTTTGAATAATTTTAAAGAAACAATTGTGATTTTAATTATGCTATCCAACTGGCTTTCAACTGCTGTTTTATTTGAATGCGATGGATATAGATATATATTAATAACGTCGGCCCTCCAGTTGAACACGATCCGGGCCCAATCTGCGCCGCAATCATTATGTAAATTGACCATTGGATTTTCTTTTTTTTTTTTGTGCACACCTGCAATTGACCTTTTAATGGCCATAGTCGACAACCGCCAATTAAATTGATGTCGATTTCAGTTAGAAAGAATTAAAGACTTTAAGACCTGCCTGATAACTGCTTCTGCACTTGGCCGTAGTCGCAACTGGTGGGCCGACAATTGGCACAGGCATTTAAACCAGGCCAACAGCCAGTCAGTCAGTCAGTCAGGCAGCTAGCCAGACACAAAGAAACATAAGAGCGACAACAGCCGGTTTTGGCTCCAAGCCCGATAGCTGTTATTGTTGTTGTTGCTATTAACTAACTTGCACCCAAATGCCGTTACAATCGCATGTGTTTGCACTGAATTTTAATGTGCATATGATTAGCAAATGAAGGATTAGTCAATAATTGTTTGTGCTAGTGTCATGAGAACTCAAACTCCAACTATCAGCCAAAAATGGCAAATAAACTAATTTCAAAACACAAAGTACAAAATATTAGGCAAACAACTATCAAACGTATAGTTAGTTAACATTTGAGCAGCCGATTTTAACAGCTTTGTGAATTTGATATTTTCGAGAGGTTTTGGCTTTCATTTAAGATTTCATAATGTTCGTTTTATCGATCTCTATGTCTAGAAAATAATCATTTTATGGAAATAATTGTTAGATTCAAGATTTATGGCTAACAAATAAGTATGTACTTAGAAACTTGTGTATAAAAGCAACAGTTGCGCACAACAATTAAAGGAGCCACAACGTAATCCTCTTAAACACGTGAAGCACCCAATTATCAATTCTTGATATATGAAACAAAAATCTGTGGTCGCCTGTGCACCTGTGGTAATAAGGTGGGTGTTAGTAGTTTATTGCAATTGCTGAAAACCTACACTCACTAATTAAGCTGCGTTTTACGTAAATGGAAGCAATTAGGAAATTTTCCACGAAATCGCATGCAATTAGGGGAAGCTGCTTCTAATGAGGCGCTTGAGAACGCACACACACAGACTATGACAAAAGGACGATTGACAGCATAAAGGGCAGGAGAAGTAAAGCAGAAAAAGAAACAAACACACAGAATTACCTAAATGCGAATTTAAAGTGGAAATTGAGAGCTTTGAATGTGAAAGGTGATTCGAATTTCGAACAGTATTTGGTGGATGGACAGACAAAGTTGTGGGAGGGGTTGGCATTGCAGAGGAATTAAAGGTCGCTCCGTTGAAAAGAGAACAGACAGAAAAACCAAACCATAAATATTTGGTGTAATTTCAAACTGTTTTTTGTATGTTCATTATTAAAACCTTAAGGGGATTCCAGGTAATTTTTTTCATGTGTCTCTCTTTGATGGTATTTACTTCACTACATTTCATTATAAGCCTTAAAACGCATCAATTGCCGCTATAGAAATAAACTAAATTGCATGCAACAGTTTGTTCTTTTCACAGAATACAAAAAAAAAACTTTATTCGACTCATTTTGTGTACGTTTATTTTTTTTAAGTGTATGTACTCACCTCATCGGCTTTGGGATGTTGATGCTGGCAATTGTGCGCATTAACCAGCAGCAGCCAGCAACAGCCATAGCAATACACAAGAATAATCAATTGGAGTAACTCAAGCCGTTGCATGATGTGCGGTTGATGTGGGTGGCGTGGATTGGGTTGGGTTGGGTGCGCCTTGAGGCTGATCCCTGTCAGCGTCAGTGTATCGCACGGAAAGAAGGGTAAGAGGGAATTATAATAACCTGACCTACAACAGCTACCTTTGGCAACAGCTTTTTGGGCTAATTTTAGATACTACTCAATGCCCGGTGAGTGCATTTTGAGGATTGTTGTTGCTGTTGATGCTGTTGATCACTTCAAACCTGCACACAAGCATGCATATAAACGTTTATATGTATGTACATATTAACATGCTTTTAAAACATTTAATAAACATTTGTTGATTTTCGATAGTTGCATGCTTTTTATTTATTTTGTCTTTTTTTTTATATTTACTTTATGGTTTTTTTCTTGATTTATTTCGTTAAATATGTGTTGAGTTGTTGTTGTTGTCAATTAACTTGCGCTGCGAAACCGGCTGGGCAGCCCATGCTCCTGTCCCTGCCTCGCTCGCACACACTCATGCACACGTTTACACTTACACATACACAATTACGAGCACGGTTACACAGCAAATTGGAATTGGGGCTTTTTTGACTCTTTGTTGCTGTTGTCGTTTTTGCTATTAGGCTTGGGTGGGTGCGTCCGCGATTTGGCCCCACAAGCAAGCATAAAATGCAACGCCAACGCTTACACTTAAAAAGCCGCTGCCATGCCACAGTTTCTGATGTTTATTATTTCTAACTAGCTGCAGCGGCTAACCAAAACAACAAACAAACTAAGCAGCAGCAGGAACGACACAAGTTAAATGTCAAATTCTCATGAACTGCATTTACTGTCGTTGCTTTTGACTGTCGTTTTGATGTATTATCAATTGAATAACTAATACTCTCACTCATTACATTACACTTTATTAAACGTTTTCATTAAATAAAACTTAAATGCAAAAACAACAATCGCGAAGGTGGGAAACAACAAATGACAAACACCGAGACGCGACAACTGGCGTCCTACTTGCTTGAAGCTCGCTTCCGAATTGACTAAATGAACAAATGATGTTTGTGTTGCTATAAAATCAAATGCCAATCGATAGGTCGATATGAAATGTGCTGTTAACGATAGCAGCGATACAAAGGTTATTTATGTTGTAATTTGTATAATGTGCTATTACTTACTTTTCAACTATACAGTAATTAAGAAATATATTTAACTATCTCAGCCATTTTAAAAGTTCAATAGATAGCTGTTTGATAATTAACAGCAAACTAACATTGCGTCTACAGTTGCTTGTCATTCGCATTCCGCGCGAAAGTTTATAACTGATATGAGTTTAAAACCAGTTAGCCATAGACTAAAAATGTAACTTCGTCAATGAAGCTAGCAGCTAGCAGATAGTATAGATTGCATTTAATTATATAAAAAATATATATTTGTATTGATTCAGTTTGATTTATACTTGGCACTACAAGCTTTTTTCGCTGGCGGCCAGCTGTTTTCTCAGTCGAGCTTGTGCCTCTGCTGGCCAGGATTTAAGCTCGGCACTGCCACATTTCAGGCAATATGTTTGCGTATAAAAGAAACTGCAGGATGCATCCTTGCATACAACTACGCCGCATATGGCACACTTGCTGCCCAATGCCACATAGAACTCAGGCTTGGATTGCCAACGTGGTGGTGGTGCCTGGAATGGATCACGCATAACAAAGCTATCCTCCCGAAATTTGATGCCCAAAGCAAACGGGGGCTCCTTTCCATAATAATGCACTTGTTCACGCATGTCGCAGGCGCTGCAATGGAACCCAATCCGAGCAATCCTTTCATCAATATCTTCAGTCTTTTCCGGTTTTATCTTTTTGGGCAGCTGAAGACGCAAAATCTCTGCTGCATCATCGTCGGGCAAGCGTAAATCATCATTAAAGCTGTGGTCCTCTGACATGATGGGCCTCCTGTAAAAATAAAACAAGTTGGAAGAACTTTGACAATGGGCACACAGGTCTTTTGTTTATACACATAAATAACTAGGCTTATATTACAAGTACAGCAATATATAATCTAATAGAAATTATAGATTCTTTGATTTGGTTTATTCAATGGCAGCCATTCCACGTTTGGCAGCCGGATCATTGGGCCACCATTGGGGGCGTTCCGCAAAGCAACGATCACCGTCGAGTACCAACTGCTGAGCGCTGGTGAGGACCGGTTCGATGCGCAATAGGGCCACACCATGATTATGGGCATGCCCGTAGACGCGTCCAAGGTTAGCGCCAGCAACAGATTTTACCGTAAAATCTGATTTAAGTGGTGCTGTAAATCGTATGGGCATATACCGCTTGCGAATGACGCCCGAATGATGGACACGAGCAGTAAGCTCCTGCCCAACATAGCATCCCTTGTTGAAGCTGACGCCGTTAAGGTAATCTGCATTAGCCTCCAGGGGGAAGCATTTGCCTGGCGGCAACTCGTCGGTACCCTCGCCAATGCCCTGCTTGTAGCGCAAGAGCTTATAATTGCTTTCCTCGCTGGGAGTAACAGCGACCACATCATGACTTTTCCATAATGTCTTTGTCAGCTCAGTTTCGTCCATGTCAGCGGGGGCAAGAAGACGAGTGCCCAAACTCTCGATGCGCGGATCCGGTGAGATGAACAAATTCGTTGATTTTTGTGTACGAATCTCATCTCTAACATTCTTTCCTTCTTTATTGAACAACACCCAGGGCACATATTCATCATCCACGGTGTCGATATCAATTTGTTTGCGCACACGATATGTGCGCAGATGCCGACGAAAATCTGAGGATGCCTCTCGATCGCATTCTAGCAGAAACGTATCTGGATCATTGGTGCGGTAGATGATGGTGTCGTACATTAAGCGTCCAGCACGATTTAGGAACAGACTATACATTGATGGCGGTCCGTTGGGCACCTGCAGGCGGGATATATCTTGGGTGACGAGACCCTGTAGAAATGGTGTCACCTCCGAACCATGAACGCGAATAAGTTCACGCTCACGCAGTGGCTCCAAAGTGTATAAACTTTTTGGTGTGCCGGCAAAGTTTCGATTATAGTTTCGAGTATAGTTTCGTGCAGTGCGTAGAAACTTAAAATTTTTATACATATTGCCTGCGGATAAATAGTTCTATATGTGCTTTGGCTAGCTGTTAATGACCGAGTCGCATCATCGCGCTTACCTGAATATGTTGCTTTTATGAAACAAAATAAAATAAGCACAAATTATTTAATCACGAAACTGACTTGAAATTTGTGTGTAAATATATATAGATATATATTTATATGTGTGTAACACAAACAAAACAGCTGACTGAGTGTTATTTAAGTCTGCCGAAAAGCTAATTGCTATGGCTACTCGATAAACTTACAAAAATGAATAATGAGAGCTGAAATTTTTAACAGAGAAAGACATACGCTTATTATTGGCTACTATGAAACTCATAACATTTTGTTGAACAAATGTACCAAATATGCATCATGTATTATACATTTTCATTATTTACGCAATTTTTATTTTCGAATTAGGGCTTCGTATAGGGCTTAATCATAACACAGTTTCAATTGAACCAAATCTAGGGCACTTGCATTAATAAACATTATATTTTGAAGTGCTTGTAAATTATTTACAAAAAAAAATGACTAAATATTAATTCAGTCAAGTCATTTGCTGGGCTTTGGCGCTATTTTCTTTGCTAATGCGTTCATTTGATTGTTGGTTTTCTTTTTTGGTTTTTTGTTTTTTTTAATTCCATCAACTTTAACGCCACGGTATTCGGATTTCTTTTTGGTAGCGGGCGATTTTGGTGGTTCAGCGGGTTTTCCATTCTCAGTGCGTTGCCTCTTATCAATGCGCTTCTTGGCACCAGTCGAATTTAGCTTCTTCTTCGATGGAGCACCTTTAGCGGATGAAGGAGCAGCAGAGTCGCGTGCCTGTTTGGCGCCTAGTTTCTTTACCGCATAACGTTCTACGTGAATAGGTCTCTCGTCCAGCATCGTCTCGTTAAGTTCCAGGGCAAGACCAACTGCATCTGGTTTTTGGAAGCACACATAAGCGACACCCTTGCAACCTTTTTCGCCATCCTGCAGACAACGTATGTAGTCAATATCTCCACAGCTGGAGAAGATCTCACGCAGCTTTCCCTCATTTGCAGCTATAAGGAATGTAAAGTTGGTTACATTATAATACAACTTATAATGTTCACTTACAGTATTTCAGATTGCCTACGAATATGGTGCGCTTGTTATCAGCATCGCTGGATGTGGCCTGATCATTGGCAGTAGGTCCGGCCTTTGCCGCAGGTGTCACACGCAAATGATTCTCTTTGAATTCGGTGCCATTAAGTGATAGCGCTTTCTCCGCCATCTCTTTAGTTTGGAACACAATATAAGCATTTAAGGAGCCCGCTGCTTTGCGTTGTTTGTGTTTAAACAATTGCTTGCCACCAGCCGTACGCAAACGTATGGCGTTGACGGTGCCAAAAGGTTGTAGCAGACGAATCAATTGCACCCGTTTCGTATTAATCGGAAGATTGCCAACGAATATGGTGGCAGCCTCGGCAGCAGGATCCCTCTCTCGCTTCACTGAATCTTTTGCAAAATAGAGTGAAGTATATCAGTCGCATATGAATGAGGAAAGAAAGTTAATATTAATTAAATACCTTCATCTTTGTCGTTGGCTTTTCTTTTAGCTTTTGCCTTCTGTTTTTTTTCCTTTGGGCTAGCTGTAGCTGCTGGCACAGCGGAAGGACTTTTGACTTCTTTTTTTGATTTGGTCTCCACCTTGTCCTGAGTGGTCTTAGTATCTACTGTTTTGTTTGCTAACTTGTTTTCCTTTTTTTTTAATTTTTGTGCCAGCTTTTTGATTTTCTTTTTCTCGATCTTGGCTATATCGTCGGGCGTTAGGGTTTTTGGACTCTCCCTTGCTTCCGCTACAACCGTTTTCTTAATGGCATCGTTTGTCGCTTTGGGTTTCTTTACTTTTGACTTCTTTTTAACTGCTTTGCTTTCGTCTGCAATTTCCACTGCTTTATCCTCATGTTTTGATTCATCATTGCTCTTCGGCGTTTTCATTTTGATTTATTTATTTCAAAATATTAACTTGGATCAACTTCACGTGTTGTTCAGGTATGAGTGTTGAGCAATTTTAAAATCGCATTGCTTTTGGTTATTCTTTGGTTGGTGCTTTTGTAGAGAATTTTATGTCTCTGTTAGTACGCTGTTAATATACTGATTATTGTTATTTATTAATCGGCTTTTGTGATATATCGATCAGTGAGTCCTTAAAACTGCTGTCCAATTGTAATTGCATTTAAATAATAATAATAAATAATAAATGTATACTTCAGTAACTTTCTATTTCATGTGAGATTGGTTTAAATAACTGTTTATTCTGCAATGAACAGACTATCCCCATTAATCAAAGAATATTCTTTGTCGCTTTGTGCTGAAAATTAGTAAAATTATCGACTACAATCGACGCTACTAAGCGGCTTGTTATGCCCATCTCCATTCTAGTTGTTATTCTTGTACAATCACATTTTATTAATATAAAATGACAAAATATAAACAAAAACTACGAGAAGTTTGGCTACACATGCCCGAATTCAGAGCATGGCTGCGACGGGATCCCGAGGACTCATACAGAGCGCGTTGTCGCTTTTGCAAATGTGGAGTAAACACAAAATTGTGCGACTTGCGCGCTCATGCTTTGACAAAAAAGCATAAGCGAATGCAACCATCAACCGATTTCAGAAGAAACGAATCGGTAAGCATTTTTTTTACCAAACCATCAAAATGAAAAACTAATTATTCTTATTTAAACCTTATAGAGCATTGAAGATGATGACAGTGAATTCCGGGACCAATTAACAGTTCAGTATAGAACCAAAGAGCCAAAAACGAAACGCCCAAAAGACAATTGCTCGCAAAATAAAACAAAACCTAAAGCCGAAAATACTAGTAGCAATGGTCCGGATTATGAAGCCATTATTGAAGGCCTAGCTTTATACGAACCCGAGCAGATATTGTTCTCTAATGGATCCACAACGCATTCGGACGAGCAAGTAAGGTCCGAATCACAACTAATGGATGAAGAAGTTATTAGCAATGCGGTTTCCGCTGCGGTTAAAAACCTTAGAGATTCGGCTCAAATATTTGGCGACTTTGTTGCTGATCGTCTACGCCAACTATCGGACAAAACATCTGAGTTAACCAAGGACAAACTAATGCAGGTTCTCTTAGAAGCTGCTTCGCTAGATAGATCGAACATTGACGACTGACACTGAATTAAATATATTTCGAAATTTAAAATTTAAATAAAACTCACAATCAGCCTTAAGTACAAAAAAATATCTTTTATATCTGTAGACAAATCACATTTTCTACGACCGCCAAGAGAGTTGTTAAGAAAATGAGTGTTGTTAAATATTTGAATTAATAAGCATATGTAATACATGTGAAAATGAAGATTAATTAAATGCTAAATTTTAAGACTTATATTAATTTTTTGTTATTACGTGATAGCAACAGCGTAATCAATATTCAGAATAAATTTGTTTAAAGTTACAATTTAGCGCCTGATGATAAGAATCCTCGATGGTCAAAATCGAAGCCACATCGATAACACTTGACATCGCGTATTTTGTTTTTCGTGAAATACACCTCATTCAGATCATTTAGGTTTTATTTGCGGTGAAGATTGACTTGTAAGTTCATCAAAATGAGTGTAAATGGAGCTGAAACTCGGGAGGAGGCATGCAGACAGAAAAATACATGTTAAGAAATCGACAACAATATTGTTGTGAAAAAAGAAACTGAAGAAGTACAACCTAAAAGTGTAGAATCCTCGGTTATAGTGCATTCCAGTGCACCAGAAGCCAGCAGAAGTCACAACATTCCAGTTTTTGTTAAATCTGAACCAGTCGAACAAAATGACGTCTTAGCTCCGAGCGCTGAAAATGACGATTGTGCGGCTAGCATTAGCTCCGGAAGTACAAACGCAATAGTTGTGAAAACGGAGCCAACTACCAGTGCATCAGTTGTGAAAACGGAGCCAACAAGCAGTGCAGCAGTTGTAAAAATAGAACACACTTCACTAGCTGGTTGCTCAGTGTCATCGAGCACCTTGCGATTGTCTTGCCGTTTCGGCTTTCGGTGCTACAGGTAATCTTTCATCAATCATCATCCATTATAATACGTAAAACTAAGTACAACACTTTAATATTTTTAGACAAAATCCAGCACATCGAAATACAGAGGCACACCCGGGTGACTCAGACTATCGACGGCCCAGTTTTCCATTGCCTCCACTCGGCACAGTGACTTGTCCGTTTGGAAACTTGTGATATCGCCGTCACCCTGTGCATTTTCAACAATTTTCCCACCCACCAGATTGTAAGTAAGATGATGAAGTTAGATGCAGAAACAACAGCTAAAGGAACCTTTAGTCAATTCTGGCCAGAACATACGCAACCGTTTACGTCAGCGACGTGCCCAAGCGCAAAGTTCCAATGGAAGGGACGCTTATGACTCTGATGTTCGGTCTGATGAGGAGGATCCCTTTCATAATGAGGGTGGCTCTAATATGGATTATAACCCGGGTGCGAAATATGATGACGATGATGATGACGACGATGACAATCTTGAATTTAACAGTGAACGTTAAAACTGATGATGAATATGATTAGTTTAAAAAGATATCGATAAGTGTAATAGTTGATATCTTTTAATTAAATGTAATGACTCTAGCTCAAAGTTTGTTAAAAGTGGTGGAAGGAGGTCTGGGGGTGGTATGGGTGGGCTGGGTTGAGCAAACACAATCCTTTTTTATTATGATAGCTTTTAGCTAGACCTTATTTAAACTATGCTAGCTATTATGATAGCTTGCCTATAACGTGCGAACCACGCAACCAGTGAGATTAGCAGACTTGATAAACAAAACTGAACCAAGAAATAAACAAAAAACAAATGCAAAAAAAATCAACATACAATTATCCAAATATTCATGCTTGTAGTATTAAGGTAGAAAACCTGTACTGGTTAGTTCTAATTTTGTTGAATGATAAAGAAATATATA
Organism: Scaptomyza polygonia; assembly: GCA_035044585.1. NCBI lineage: Eukaryota > Metazoa > Arthropoda > Insecta > Diptera > Drosophilidae > Scaptomyza > Scaptomyza polygonia. The sequence goes on along the minus strand of JAWNNU010000151.1, from coordinate 6,598,824 downwards.
TATATGTAAAACAAAGCTGTATCTGTATGTATTTCTTTTAATTCTTAATATGTATTACATTGATAAGTAAATAAAATAAGATGTATGAAATTAGTAAGGCAATAATAGAAAAATCGGTCGATTCTGTTTCACAAAAAAAAGTTCAAGTTCGTTTTTCCCAGTGTTTTACGTAGATGCATTAAGTGCAAACAGTAAAACTAAAAGCTCGCAAAAAATTCTTATCGAATGCTCGATAATGACTAATAATGTCGCCCCAGGTGAAGTAAGTGGGTGCATTCGGAACGCTTGTTTGAATGTATTCTCTTATGGGTTTGTGTGTGCGTGTGTGACAGGTAGGGTGAGAGTGGGTCTGTTGCAAAAGCTTAAATTTTTGTTTTGCCGTTACGAGGCGGACGGCCAACGTGACCAGCCGCACATAGCCGGCGAAAGCTCGCTGAGAATGGAATCGTTCCCGGAGCGTATTTGCCATGGCTATATAAAGCGTCATGCAAGGCACGTATTGAAAACTTATTCGTTTTGTCTGATTCGTTAGCTACTCGCTCACAACTCTCTTCTTTCAAATTAACATGTGGTCCAAGATTGTAATTGCCAGTGCTCTTGCCGTGATGGGTGGCGCACTTTCCGTCAGCGTTGTGGACAACTTTGCGTATGTGGATCGGTCTCTGGAGGTGGCCATGCCCATGGCGAGGCGTCATGGGGCGCAGAATTAAGCTGAGAGGAACAATCAACAAATTGGCTGATAGTGAAATGGATCAAAAGCAGTGAAGAACTTGCAGATATTTAACTCGTTTCGACTTGTTAGTGCAAAAAAATTAGTTAGTGTATTAAGCAAGAGTCTTACGTTTGTTCACTACTCACTTGCTTTACTTATTGTTAGTGAAAGTGTCGCTATCCTGGCTCCATTATGACCACTTTGAATGAACAACAAGCGTAAAATGCAGTAAACTAGTTAATTTAAACCACCATTCAGTACCGACAAAAAACAGAACTCAGTCGGAAAATTATGTAATCTAAGTTTTTAAATATTTTTGTTTTATTTTGCTTAGCTCTTAAATTTACATTCTTTATTTCCTACATTATAAACACTTGCTGTAATAAATCTTATTATATATATAAAAGAAAGTCGTGTTAGTTACACCACTTATAACTCAAGAACGGCAGAACAGATTTGGCTGAAAATTGGTAGGGAGGTAGCTTAGAGCCAGGAGACGGACATAGGATACTTTTTATCCCGTTCTACAGCGTTCCCGTGTGTCCACGGTGTCCACGGTGCGTTATGAAACTCCTTCGAAACGGCTCGACCGATTTTTAAAAAATTTTATATGCGAATTCAGTAGGTCTGAGAATGGGCTAGAATATATTTTGCATCCCCTAAAGGTTAAGGGTGGTCCACCAGTAATTGGTTTGTTTGTAAATTCCTATTTGAATTTATAGTTGCCTTTTAATGTTGTGTCAGTTGGCTTTTTAAACTATATTTCGAGATAGTAAAGTGGAGTTAGAAATTTTAGCAAGCCAGTTTATTGTGTGAGGAACTAAAATAAATTTTTAAATTTGAATCCGTGTGGGAAAAGTCGGTTCATTTAAAAATCCGTGCCGAGACCAAAAATATATCTTTAGAAAATGCCAGCAATTAGACGTAAAAACTTTTTTTGAATTCAATTGTCAAACGTATTAACATAAACAGTAAGTTTTGAACTGTTAAAGAAAAAATGCCAGACGAGCAAATATAGGTCGGCAAACGCGTAATGCAAATGATGTGGCATTACTGAGACAATCACAGACTGCAGACGAACGCGCACAAGCTAATGCAAGGCAGCGTGAACGTAATGCATGAAATAGATTTCTAGACCTCTTTTCTTCAGTTTTTGGTGGACATGTATGTCAAAGTGGAGAGTGAGCGCTTAAGGATTATTGCCTTGAACCAATCAAAAATGCAAGCAGAAAACTAAATACATAATCAAGACGCGATCACGAATAATGTGGAATTAGATCCAAACAAATGGTAACACTCCCGGCGTCATTTGTAAAAAGCCCGAGTTATCTTCATGAGTACACGCAGGATGCGCTCATAAACGTGCGTAAGTACGGGAGGCTTGATCTAGAATTCAGATCAAAATTCAACGGACAGATATGACTTATGAGTATGAGTATTATATATTCTTGAAGTCAAAAAGCACCACAGCAACGCGTGGTCCGGGTACACTAGTAGTTAATAAATAAACATATTTAAATAGAAAACAAGTGGAAACGTAGCAGTCCAGATACCAGAAATAAAACCGATAAAAAGAGCCCTGATTGCAAAGGGGAGCAGATTCGGCAGGGGTGTAGTGATGCAGATTGGCATGCCAAAAAGCTATCTTCCTTCCAAATTTGGTGACTCTGGCTCAATTGCTATTTGCATACCAAATTTCGTGACTCCAGCTCAACAATTTTTTTATGCATTTTTTTGCTGATCGTCTGCGTGAACTATCGGACAAGACGTATGAGTTTACCAAGGACAAACTAATGCAGGTTCTCTTAGAAGCTGCTTCGCTAGACAGATCGAACATTGACGACAGACACTGAATAAAAGATATTTCGAAATTTAAAATTTATTTTGGGACCGCCAAGACAGTTGTTAAGAAAATGAGTGTTGTTAAATATTTGAATTAGTTTACATATGTAATACATGCGTAAATGAAGATTAATTAAATGCTAAATTATACGATTTATATTAATTTTTGGTTATTACGTGCTAGCAACAACGTAGTGTCCACTTAAAGCAATATTCAGAATTAATTTGTTTAAAGTTGCAATTTAGCGCCTGATGATAAGAATCCTCGATGGTCAAAATCGAAGCCACATCGATAACTCTTGACATCGCGTATTTTGTTTGTTGTGAAATACACCTCATTCAGATCATTTAGATTTTATTTGCGGTGAAGATTGACTTGTAAGTTCATCAAAATGAGTGGTAATGAAGCTGAAACTCGGGAGGAGTCATGCAGACAGGAAAATGATTCAGGGGCTACCACGCCTAGTAAGCGAAAAATGTATACTGATGAGAAAGCAAGTAACGAAATCGATGAAAAAAACAAACGAAGAAAATCAGAGGAAAATCGTGCAACAACAACCCACAATAATATTGTTGTGAAAAAAGAACCTGGAGAAGTTCAACCTACAAGTGAAGAATCCTCGGATTTGGCGCATTCCAGTGCACCAGAGGCCAGCAGTAGTAACAACATTCCAGTTATTGTCAAATCTGAACCAGTCGAACAAAATGATGACTTAGCTCCGAGCGCTGAAAATGACGATTGTGCGGCTAGCACCAGCTCCGGAAGTATAAACGCAATAGTTGTGAAAACGGAGCCAACAAGCAGTGCATCAGTTGTAAAAATAGAACCCACTTCACTAGCTGGTTGCTCAGTGTCATCGAGCACCATGCGATTGTCTTGCCGTTTCGGCATTCGGTGCTACAGGTAATCTTTCATCAATCATCATTCATTATAATACGTAAAACTAAGTACAACACTTTAATATTTTCAGACAAAATCCAGCACATCGAAATACAGAGGCACACCCGGGTGACTCAGACTATCGCCGGCCCAGTTTTCCATTGCCTCCACTCGGCACACCGACTTGTCCGTTTGGAAACTCGTGCTATCGCCGTAACCCTGTGCATTTTCAACAATTTTCCCACCCTCCTGATTGTAAGTAAGATGATGAAGTTAGATGCAGAAACAACAGCTAAAGGAACCTTTAGTCAATTCTGCCCAGAACTTTCGCAACCGTTTACGTCAGCGACGTGCCCAAACGCAAAGTTCCAATGGAAGGGTAGCTGATGACTCCGATGGTCGGTCTGATGAGGACGGGGAAGATCCCTTTCATGATGAGGGAGACTCTGATATGGATTATAACCCGGGTGCGAAAGATGATAACGATGATGATGACGATGATGACGACGATGACGATCTTGAATTTAACAGTGAACGTCAAAATTGTGATGAATATGATTAGTTTAAGAAGTTATCAAAAAATAACAATTACTTGATATTACCATAAGAAATAAAAATATTTGAACTGTTATTAAAATTTGAACAAGTTTTTTGCTCACATTGTTTATTAAGGCCCATCAGTACGCGCCGGTCAACAATTAATTTTATAGTTTACTATTAGTACGTTTATGCTTGCTGTATCATGATTTTTTCAAATCACGCTTTTTAAAATAAGCCTGTTTATGCTATTTTATAAATATCATGATTTTGCTGAAGGGGGGAGCCACCTATGAATATTAACAAATAAAAAATAATTAGCTAGCTGCAACAGCACATTATCTTCTTTTATTATGCTAAGGAGCTCGTTCGTCTCCGCAGAAGTCCAGTGGCTTTTATTGTTTTCCATTTTTAACGTTTTTCGTCTTCAGTGCTGGACAGCTTATATTACACAGTAGCGTTGCCAGACTTTTTTCCACAAAAAATCATGATTTTTCCAAAAAATCATGGTCAAAATACGTGTGTAGAAAAAATCATGATTTTGTGTTTATGCTTGTATATTTTTAAAAAATCACGATCTGTAATCATGATTTTTTGCAAGCATAAACGTAGTATATATATACCTAGTTATACTAATTGAAATGTGATTTTAAAATCGATTCAGTTGGGTATTTTTATATCTGTCTATTTTATGATATCACACTCTGGCAACGCTGTAGTTGGTGTAAAAAGTGTTGCAAGATACAGTCACATTGGAATGTCGTGTTTTTGCTTCGTTCGTCACTTTAGACTTCAGTGTGTGTCAAACAAAAAGCCTTTTATCTCGGAACTGTAAATTGTTAAAAGTCTTGTTCGTCTAAAGCAGTTTCTAGTTTTGTACATAGCAAGTTTAAAAGACGGCCTCAAGCTGGCGGAGAAAAAAGTACAAATGGCATTATGCCAGACATCAGTGGTAAGACGCATTTCATGAAAATTCTCATTTTGTATTTAGAAAAGCCCACGAACGCCCTAAATAAAAACAAGCGCACAAGGCGCACCTATGTTCGTTGAATATCCGGCAAATAAAAAATTATTCATGGCTTGGGCTTTTCAACCGTTCGATAAGCTTGACATATGGAAAGAAAATTGATGTTGCCCTCAAAAGTGAAAGTTTTCCCGAACCTTCCGAAACTTACCTTAAGCCTGTGTCGGTGGCGGCGGCATGTTTGCTGCATTGTATGTGCGAATGTGTGTTTGTGTATAAAAGAGAGTTGATTCGTATCTTCTCTCGTTCGTATTGCCGAAGGATGCCATAAGTAGTGTCATATATGTGTCATCATATGTTTTTAAGAGCTATTCGGATAAACTACATAAAATAGCCATTATTATTAATGTTAATGTTTGGTTAATTATCAACATCGAAATCTTATCTAAGTTTTTGATATCAGCCAACCACTTAGTTATTGCGTATTTTGACTCTAGATATCATGTGTTATATTATGTACTATGTACATATATAGTGCAGAATGTACATACGAAAATGTTTGTTCAAACATATATGTACTTAGGTAAAGTTATACAGCCATGCTTGCAGTAAAGAATGTACATACAAATATGTTCATATGTTTGTAGGTAAAGTAAAGCAGCTATGCTGCATTCAAAAATAGCCCATACACACACACATGTTCATTAATGCGTATTGAGTCTATCTGCAAAAATTGCAATTTGCTTTTGTCGCGATATAAGTTGAATTCAAGATCGCTGTTTGGTTAGAACCGTTTGTGTTAATTAAAATTGATAAATATCTTCAAAATTAAATTATCAATACTTCACAAATTGTTTTTTTTTACACAGCTGAAAGTTTATCATGCAGTTATTGAGGATGTCATCACAAATGTACGCGATGCCTTTTTGGACGAGGGCGTTGACGAGCAGGTGCTGCAGGAAATGAAACAGATTTGGCGCAATAAGCTGCTGGCAAGTAAGGCTGTCGAATTGAACCCAGAGCCGGGCGAGCCTGGCCACCATCCGCCGCCAATCGTTTCCAATAATCCAAAGGTAAGCAAGGTGTGTTATCGTTGCCAAGGCCATTGACTGACTGATGTGTAGCGAATGTCTTTGTATATACTCAAATTTGCATGTTGTTTGTAGTAATTGATTTTTACACTTTAAGCCAATAACAACTGTGTTGCTATTTTCTATCTTTTTCTCTCGATATTTTGCTGCAATCGCAACAACCAACAACAATCGTTCGCGCACACCACCACCATCAAAATACTCAAACGACGGCTGCTTTAAACTTACTCACATATTTAAATGTATATATATATATATATATATATATATATATATATGTAACTGCTATCATCATAAAAACACCCGCACAACAACACAAAAACAAACACAGAGCTCTAAGGTAAAAAATGAAAACACAGGGGTCGCTCGCCATTTAGAGCTTTCGAGATCTATTTTTCTAGCGATTACTGTACCAAAAGCTTAGCGAACACTTTTAGTAACTGTTTTATTAAAATTGAACAGGCTGCTAATGCCAAGGCCAAAAAGGCTGCCGCCGCTGCGGCCGCCTCACAACAGAACAGTGGTGCCGTAGGCGGAGCCGCCGGTGGCCTTAACACAAGCACTGATAGCAAAGGTCTGCTAGCGTCTTCGGTTGCCGGAAAACCGCAAGCGATTGGCGCAGCTGGCAGTGGTATTAAGAATAGTGCCATAAAGCAGGAGGTCACATCACAGAATCCACCGCCGTTGCATCCCACATCTGGGTCAACAATGATGCAAAAGCAACAGGCAGCTGCTGGTGGCGCCAATTCCGGTGGGCAGACACAAATACCGATTGTGTCTCAATTAGATCCCAATCGCATTATGCCAGTCAACGTGAGTTGAATTAAAAAAAACAGACACTTAATCATATGTTGAATGTTCTATGCAAATCCATTGTAGATAACACTCCCGTCGCCACCTGGCTCAACAAACGCCGAATCTCGTGTGCTCACCATACAAGTGCCGGCATCGGCTCTACAGGAGAATCAGCTGACCCAGATACTAACGGCTCATTTGATCTCATCGATTATGTCGCTGCCCACTACATTAGCATCGTCCGTGCTGCAACAGCACGTTAATGCGGCACTCAGCAACGCAAACCACCAGAGTAAGACCAAGAACATATTCAAACTTAAATACTAGTTCAATACAAGTTGAAATAAATATTTCTTGTTTTTACTAGAAAATTTGGCCATTGCTAAGCAATTAGATGGCGCCCTAGATTCATCCGAAGAGGATGAGAGCGAGGAAAGTGATGATAACATAGATAATGATGATGACGATGACTTAGACAAAGATGATGACGATGATGCCGAGCACGAGGATGCTGCCGAGGAGGAGCCGCTCAATAGCGAAGACGATGTTACCGATGAGGACTCAGCTGAAGTGTTTGACACAGACAACGTTATTGTTTGCCAGTATGATAAAGTGAGTAACAATTGAAATCGAAATAAATTTATGTACTTATTTATGCTTAAACTATTTCGTACAGATCACACGCTCGCGCAACAAATGGAAGTTCTATTTGAAGGATGGCATTATGAATATGCGCGGCAAGGATTATGTATTTCAAAAATCAAACGGCGATGCCGAATGGTAATTGACTGATCGACGACAACAAAACAACAGAATTCGAAACACCGTCATACAAAACAAAACACAAACAATTAAAAGACAAAACGAAATGCCTCATATTGACCGCCTTTTACACGTTACAAGAACCCCTCACATCCAACAGAATTATAAAATTACAACACATGACCAAAACTAATGTCCTACAGCGGAAACCAAACTGGTTCGATTGGGCATACAAAAACATACTTTCATTTAGTTAGAAGACTGTATGCGTTGATAGCGGCAAGTTTCAAATATGTTTTGATTAAAACAATTGTAAACTTATTATGTATGTATTAATAACATCGCTGCTTATTATTGTCAATAAAACTAAAACTTTTGTGCGGACGCAAAACACTTTTAAAACAGCATTTATATTTTTGATTTAATGTTTTTATAGGTGGTTCAACTACACTTGGTTTGCTTTCTGTGAGATTTTGGTTTTGCTTATCTTCCATAGGTTGCTTTTGACGATCCTTTTGGCTTGAACAAGAAATATCTCTACAAAAAATTGTAAGCGTTGTAAAATATATATTGTATTGTATATTTAAAATTACGTTTTTAATTAAGGAGTACAGCATTTTACACTTAAAACACTTAGAACAACAGCACGACAATAGCTAGTTGTTTAATGTTAATGCTCTATGTACACTGCAACTGCAAGGGTAGTTTTCTTTATATATGTTTAGATTATAGATTTAATGTACATTACAAAATACGCGTGCCTAAAAACGACCCTATGACCCTTTCATACAACTATGTCTGCTGCCTCTGGGACCGTGCTGTTGCATCTTATTTAATTTCTTAAACATTCTTAATTACTACAGTGAATCGTCTGCATTAAGGACTTACGTATCTAAAACTAATGAAATGAATGAAATAATTAATTTGCCAATAATTAAATGATTTTGATTTTTCTTTAAAAACTATTCATTTTTGAGATGTAGTTCAAATCAAATTCATATTATATGCAGAGCCATATCTTGCGCTATTCTCGGGGCGCGTTAGCGTTAGTTACACATTTTTTTAAAGCAGTTTATAGTAATTTATGTTTTTTTTGTTAAAAAGTATGAATGTATTGTTGTTTTACTTATAAAACGCAACTGTATGGTTTCAAGCAATTGGAGTCGTTCAGAGGCCACGCTCTCATTATTTCTTGTAGCTGTTTTTGGTGGATTTGCCCGAAAACGAATTTGTGCTAAGCACCAAATGATGTTAACATAAAAGTGCCATCATGAAATGAGCCCGTTCGTATACTAAATATAAGTGCGTACAATCATACCTAACTAAATATTAAGTTGTTAATAGAGCTATATTGATTTCTTTAACCATCTTAACGCGATGTAGCATTCGTTGCAGGGCATCTTGGCTAAGCGCTTGCGTTGAATACCAAACAGGTGAATCGGGCACACAGGATCTTTCCGGTTGCAAATAGAAAACGTCATTCCGCGTTTTAACACTCTCCGGACTGCAAAAGTAAAGATTTAAATAAACTCGCAAGTAAAATATTTGTGCATTAGATTACCATTTGGATAGATAAAATTCGTATAGACGAACAGGACAGCGTAATGGATTCTCTTCATTCTCCTGCTGTTCATATACCTTTTTCTTACGCGGATTAGCATCTGCAGAACAATATTTATAAGCTTCTAGAACTGCATAAATATGTTATTTATTATTTGCTTACCCAGACCCGCCTGCGGTGGATAGAAACGTAAAAGCACATTGCGCGTGCCGGGAACTTTGGAATTTTGCGACGAGCGCTTCCAATGCTTCATAATATGAGAGAACGATAGTTGCATATGCTCCTCAACGGTCTGAAAAATGTAAAGCAGAATATAAATTGAATGCTTATCAATTTAAGGAATGTTACGCTTACAGTTAGGTTAAAATGCTTGGTGTTGAAGAACATAAGCGTGCTAAGCAGCACATGTGGCGAATGAGCACCAAGTTGTTTACACTCCCACAAATGCTCCTCTTCCACTCGAGTGACAATGTATTCTATATAGGAAGAGATCAAGTGATAAGTTTGGATCATTTAATGTTAAGCGTGAAACGTACGCGAATCATTGTAGAGCACGGAAAACTTGCGCGCCACCTCATCGAGACACTCCGTAAAACGTTCGTAATATGGATCATAGAATATGTTATCAATGCGACCATTTACATACAGATATTGTTGGATGCCTGTAAATGTATTAAAGGCTTAACATCAAATCTTGTATTTGAAAACATGTAGTTTAATAACTTACCTAGAACAAGATAGTATATTGTATCTGGAGCATACTCGGTGCCATTAGGTTTGCGCACCTCTTTGACAAACAGACAGAGCGAATAGTTAAGCTCGTCGGCTGTCATTTGCAGCAGTTCGGTTTTAAAGGGTCGCCGGCGAAGCGAACTCTTCTCGATGTCCGCATTCTTTGTCATCACCCATTGTTTCCAGGCGTTCACGCCAAACGTATACTTGAGGAACATTTGGGCATCAGGCTTTTCCTGCGGCTGTTGTGCCTGCTGCGACTGTTGTTGCAGTGCAGAGTGATCCATTTCGCTGCCACGTTGACGTTTTACTGGCGACCGACTGTTACGCGATGGAGAATCCAGCACGGCGCCACCGATATTGGCACCGCCACGCTTGCGACCACGCTGTGAACTGCAATGAATAATTTGTTTAAATTCCATCAATTGAAACGTTAAATTACATATTTACCGTTGTGTTGACTCGAGCATGTGGTGTTGCTGATCCAGATGGTGGACACCCATTTGACCCATATCGTGACCCATTGGGGACTGACTTGATATCGTATTGGCTGTCATTGACGACTCCAGATCAACTGTTGATGTCTGATGATGATTATCATAATCGCCGGTTGCCATTTTCAGTGCGATTTGAAGCATATCATCGCCGTAGGGATTATGGCTGGCAGCGCTGACGTCAACCACTTGTTGCTGCTGTTGTTGTTGCTGCTGCTGTTGCTCGAGACTATTCTGGTATTGCAGATTAACCAGGCCAGGATCGGGTTTGATTTCATTATCGGAATCGGAGTCAGACTCGTGCTTCTCCTCGGCAACCATTTCGGCCATCATTAGCAATTCGGCCTCCAATGGATCTTCGGGCATTTTATCTTGTATCTTCTTAATTTCCTTAAGTATACCATTAGCCGTATTTCGTGTCGTGGGTATAAAGATCGGCACCGGTATGGGCAGCGGAATGGGAACGGGGACCGGGAATGGCGCCGAATACATGTACATGGGCTGCGGCACAAAGATTGGCACAGGTACTGGTATTAACACCTTGTTGGAGTAATCCTTTTCGGTCTGTGTCGCACAATCCCGCATTGATGGCGTACATTGGTGACCAGTTGTAACCATCATCGGTTTGCAACTGATATTTACGTTGCGCACCGCTTTCGGATATGGCGGCACCGTGATAATCTTTGTTTCTGTTATTGCCGCGGGAACATCGCTGACCGGCGTGCCGACTGGGCGCCTCACTTGCAGGTTGCTAATTGGCGGCGATGGTGAGCGTGTCACGCTATAATCCACGTGCTTGCGTGGTCGCCCACGACCACGGCTATCGCCAGGAGGCGCCACAATGGATGGCGTAATGCTGACTGTCAGTGGTGGCGGTGAATCCGGTTTGCGACCACGCTTGCGTCGCATAGTAAGGCTGCCAACACGCGCCTCGGTCTCGCCACTGGCTAGGGATTGTACGGTTGAGATGACTGGAACAACTGTGCCTCCAGCTGATTTTTTCCCAGCACCACCAGCGGCGTTTTTAAGAATGGACTAAAGTAGATCAACGAAAATTATAATTATTTTTCTAGCTACACAAATTTTTAATCAACCGCAGCTATTTAACGATTATTGCATTCAAAAATCGTCTAAGCACACCGGTAAAAATATGAAAAAGTTGGCGCATCACTTTGAATGGTTAACAGAGATGGTTAAATAGAGATGGGACAGTACAGAGTTTAAAACTGTTCAAGGCCCACCGCTAAAAATATGTAAAAGTTGCCGTTTTACTTTGAATGGTTAAATCAAACTGCGGCCAGAATATCAAGTAGTGATGGGACAGTCTGGCGATTTGTTATTCATATTACGATTACGATAATTGTTTCAGTGTGCCAGTTACAGTTATATGTTAGCTAAAAACTTACCGGCTGCTGCTGCAACTTCAATTTGACGCGCTTTGGCAGCCCAGTTGGGAAAGGTGCTGCATTTTTGTTAGATCCACGTGTTTGTGTGCTGGACTGCTGCTGCTCCTGTGCCTTGCTAGCTGATGTCGATGGTAAATCACTGTCCAAAGTGAGTGGCGCGCGAGCGAATTGATTTTGGAACTGCATAACACATTGATATGTACAAAAATTGCGCATCGATGCATCCGACATGGTCAGGTGATATTGCGGCGTACTAGTGTTATTGCAATTGTCGCACTTTGTGACGGCACGGGCCGAAATGTTGCAGCTGACACCGTGCATTGTGAGGCAGTTGATAGAGCAGGTAAGTGTCTCCTGATCCCCATTCGGCTTATAAATCATGTCGAAATTGTACTTTTTCACCTTGCACCACTGGCAAGAAACAATATGCCGGTTCACAATAATATAAACATTGATGCAGATGAGCGAGCAGAAGACCTTTGGCGTTGCCTGATCATCAGTGTAAATTGTGTGCGCATCAGTGCTCTTGCGTTCAAAGTACTTGCAACACATGGCGCACGGATCTGCATTCACATTGCTGACAAATTTGAAAGCCGAAAAGCACGGATTCGAGCAGAAATAATGCTCTTTTTCCTCGAGAAGCATCTCGACGCGCACCGGTTTCTCGTTGTTGCAAACGCCGCACATGTCTGTGCGCAGTTTTTTCTTGGGATTGCACATGTTATCATAGCGTCGCAGGCAGACCTGTGAGCAAAAGTCCTTAAACTGATCCTTGTCACCAACAGGCGCTAGGAAACCCTCCTGTCCGCTGCTGATATCCTTTTGACAGCACGAGCACGTTTTTAAACCCTTCTTGAATGTATTCAAACAAACCGCGCAACAAAATTGACGCACATGGAATCCGAAGCGTACGCAGTATTTGCCTAGTGCTATGTTGCTGACTTCCTGCTTGCAGGTTTCACAATTGCCCCCAAATGAACGCTGATAGCTGCCTAGGCACACTTGGCTGCAAAAGTCCATTGTCTCCCAGATGAGCTGCTTGTCGTCAGCATTGATTTCAAGCTGACAGTCGGCGCAGCGCCGTCTAAAGCTCTCCAAGCGATCGAGTCGTGCTGCCTCCGCTTCGATATTGGTGCGTGCTACCACATTTGTTTCCGGTTTCTTAGTCGGCGAGCGTATTGTGGTGGCACCAATGTTTCGCACTCTTATCGAATGACGCTTCAACTTGTATTTATCTGGCTCCTCGGCATTTAACAGATTGAAGCAATCATCATTGCATATGTAGTATGTATCCTGCTCTTGCCTTAGGAAATATTTGCAATTTGTCTGCTCATTGCATTGCAGGCAATTCTTTGCCTTTGCTGTCGTTGCAGTACTCCCCACTTCGCCATCATCTTCACCTTCAGCTGCTTCCGCTGGTGTCTCGTCATCAGCCGCTCTTGTTGCGCTCTCCTGACTAACCTCCTCGATGAGGAACCTTTTGCGCCGCAAAAAGTATTTGCCCGGATAAAAAGCCAAAAATGCATCGCAGCAAGTCTGATCGCATAGATACTTATATTTGGCCACTGTTGATGGTTCCTCATCGCTGTTTTCAGCAGACTCAGTATCGATATTCTTGTAGCGATAGCCACAACTTTTTTCAGTGTCGCACTGCTCGCAGTTCTGTGTGCTGCCCACAATCCAGCTGATAATTGTTTTGGGTGTAGCACCTGGTTCACCAGTTGCTGCACTCGATGATTCCTCATGACTAGGCTCATCAACTTCGGGGGCATCCGCTTCGGGAGTGTCCTCTTCATTTGCCGTCGTATTTGCTGGATAATAAAAAATATTTCAATTATTTCTGGTTTTTTAAATATTATTAATAAAGTGAAAGGTCATTGATGAAGTCATAAGTCAAATCCAACATGCAACTAGTGCGCTCACCTTTAGCACTTTCTAAAACCGCTGCTCCAGCTTGCTTATCAGCTCGAGCTGAATCTGCTGCTCCCAAATGGAAGATAAGAGCAGACAGAGAGCAAAGGATATGCAGTTTTTTGTAAGTAAAGCTTAACTTAAAGGTAAAAAATATATAAAAAAATTACAATTTTCTGTTGCTGCAGTATTGTCCGCTGGAGCACTCGAATCAGCTACATCATCATCCTTTTCGTTTTGTGTTTCTATTGCAGCGCCCGCTTCGGTGACAGGTGATTTAGATGCTGATTGTGTTTGCTCAGCGGCTTCTTCCTCTTCGGCAGCCTTTTCGGCATTTTCACGAGCTAATTCTTTTTCAGCCTCGGTTACCTCTGTTTCCTGGTCGTCTGGTATGAGACAAACATCAGATTCCTCCGGCTCCAACACGTTCTCAACAGTGTCTTTATTTAAAAACATTAAACTTTTATAATTATTGATTTATTTTGAGATTGAATAGTGCTCACCATCTCCATGCTCAGCCTCACCAGCTTCTTCCAGCTGCTCTGCTTCCGTAGCTTCTTTTTCGCCATTATCTTCAAGAGGCTCAGCTTCGACAGATTCGTCGTGCTGTTCGCCTTCGGCAGCATCTTCATCATCGTCGTTATCAACATCATCATTATCTACATGTTCATTGGATGCAGCAGCATCCTGGTCCTCATCCTGTTCATCTGTTCTGTCCACTTCGTCTCTGCCTTGAAAAGGAGTGTCTATATCAGCAGCATTTCCACCATCAATCTCTTTATAGCCAGCTTCATCGTCATCTTCAGCAGCAGCATGTTGAGAATCCCCACCATCGGAGCGCATTTCTACATCCTCAACATCGCCGGAAGGATCCTCTGTCGTACTCTTATCCAAATCTCCGTCATCTACGTCCATCGCTTCAACGGAAGTGGGTGCACCATCAATTGCATCGCCACTTCCGTGCACTTCGTCATCGGTACTTTTTAAATTCTCAAATGCATCGCGTTGCTGCAGTGCATCAACATCCTCTGCACTCGAATCGATATTGCAATGTTCCTGTTCCTCTTCAGCTGCATCTGGCTCTTCATCTACATCCTCGTTGCTTTTATCGGCTGGAGCATCTTCTGCCTCCTGGTTGTCACTGCTTTTAGTTAGTGTCACCTCTGGCTCATCATCATTTGTTGCATCGGTTTTATCTTGCAGTGATTGGCCTTCATCGTCCATGTCCAAAGAACCCTCCGATATCTGCTCAAAATCCTCATCGTCGCCCGCTGCAGTAACAGTAGGCTTCTCGGCCGAGTCGGCATCAGTGCTGACATTTTCAGCGGGCGTTTCATCTTCGGCAGTTGGTGATGCTGGCGTATCCTGCAAAGCGGCTGTTGTTTCCATTTTCTCCCTAGAGTTATCCTCATCAATTTTTGAGGTTTCTGATTCAGGCCTGGCACTTGAATCAGCGCCAAAGGAATCTAAACTGGATATTTCCTCCATTTCAGTTGAGTTGATGAATGAATCTTTGTGGTAAATTTTAGACTGTTACAATCCGATACATTAACTGCAAGTGAATTGAGCGATTTATGAATTTTTTATTAGTTTCATACATAATTACATTTAATTTGTTTTTTGTGTGTATGTATGTGCATTAGCCCCCGTTGTCGTTTCGCGCGCATTTCATCCCCAACGTCTATCGATAGACTCAACGGCGGCGATAATTATCGAGCGACATGCGAGGGCCTCACTCCACACCGCCTAAAATGTGTACAAAAAGTCACCAACACAGACATACATACACAACACAAGCATAGTGATGTGGTGTACAGTGCACAAGAAAACAAAACATGCGCCACAAAAAAATTACACTCATCAGATTAAACACACTCAATGCATCCAAAATATTGGATACATATCCAAAATCTGAAATTACTTTTTGTCTGCTGCACAGTGGGAAGTATAGTTACGTTCTGGCGAATGCGCCGTTTACTATATCTGTATAAGAGAACCGACGTCGGCAACGAAAATCCAAATAGCGAACCATTAACTGCCTTTCATTGCTGTAAAAAGCGAGCAACTCTTTTCCAGGTTAAGTTACACGTGTATTTGTTTCGAGAATTGTTTACTTTATGTGCAAAATGCAATTTTTATTTTTTAAGCACTGTAACACTGTAACACCCGGAAAAATGCTGTACAAAAACCACAAGTTGAGGTCCACAAAGGGATGGCTAAATATATCGATGGTTTGCATTCGATAATTCATTGAAATTATTCCACTTGGACTAGTATTTTTGCTTTAAAAATATTGGCCATATATGTAAATTGCGTTCATGGCACTTATACATATGTACATATAAATGAATGAATTATATAATCATTAAAATTTGTATAATAGAAATAAATATAAAAAAAAAACTATGCTTTCATCATCGGCATCAAAGCTTTTCGTGTATTAAGAGTTTATTTTGAATAAACATATTTTTCTATTATTACAAACAATCGTGTGAAGGGCCAAAACATATAATTTGCTTGAACAAAGATTCATCGATATAATTTTTAGATTTTGTTTTGTGAATTCTGACTATATTGGGATATAGACACCAGGGCTGCATAACTTAACGCTTATCCCAATTGGGATGTTGTTTACAGAGAAGTTATTTTAACGAAAACTGAGTAGTTTTACCGAGTAATCGACTAATTTTAACAATGTCAATGTGAATGTATGAGTCCTTCGGCGTCCAGCAGGACGCTTGGGAAATATCTTATTATCTTTGTAAAATGGGGAAACTGAGAAGTATTGCTAAATGTTAAATTATTTGCCTTCTGATATTGCTGAAGAATTTGTATTAGCTCATCTGTGGCTAACGTCTAGGAAAAAAAAATATAGTGTTTCAACCACAAAATAAGTTTTAAATATAGTCTACCTCTAACGTCAGCCAATGTTGAATTACGTAGTTAAAAGCATAAATCTGCAATTCCATAATGCTTGGTTGGGTTCTCAGCTCAGCTGCATTTTCCATAATTTTCTAAGGTAAAAAAACGTTGACGTTTAATATTCATTTAATACATTAACTTACAACTAAGCAGACGTTTTCGAGATCGTAAATGTTGTGACGAAATGCCAAATTGAAAGCAGGAAATATGCCTTCAATTGGCCAGGTAATGTCCTCAAGCTTTTTGGAGAACTTGAGCAAAAGATCAGGCAAGTTGTAGGCACAGGACAGTATGAATATATCCCCAATAAGGCGCAGATCGACCTTCGTAGATGTCACTTCAAATGTATAAATAAATTCCAAAAAGATTTCAACACTTTCCGGCGAAACTCCATTAATTTGCAGTACGCCGTTCCAGTGAGGATTTTGAAAAACATCCTGTTCGAGTTTTTCGGAAGCTGTTGCCAAAAATACACGATGACAACGAAACTTTTTGAAACACAGATTTGCATCGCAACCACAATTATCCGAATTTTTGGGAACATGCACTTCGCAATCGGCATCAGTACCATTTCGAAAGTACTCAAGGCGCCGTTGCTTTGTTGACTTTAATTTACTGTCAATCGGCTCATTTACCGTAATATCAGATGTATCATTACCAGCACTAACTTGAGAGTTTTCCATTGTATGAAAAAAAATTTAAGCAACGTTTCAAAACAAGAAAATTTTGAAAATAAAACATTTTTATTTTAACAGTCTACTCATATGATATATGTAAATGTATACGAAAGAAAAATTTTTCGTAATCTTAAGCTTTTGTTAATCCAAGCAATCGGATAAAACTTCATACATTTGGTTTTTATCATTTCAAAAT
The DNA here is from genome assembly GCA_035044585.1 of Scaptomyza polygonia. Taxonomy (NCBI): domain Eukaryota; kingdom Metazoa; phylum Arthropoda; class Insecta; order Diptera; family Drosophilidae; genus Scaptomyza; species Scaptomyza polygonia. Next base: position 6,581,342 of record JAWNNU010000151.1, on the reverse strand, counting down.
TTTCCAAATGTATTGCAAGATACGTCGTTTGGAATTGCTCCGTAATGGACAATGTTCGGACTGTGAGCTGCACGTTCGCTATACGGATAGTTGCAAAAAGCGATGCTATCGCCAGTTTCGATGTCATAAGATAATGCTGGCATCCGCGTCTGAAGAATTCGCTCGTATCATAAACGATGCAGATTTTCAGAGAAATAAGCGAATCATATATGTAGATGATGCTCCACCAGATGCTTATGAGACACTAATTCTTTATATATATACCTATGAGATAAATAATGACACCAATATTAATATGTGCGCAGACATTATCTATTTGGCAAACAAATATAAAATGTCTGACTTGGTCGAGGGCTACATTGAAAAGTTATCAAACCAGACTTGGCCTTTGACAACTGTACTGCAAATCTTTCAGCTGGCAAAAGAGTATAAAGCGCCAGAAATCATGAAGGTGGTAGGGCAGGTAACGTTGGTAGTGAAAAGTTGGTGAATCTATGAACTCGTTTTTAATCATCCTGCAGAAAATTGAACCCGTTGCAAAGCAGCTGCTCAGTGAAAATTCCTATTTAAAATTCAATGTTAAGGAACTTCATGCGTTAATGGTAATTTTAAAATCCATCGGCAACATACCTGATAACGAACTGCTGCTGGCTCTAAAGAATTATCAGACTTTCAATGGTGTGCACTATGGAAACATGACTTCTTTTCAGCAGTTTGTCGAGGTGACGCAACTTTTTGACAATGTCATGTTCGGAGCAGACGGCACCTTGGCTGTAAACGATGTTGAAAGTAAACCACAAGATAAAGAAAAACAATTGGAGATGGAAAACTCAACCTAGGTGAAATCAATTCAAAATCACTTGAGAAGGTCTCAAAAAAAACCATAGAATAACCATAATCTAAGTCCCAATCCAACGAGTTTCTTTATAAGTTAAATCAAAAGAAAATAAAATTAGCATTAAATTCGATTTAAAAGTATTTCACTAAAAATTTTACAGTTCGTAACTCTTCTGTTTATTAATTAAACTCAAAACTTAAATTGTACATTTATGCATATTAATATATATTCCATTGACTTAAGAATACTTATTCTAGTAGTAGATTGTAAAACTAATATCAATTTAATAAAACGGGCCAACGCAAACAAAACTTATAAATAAAAAGATCAACTTATCAAATTGAATTTTTCATATAAAGATAACAATGGAGTTAAAGAACCTAATAATCAAACGTGCTTCAATGCGCAATAGGATACCCTACGATATGTCTTCAACTGAATCATCAATCGCGGGCCGCAGATCAAGGTTTGAACTCGTCATGACGTCATCCGTGTCCATATCTTGATGGTTAACAATACTTGGTTTGACGCTTAGGAAATCATCGCTGTCCAGCACAACGTCCTCCTCGTCACTTAGCTCTGGCTTTGGGTATTGGTTAAGATCAGATTGATTCAGTTCCTGTTCGAATATCTTATTATCATAATCATCATCATCATATTCGTCTGCTTCATCCTCATAAGCATCGGAGGAATCCTTTGATTCCTCTTGTGCATGATAATCGGAACCATCTTCTGCGTCATTCTTTGCATCGGTTTCTGTAGACTTTTCGTCATCTCCCTCTGCATCACTTTCTTCTTCCTGATCGTCTTCTTCTTCCGTTGAAAACTCCTCTTCAGAGTCCTCATGCTTCTGCTCGTTCTTTTCTTCATTTAGTTCCTGCTCTTCCAGTTTATTATAATCTTCTTCTGCATCAATTTTTTGCTCCTTTTCTTCATTTTCTGTATCTTCTTCATAATCCAGCTTGTTTTTCTCTAAATTAACATGATGCATGTTTTCGCTTTCGTGGTCTATCTCCACTGCAAACTCTTCCTGTTTCGCCTCGTCTGCTTTTTCATCAATCTCCTCCTCTTGCTCTTCTTCTTGCTCCCCATCTTGCTCCTCATCTTGCTCCTCATCTTGCTCCTCATCTTGCTCCTCATCTTGCTCCTCATCTTCCTCCACATCTTGCTCCTCATCCTGCTCTTCCTCTTGCTCCTCTTCCTCTTCTCCTTGCTCGGCCTCTTGCTCTGCATCTTGCTCTACATCTTGCTCTTCCTTTTTTTCAAGCTCATTTTCATTTTCTTCTTCCTCCTCTGAAAACTTCTGCTCTAACTCTTCTGCCTGATCTTCCATCTCCTCTTCCACAACCTTATCTACAACCATTTCTTCCGAAGCTTCCTCATCCACCTCTTCGTCTTCTCCTTCCTCCACATCTTCCTTTTCATCTTGCTCTTCCTCTTCATCTTCCTCTTCATCTTCCTCTTCATCTTCCTCTTCATCCACCTCTTTTTCCTGCTCCTCTTCTATCTCTTCCTCCATTTCGTCTTCTCCCTCCTCTTCTTGATTGTCAACCATTTGCTCCGAACTGCTTGGCGAAGATGACATACTTTGTCCTGATGTGGACTCAGCTCGCTCATGTATTACATTCATTGTGGGTGGATCAAAGCTGCCTGGGTCACAGTATCGACCCGCTTGAAGCGTCTCAAACTTGCTGACGACTGCAATCCGTAGATTAACAATCAGAGAGAAAAGTGTAACGCATGGACCGACTTTCAGATTGAAGAAATTGGTTAAATCTTTTCGTCCCAACATAAGTAGGGCACGTCCATCGATCTCCTCTTCAAAAAGCATCTTTGCAATGCTTGTTGAATTAATGGAACTCTCAATAAACTCATATACATCCCAGGTGGTCCAGTAGAGTGGGTTACTTTTCAGTTTGTCCATGTCAAATCCGCTATTTGTCTGCCACAGGCGATAGTTGCGAACTGTTTGTGGTCCATATTCTGTTACAATGGATTTGGCTATTTCTAGGCAGCGGGGATCGACATCACTCTCGGCTGGTGTGGGCAACACTTCCATGGACTCTGGCTTTTGCTCAACTGGCAATGGTTTTTCCTCTTCATGTTTCAAAATTTTGGGCGTAGGATCGGCGTCCAAGCTGGTACGCGATTTAACCGAAGGGCGTTTTCGCTGAGATTTGGGTTTGACTGAAGAGGGTTCAATGTTGTTGATGCTGCTCATCAATACCTCTGATGGTTCTTCGTTAGTATCTAGCTTTGGTGGTTCAGCTTGCTGGATATCTTCGGGAGCAACGCGTGGAGGTTTAACTGTCTTCAAACGCCATTGGCGCCAATTTTCTGGCGCATAAGGACAACAGTCACGCTGGGCATGCACATTGAGATTGAAGTGTTTGGCATTGCCATATCCACGACAACCCTCCATCACGTCACATTGAACGGCAGAGGCAGGTTGCAGGAAGCCTGGTGGAGTTTCAAGCTCGTGCGTGGTGGCCTCACACCAGCCAATGGGATGCAGATCAGGACTATCGTCCTCCAGCCAGAAGTAGTATTCCGTTGGCCAGCAATCCAAATGCAGTTGTACACGATAATTCTTTCGGGTCACAACGGTTGCCGGTCGAATCAAACACGGATTGCGTTGATCGACTACCTCGAGTTTCATACGTGCCTGAAACTCCATAGGTTGTCGTGATGCAAATATTGTCATAGGCGCTGCAGCACCGCCCGATTCTGAAATATAATCGGCCCAATTAAAGTTGATATTCTGATAATCTGGAGGAACAATCAACTGCTGGCGACCTTCGTGCCAGCCGCAGGGATGAATATATGGCGAGTTGACATGCACCCAGAAATCGTAGCAATCGTCCCACCCATCAAAATGAACGCGCACACGTTCATCCAATACATCTGCAATGGTGGCCACACAAATCTTGCCCGTATCATTGAGATCCTCTGCCTCCAGATGCATGCCCACACGGAAGCCATTGTTCAACGCATACTTGGGTCCATTCAAATGCGTAAATAGTGCACATGGAGCAGCCTTCGCATTCGTCTTGACCAGATAGCGGTACCAGGTAAAACGTTCTGGACAGTAGCCCTTGGGTGCCTGGAGAATGCGTGAGGTACGCTCACACCATCCAGGTGGAAAAATGTCCATGGAGTCAGCATTAACCCAAAAATCATACATATTCGAGTAGCCATCAAAATTTAGCTTTAATCGATAGCCCCGCACCTCCACAATGGTGCAGACGCAGAACAGCGAACAATTCTCTGGATCAATAGCCTCCAGTTTCATGCCACGCTCAAAGCAATTGGGGCCAGTAGGAAATGGATTCAGGAAGAGATGAATAGGCGCTGCACTACCCATGCCCTTAGCATTGAGATAATCAGTCCAGCGAAAGGCACGCTTTCCAGGCTTTGATTTGCGCTCTTTTTCCTTTTGCGGCTTTGACTGGACAGTTGCAATCTTTTGCTTTGTTGACTCACCCATGCGCCGTTGTTTGCTTTTATTCCAACTGTTTAATGCACTCGCTTGACGTCGCTTATTCGCTCGACGCACACAGGATAGTGAGCAAAAGCCTGTAAAACAAAAATACACAAATATTAGTTAACAAAATTCAATTAAGATATCAATCTGACTTTTACTCACGCGGCGCCAAAAAGTCGGAGGCAGGTCCATGGCAATTACAACGTGAACACAAATATAGCAAAGGATGGGAACTGTTGTTCATTCGTCGATTTGAACGATCAAAGAGCGCCATATCAAAGTAGTTGGCCGGACCACGGCGTGGCTCACAGCGTTCCATGATCTGCAGCAAATTGAAGCGATTGAGTTCAAAGCGCATATTAGAGTTCTGCAACGTTCCCGGCTGATGTTGATCCCACCAGTGCAGCATGCCAAAATGCTGCTCCATATTCCGCTTATAGCTGCGCAATGCTGTGCTCTCAGAGCTCAAGCTGCTTGGAATTGAGATATTGCTGGTGGGCTCGGAAGATGGTGAACTATTTGAAACCTGTTCATCGCAACGCAATGATTTCTCAAAATCCTCGTTGGACACTGGTAGCGTTTCAGCTCTTATTATGCTTAAGTTGTTTGAACTGTTCAACGGCTGTTGTTTCACTTCTTGCTGTTGCTTGAGTTCCTCCTCCGGTTTTGGTTCCTCCTGTTGTTTGACTTCATTTTGATGCTTGACTTCCTCTTTCTGTTTGACTTCAACCTGATGCTCCTGCTGCTTTTCAACTACTGGCTGTTGACTTTCGGACACCATAACCAGTTCGACATCGCTGCTCCTGCTGCTTGTACTACTTCTGTTGCTGTTGCTGCCTCTGTTGCTGATTTTGCTCTGAATGCTGCTCCGACTTGTAGTTGAGGATTTTCTAGACGATTGTTTATCTTCATTCTGTTGCTGTTGCATTTGTTTTGGAGGCACCTCTTTTTCTTTTTCCTCATCGCTGTCATCGTCAATGGTTATGGTTTCAATGGGCATTGGCTGCTCCACAACCACATCAACTTCTTTAGCCATAATGGCCACCGAATGACGTCGCTCGTTGGCATTGTTTTGCATGCTGACATTCGTTGGATCCTGCACATTCTCAGCTAGCGATTTGGAACGTTGCAGTTTCGGAGATTCTTGTTGAGCAACAGTTACAGTTGTTGTTGTTGATGCTGTTGATGTTGTTGATGTTGTTGATGTTTTTGTTGTAGTTGTTGATGTTGTTGTTGTTATTTTGTCTAGTATTGGCATAATCACAGCTAGTGGAGGCGGTTGCTCTTGCATAAGGTTAGTACTAGTTACAGTTGCTTCTGGCAGCGGACTGATTTTGATCTGATTCAGATCAATACTCAGATTTGGCAATAATATTGGCATCGATAGCGTCGTTGGTATGGACATGGGAAGAGGTGTCGGCACGGAACTGGCCAATGGATTGCTGGGCACAGTTATCAAATGTTCTACTGGCATTGGTATAAACTTAGGCCTTGGCATGAGCATCGGCATGGGCGTCGGATTTAAAGTTGATACAGCCATGGGCATAGCCTTGGGCACAGCGGTGGGCACAGCCAAAGGCACAGCCGTGGGCACAGGCGTTGGCTCGTGCATGGACACATTTATAGGCACTGGCGAGAAAGGTGTAGATGTGGTCACTGGCGTGTGCATGGTCATTGATGTGGGTGTGGTCATATGCATAGGCATACTGAGTGAAGTGGACATGCTGAATGGCGTGGGTGTTGTCATCGATGGCGTCATGGTCAACGGCATAGGTGTGGTCAAAGGTGAGTGCGTGGATAAGGTCATAAGCATCGGTGTCGGCGTGGCAGCAGGAAATGTGATCTTTGGCACCGCATATGATGTTACCGTATTTTGTGCCGGTCTAGAAATCGCGCTGTTGTTGTAATTGCTTTTCAATGGCTTGTTTAAAACAAGTGTTCCAGCGTTCGCCTGAGCCTGCACCTGACCAAATTTTAAGCGTAATTTCTCCACGGCTGCTTTGCTCAAGATGACAGGTGCACGGATTGTAGTCGCAGGATCACTTGCTGTAAAAAGCGAGAGCAAGAGAGTGATAGAGTAAGGAAAAACGAATCATTCAATACATAACAATAAATTTTAAGTGTGTACACATACATGTACACATGTATTTTATACAATGTTTATACCCTGATAAAAAACCATTTGCTTTTATTGTTTTTTGTGTCGCTTTTTTTTTAATTGTGAGTCACGAATGCAGTTTAAAAGAAAATTTCATTGAATCTTGCGATCTGCAAATTTAAACGTTATACAGCAATTTTTTCCTCTTCTTTTGTATTATCTTTTGAGGCAGCTGCAGCAGCGAAAACCTGATCATCGTCATAGTATTTTATGCACGCCCGCCCGCGACTTTATTTTTTTATATTTTTTTGCATAAACATGACGTAGATAAACAACAAATGAATGGTATTTCTTTTTGTATTTAACAAGTGAATTTGAACATAGCTTAAAAATAGCTTGACATCAGCTTAAAAATTTGAATTCATTTTGGTTCATCTTGTCAATCGATTTCATATAAAAACAACAACAAAACTAATAAATAAGGAGAAAAAGACAAACGTGAACTATATAATTCTCAAAATAGCCACATGAGACTTATTTTTGTACTCAAACAAATTTACATGACGACAAATGTAAATTAACAGCAGTAGTAGCAAAACACGTTAAAGTACAACAACAACAACAACAACATCATAAAAATAGTAATAATATCAGTAATATTATAAAAGACTACGAAAACACACGCACACTCACGGACCTACTGACTGACAACTAAATGAGCAGAGCGACTTGCTGCGGCTGCTGAAAAAAAATAATAATAAAAATGGATTGAAAGCAACACCGAAATCGAATATAATACACAAATACATATGTATACGCTTAAGTAGCTTATATGTGTGCACGATCGAAAGGCCCCCAAAAAAATAATAACTTCAGCTACTATCAGTAGTATATTTTTTGTAAATCAAATTATATAATTCTCACTTAAATTGAGACTAACTGAACTTACCAGATTTTTTGGCTACTAATGTTATAACATTTGGCTGTGCTCCTGTTGTACCTGGACTCGTTTTCTTGTTGTTGTTGTAGTTGATGTTATTGTAAACGATTCCATTTTGTTGTTGTTGTGTTGGTTGATGTACGGGAACTGTAGCCATTGGACGTACCAACAAAGACTGAGATTGAGTGTTGTTTTTGTTGTTGGGATTGATAAGTGATTTGGGCGACAATATGGATATAAGCGACGAGTTGGCATTGCCATTCGACGCATTGGATGGAACAATTTTATAACGAGGCTGGGCTGTTGTTGTTGGTGCATTTGCGTTTGCATTTGGTTTTAACTGATTTTGTATCAAATTTATTTGTGTCAGTTTCGTTTTCATGTCAGTCGTTGCTGTAGCATTGCTGCTATTAATGTTCTTAATACTATTATTATTGTTTGTATGATTATAATTGTTTAGGCTGTTAAGGGTTATAGCATTACACGGCTTTGTAGGCATGGATGCAATAGGCATATACCGCAGCTCCTCAATACATTTCATTTGTGCTGTGCCAGAGACGGCAACGTTTCCCGGTTTTATTGACGTTACCGTTGGAGGCGCTTCCCGCATTGCTGCAACGCCGCCTGGATTGGCTGGAAACATTTTGTTTCTTTTATTTAATAGAAATTTAACTTTATAGCACAGGCACTGTTCGGCAATATTCGAAAACTTTTATTCAAAGTCAACTCAAATGGCGTCTTTTTCCACACTCTTTTCAACTGCAGGCAATAGAATTTGTACGTTGCCGCACAAGTTTCGGCATTTTATCCAATCACACCTTTGCCCAGTAAATGGTATTTTTTATTGTTTGATTGTTACACTGTTTTCGTCGGTTGTACTACACTCTTGTTTGTGTAAACTTTGTTAAATTTCACCTTGATCTTTAATGTTTTTGGAATTTAACTGTAATTATTGAAATATTGAAAGTTATCACCCGCTTAATTTATTACAAATTTCGGTATTTTTTATTTAAGGATTTATTTTGGGCTGCCGTATCAATATTGAAACAGCTGGCAGCTCCACACTATTGCTTTATTTAAAAATCTTTGCAGTTATACTGATCGTCGCAATGCTCTGAAAGTATAAGAAAGTGATTTTAAACAAAAATATATGAGTTTGCTTAAAATATAGTAGAAAATTTTTATAATTTATAACGCCAGTACTAAAAATCACGCCGTTAGTTTACGCGCCCGCTCAGCAACGCAGATTTTAGACAAAGTTGGCAGCACTCATATTGAATATTGATATCATTTTTAGGAATGCTGCATGGGGTTTTATATTTGATGGGATAACTTTAAAAAAAAATGAATATGGGATATCTTACAGAGTTTTTGCTCACTTAAACGGCATCCTCAAAAGAATTTGGTTAAAATGTTCAATGTTGAGATGTTACGTATGTGTAGGAAATGAGTATATGCCGATGCCAATGTCATATACATATGTATACATGCATGTACACATGACTTATCTGGTCTTTGCTCACTATGTTAAAATCACAATTACTTAAATTTTGCGTTTAGTTTAACAGTTAGATGATGTATAACATAACTAAAAGCTTACCTTTGATGTTGGCGTACAAAATATGCAGTTTTCTTAGCAGAAAGTTTTGCTGCCCGCTCGTTTTTGGCTGACTTGACTCGCATAAAAACTAAGAAAAGTGAAATATATACATAAGTCATAAAAAGCATTATTATTGGCAAATTTTAAATTCTCAAAAATGAACTAGCATTACCTCTTTTAATGTTGATGTCAGAAAAGATTTTTATCAAAACTTCTGCTCTTTAAGTATTCGCTAACTGTTGGTCTACTATACGAATAGGCATGTCAAATACCAATACCTTGGAAATCTTAGGTTTGCATTTTAATAGCACTTTGTTTAAACTATTAACAACTTGTTTGCTTTTTCGAAATCGAAACTCTGTGTACTTAAGTTGTTGTTTGCAGTTCAACGTTAAAATTTACAATGGCAAAAAAGCATGCGTGTGTATTTTAATTCGTCGATCGAATGCTGATTCAGGTGGCAACACTGCAACAACAACTTACTCAAGTCAGTTATTTTTAAAACGTCAAATATCAGTGGCATGAGTTTAAACTCTATTTTGCACTACACATTAATTTTAATAACTTAACAAGGTTTACAAAAGCAAGCTTTCTACTTTCTGCAAGATTTGTGCTCAAAACAGTCGCCGAAATTCACCATCGTCAAGAGTATTATTGTGACTGAATACTCACTCTAGCTGCAGACATTTGCACTTATTCAGCAACAATATATTTAATAGTAAAGGAATTCGACTGTTTTGCTGTAAGGCATATTTGTTGTAATTCTTTCGTATAAATAATTTTATTCTAACGTTAACCATCAATGTTCGTCTTCCTCTTTCAATAGTTAATAAATTTAAGTGTTGTAAAGTGTCCGTAGGTAGTGTTACTGAATGCATTTATTTTACCCAAAAACAGTGGTTGTTTAGTTTTTCGTGCAATAATTTCTAACAAATTAATTAAATTAAGTAAATTTACAACTGCTCCAATAAAAGCAGATTATTATTCATAATGTCGATAATTAACAACGATGACAACATAATGGCAATTGACGAAGATCCACAGGGTGAGTGTATAATTTTTAATGTTGTGGATGTGGAAGATATAAGCGCGTCCAGCTGTGGGTATAATTATAACTTTCTTGTCTACCGTGCAGTGATTATCAATGATGATGAGCCCTCAACAACGCACAATATCGCAAATGGTCGGTCCATGGACTCGCTGCGCTCATCGTTTACCAATCACAGCTCAACACCGGATTCGTCACATAATTCGCTGGACACTATTGACGTCGGTCCGGATGACATACAGGAAAAATCGCGATTGATAACTCAAGTGCTGGAGTTGCAAAACACATTGGATGATCTGTCACAACGCGTTGACTCAGTAAAGGATGAGAACCTCAAATTGCGATCTGAAAATCAAGTGTTGGGTCAATATATTGAGAACCTGATGTCAGCGTCGTCGGTATTCCAATCGACCAGTCCGAGTGCTTCCAAGAAGAAGTAAAACACGGAGATAATCCACCCTCAACAATAGATGCCTTGTCATTCATACATTAATGCTTGTGTTTAAACTGCAAATTAATTGGTGTTTGCTCTTCTGTCGAATTTGTGCACAATATTTTTTATATTATTAGTTAGAATATAATGTACGCTTATATATTTATATATGTATTTTATAATTAAATGTATGCATCTCTATACTTCAATTATTTATTTAATATTTAAAAATTTAATAAATCAATATTAACCCCCGCTGGTAATTCGCTTGTTTGAAAGTGATAACAACCCTACATCATAAACAGCTGTTAGCTGGTCGGTCGTCTTGCAACAACAAATATCAAAGCAGTCATTTCACTATTACAAAACACTAGGAGCCAAATAAGTTGTGCAGATAGTTTAAAATCGTTTTTAAAATAATGCTGAAAAAAAACTATATTGGATTTTATAACGGACAAGCAATCAATTAAAAATGTGTTGTAAGTGAAATATATGTGATTGCGAAATACGCATCTAACAAAGCGAATGAATGCATATTGCTTAGCGCCCCCCGCCCTATACGTACTTCAGCAAAAACAACAACAATAACAAAGAAGACAATTGCCAGTGTTGCACAACATGCAGAAAAATTAATGCTGAATGATTCGCACACACACGCACATTCTTACTTCCATACATACATACATATATCAGCTCGATTATTATTTTGTGCTCAAATTAATAATACATATTTCATTCGTGTGTGCCTTTACATTTGAATGCAACGCAATAAAGGAAGAAGTCAACGTCAGCTCGTATCAGTTCAACGTCAACGCGTATAGCGGAAGCAATATCAGCAACAGCAGCAGCATCAGTATAACAGTAAATAACAAAGACGGCGGCGCTTATTTTTAAGTACAGAGCGAAGAACATCAACAAACAGAGCAAACAGACTGAGATTTCAAATCAAATCCAACAATAGACTCGACACGCATAGAGATAAATAATCAACGCAGCTATAAAAATCAAATGAAATATGTGTTGACTTCACTGCAAACGTTAGAAAGTGCAAGTACTAATTCTCTGTGACGCACGGAGCGCCGCTGCCATTCATCTGCCCAATCACCAACGAGGAGAAAAGAGAAGAGATCGTTGCGATGTCTTTCTCTGATTTCGATGCCATCTATGAGGACGAGCAGTTGGATGATTTGGATCATTTTCAGGATCAGACAGTGATGCCAGTGCCTGAACCGATTATCATTCGAGGAGCTGGCAACATGACAGTGTAAGTGTAAATATTTAGAAACAAAAGTACATACATACGTACTTATATGTAAGTATCAATTGAGAATGTAGCTCAAGGCTTGGTGATACCTTAATTCTGTATTTGGGCGCGTTTGTTTGTTTTTTATTGATAGCAGCGGTGCGTGTGACCTTGTTCCATTTGGCGCCCAGCTGAAAATAATTGATTGACTGACTAAATGACTGCTAGTTGCATAACCGAATGTGCAATGTAATTGCTAGCTGTAATAGATAATTATTGCAATTATGACGCATGTTTTTATATTTCTTTTTATCGATAGCCCATTTGTAATTGTAATTTCTGTTTTCATGATTTTTTTTTTGCAGCTTTGGCCTTAGCAATCGCTTCAATGTTGAATTCCCCTGCGGCTTACTATCGCGCGTTGCCCCTGAAGAATACAAAGCGACCATCGGTCGCATCAATGGCATCTTGAAGAAGACCCTGCCCCTAAATGTCAAGTGGCTCTTTTGTGGCTGCGTGTGTTGTTGCTGCACACTGGGCTGCTCTCTCTGGCCCGTCATCTGTCTAAGCAAGCGCGTAAGATACTATTTACCTCGATATTGAGTCAATACATATGTTTGTATATTAATATGTTCTTTCATCCTCGCAGACGCAATTGACACTGGACAAACTGTTGGAGTGGGAGAATAGTCATTTATATCATAAACTGGGCGTACACTGGCGTCTGCATAAGCAACAATGTGATTCCAATTCCATGATGGAGTATGTTATATTAATTGAATATATACCCAAAACGCCCATCTATCGGCCAGACTAGAGGATGGGAGTGAATGGCAAGCAGTGTGGATCATTGCAGTCGCCGGGTTATCGATATTCGATGGCTGGGTCTGGGTATATATTTGAGGGGGGATCCTAACCGTAATTGTAAATTAAAACACACTAGCAACTAATAATAATAATAGTTTTTTCGCTTTAGGCGTTTACTCTTTGTGCAACACTAACACAACAATAGTTTAGTGAAACATACACATACACATTTTTAGCTAGTGCTAGTTATAAGATAGTATTTAGTTTAAAACAAATTTTTGAGAGAATATAGCTAATAAGAAAACAAATTGATTACTCGCTAGTTTAGGGCGTGCTCTTATTTTCAGATTTATTTTTGCATTTTGCAATAAGTTTTTTTTAATCATGAATTGTGTTTTAAAAATACGGCAATACTAAATACATTTCTTATTAAGAAATTTGAAATTTTTAATCTTGAGCTTTTCCTTTCGCTGATTAAAAATTGATTGGTGTAAAAAAAAAAAAAACAACAGAAGTGGAAACCAAAATTCCAAGTTTACATATTAAAAAAAAATATTTTAATGCAGCTATAATTTTTTAACTATGTGTATCCAACATAGGAAAACAATTTTACAGTTACAAAAAAAAAAACAACAAAATTCGCATAATTCATAGTAAGTATTTAAAAAATATATTTGATACGGTTTCCATTTCTGTATCGGATATTGAAATTGCTTTAATATCACTGTGTATGCGAATATTTTGATGCTTTCAATAGCATATAGCAAACAGCATAAAGCACAAGCGATCGCCACAAATCACATTAGAAGGACTACCAAAGAGAACAATAAATACATTTTTGACAATTTTCTTAATGCTTAAACATAATCAAGTCTTTTTTTGTTTTTTAACAGTGTGGGCTTTGTTCTAGAATTATCTAAATATATATACAGATTTATATGTATATAAGTAAATAGATAGGTGTGTATTTTTTCTTTTCTCAAAACTAAGGAATGTGTTTGGAATGTATCCGGTAATTAGGAATAAGGAATAACAATAATATATATATAGTATATATATATAGACTATATATAGACTATTTGTGATAATACTTCATACAAAGGGTATTAAATTAAATTATATTAAACATTTTTGTGCATCATCAGTTAAGTTGGCACTGTGACTTGAGGCATCTTCGCTGGCAGCAGACGTAGACATTTCCATGCCTGTATCGCTTTGATTGTAATCCTCACTGTACTGTGTATCATTCTCCTCATCATACTCGGCTCGTTCATACCTCAGTTCCTCCGTTTCCTCATTCTCTTGGCTTTCTTGCGTCTCCAGCAGCTCAACTTCAGGTTGCAATAATAGCATACTATTTGATTGATCTTCTATTTCCTCCTGTTGCTGCTGCGCCTCATCGGTCTTCTCATGCGGATCGCTCTGTAGAAGATCCTTGGCTGTGCGCAGCAATGCATCAGTTTGTTTGCGCAACGCACTCAACACCATATTATCCTGCCTAAGCTGGAATTCGTGTTCACGGCGTGCGAGTGCTTTTTGCTGTTTAAAGAAATCCTCTAGCATTCCTTTCTGTGCTGAGCGCATGGCACTGGCCAGCTCAGTGAGCTCCGTTTTGAACAACTCCTCCTGCTGCTGCTTGCGACGTTCCGTCTCCTTGGCTACCATTTTAAGCCGGAGTTCATCTGCAGCGGCTGACGATTCATCTTGGGGATTGATAATCGGTTTGGCTTCATGCTGTGTGGAGCTGCGTTGTAGCTTGACAGGCAGAGGAGAATGTTGCATGAATTGTAGACGACGCTTGCGATAGGGTTGCTGCTGCTGCTGTTCGCTGAGCAGCTGTTGAGCCTGGCGGCTAGTTGAGGCATACGAGGGTATGGAATATTTGGGCATAGGCGGTGAAGGCGATTGTGGCGGCGATATAGATTGCTCCAGATCGGGTATCATGCGATCCGGACGCAGCGAGTAGCCCGTCTCTCTCAAAGGCACCATTTTCATGGCACCGACTCTTGCCGGCTGTACGCTTATCTCCCGTGGAATACGCACTGGCAGCTGCTTGCGCGGCAGCATCAATTTGCTTGTGGGATGCACAAAATTAATGCTACTGGTGCTGTGCAGCGGCATCGAACGATTTCCTTTGCCCGGACCACCACTTAGTGGATTCCGATTAAGCGCCGGCAACGGACGCTCAATCTGTAGGACACCATGTGTAGGAGTGGGCGTGGATGTTTTAAGTCTGTGTGCATCGTTGGCAAAGGCAGCAACACGCAACGATGCTGTCGGCGACTTGCTTGCATACAACAACTGACTTTTATTCTCGATTTCTGTCTGCTCCGGTTGCTCCACTTGATCTGGAGCTGGAGCTGGTGCTGTTGGTGGTGTTGGCGAGGGCGAAGTTGGCGCTGTTGGTGGTGGTGTGTTTGTGTCATCCATTCCCAAATCCATTTCCGGTTCATTTTTAACCGAAGCCGTAAACGGTGTTTGCTCCAATGCTGAATCTTGATTATTTTGTTCACCATTCTGTACAAAATCTACGGATTCGTTTTTCGGCTCTGGAGTTTCAACATTCTTCAGCGGCGTCTCGTAACCTATTTGAAGTTCAAAAACAATTGTTAGAAATTTAATTTATTGTATTGATATTTTTAAATTTATTATCTTGCTTAAGAAAAATTGTGCAGTTTGCAGTCATGGAAATGAAACGAAGCAGAATTTTATATTGAATTTCATTGAATTCCCAGTTTGCCCAGCATTGAAGCGTAATGAATGAACGCTGGCTCGGCGAAATAGCTACTCGTACAATGGTGACTAGCTTTTGAACTAAATGAGACTTCTCAACAGACAATAATAACGTTGTTTATTTATAGAAGTGCCTAAAGTCCTTTGGCGACGGCAACAGCAGCGTCTTCCCCCATCTTTTACTTGACGAGTGATTGCAACTCAGATTTGAACAAACTTTTGCGTAAAGCAGGCTTTAAATGCGTTTGAACTTAAACAGAAAATATAGTTTTATGAAAGCTCGACTGTATTTTAATGGTCGCTTTTGCCTACTCCACTTTTCTTTCTCCACTTTAACTCACCATTATCCAAGGGTTCCGGTTTGATTAGACCCAAACAAAACCCAAATATTGGATGCTCAACGCCCATCTCTTCTTTGACCATATCGCTGTTGGCCACAGTTTTGGACAACTCAGCATTGCAACTATCCATGGAGTTGCCGCATTCACTGCTTATGGCACTGCCAGTTCCATTTGCATTGCCGTGTTCCCGCAGCATGCGGCAGAGTACTCTGTAGACCTCCTCGGGCACAACTTTGGGTATGCCATGACCCTGACGTGTTGAAGTATTATACGTCGACTTGAGGAACTTCCATTTGGTCCAGATTTGTATGCTGGACTTCTTCACATAGCCCTTGTTGCGCATCACCTGTTCAATCTGACGAAAGACCTGTTCACTCTTTACATTCCGATCGTTCAGAAGCTCCAAGGCATTCATCTGTTGCATTATGTTGAGCATCTCGAGCATCTCCAAGCGACTCCACAGGTTGCGTTCGGGTCGTGAATTTGATAGTGGCTCCTTGCCACCGCTGTCAGCCGAGCTATTGCTGCTGTTAAAGCCTACACTACCACCACTCGACAAGGAGGCTGGAGGAGATGCATGTTCCTTAACCCGCATAGGTGTTAATAGTTCATCAACATCGCCAACCAATCCATTGCCCGTGGCAGCTGTATGAATGATTTTATTGATGCTTTTATTTTGCTGCTGCTGTTGTTGCTGGCGCATGTTTTGCTCCACTTTGCTTAGCAAACGCATTTTTGTGTGGGCGGCCACCGTTGTGGAGGCGTGGCCGTTTTTAGCCGCAAAGCTATTGTCCTTATGGTTATCCTGTTCGGGATATCGTGGCATCAACATCGAGCTGTCTTTTATTTCGTGTCTGTCTTATTGGATAGTTAAGTTGAAAATCTGAAAAATAAGAATTTTTCAAAATTTAATTACATAATCATTAAAAGTATTCATAGTTCAAGTTTGATACGCATCGATAAAAGTTAACTTTATTCTTGAAAGCCACAAATTAAATTACTTTTCTGGGTTTTCTGAAAATCATTAAAAACTTATAATAAAAGCTTCTAACCGGTTCGAATTTCTAGTAAAATCGTTTCGTTTTTTTTTTTTTCATTAACTCAAAATCCACACCAAGACATGAGAATAATACTTCAATCCTATAAGAAAATATATTCATTATATATATGAAGTATTAAAATACATATGCAAAAAAGTTCTCAGTTAACACAAACTACATACATCCATACAAATAGAGCTCATATAACAACGAAATCGAAAGAGGCAAATAAATTTATATGTATATTTATCGATTTTTATTACAAATTTCAATACGAAACAAGAACTACAAACGACAATGCGGAAGGTAAAGAAAAAGATTTAACGTGCAAACACACACACACACACACACACACATAACCAACTGTCACACACACTACAACTGAATATACATATATATATATATATATATATATATGATGTATGTATATAGCACCGAACTAAATTTAGAGATAGTGAGTAAACGATTTAAAAATGTTAATAAACATGCCAAATACGATTACGAGGCTATGGGGCACTTGGGGTACAAAGACTTCGTCACATATTAATTTTTTTCGAAATGAATTGAAGTGTTATTTTTATATTCGTAACTACGTAAATATGTTTGCATGCATGTATATAGAGTTAAGTGTGTACATACTTAATTGTTAATTATTATTTAACGTTTGAGACATTTAGTTTCCGACAGATGTGTAATTATATTCGAAGAAGCCGAACTGAAACACGTCCGTGAAAAACTCTCTTGTTTTTTGTGTTGTGATTCAGTCTAAAATATTGCATGAGTTAAGGGTTTTGAGATTGAGGGATGAGCTATGAAGGTAAATGATGGAATTTGCTGCATTCGAATCTGAAAATCATCAAGGCTGAGTAATTTTCCAGCATTTCAATGTTGTCCTAAAACTTACTTCAATCTGAGCGCCTACAGTGGGTGCAAGCTGTGATTTAAAGCCGGTTGAACAACACTTGTGTTAGAATTCTGCCCAATCAAGTGTAAGTTTCATTGCATAGCCTTACAAATGCCAATTTACTGATTTTATCTACATGGAATTGTAAATTCAATTTTTACATTCATAATAGTTATTTAATTCAATATTTCCTGTGCCCCACTGTAACATGGAAAATATATGAATTGAGAGCGCAACTAGCGCAACACGAAAAACATCTCTCTTTTTCTCTGACAAACACAACCTCACGTAAATCTTTGTATATAAAGCACACACAAACACACGGCACAAATTTACGCTTATTATGTTGAGAATCTTTTCAAGACACAAAAAAAAAGAGAATATAAGAAAAACGTTAATAAAAATTAACAACTATGGAAACTATGGCACCTCCAAATTGTAAACCACTGAGGATGACAACTTTAAACTGCTGCACAAAACTAAACTGTTGCGTAAATGATTAGAGTTTGCTTATAATTGTTAGGCTCACGGAATTTTTAAATAATAATTTAACGTAACTATTTTTCAACACAGCGAAGCAGCAGCAGCTAACACATTGCTGAGCAACAAAACACAACACAGACGCATACACTTACGCACACAAACACTCGCTTAAGCGGCCAAGCGAGAGAGCAAACAATCGCGCTCTCAGCAGTAAGAGAAGAGGAAGCAGAACAGAATTTCGACCAACAACCACCACCACGATTTCAATACTGCGAAACTCAAAAATTCAAAAGCAACGAAAGCCTACAAAAACAAACTATATAAGCCGAACATACCCAAGTCGTTCGTGTACATGTCTCTACAAACACACACACTTACTTGCATATTTATTTCGTACAATACATCGTCGTTATATTTCGGAAAGGCACAAATAATGGTTATGGAATGGTTTACTAGTTGTTTTTATTGAGATTGGGAATCGTGAGATATACGGGCAACGTTTTTTTTTTTATGTTCACTGAAATACTGTCATAAATAGGGGGAAACAATAATTGTGCAATCCAAATTGATTTTTTTATTATGATAAGAAATATGTTTAATTGAAGTTATTGTCAATATTATTTAAATGCATTTATTCTATTTTTCTTTGCCAATTACATTTTGGATTTTTGATTTTGTAATTTTTTCATTTCCCAGAATTTGATAAAATGTTGCGCTGGCTTAACTTTAAAAGTCGCACAGTAAACGAGATTTACAAGTATTGAGAGCTAAAAAAAAGTAACCAAAAAGAATGCTTTTCGTGTCTTGTGCTCTAGCATCCAATGATAGTGGGGGGGGGGGAGGGGGGGATAGACTAGTGAGGCGAAGCTTCAATACAAGAACAGGAAATTTGAACTTGCGGAAAAATGCGGAAAAGCATCGCGCTTAATGTATCTGTGTGTTTATAGAAAACAAGAAATTGTTTTCTGTTTTTGTTTTTTCATAAGCATATAAATAAACGGCTCAATACTGCTGCACATATACACACAATGTTAAGCTTTTAATAAATAAATAGTTTGCGTTGATAAAAAAAAAATAGTCAAATACACATTCACGCACACAAACACTCACACAATTGCAGAGCAAAGCGGAGAAGTGAAATACTTACATATAAGTATATTTACAAAAAATTCACGACAGTAAACGAAGATGATTCATTCGGTTTACGTTGTTGCTACTATACTATCTTGACACAACTAGTCAGCTAGAATCACGAATTGAAACTGAGTTTTTTGCGAAAAAAAAGAAAAGAAAACCCAGAACCTGCTGCTTAATATCGCTTCGTTCGCGACTCAGCTGATTTCCCACTAGATCTTTTTGGGTTTGAATTTTGGTTTTGGTTGGGAAAATTACTTAGCAACGATTTGTGTATATTTCAATAGCGCATTTGACGTTAATTACTTGAAAATAAAATACAGAGTGAAAAACAAATGCGTATTCAAAACTGTTGATTATTGAGTGTTGATTAACACGTTTCGCCCAGGTAAAATCAAAATAGAAATCTTGCATCTTCCACTGTGTTTGCCCATTATTATGGGAAAAAAAGGTTTGTCGGAATGTTCATGTTTGCGCAGGCAGAGAAAAGGTCACATACCTGTGGACGTGTTTTCAAAAAGGCGTTAAGAATCTTAAACAGAAAAAAATTTTTTAAATATTCTTTTACTTAATTTGAAAGATTTGTTGTATGTGCTTTAATTAAAGAAAATCGTACAAAACTATTATCAAATAATCAAGTTATATAAATCAGAAAATTGGTATGGGTATATAAGCATTAATTTTATCGTTTTGACATTGCGAGATACATTCGGCAATCCAGACAATATTGCGGCACTCGATCTCCTTCAACTTGAGGTAGGAATAAAATGTGCCATAGTGAAACTGTTGCAAATACGAACGAACATTGTAATTGGCCTCCATCATCAGAAAATGATCATCCAATGTCAAAAGACTTTCCGTATCCCTCTCCATATTGCCAAACACCTTGGCATAGCTCAAATTTTTTGTTACAATCGAATTCACCGTATCGAAATCGATTGCAGCAGATAAAGCCGTTCTGGAATATGCACACAATTTGCCACATTTTGGAAATAAACTTAAGCGCTGACTGATTTCCATGGATGTATCCAGAGAATTAACGGTAATTATGATGCAACGACGATCCGCTTGGAAACTCAACAGATTGCACATCACCTCTGCCGTAGTACCACCAAGCTTAGAGCAGAACTTATAGAAGTCTTCGAGATATGCCTTGTAGAGGACACTGCGAACAATCTCGACATTGGTATGATGGATTTCCCTTTTGTCAAAACGTCCTGTAACAAATTTCGCAAGCGGAGTGTCAATGAGCACAGCATTAAATAGCTCATCAATATTACTGGCCACCTCAATGGCTTCCAACTGATCGAAGAGACCCAAAGGATGACACAAGGCAAGAAGTTTCTTCATGGGTCTATGATTGTGTAGACCAGCCATCAGGAGTGCTACATTATCAATCATATGCTCATATCGTATATAGTCCAGGAATGTGCTTAACGGCTCCGTCGAATTAACACGCACATAATTATATTGTGTAACAATTCTTTCACGAATACGCATTTCAATCATTTCCACAGTAATTTGGTCGTTTTCAGTGCTGAACAGTGTCCCATAATCGGTGCTTTGCAAGTTCAGTAGTAAGTCGTCCATTGTTTCGCATTGTGTTAGATTTATATAATCGGCTTGCTTTAACATTCCATTTTTAAAGCCTCGAACAAGTCCTTCTAGGTAGCCGCTTTCGCTGTTAAATAACCAACTAAACGACATTTTACTTTCAATTATTATTATAATTGTTTTATGTTAAGTCAGATGCCAATTTTAAAGAGAAATGCTTGATAAGGATTTTAAAAAACAAACTATTCACAGCTAACTTGATTTGAACGCGCGGTCGACTCATTTAAGCACCTCTGAGAGCCCTGCCACTCAGCTTTATTGAACGACTAAGTGGCAGCACTGGTATTCTGGCAGCACTTTGCATTTGAATTAACGCGCAAAGTTTAAATATTGAATTTAAATTAAGTTTGTAGTTAGGATTTAATTTTATCAAAAATGAGTATAAGACTTAAGTACTCCACGGCTTTAACAATGATAGATAGATATTTTAAGATAAATATATGTACTCTCTCTATCTCTGCACATGCGCTGACTTGGGAAGCTGGGGGACGGACCTGTTGCCTTTTCCTGCTAACCGTTTGTTTGTGTTCTTTTTAGTTTCCCTCTTGCACTCGTTCGCACAACATTATAACTTTGGCACTCATTAAAAAAATACACGTTCGATATAAGCTATGTTAAATGCAAATAAACATGCAATTTTAGTTTATTTATTTGCATTTGTCTTTGGACAAATTGCGTCGTGTGGGTTTTGTTGTTTTTCCTATTGCTCGTGTTCTGCATAAAGTTCCGTAATGTGTGTATGTTGCCATAAACAACAAAACAAGATGTGTTTTGAATGCAATCAAATGCATTATTCTTGCCACATTTAATTAACGTTAATGGAGGCGTCACTGCGTATTCCCAACAAACGACAATCTATGTCCATTCTGCTTATGGAAAACAACAAATAAAAACGCGCTCATTCCTCATGTGATCTGTATGAAATGCTATGTGTGTCTTGCTGTTTGTGTTGTCAAGATTGCAATTGCAACAAAATCACAACAACAATCGAGCTAATGAGATTTCAGGTAAATATTAATGTGGGTACTAAATTGAATTAATGTCGTAGGCTTAAGAGACCCCTTCAAATAATTAAAATATATTATTATAATGCTTATTCGTACAATCGTACTGATTGATCAATATTGAAAAGCAATAAAACAGGATTCTAGTATTTTTGACAGAACTTCATATAGTAGTTAGTTATTGGCAGATTTAAGAACTAATATCTCTGCCTTGTAGCGTTTCGCAGGAGTCATTACTCTGATATCTTTTTTGACAGCTTTTGCGGAACGCATTATAAATTTTATTTGTATTATTTATGGCATACGTTTCAAAGTCACACAATTTACGTCAACCAAAAACAATAAAAATTAACATCATAATATGTGTGGTGTTAAGCAAGTTTCCTGATTGCAACAATAAAGCTACATACTTTTAATCACATATTCTTGAACGCTTATTTATATATTATTTATTTAGTATTTCTCAGTTTGTTAAAGAAAGTTTCTAAGAATAAACCGTAACTCGAAAAATATGTTTGTTTCCATAACAACAAGTAACCCAATTGATGATTCTTTTTTTTTACAAAATGCAAAAATGAAAATGATTGAACTTTGAAAATATTTTAACTATAATAACATTCTGTAAACAAACATTGTGGATTTTTAATAGTCTGGCAACACCGCATATATGTATCCTCGTCTGTTAATGAATTACTCAGCTCTCGAGATAAGATAATGTTCAATGAAGTAGTATAATACGTCAAAGCACTTCCCCAGCTGTCTGAATATTTTTCAGCGATTAATTAGGCATACAGTTGGCGGAGAAAAGAGAGAGAGAAAGAGAGAGAGAGAGTTCTAGCCGGACAAGACAATGGACAATATCATCAAAATCAATTCAAATGTCTGTGTGACAAATAATTTGTTGTGTTTTTTTTCGAGTTCACTCGAGTTCTAAAAGAGATGAATGTATTGTCTGACTATGTTTACTTCTTTATCTATGTAGGTGTTTCCCCAAGTGTCATTGATTCTATTTCAAATTGCCAGTTTGAATCGATGTGACATTTTTGCCATGCGACCTGTAAAGTGGTTCAATCGAAAGCCATATACATATAATGAATTGTGATTATAAGTATTGTATAAAACTTATATCTTGGATTCACTCAATTCGCACAAATTGATTTGGACATTTTCGATTATGATTTGATTTTATTATAAATAATCAACTTATCTGATGATTGTGTTAATTATGATTCTCTATTATTTTTCAACACAAATTGTTGATAATTTTATTATGGCGTGATATGTTTGATGTGAGCGTAATAACTTAATCTTTCAGTTATGATGCTTTTTATGTTTTGTAGGCATATATTGATTAATCATACGCCTTGTTGGTTAATTAAAAAGTTTACTTTAAATGCAGTTGGGTTATTATCATTATCTGACTTGATATAAATATCATTATTTATTTTATTATTTGAAAATGATCTAGCCATGTCATTTCCGACTTATTTTATATGATCTTGCTTATATTAGATTTAACTTGCATTTGAATTTTCCTCCAACTAAAAACTTAATTCACATTGGGAAACCCCTTTGAATATTTTGTATACAACGAAGATAAAAAGCATATTTTAAACTTCTCTGCTTTTTCTGAGCATTCTAGAAACATTTTCATTACAAAAACAGATTGTCTTAAAAGTTTCAATTATACTTGCTTAATTGATTGATATACCTTGTGACATGCGAAATTTATTATACTTTATGTATTGCTAAAGCAACGTAATATTTAAAAACTTATCAACCAAAAGATATAGTATCTGTCATAATTTACACTTCATTTAACAACATTTTAGCGCCGAAAGTTCTTAAGAATCTTAAAGTCCCACAATTAATCTAAAACATAAACTAATATAAGTAAATTTTAAATTTAGAATACAATCGAGAAAAAAAATAACTGGAAGACACATGCGTTCTAATGCTTAGCTTCTTTTGTATTTCATGGTCAACATGAATTTGGCTTAAGTCCAAAAATAAATGAAAAAAAGGAAAAGCACATGAGAATTGCAAACAGCTGTAGCCGGTAAAATTTAATTATGCCAAGTACACACACAAATCAGGTCGTAACACACAAACGCACACAAACATATACAAGAAACCGTCAAAAGCAGCAATTAAAGAAAAGTATTTTCTTTTTTCTTTAATTTATCTTTCCTGACAAGCTGACAAGTGGGTCTCTCTCATTGCTTATTAAACAAATATTCATATTTAAGAAACAATACACATCTGCTAATAGTTATTTGTTTTTTCATAAATATAATGCCTCCCATTGGCAATTGTTTATGGCCTTGACTTATTTAAAATTTCTATGTCAAGTTTTCTAAAGCAAAGAAAGACTTTATGCCTTTTACTATTATCCCGTGTGGGATTCTCCTAACTGTTTAAGTAAATTGTATTTGCATATCGTTATAAGTTTAACTTCATCGACTTAGTTCTTACGCATTTTCGTTGCGACATTGATTGGCTTGTGGGTGGATGGGTTAGATTAGTATGAGCTGTCTATTGACGAACATTATGGTGATTGGCTTGGCCTAGCCCGTTTCGATTTCAAATTGGCATTGAGTGCTCAGCTTCCTGGGTTCCCACTTTGTTTGCAATTCGACCTTCAAACGCACAGCTTGCCACTTTTTTCTATGCGCTTTTCACTTGCAGTTGAACATTGAGTATATGTGAAGTCGATCAAGTTTTATTATGTTTTTGAGTGCTTTGAGGGGGCAGTCAGCTTGAATTGTTCTTTGTCCTGTGCAACTAGAGAACCAACTAACCAACAGTTGTTGCCACAATTGTTGAGTGTGTTTAACTTGAACTTGACCCGTGTTCTTTTTCTTTTACTACTACTTCATCTTCTTGTTTGACTTAATTGGAATCGAATTTTCGACTAAGCGAAACAAAATACCAAATAAAAACTTAATTGGAGTTGGCCAGAAAAACAGATCTGAAAAGAAATTATTTTTCAAGTAGTTAAGTTAATAGTGTTCATTTTATTAGAGCTAGGATTTAAATTTTATATTATTTCTTAAAAAATATAATTTCTACTACCTACAGGGTATTTGTTAGTCAAGCCAGATAAACCTTAATTGTTTAAACATAATATTATTTTTCTTCTTTCAAACAAGCTCTCAACAAACAAGTTCAAAGACATGTGCCAAAAATATATACATATATCATTGACCGTTCACATTAGGGTTAATGCACGCAGAAAAATTCTAAAAAAAGCATCGGCTAAAACATTTACAACATTGAGGCTGGTCAGGACTTGCTTGTAATCAAGTCAAGTTGATTGGCAATTGAAGAGCTCCCTCAACTTTGAACCAAGACAGGGTATGCCAAAAACCAAAACAAAAGATTGACCTTAAAAAAGATTGACATTTTATTGCTGCTGGCTATCGTAATGAAGCGTTAAAATGAATGACAGCCGAACAAATGTTTCATTGTTGATGATGGTCAACAGACACAAAGATGGAGAGAGAGAGAGAGAGAGGGGAAGATAGAAATAGAGAAGGATGATGATGGTTTCGAGTCCGAAAATAGATGAGAGCATTTTGCCATTGAGTTTGATGTCTGTTGTGGGTGCTGTGACAAGTGCGGGGTCAAAAGTTATGTTTAATGAATAAGAACACGATTCAAACACGTACTGCCGGAAAAGTAAAGTCGATTAAAATCTGTCTGGAAATACAACTCGGATTAAAACATTTTATTAGTTTAATATTTATCTAAAATCACACAAAAACTAAGCAGTGGAGGGTACAATAAGAGAACGTCTAGACATTTAAATCAAATAATCTACATTCAGAAAAACATTCTCTCTAGGTTGAAGAAATTTATAGGTCAATTTTATAATAGAACTGTTTTATCTGCTTGTTAAATATTGACTATGAAATAATATGAATTTCCTTTAAAAGCTTAAAATTAAACTTTTTTGTTTGTTAAGAAATTTCGCAGTTCGAAACATTTTAAGATCCGAATACTCTTAAAGTTTCGTATTCATCAAAAAGATGAGCAAAGAACTTCTTATCTAGCACTGAAAAAGATACAACCCGTTTGAAAATCAAATCATAGCAAAACCAAACATATATATTAAGGCAATGTTTAATCATCTATCAAAAGATAAGTATCAAACTTATTAGTATAGTTAACTAGGCTCTAAATAAAGCAGAAAAGAACTAGTTGTATGCTGTCTAGCCTAAAATGCAAACAAATAATTAGCTTAACTTGCTTTGCTTTAACTTTATTCAAATAATTTTGCAATGTTTGTTTTTTATCATCTATCAGTAGATAAGTAAGTAGCAAGAGTTGAGCAGTCTCAAGATAACTGTCATGTTCGTAAATTTTCGCCTGCATTTGCTACAAATATTTATAATTGAGTAACAAAGACACACATTGCCACGGGACAACAAAGTATGATATAGTAGATACCAGAATACAGATGTCAACGATGTTGACAGGCATGAGCTTGAATTTATGGGTAGATTTTGTCGCGATTTCGAAGTTCACAAACAGGAAAAGGTTCGCCATTTTGCAAAAGCTTAAAACCCATTGTTGCATAACGGTATTTAACATGCTTTTAATACTCAACTAACAGTTAAAGACATTATTAATATGTGGCTTGGAAATTAGCGACATTTTATTTTATTTTATTATTTTATAATCTACTTAATGGTATGAGTTCATAAAATAACCAAAAAAGATTAAAAGATTTTTGATTCATTAAAATTATAGCAATCTAGTTTACTTTTCTTCACTTTGTGTTACTGTAAAAGCCAAGAACGATTCTTAAATCAGTTTTTAAAAATTGATCAAATGAATAAAAGCAAAATTTAAATAGTTATGTTGGGAACATCTGCAAAAAGGGTCCGAAGCTGTTGTGACTTGTCACTGTCTGAATCTGAGCCGCCGGCAAAACGTCGAATGAAGTACGACTATCAAGTAGATACAAGAATGATCCAAGTTTCAAGATCTAGTGCAGCGGAAGCTGAAAAAACTTTTGCACTCGAATACAATCCAGAATTGAATGCAGAAGATAATCCATTTTACTATGAATCGAACAGAATGTTATATTTTTTTAATGCAGAGCGCGCTAAGCGCAATCATCAAAGAAGTTTAAACACTTAAACATGTCGAACAAGATACAAAGTTTACTGCTTCTATTCATTGACGTAAATAAATTAGGATTAACCATTATAAATGCAAAACCTCATTGCTTTTTAATGATGCAGTTACCTTCAGAATGAGATTTAGTTTATATAAAATGAATATAAATCCTTGTGTCATCCTGGCACCTGACATGCAAATGAATCAATTTGCCCCAGTTATAAGCGTTAATACAAAATTCAAAAAGTTCAGTCTTAGAACGAGTTCAATAGCCACAACAACCAATAAAGGTCAACTAAAAGTCTACAATACGGCCCAGGGTCGGTTTAAAATCCATGTCTAATTCTCGCAATGCCACGCACGCAACAAGATTCTCAAGGAACTTTAACGGCTGTGTCACCTGCAACGCAATTGTTGTTGTTTGTTCTGATGCCTGTTGCGTGCCTCTGGCGCAATTTATTTCAAGGACTTGTGGCTGCACTAAAGCTAACTAAAGCTGGCTCAATATTCTAAACTTAGAAATCGAATAGAATGTAGGTCGTTCAAGGTATGCAAAGCTTTAAGAAGATGTACGCATGTGTGTGGGTGATTATGTGTGCTTGTGTGTGTGCGTGTGTATTGGTTTGAGTGAGCTTATAACGTATATGTCTTAAGCTTAAGCACGTGTAGGCACATCCATCCTTCATCTCCACGTGGCGTCGTTTCGCCAAAAGTATTTTAGGAAAAAAAAATGCGTTTTATAAATCTACGTCATTTTTTTTGTAGCTCATAAATTTGTATACCTTATCTTATACAGTATAAGAGCTTAACACTTGAGCCAAGCCTTTTGGTACGTTTCCACTTTGCCAAAGCTTATTAACAACTTTTAATTGGCAGTTTTTGAGAAAACGCCTACACACGATAACATTTAGCTTCATAATAAATTCATTCACGTATAGCTGTGCAATGATCTCTAAACGTATAATTAAAATAAACGATTTCATGCTGTTGTTAAACCAATTAACACTCTCTTTAAATCTATAGATTTTTAATTATTCATATTAGCTTTTGACTTGTTTTGTACAATATATATATTAAGCTATACGAACATGTTTATTATAGTTAACAGCCCTTTGAAAAATAACAACAATACTATACGAATTATTTAAATTTTTTTAAACGTTTTCCTTCATTTCCATTTTTTCAAATTCAAAGGAAATTCGAGAATACTTAATAAACAAAGTATATCAATTTTTTTGTAAAGTATATTACTAAAATAACTTTACTATACAATTTTAATCAAACAGAGCTTTAGATAAACTGTTTATTAACGCACGCAATATAGGAAATCTCATTGTCCGATTTACATGAATTATTATTTTATTGATATAAAAATATATAAGCATTAAACGTGTTCTAACAATGCTCGCATTATGAATGTAATTGCAAATGTGAGGGAATTTATTCAATGTATTCAAATTAATGTAATCGCTACATTGGCTTATTAGGTACAAACTTATTTCAGCCACTTTGCATTTTGATTTATTATTGTAATGGCACGAATATATGAATCACACAGCCATTCAGTTATTATTGTTATTGTGATTGTTGAGTTTTACTCTTTTGTTGTGTTTTTTTTTTATGACCAAGTGATTTGTATACATAACATGTGACACCTTGCACTTTGCACTAATTGTGTTTGCATTCAAAAACGATTCTGAGGAAACAATTTTCAAAGCTTAGAGAGCTATAAGGTTCAAAGTGCTTAGTATTTACTCAACAGGTTGTTCTGCATTTGGTTAGTAAATCTACAATGTTTGGTGAAAGTGACACGAAATGAGGGCAACAAAGAAGAATACTTTGATCTCAGAGCTTCTTAAAATAGTATTTCTCATATAGCAAACAGCATTTTGGAAGCTTGTTTTTCATTCATCTTTGAACAGATTCTGTTCATCCTGAAACATTTTACTTTTAAACAGATGAAAGCAACTCTGAAATGTTTTACTGTTATGTTTAACACACATTTTTATATTGCTTAGCTACTTGTTAGCTATTTTCCAATGTCAAGGACTTTTACAAAACAGTCGTTTTGTTACATTGACATTTACACAAACTTACACACCTTTTTACCAGCTGGTAAACAAAAACAATACAATGCGGTTAGCAACACAAATGCAAAACATGAGCAAAAACTATAAACGTGTTTAGAACTTCACGCTTATTGTTTGCAAAAGCTTAAAGCGAGAAAGAGAAACAAAGTAACGGAGTGAGTTAGAGAGAACGCTAAACAGCGTGACAATGAGCAGCTTTTTATCTTGCCATCTCTATCTGACTGTCTAACTGTTGATTGAGCTGGAGGCATCACCTGTCCCAAGCTTTATCAGTTTACAACGCGAGAGCAATAAATAAATATTATTGAGTTTTCAATTGAAATAGTGGGGGCTTGTACATTGATCAATTTATGATGTTGACTCATTGATTGATTCTCTAGGGTAATTTTAGTGTCATTTTCAACTTTTGCGCACTGCACAAAATATGAAATTTGAAGTTGTTTACAAATTTGTATTGCATACTTTGCGGTCAACCAAAAAGGAGTGGAGTGGAGTTGCGCCTGCGAGATGAAAGCTTTTACATCGCAACTAGTTCTCATTGAGAGCTTTTTGCTGTTCTCAATTATGCATCTCAGCGTCAGTAATGATGACTATTTACTGGCAGCTATCGACGCCTTTGGCTTTCAGTTGCGCACCGTCATCGGCGGCGTTCTGACAGATTTCTCATACTTATAGCGCCCGCAAGCACAAAATTAATAAAACAACAACAAAATCAAAACAAAAACAAACGAACAAAAATAATGCCGAAGTCAAAGCCGAGACGACAACACCGTTGTCGGCAACACCGACGCAACGCCGACGCAGACGCGGACGCCTCGTTTGCCAACTCAATAAAAATGTGTGCTAGATGACGCTACCGTTACTGGTCGGCGTTGTCGTGATTGCTTTTGTTGTTTGCTGCTGCGACGGCTGCTGCTGCTGCTGCTTACTTTTGGATAATAAAACGGGCAACGAGCACTCGAGCGCCAAGTTAATTTGCAAACGCTGCTCATACGCTGCGGAGGCAAGAAGTAAAACCAAAAATAAAAAAAAATATTTAAAAAAAAATAAACTGCTCAACGTTTTCCGCTTTACAGTTAACTCCCCCCGAAAAGCACACATACTGTTACACTTAATTCCCAGTGTGACCAAAGCGCGTGCGTATGCTCAACAGCAATCCAGTGAGTGCGTGAGTGTGTATGTGTGTGTTTTTGGCCTTATTCGCATTCTCATCCGCACATCAGTAGTCAAAACAATCGCCACAGCGCAGTCTTCATCTCGTTGCGCTCCTAGTAAGTCCAATATATATTCTTATATTGTTTCGGTGCCGTAGCGATTTCTCGCGCGGTTCGCGTTCAACTGTTATTTATAACAAGTGCTGGAAATAATAGTAGAAATATTACAAAAAATTTAGTTGTCTACAACATAATTAAGCACAAAGTGAAATTTCGGAATTTTTAACGGTTGAAAGTAAGCAATTAAAAAATAATAAACATAACTTTGTATACGTTATGTTATGTTTATGATTTATAGTGCGCTGCATTTGCCAAAATTTCCAATTAAAATAAACATACCATTTGTTTTTAAATTTAAAATAAAATTTAACGAGCGATTAATATATTTTTTTGCTCTTTGTGTTTATAAACAAAACAACATAACGCCGGCATCTAACAGCAAAATATAAACAAATTGTGCAAAACATGGTCAAAATGAAAAAGTGAAAAATTTGTGGGTGAAAAATTACCAAAATTAATAATTTACACAGCGCAACGCTGTTTATTCAAAATTCAGCTGTGTACTGATTTGAGTCAAAATAAAATATATGATATTGCGTGTTAACCAATAAAATGTAGAGAAATTTAAAAATTTGTAAATATTTTCATAGATTTCATAAAAAACAAACAAATGTCAGGTTCTATAAAAAATTCTTTACACGATTTCTAATCAGCTCGTAAAAATAAGCCAGCCCGAGTTGAGCTAATTAAAAAATTGCAAATTAAAATTAGCTAATAAATAAAGCCATTAAAATCAAATATTAACAGCAACAATATTTGAACGAGTTTAAATTTGATAATTTAATAGCCTATAAATAAACACGATTCTTCAACAAGTTTCCTTTTTGGTTTACAGAACTCCAAACTAAAACGTTTCGATGATTGAATCCAGTTTCGTTCCTAAAATAAAGGCGGAAAGTGCGTCCAACCATTTCCCATTATAACGAATACCCAAAAACAACAACTACAACAACAACAAAAAGAAGCACCAAAGTGAGCACCGATTCGGTCTAAAAGAATTATAGTACAATAATTGATAGTCGTAACTAGTCAATGCCAAACAGAATGATAATGGATAAATCGGAGGCAGTGGGTGGTGAAAGTGCCTGGACAAAGCTGCTCAAAGATGAGGAAAAGAGCCAGGAGGCTGTGATTATTAAAGCTATCAGCAACAACGATTCCCAAAAGTCAGAGCCACTTAATGCCATGCAACTCAATGATCAAGTTGCAGCAGCAACAGCAACAACAACAACAGAAGTTGCAATTGTCGATGGCAGCGCAAGCGCAGATCTAATTGTTGAGGCAAGCGCCAACATTGAGCAGTCCTACAATCGCAGTGCGACCTACGCATCGGGCATCAATAGTACCGGCGGTGAATCAAGCAACAGTGGCACTCTACTCTCACGCAAGGAATCCTTTTTGGGTTCATGCCACAGGCAACTCAGAAGATCCATCAAAGCGGTCAGTGAGTCGCCAGGACCATTAACTAGGTGAGTGATAGTAGAAAATGTATATTTTTATTAAGAAGGCAATATTTTTGGTTTGGGTTCAGTGTTAATAAACCTGAATAGAACCATATTAGAGATAAATTTTTCGCGAAAATAATGATGATGACAACATGAATTCCAAGAAACTTAAATTCATTTATAAAATGTTAGGACCAAATGATTGCTCTGTCTTAGTAATGCGCTGTTCTGTTCTTTTCTTGAACTTTAGAATGAAAATAATTTATTTATGAGATAACAGTTGGTTCTGTTTATAATGAACTAAACAAGGATTGTTTTTGGATTCAATTATTTAAAATTCTTTTTTGAGGTGTGCAATTCAACAGAAGTTTATTGCATTGAGCTTTCTTTTTTATTCGATCCTACATTTTAAGATAGACAAAGCTCTTCTGACTGGGATTAGATGAGTAAACTTATCCAAATTCAGCTATTTCTCTTACTACGAGCTCCACTCATTATACAGTTTTAGTATTTAGTTACGCTTTAATATAGCATACTTATTTGATAAAAAAAGCTTTAACACGCAAATCGACTAGTTAACAGACTATACTTGTAGTCGGGTGATAGTAAATATTTTTTAGTGGCTATATATATACTATATATATTGCGCATCCGACATGAAATGAGGCCAGGGCTTATTGCCAAAGATCAGCGACAGCATTTTGATGTAATTTGCGCATCTTTCTCTAATTGTTCTAAGACTTACTAGCTTAACGCACACAGAAACAGGGCAACAGAGAGAGAGAGTGAGTGTAAGACATTAATACTTACAACTTATCTGCTTTGGATACACAATGATTACATTTAGTATTCTATAGAGCGTAAAGAATATACAATGTGCGATAATGCAATCGGGCGTCTTCTATTGTAGCCCCATTCCAAAACGGTCTTTGTGCCAGTTTGAGCAAAATGCCAAACGACACGCGGCAAAAGATAAAAACTGCCCGTTGATTGGATGAATGGCAAAATTAAATTATATTTGATTTAAGGCCGTCGGTGGGTGGACAATTAAATATGATTTCCGCTAGGCATGTAACTGAGCATCTTTAATTGAATTTGTCTTGTGCATAGAATAAAGCAACAGAAGTATTCAAACATTTAAAATAAAACCGAGCACATTATTTTTTTTTTGATTCTAAAACGTCCCTGACATTACTATGCAAATAAACTTTTGTTGTTTGTTTGTTTTTGTAGTTCGGATTAAGTGTAACTTCTTATGACTTGCAAAGATTCCAGTTAAGAGCTAAAAATGTTCGGTGTCAACAACTCTTTGGCCTGCCTTGGCATTAATTTGCAAAAGTAAGTCAACTTATCTGTTTAAATACACCGATAAACAAATATTTCGGCACTGTTAAATAGAAGCCGGGCAACATTTAATACGCATAATTTATTTATTTGCTTGTGTGTGTGCATTTCGCAATTATTTGCTCATATAAGTTCAGTTAATTAAAAACGTGTTAAGACGAGAGAAACGAGCCGGCCGCACAACCACAAAAAACAAAAATTCTCAGTCTCAGTTGTATTTGGCTAACGGCCAAGGGGATTTCCTCAAGTGGCTGTCAACTGCCAGGTGTTGCCGGGTCAACCATTTAAAAGTGTATTAAAACTGTGCTGTAAAGTTGTTTTTGCCTTTTGTATGCTATCATTATTATTATTTATTAATTATTAACAATAAAGTTGTGTTTATTGTTAGAATCTCCTTTGTGGTTCGTATGGCCTATTGGCGTTGCCGCATAGGAAACCTAATATTCAGCTCTTTGGCTTTAATGACTGACTGCTATCAAGGCACAGCTTAAACTGTAAGGCATAGCGATTTTCTTTAACTGCCACATAAATTTTGATGATGATTGTTTTTCTAGCAATTAAACAATTGAAATAATTTTACCTAGACTTTACTGTACTATGAATCATATAGCTTTATTCTGCAAGGGTATCTAAACTTCAATCTAGCCAAAACTTAAGTCTTGTAGTATTTTGTGTCCACGCCAATGGTGTTTGTGTGTGTGTGTGTGTTTGTGCTGGTGTCTGGCTACTCTGTCTGCTAATAGCGATTGCAAATTGCTCAGTGCTAAATATAGATAACCAAATACGCCCAGTAGTTGTTATGCCAAATTTGAGTGGCTAGAAATAAGCATGAATATATATTTATTATGTCGATTGGCAATAAATTTTAAGCATAAAAAGCTAATGCTATTTTTGGTTGCATTCTTTGTCAATTGTCGTTGACACACTAGGCGTATGATTAATTTTGTCTTAAAAATATTTATCCGTTTTCAATTTCTGCTAAACGGTAAAATTATTTACTGACGGAAAGAGTATTTGATAAACTAGTTTTTTTTTTAAGTATGTTCGTTTCTATATATCATATTCGAGATTTTAATTTGATTAAACTGAAGCTGTGATATAACGCAATTGCTGTACAAAGTAAATTTGTGGACTGTGAATCATTTTGTCAAAAATATAATTGCTCTGAAATCTGTTTTAATTAAACTGTTGGTTTTTTTTGCGAACTCAGCTGTGATAATATATATTTTAAAATAAATAAAACATTCTTAAGTTTAAAGTAACTAAACATTGTATGGAAATGTAAGTTTATAATGCCTAGTCATAAGTATAAAAATTCTTTGCATTTGTTTCAAATTAAATTTTGTATGTAATCGACAAACTAATGCATGATATCGATGAGAATATCATGTGATAGCAATACTTGTACCCTCTGTGTCCGTGTGCAAATAATGGTAGAGTATATATATTATACTCTTTATTTTTTTTTTTTAGTTTGCTTGCAAATAAACGCAACTGATAACTGCAAATTAAAAAGTATCAGATATAACGTAAAGCTAGCTATAAATTAAAAAAATTAAAAGAAAAACAAAAAAGTTGCAAACTTTTGACGCATTCCGAATGCGCTTTTAAGTATCACTTATTTTTATCAAAAGTCGTGATGTGGATTTAACAAAGATTTAAGCAGCCAAGACGATAATGACATATATTGAGCTTTATGATAAGCATCCTAATTGGCAATAATGTTTTAAGCACGCCCCCTTCCGCCATCAGTTGGTCACACCATCTTTAACAGCTGAGTAAAGCTTTGCGTTTAATTGACTGATTGAATAACAAGTAACAAAGTAACAGAAATTGAGCCACAGCTTTGTAAACTTTTCAAGTAGATGTTGACTTTGCATATTGACATGCTTGTATACTACGTATACGCGACGTAAGCCATATATATGGCACCGTATAACAAACGAATAGTCCATATGACGCCAACGCTGACGCTGACGTTGACTGCGGCTGCAACTGTGACTGTGAATAAGTTAACTGCTTTGAATTCAGCGGGATGGGAAGCTTCCTCGAAAACTGATGCCGAAAATTTATGGGTAAATTTTGTTAGTCGCCGGCATTTACATAGTTGTTGTTTTTTGTTTTTTTGTTTCGCTTTGTACTTAAAAAACACAAACAAAAAACGTACCAACAACAAATAAGTTATCAGCTGTTGTATTTCATTTTGGTTTTTTTTTTATTCTGTGCTTAGTATTAATGCTGTCGTCCGCGCACATTTCTTAGCACACTCTGTTTGATGTTTTTGTTGTTATTCTTGTGTTTGCTTGTGTTTAGCAGCAGCATGCGGTTGTCTTTGCTGCGGCAGCGACGCGGCGTCTGCTGCTATCGGCTCTTCCACTTGATACTTGAAAAACTGAAATAAAAAGCAACAACGCTGTCAACTGAGCATTTCAGTTTGTATTCAGCCGTCTTCGCAGAAAGTAATACACCTGCGCATATAAATCGACGACTACGCTGCGCGCTCATTCTCTCAATACTCAATATACTAAACACTCTCTTTAGATCAGCTCTTCTACGTGTGAGCGCGCTCGCTCTCAGTTCGTTGCACGATCAGAGCAGAGACGCTATAAAGTTATTTTAACGCATTTGACATGCAACGTCAGTTGTGAATGAGAGGCCGCTTAAATAATTACAAAACGGAACAAAACAGTTGAACGAAATAAAATTAATACAAAGTGAAAATCAAATTACCGTTAGTGTTGCCATTCAATTCAATAACTGTAAATAGTTCCGCTCGACGTCGACCGGAACAGACGCTGTGAAAAAATAATAATGCGCGTTTTTGTTTACTTCAAAATAAAAACCATATTCGCCTTTCCAACCACAAAAAGAACGCATTTCTGATAAAGAGCGAACAAACGACAAAAATAAAAATTAACGTATTCGCTGTGATTTAAACAACAACAAAATTCAAAACAACTGCCTTAACAAGCAAATATAACAACAACAAAAATTCGCACAACCCGTAGCCAGATTATCCAGCGATAACGTCACCCAACGGGGACCAGTATTAAACAAAAAAAAAAAATAAGATAAAAGTGCTCGAATCTTTTGTTTCTAAACACAAATATCAATTATTATAATTGTAATTCATTCTCAGCTGTCGCATCAGCGTCAAGGTTGTAACAGGAGCGGATAGCCAGAGAGCTTTCATACTTACAATACATAATTCTTTTTTTGTTGTGTGTTGTTATTATTTTTGCTAGCCGCTCGACCGAGGAGGAGCTGTCACTCAGTCAGCAAACATACATATATACACAAATACACGTGCGCACATATGTACATCTGTTAGCTACAAACATATTGTGTTGTTGTTTGTTTTGCTGCTGTCGCGGCTGCTGCTGCTGCTGCCATCCGTTACATTTTAGTTGCCGTCGCGTTAGCGACGCCGCGTGTTGTCGCCGCGTTTTCGCCGACCTCAAAACCAATCGCTAAAAAAAAACAAAAAAGCCGAATAAAACTAAATTATATATACGCAAAACACAAATACACATTGTTAAAAGCGTTGTATAACGGACGCGTGTGCATTGAATTTTAAAGCTTCTCAATATTTGCACACATTTCTTTTTGAGCAACATGAAGCGTCTGATGACCTGGGAGCGCGATCTTGTCGATGCGATGTACGAGTAAGTTGTCCAAATACACAAAAACAGCTAAGCGATCTGTTAAACGATTTCATTTATTTTAAACGTAATTGCTTGTTAATAAGTAGTTGTGCAGGTTTTCAAGTGCATTGTTATTATTGAGTGTTCGATGTTAAGCAAGATAACTCGTTTCCATCTGCTCACATTGAACTCCAATATATCAACAGCCGGTGAACTTGTCTCACATTATGTACAGTTTGTCAAAAACCAAACAAAATTCAAGCATGTATTATCTACATGTTTTATAATGCTTTATGTTTGTGTTATGAGCATGTGAGCAGACCAAAACATTGCATGGCAACACAAACATCAGCAGCAGCAGAGGCAGCAGGAATGGTAGCAGCATCACTCTTATACTGCTGCAGCTGTTGTTTATTTATAAGAGAGTGTGCATGCATTTTTTTTGTCATCTGCGCCGGCAGCTCAACATATGTACTGTACTTCATGCGTTTATTCTCATTCCTACACCCACGCCAATTCTCTCACACACTTTCGCTCTCCGTTCTTCTGAGAGCGTGATGGCCTCAGGAAGTTTTTGGCATTCGGCTCGGTCGTACGCATTGTGCGCCAAACATTTTAATTGTGTGTGTGTGTGGGGGAAAAGGAGGTGTGCAAATGACAGACGAGGCGATTTTTTATGCCGCTTGTGTGGAATTTAAATGCCGGTCTTTACCTTTATAAATAAATTAGAGGCCGGCATAAAAGCCAGGCGGCTTACTTTCGCTACCAATTCTTGTGGCTTTAAAAAGTATTTAGAACTGCTGCACACTTATTTGTTTACTCAACAATTCATATCTAAATCCATAGCTTTATTAAATGGTTGTCAGCATTTGTATTAATGTATAAACAAATAGATAAAATAAATAAATTAACATAGCATTTGTGAATTGCAAAGCTAATAAATTAACATAATTTGGGTTATTTCCTTTTGCAAGTGTTATTTATTTACCGCTTAAAATTTATGTGGCACTCTGTTACTTGTTTTAATACTCATTTATTAAGGCCATTAAAGATTCAGCGTGTCTGTACACACTTATAGGTAAATTATTGTAAGACGTGTCTGTAAATTATTGTACAATATTGTCAGTTGTTAAATGCATTAAACCATTTAAGATACAATCAATGACATTATAATAAATCAAGCTTTTGAGCTGACTGTACCAGTTTTGTGATTCCCCTCTCAGCTGCACGTCTTTGTGTCAGTTTATAAGTAACTGCCATATCGAACTGTTAATGACAATGGATTGCAAGTATTTTAATATTTTACACGCTTACCAACACTCGTTAAGCTTTCAACTACAGTTGTATTTTTATGGTTGTTCAACGTAAATTGCAAATCTATTATAAACAATTGTTACTGTTAAACTTTTTGCTTACTTATTGCTTTTGTTTTTTGAGCTTAAGTTGTTTGAACTTTTGTGCAGACTGTACCACTTTTAATGTTTTTTTTTTTTGCGATACTCCATTCGCTGGTAGCCTTATTTAGTATTTATTTATTTAATTTTTTTGATGGTGTAGAAAGCGTGTAGTCATTAGTTTAACAAGCGGCGCATGTTCATAACGATCACTTCAGATGATGTCTTTAGTGTTTCAACCAGCTGACAAGTCTCGGCGCCCGAGTGTCACATGCCCAGAAAAAAATATAAAAAAAATATGTACATACAAATAAAATAAAATGAGTTCAACATTTATTCATTTATTCAGACTCACACTCCAACTCTGTGTATAGTAGATAGTATTTACCTGGTTTATAATGTGGCTGCTATGTACTTTTCAGCTTTATTTACAAGCAAGCGCGAGACTGCGACAACTTAATAAAGCAGATAAAAAATAAAAAAAACCAACAGGCGCTGGCCCTGACCAAATCATTTGTTGATAAGGCCAAACACAACAAGTCTCCCCTTCCAATACATTTCGCAGTTATTAGCACTTCACAGGAGGGGCTCTCAACATGGAAGCCGCCAGCTATAGACCCTGGGACACAAAGTGCTCAAACAACTATGAGTCATTTAAGATGCCGCACAAGCGACACGCTTATTGAGCTTGTCTACAGTTACAGATACAAAGAGATGCTTTAGCTTTATGAGGAAACTTTTTTTTGTCAATTTTTTGGCGAAATGCAACATTGTTAATTCCTTTTGTATACACTGACTTCCCGCATACCTTGACTTCTTTGCATAACCGTATATTTTGCAATTGAATCGTCTGTTTTTGGTCATTTTCCGTTTTTTTGGTTTGAGTGTGGAAAATAACCAGAGACGATATACGATGTCGTTAATTGACTGGCAAATATTTTTGCTAATTATATGCTAGATTCATTAACTTTCATTTTTATGGCGTGACTAAATCGTTAAAGATTAACGGCATCTAGTATTAAAGGGGATTAATTTTAGAAAAGCAGCAGGAAATTACTTACTTTTACTTGGCTAAACTTAACTATAAAACTTTTCAGTAATCAACATGTTTTTTTTTATCATAATAAAGTTTTTTATTAGCATTAAACTTAAAGCTTTAATAATCTATGTTTTTTTAATCATGTGCTTAACTTTTTAATGGCATTTTATAAATAACATTTAAACCTGTTTGGCTTACTGTTATTTTTCTTACGAAACTAGAACAATTTATGTAAACAAAATTTAACTAAAGTTCTTTGAACTGTGACAAGTACAACCATCACGAGGCTAAGAATCATATAGTATCTATATAAAAATTTAAGTCGTTCCAAGAGTTCATAAACGGCTTCTTTTAGGACATAGCTAAATGATGTGTTGACCTAAAGCTGGTCACATTTCTTAGTTAATCATAGTATATTTATTTGTTTTTTTTTTTTTATGATACTTTGCTATAAACACTTGGCTACATTTAAATGCCTCAGGTGCGTCACTTCCTCGACGTCACAACTTCAACAGTATAATTGAGCGATTTAATGATAAGCTCGTGAGATATAAACAGCTCACGTTTTTTCACTATAAAAATTACTCATTTGGCTGTATGGCACTTGAGTATTTCTTTCATAATAGCCTGGTTACTTTTCTGACGTTTCTTTTATTGCCGCAGGTTATTTATGTTTGGGTTTTGGTTTAATGACACATTTCGATTAGATATTCGCATTTTTAGAGGGTCTACTGATTGTGAAAGTGTTTACACTTGACTTTGAACACGGCCCAAAGGGATCAGCGCCGCCTTTAATTGATGGCCCGTTTGATTAATAAATCGACACTCGGAGCAAATGCTTGAGTAAAATTCAAGTTTCTCACACAAGTTTATTCAACTTTATCCCATCAAAAATCTCAAAAAAAAAGTCTATATAATTATGAAAATCGATCATGACACAAAGAGCTGACGTTTTTTCATAATGGATAGCAACTGGCATGTTGCGGCTATTTTTAATCGACCAAAGAACAAAAATCTCTTTTAGCTAAGAGAGTAAAGCAAAATACGTGATATAAAAATATGTATAAATATATGCATATATATAAAACTGTATACATATATATTCTATGTGCATGTGCTTAAAAGATGTATGCCATTCTTTCTGCGTTTCAAAATCTATATATTTGACAAAAGCATACCAAATTCATTTCCCACATTCATATTATAAAGAATATATGTACATATATATATGCTAATTTATTTATTTTTTTAATTTAAATGGATGTTTATAGTCGAGGATTATACACGTGACGACATGGGAAAAACGTTCATGGTACATTTAAAATGGCAAAAATTACGAACACATTTATTTTAAATGTTACGAATCCAACTTCTGACACACTGAACTCAAATCATTATCATAGTTTTAGCTAAAACTCAGTAATTATACATGAGTTACGGTTTTATATATGATGTTCGGAGAAGGAGCTTAAAAATTGGCTCAAACATATTTAATATTTAAATGACAATTGAAAAAATGTTGATAGAAAAATACTTAAAAATGTTAGATTGAAAATAATTATAATTATTTAAAATTTTGATAAAAAAAACTACTTATTTAGCTAAATATTTACTTAAAATATAAGGGAAAAAATCGATTTAAAGATTACCGATTTCTATCTCATTATAAATTTGCAATTCTTCAATATCATTATTATTATTATCATTATTGTTTTTACTACTCTCCCTTTTCGACAACAATTAACAAAACGTGTTTCTGGACACTTTTCATTGCCAATTTGATAATCGTCAAATGTTTGAATGTATAAAAATATATAATACTTAAACACATAGAATGACATGACTGATATCTATAAATAATCATATATGTAGATATAAAAGTTGGCCAATTTATCGCTGATAAAAGAATGTTTAGAATGACTTCAACAACTGAGGCATTAAGTCTGGTTGACCAATATGCCGATCGGCAGACAAACCAAAACATATGTAATTGGGTGGCAACCACAACAAAATAATTTCTGTTTGTACCGAGTATTGAATACTACTACTTATTTGTGCATGTGTGAGCGTATAAAAAGAGATATCTGCTGTGAATATATATATACAAAGAAATATATATTTGTATTATAAAGATATATGTAAGTGTGTGGGGGTACGGGTCGATTCTCGAGTACTACCTCATAGTAGTATCCACATAGAAATATTTGTATTTTGCTTTGAGAGTGACGGCAACGAATTTTAATTTGCCTTTGCCTGCCAGTTGGTAAAATGTTGCTCGATCGCTCGGTTCGCATTCGTATAAATATAAAATAGAAAATAAATACAGCAATACACGGCACAGTCGTATTTTACAAAAGTTCTACTATAAAGCTCGTCACACTCATTGTACGTGAAGGCTATTGAGCCCTGATAACAGATAAAGTGTTTTTGCAAACAAAACAAAACAAAGTGTTTAAAAAAAATAAAATTAAAAAAATGATCAGAAATTGTTTGAATGACTTCTTGGGCTGGGGCTATTCAGCTCGTCGTCGCCTGCTGCAGAAGCATTGTCTCTGTTTTATTTTTATAACAATGACAAACTAGAACAAGACACAATAAAAAACACACACAATAAAACAATAAATACATTTCAAAATAAAAAATTGCACAAACGCAATTTAAATATATACATATTAAAGAACAGTATTTGCGATCAACGAGTATTCCTAAAAATTTCATAAGTGGGGCTTAAGTGTTAACAAACAAAAAAGGTTTCAAAATGTCAGAGCTACGACGCAGTTTCAGTCGTCTATCGATGATAGTTTATCGGGCAACGCATTCCAGTGAACAGTCCTGGCGCGAGGAGCTGTTAAGGTAAATGTTATCGGATATATCGATTTCTAAGAACTTGTTGACGCGGCACATTTAAAAATATTCTTGCTCTAGCCAACAAATTTAAACTTATACATACTATACACATATTTTATTTAAACAAGTGTTCAGCTCGTGAGCGTTGTATACTAGTTAGTATGTGTGTTTATACTACGTACCTAGATCGTTGCTGTGTACATTACGTTAAAACGCTGTTTAATCAAATGCCATGCCGCAAATATTTGCATGCAATGCTCCTTCCTTTCCCAGTCCCTGTTTACTGGGAATCGCACAAAAGCATAGCTATAAATACACGCATTATCGTATCACTTGAAAACATCTGCCTTTTTCAATATCTATCTAGACACAATAAATCTACGCAAACAAAATGCTGTTTACATCAGCTTAATAAAACAAAATGTCCAAAGGTGGCAAAACAATTTGTATTTGACAATTCTATCAATAGATTAAATAGATAACTATTCAATGCAACAATAATGCAGTTTTAGTTACGTTTCTTATTTTGGATGACATTTGCCATTTGCCATTTGCATTTTTGGCACAGAAAAATGTTGAACGCTTTTTAAGCGAATTATTAATTTTGCAGATTTTTTTTTATATTTAATAATTTAATATATTTTATTTTGATAATTTTAAACAGATCAACAAAAAAGAAAACCTTTCTTTTTATATCTTTAATTCTCATAATCGAGCTTTCACTGTAATTGCATAAATGTCAAGTGTTATTATGGTTGCACTTTCGTCCATTATAAACGCGCTGTCATATTTTTGCTCGCTGCACTACGGAAGTCTACCTGCTTATGTGCACTTGTGTATATATAAATATATAAATGAATGTAGAGAACATGTAGTGTAAACTTATTTTGGCCAAAGGTTTACAATGACGTCAATGGCTTTCATTTTATTCGCTCACGGATTTGATGTCGATTCAAAATCACGACCTCAGTCAACATTATTATTCAGTATAGTCAGCTAACTTTTTACTGGCTCTTCTCCTCGTAGTACTAATAGTAGTTTTGTATTGCAATTTTATAACTTATTGGCAATTGGCCAAGAACATTTGAAGAGTGCATTTGTCGGGCTAAAACCTCGACTGCTTAGCCGCAACTTTTGCACACTGTCTAAGGTCAGTACTGTTTAATTGCTTTGTGATTTTTATTGATTTTTATCTGGCTGCCAAAATAAAATTTTATGGAGAGCAATAAGCTTATCTGGTTGGAGCAATAATAGACCAGCTGTTAAGCATTTAGTATTGTCTATTAATAAACTCCTCCACTGACTCAGTGCAGTTCCATTGAACTTGTTCGATCCTCAGTTGGTAACAACATTATTATCTACGGGGGCTTAAACTGCCCGTGTCAGTTTAGT
This sequence comes from Scaptomyza polygonia, assembly GCA_035044585.1. NCBI lineage: Eukaryota > Metazoa > Arthropoda > Insecta > Diptera > Drosophilidae > Scaptomyza > Scaptomyza polygonia. Next base: position 6,538,002 of record JAWNNU010000151.1, on the reverse strand, counting down.
CATCGATACAAAAAGTAAGGCGAAGCTGCAGTTGTTGTGTTTTTTTTTTTATTTTTTACAACCGGTTTATTTGCGTGCGATTACTTAGAAAACAAACGCAAAAATTTCGAAAGCTTCGGCTAATAAATGTCTATTGTCAAGTTTGATGGCGATTTCTACGAATTATTGTTTGTTTTTTATCGCACCGGTCTTAAACGTCAAAACGGGAAATCATTTGTCATCGTGTGAAGTTGACATCAGCATACATTAATTAAAATTGGAGTAGCTTACTCAGTTGCTTAAAAGTTATAAGAGCTCAACTCTTATACTGAATGAATATTGTCAGCTCCAAAAGCAGATCATTTCTTTTTGAGCGCGCGCCCTTTTGTATTCTTAGCGAGCTTTGTGTTTTAGCTCAAGAGTGCAAATATGAGCATTGAGCGGGGACTTTTGCATATGTAGGCAGAATGACTCCATACAGAACAAACCACGCTGATAAGGCGTGTAACAATACTGTAATGAAATGGCAATGTGAAACAATACTGCAATAACAAAAGCTGTAAGAAATTCTAAAGTTTACATTAAAATATTGTGATTACAGTTACAAATGATGAGCTCGACTTTAACCGGCATGCGTACTAAATGTTTCGCCAGTGCAATTTTAGCTCTTGATCCGAGATTGTGAAAAAGCTTTTAAAGGGATTTTACGTCGAAACATATATAATTTTTTAACATAATTGAGTAAAACACAAAGCGCAGGAATCGCTGAAATAAATATTTTACCAAAGTGCTACTAATGTTATTTGACTCTTTTTAACAATTTGCGACTCTTCATGCATTTCCTTATCAGCTTTGTTTTCGTTGGTTGCTTTGCCACCATTACACTTCAATTTTTGATTTGGTAATTGAAATAAAAAAGAAATCTTTTAATGACTTTTAGAAATTAAATTGACCCTTGAACCTTTTAGTGCGTCTTTTGTTGTTTAAAAATCAAGTGCAAAACTTAAATACATTTAAATGCAGATATGCACATTTCCTGTTTTGCAGCAATAAAATATTTTGCTTTTAATCACAATGAATATGGACAATCTGCTGTTACTTTAATCTTCTTGTTCGTCATATGCTTTCGGTGGAAATAATTTATGTTCTTTGTTTTCCTTTTCTGTTATGAAAGAAAACAAAAACCGACAAAAACTGGTGTTTCCCAAATTAATGTTTACGAATCTGGCTAAATAAGAAAATTATTTCTGGCACATTGTCAAATTCAAAATTCCCTGGTTCTTATAAAGATAATACCAGACACAAAGATCACTCATGTGTAAATAGAACTTATGGTCATCAAAGACTTATTAAGGCTATCAGTTAAAGTGATAAGAATAGACAATAATAATGAAAAGTTTGTTTAAGTAAACAAAGAGCACGAATACAAACAAGAATGCAGTTGATTTTGCATACAAACAATAATACTTTTGAATAAAAGCACACTTTTTGCTCTATTTATAAGCTCAATATTTTATTCTGTTCTAAATTTCTCTCTTCGATTTTGTTTTCTCTTCCACTTTCGATGCGCTCTCTTGGTATAGGTATCGGCAGACGCGTTTTAGTTCACGTCGTGTGCGGAAACGTGTCGTCTTCAAGCATGGCGAATGCAACGTGGTGCAAGGCAACGTGGCAAAGAGACGCCGCCGTTATCTACAGGTAAAAAGATTATATATTTTTAGCATGCAGAAAAACAAAAATGTGCCGCTTATTCAAGCGAGCAACATTTATAAATTTAGATGCGCATCGCTCTACCCCCAAGTGGAGCACATTTTGGTTTGCATGCTTAAATTTAGCTAACACTTAATACTTGGAGGTGAAAAGCTTATGTGCATGATTTGAAGAGAAAATATCGCTTAACCTGGAACAACTAACGGCTTAAAATTTAACAGGTTTAAGTTGCAATTTGCAATGCATGCGAGTATGTACAAAACATATATTTATTTATTGAGTTTTTAATGTGCATGGCTCTAAAATTGGTGGCTTTGAGTTTGCTTGAAATGTATCTTAAGATGTATTTTAAGGTCCTGATTGATTAATGAAAGCCCACTAACTTGTCTAGCTTATTAAAAAACGACCAAGGTCTTGTTTCAGGACATCTTTACAACCCTTGTGGACGCACAGTGGCGCTGGACGCTGCTTGTGTTTGCGGCCAGTTTTGTCATCTCATGGGCCTTCTTCGCCTTCATCTGGTGGACAATAGCCTTCGCTCACAACGATCTTGAGTATATTAATCTGCGCAATACACAGCCCGAACTAATTGCGAATATGACCCACACGGTCTGTGTGACTGAGGTGAAAGGTATGATGACAGCGTTCCTATACTCTGTGGAGACGCAAACAACGATCGGCTATGGTAATCGTTATGTGACGGAAGAGTGTCCCGAGGCCATATTCACCATGTGCATACAATGCATCACGGGTGTCTTCATACAGGCCTTTATGGTGGGCATTGTCTTTGCCAAGCTCTCGCGGCCCAAGAAGCGTGCCCAAACGTTGCTGTTCTCGAGAAATGCTGTCATTTGTCATCGGGACGGTACACCCTGTTTGATGTTCCGTGTTGGAGATATGCGTAAGTCGCACATCATTGAGGCACACGTGCGAGCACAGGTCATACGTAAGAAGGTGACGAAAGAGGGTGAAGTGTTGCCCTTCTATCAGCAGGAGTTGCATGTAGGAGCCGATGGTGGTGAGGATCGTTTAATGTTCATCTGGCCAACAACAATTGTGCACAAGATCGATAGGAATAGTCCGCTCTATATGCTATCTGCCTCGGATATGCTGAAGGAACGCTTTGAGGTCGTTGTCATGTTGGGTAAGTTGAAGGAACTTATTTTTATAACGAACCCAACCTAACTTTTTGTACGTTTTTAGAGGGTGTCATTGAGTCCACGGGCATGACAACGCAGGCGAGAAGCAGCTACTTACCATCGGAGATCCTGTGGGGTCATCGCTTTGTCAATGTGGTGTCCTTTCGCAAGGAGACGGGCGAGTATGAGGTGGACTACACCTTGTTTAATAACACCTACGATGTGGATACGCCACTCTGCAGCGCCAAACAGCTGGATGAACTCAAATCCGAGTGCACCCGTAGCGCCAAAAGCGGCTTAGGTAAGCGCAATGAATGAGGAAAAATCTTTTTGAAGTTTAGTTTTTTTTATTGAAAAAATCATTTTTTGAACAGTTCCCTTTGCGGATCGTACGCTTTCGGCAGCTAGTATGTTACAGCGGATAGCATCGGCTGCTTCTGTGGATCATTTGGATCCGGCTAGCGATGAGTCGCTAGATTCGGGTCGCCTGCAAATACGATCGCATTCCATTCCGAACGGCGTGTTGGCCAGTGAACTGGAACCGCTGAACAACAATAACAATAACAACAACAATCACCATCACCACCACAGCAGCAGTCACAATCATAACAAACATGGTGGAGCATTGTTTACGATGGGCGGTCACAATATCTCGATAACGACAACGGCGCCCAGCATACCCAACCTAACAAGTATTAATGAGAGAACCAACTCCGGTAATTCCATAAACAGCAGCAACTACAACAGCAACAGCACCCTCAATGTTGGCTCCGGCAGTGAAACAATAGTCTCCAGCACTGGTGGCAACGGTAGCTCCCGTACGAAAGGCAATCCTCGACGATTGAGCATTAAACAGGATCAGCTACCCATCGATTCCATGTGCTGATAATTGAGTGTGTGACAAAACAAAAAACTGATGTTGTATTTTAAGTGTAGGCTCATACGAATCTAAGTAGTGTTAGTTTTAGTGTTAAGCAATACAAAAAAAAAAAAAAAAAAACCAATGCAGAGGGCGCCTTAAAATGCAGCTCTGTGATTAGCTGTGAACCCTTAACCCTAGCTAGACCCAGAAATCAATGTCCATTGTTTCCTAATCCTTTGGATCGTTTCTGGTTTGAATAATTTAACTTGATGAATGGTGTTACATTTAATGAATTTATTATACTAATAAGCATTAAGAAAAACAATGAAAATAATTGATATTACACACAAAACATAAAAAAAGCAAACCAACCAATAACGATATGCAAACGTAAACAAAAATACAAAAATAATGAAACCAAAATGCTGCAACTTCCTCGTTAATTCTAAATACATATTTGTATAGCTCACTAAATGATATATAGTGCAAAACATGATGTTACATGAATTTTAAACTACCTTAAACGATAATTGTTTAATATCTCAATTACTCAATGAATAATAAATAAAAAATCAATATAATTATGTATGTACTCTAAATTAAAAAAAAAAAAACATCCGCTACAAAATGCTGGTTAAAAACCGCATTGAGCTTCAATAATTTTAAAAATATTATGTGTGGACAATAAATAGAATGAGCATGTGAATGTTAATTTATGTATTTTACTTATAAGTGTTATAAAGATTGTAAAAAAATATATGAAAGACCGAGAATATATATATATGTATATAAACATACAACTAAACGAAACGCGATTGGTTTACTTTTAAAAGTTTCTTGGAAATATGTTATAAATTTTTTTTCGAAAGAAACTTTTACAATGTAACTTTTTCAAGTGTTTGTGATTTTTTTCAAAATATCTGCATTGCTAAGATCGTTTAGCAACTATTGTTTATAAAGGATCCTAGTCTTTGTGTCGGCAGAAAAGTATGCTCTAAAATTATTTAATATCAAAGGCATGCTCGCAGCATGATTTTTTTTGTTCAGCCCAAAATTATGTTGTGCTTTTTTAACACTTATTAACAAGGTAAACGATTTTTTTTACCCAGCTTTAAAAAAATATTAACACAACTTAGTTTTGAATTATTTTTGTACGTTTTTTTTTCCATTTATTATGTTCATTTTTTGTTCTCGAGGCAAAGTTGATCGATAAAAGTTTTTCAGTTGAAATAAAAGTACACGAATATAGAAACATTTATACAAATATGTACTACATATATTTATGTTCGGATTTCAAATATTTCCTTCACTTATCATCTCATAGAAAAGCAATACTTCATCTCAAAATCTCAAGATTATCCTGATCAGCTGCGGGTTTTTTCATTTTCGGGCGATGCGTTCCTAAAATGTTTCTAATGGACGTGACGCGTCGCAAAATGAACGAAGCTCTTGAAATGTTCAGAACATAAATACGTTTTTCTTGAAAACTTATGTTAATATTATATGAAATTGGTAACTCATTACGTATGTAAGTTAGTTTGTTTTATAGACATAGTAAGCTAAGATTTATTTAGTACAATTTACAAGAAATAGTTTCGCATTTTTTTTTGTGTTTTTTTGCGCACTTATGTTTTTTTTTTTGTATTTTGTTTCTTTAGTTTCCGTTTTGCGATATTAAATTTGAGATGCGCGAAATTAATTGCAACAATTAAAATATATATAGATGTAGATATAGATATAGTATGCGTATGTATTTAACAATAGTTTTCTTTCCGGGTTTCCTTTTTTTGTTTTTGTAGCTGATTTGTCTACATGTTTATAAATAATTTCTGGTTTCTGTGTAGTTAAACTTGTTTTTCTTGTTTTTATGCAATTGGACATTGTAAAAATATTAAATATTAATATTTTACGTTTTTTGTTTTAAGACTTTATATGTATATATATGAGCGCAGCAATCGGTTCGTTTTAACCTCTTTTGTTGTTTTTAGGTTTTCTTCTTTTTCTTACGTTTTTAAGTAAAGTTTACAGTTAGCTCTGGGCCTAGTGCTTGAGATGGATTACAGTGAATAAACACTAAGTATACTAAAATATTTTGTATGTATTTACAACTTTTTGTGTGTGTTTTTGTTTTTTGTTTTTACAAGCTAGCCTTAAAGTATTAGTAAATAATACGCTAAGTGTTGTGAATTTTTTGAATGGTTTTTTTTTCTTTTCTTTTTTAGTTTTTTAGTTTTTGACTGTGTGTATGTGTCTTAAGAGCGAGTCTATGAAATGTCCAGCAAATATATATATTTTGTTTTCAAACCTTTATACAACTTCTTTCTAACAGCTATTTATACATGTGCTCATTTTTGTGTGTTTTTTTTTTTTTTTTCATTTTACAAACTATGTTAATGTTAATGTAAATGGTTTTTCTTTTTATGCATCATTTTTCAGTTAAACGACGCGCTGATAGATAGTTAATGGTTATGGAGATGATTTCTTTAAAGGGTTTGACAAATTTATTTTCAATAATTTGTTGCTTGTTAGCAGTATTTTTTTTGTTTCTTTTTTTTAGTATTTTCAATTAGGTATACAAATTATTTATCACAAGGCATTAAAATGTTCGCAATCAGGGAAATGGAAGTGCAAGAATTAAGTATATGAAAATTGTATTAAAAAAAAAAATGGAAATTTATGTTTAAAAATAAATAACAAAAATTGTTGACTAAGTTAACCCATACGAAATGAAAAGGCAAAACAGAGAGGGAGAGTGAGAGAGATATGCGCACTAAATTAAAATTGAGTACAATTCCCTTGCTGGAATTTACGACTGTTTTCCTTTTTGCAGACCAAATGTTGCCAACAACATGTTGCATACGACAGACAAGCAGTGACAGGCAACAGCTTGAAAGTAGAAGAATGCACTGCAAACTTAACGCTCAGTAATACAAATAACTGTTGTTGTACAAATCGTAACGATAATCGTACATTTGCTGTTGCTGTTGGTGCTGCTGTTGCCGCTGCAATTGTTGCTGCTGCTGTTCTTGCTGTTGAAAGTTTGATAACCAACTCGTTGTTGCGGCAATACGCAGCAGATACTTTCATTCCTTGTGATGCTGATGCGGCGCCTGTTGCTGCTGCTGCTGCTGCTGTTGTTGTTGTTGTTGCTGCTGCTGCTGTTGTTGTGGCAACAGTTGATTATGCGTTGCTTGTTGCTGCTGTTGCAAGTGTGGCGGCAGTCGCGCTTGATGTTGTTGCATATGTTGTTGCAGCTGCTGCAGCGGAGTCTGCTGCTGTTGTTGACCATTCATGCTGCTGCTGCTGCTGCTGGGACTGCTGCCCGAAACGGCGCTGCCAGCAGCTGTTGCTGTCGTGCCATTATCGTTCTTGTCACGTGGCAGCAAATAAACCGAACCATCGGCTGCCTGCTGCAAGCTAAAATCAGCTGGCGAGCAAGGATTGCCTTCAGGATCGCGAAGATACTAAGAATTTAAAAAAAAGAATCCAAGTTAGTTTTTTCGATTCACATATCAATCGCCGTATGTATTCCGTAGAACCCACCTGAAACACGTGACGATGCAGCAAGGAGAACTTATTGGAGATGCGCTTGCGTTCGCTTTCGAGATGATCACGTTCGTTATTAAGATGCGCCTTACGCTTCACCACCGTATTTACCTCGTCCTCCAGGGTTAGTATTTGATCCAGCTTGCGCTTGCGACAATTTTGTGCGGCAACCTTGTTCTTGCCACGTCTTCGAATGTCACGAATCAGCGACAATTGATTCTCGCTCAGATCGTATTTGGACAAACGTTCGTTGAACTCATCCATGGGCAGATTGATGATATCCAAAACAGGAATTGGGATATTCAAAGCGCGTGCACGCTTCTCATCCCTGGACAGATGCTCGTCCTCGGTTAGATTGTCGTCACCGGATTTCGAGCCATGTTTGCTGCCTGTGGACAGCTTCTTGTCGCGTGGATGCGGCCTGCTTTGTGATCCACTGCCTTGGGGCAGAGCTCCGCCTGTGCCCTCGGGCAGGGAATAGGTGTGATTGAGGTGAATAATGCCCTGGTGCGCTAGTGGGTTTGGGCGTGGCGGCATGCCATAATCGGCGGTGAATGCACTGGCCGCACTCATGCCATACGCCTGATGATAATCCTTGGCCTGATGGGCTGGCGCCAATCCGGCTGCTTCATTAACAATAAACTCTGCTGCCGCATTTGTTTCGTATTCATATTTGATGCTTTGTTGCAAATGAGCTGCCTGCTGTTGTTGCTGCTGCTGCTGTTGTTGTTGTTGTTGTTGCACCACTGGTGTTTGTTGGGCTGCACCACTCGGCGTCTGTTTGTGCAGATCCCTTTTGCCATAGAGCTGATGTTTCTTTTGTGCCACAGGCGGTTGACGATTGACACTATTGTTGTTGTTGCTGTTGTTGTAACTAAAATCATATGGTCCCACATATTTGGCCTGATGATAATCCTGTGCCGAATCGCTACCCTCACCCCATTCGCCATCGGACAGCGATGGCACACGTTCGGAGCCCATCGAACTAACCGCACTGTCACTGGACGCGTCCAAACGATCCTGTGCGCCACCCTGAGCGCCAGCACCACTGTTGGCCAATAGATCGCTGGTCATGCCACCAGTCGCTCCAGTGACAGCAGCCGCTGCTGCACCACTCATCGATGTGATGCCAACCGGTACAGCGCCCGATACAGCAGCTACACCATTGCCATTGCCATTTCCATGATTGCCAACATTCAAAGTTGAGCTGCCAGCATTGCTGACGTGTCCACTGCTGGGCAAGCCCAAAACTGAAGAGTTGTTGCTTGTGCTATTATCCACCATGCGACAGAAACCTGCAAAAGAGAAAAGGAGTATAAGTTAAGATGTGGTTAGAAAATATGTAACGAATACAATAAATATATATTATTGTCATAACAGAGGTTTAGTTTCCAAAGAATTCTCGGCTTATTAAAAAACCTGCGCAATAACAAAGCGTTCCTTTTAGCGAACGCTTACTGTACTTTAATCTATGCCTACATATAGTTCAATAAGTTCTAATCTCTTTGATTATTTAGCATCGAGCGGCACTTAATTTGTATTAAGTTTAAAAAGTGTGCAGTCATTTTACGTTTTTTTGTGTTTGTTATCAATTCTAAAATGTTGCTTATCATATATATGGCTTATCTGTAGAGCCTGAGGCTGTCCCCGGGCAGAGCGTCTACCATAATTTCAACGTCTTACTTGCCATGTCAAATGTACGTACATATAATGTATATACAATATATAAATTTATTAAAATGCAACATTGTATGTTTTGCAAAATGTTTTTTTTTAATGTATTTTTTGAGCCTCAATTATTATTCTTATCTTTATGCGCGATAAGGAATGCGATCTTATGTAGAATGTTGAAAGTTTTGTCATATGAAAACCATTTTCTTTCTAAATTTAAATTGTTTTGTTTTTAAGGGATTTCTTTGTAATCTTGCGAATTTTTCTAACCTCCAAAAATGCCATTGAAATTTGAACTTGTGTAACTACTCGAAAAAGTTGACTTAAAATTAAGTTTTATCGTACTTGATAACGATTGTGGCACACGTGCAAGCCTCATAAACTGATAAGCCCAAAACCCAAATTTCAAAAGCCAACCTATATAAAACTATATATGTACTCCTGTACTTTTTTTTTGTAGTAAGCAAATTTGCCGGCATGTCGCAAGGTCAAGCCAATAAACATTGATGACTTGACGAAAAAAAAAACCTATACAAAAATTGTAGGTCGAAGCTTTCAGTGGGCCAAAAGTGCAAAACATACTTAAAGACTTAAAGAGAATATCGAAAGTTATCTACTAAGATTACGATCCAAGCATTAACACTTTATTATGGCAGAGAAAAATGCTTAAACATCTTTTGTCTTTGTCTTAAGGCGATGGTGAAAAACGTAAACACGTAACCCAATAACGTAATTTCGTTTTTGTGTTCGTTTCTCATGTCATGGTTTTTGCCAACAGAACAATGCAGCGACTGAAGAAGAAGAGTGATGGGTTGGGGGAACATGTGACAAATAGTGCATACATAATTTAAACAATTTTTACATTGATCGCGCTAGAATAACATCGAATAACGACAACGACGACGACGACTCAATGATATCGTGCAACCGTATTTTTGTGTGATATTGTGATTTAACTTTATTGCTTCGACCAGATGACTCAGCAGTTTATAAATAGTAAACAGCAAAAACAGCAGCAACAAAAACTTGCTGAGCGCGCATTTGAGAGCCAACGCGCATGTGTCGCTCACGAGAGTGCGAACACGGCCAAAAACAAAAGAGAGCGAAAGAGTGAACGAATGCGCGCGAACGAGAGCGCGCTTTAAGAACATTGTGGTTGTTTTTGTTGTTGGGTCGGTCGGTTGGTCGTTGTGCGCAGCTTTGCTGATATCAGCAACATCAGCCGCCGTAGCAGAGCTGGTTGCGCAGCATGACTAATGAAAAAAATTGTTACGCGGCAAATATTTAAATGGGCTTTCGATGCCTTCTTCTCTTATTAATTTGAGAGCGTATAAAAATAAAACACACTGCGCTAGCGGCCACCACCCACCCGCGACACACACACACACGAATAGCCTTTTGCACTGCTATCAAATATTATGCGGCTCATTTTCACACTCTCACCTGTTGATCTGGGCAGCCGTTTTTGGGGCTGCTACTCGTGTTCTTCGTTATGTGCTCGATTATGTTCAGTTTGTTGTTCGAAATTGTGTATTTGTATTATTTCTTACGTCGTTTCACACAAATACGTTACTCGCGCGTCCTCAAATATTCTAAATTCGTAATTTACCTATACAAACATAACCGTACATACGAACATACATACATACACACATTTATACACATGCATATATTTTGGTGGGTTTAGCAGTTTTTAGCACTGTCATACTTTTCGACTTTGTCGTTTACTTTGTGTGCCAAGTGCGTCACCGTTTCATTTATCAATAGCATTTATACTTTTATACCAATTATAGTAGTTTTGTTTACTGCTCTTCAAGTTACGTTTTGCCACATAATCGTTTTTTTCTTATATATTTCTTATATTTTGTTTGTTATTTGTTGTTCTGTAATTATAACATGTACGTTTCTACATATTTACTTCACTATCGTATTCGATTGTTCGTGTTCGACTGATTGTCTCGCGACTCTTGCGGTGTTCTTGTTGCTTTGCTTTTCTCATACTCATTGCTGAAATGAACGCGAAAACACGAACGAACTTAAAGAGCCGACCGACTGAGGCGACGATTGAGCACGCGCAGCTGAGCAAACGTTATTCACTCAAATTTAGACTAATTTTACGAATTTTATGTTAATCAAAATACTCGATAAAGCAGTGCAAAACAGCAGCAAAGCCGAAGCAGTGAAACGTCAGCAGCAATTGCTGCTTAAGCGACAAGAGTCAAAAGAGCTCGAGAGTATTACGTTTTCTCATACATGTGCGCTCGTGCGTTTGAGTGAGAGAGCGGGAGCATGTGTTTTTATTTCTGTTTTTGCTCAGGTTGCAAACGCGTTTTTCGTTATTGTTGTTGTTGTTATGTCTGCCGGCCTGCGCAACTTGAGTGACAATCTAAAACTGCTCAAAACTGTGATGCGCAACTGACGCTCGGACTTACAAAATAAACACTCAGTTCTATGAGGGCATATTAGCTGTAGCTTTTTTTCAGAAATCGTTTGGTTAATATATTTTTTCACATGATAAAATTATAATTGGCTTGTAATTAAACAGTGATTGAAAACAAAAAGGTTCTGCTCTGATCTGTAGCAGAAAAAGGTGTTAAAAATGACAGTTAACCAAAGACTGATAACAAAAGCATTAAAAGCTCTTTGGCATAAGCTTTTAGTTTTTAAAGCTTTATGTATTAATTTGCATGGTGAAAAAGAAGTTACGACCAACTTTTGTCAGCAACTAATAAAAACAATTAAATTTAAATATGAAAAACTATATAAAAAAAGTTTTATGGTTCAAAAGCTCAAGCTCAAAAGTTCAAGATGACGTTAAGTAAATAATTGTTCCCTATTACCAAATAACACACATACATATTTAATTGATTAACTGATTACATAGGGAAATTAATCAACACTTACTTTCTGTCATATCCATCAAATGCAGATCCTCATCGTTGAAAAAGGAATTCATTAAGCCATCCGTGTGATTCATGTCCGAAGAGGTGTTCTGCAATCATAAATCGTTAGCACACACACTTCTCTACTCAATCATAATCGATGATCACCTACCGCATAATACATCATCTCATGTTCCATTTTGTAGTTGGCGCTTGCAGCAGCAGCAGCAGCAGCGGCGGCAGCAGCAGCAGACGCAGCAGCGCCATCAGACTCATGGCTGGAATTGGTCAAATGCATGCTGGACGAGACCGCTGATCCCAGATTGTGGCCATAGTGAGGTTGACTCGAGCCTAGATCGCCCAATGTCGAATTTGCATGCAACATTGCCGCATGGTGACCGTGACTGTGACCATGACCGTGACTGTGATGCGGCGGCGGTGGTGGCGGCAATGATGTTGGTGGTGCAACCGTTGCCTGTCCATATTGTTGGGCACTGGGTGGCATTCCCGGACCGGCAGCACCAACCGGACCCTGATACGAATACCCAGTATAGTGGGGTGGATACGGGGGCATGTCGGTGACGCCCATGCTCGGTATGGGGCTAAAATAGGTGGCCAGATCCATGGAGACGCCACGATTCAAACGCTGCATGCGGCCCTGCAAAAGGGAACATGATTAATATGTGATTATGATAAATAAAATATGAAAATCTTCGAAAAAAAAAAAACTTTCGTGTGTTGATGTATTAACAAGCCAGAGAAGGGCTAACAAAGAGCGCAAAGGAGAGAGATTCGATTGGGAATTGTAAAAAATATATATGTATATACTTATATTTATATAGTAATAAATAAGCGATCAATCATGCAAGAGCCCCGTTTACAGAATTCTCTAGAAATAAGCAACAATAAGCCGCAGACAACAACAAAAAACGAAAAAAACGAAAAAAAAACAAAACACAAAACTAAATTCAAATTGCGCTTGGACTCTGTCTGGGCCATGTCGGTTTAAGCCAAAAAACGTGCACAATGTATCAATCTGGCGATTTTGTTGTTGCTTTTTCGTTTTGGTTTTGGGAGATCGATCAACATGAAGTTGAAATAAAATACAATTTTGGTACGTTCGAAGCTGTTCAAAATGTTTTTGACAATCGCCGCGGCAAAGTCAGCGGTCGCTGGCCCGTATCTGTAAATGTATCTTGAAATCTTTGTATCTTTGTGTGTCGTATGTCTTATAGCTTGTATCTATTTGATCGACAGTTCGTGCTGTTTATGACTTCATTAGTTGGGCTTTTGTTATTCTTAATTATTGCTGCTTGGTTTATTTATTTGTACAACTAATTCCAGTCTCTCTTTCTCTTAAGTGTTGCATACTTCAAGGCGTGGGCGGCAGGCGCAACTATATAAAGTATTTATGCACATGTGAGAGAGAGTGTTGAATTCTCAGAACCAATTTTGCCGCAATTAAGAGCTAAAAGCCGAGGCGTCAAACGATTTTGTTTTTGTTCTTGCCCCAAAACATGACGTTGATGCTGATGCAATTTGTGCCAAAGGATGCTGAGCGGCTGGCACCGGACCGAACCGAACCGGCATTGACATTAAGTTCTTCGAGTTATTCCAAAGTGCGAGATTGAAGTCGCAGATAAATATCAATAAACGAACCGATACAATAAAGAATTGTTGTGAACCGTAGCGTTCCGAACTAAACAAAGCGTTAACTGCGATTTTGACTCCTTGGCGCGTTGACGTTGAGTTGTCGTTTGATGCTTGATGTTTTTCTCTTTCGTTTCTTACTTTTGGCTCAGACAGCATTCACTGACTGACAGCGCGTACAGATACAAAGAGATGTGTACGTATTTGTGTGTGTGTGTGTGTGTGTGTGTGTGTGTGTGTGAGAGAGGCTGAGTGCAAGTCTAATATATGCTTCAACACGCTCTGTAAAGGCCGCAAACAGGTAAAACAACAACAGCAACAATCAAGTCAGAGACACAGACAGTTTGAACGGGGCGTTTACTTTTGCCCCGAGTTGCATGTGCAGCAAATGTTGTTGCTTTATGTTTAGTTGTATTGGTGTGTGTAATTTCAATTGTCACTGTGTTGTCATTAACTTCTGGTGTTTGGTTTAGCCAGCAACAGCTACACTTTGGCCATTGTTTGTCTCGCGTTTCACACGCAAAGCAAATCAAACCTCTCAGAGAGGCTTAGATACGGTAGCTACATGCTACATGCTACAGATGCATAAACACACACACACACACTTGTTCACGCACAACAAACACAAAACTTGTGAAAATATATATATAGCTTGTTGCTTGAGGTGTTCCCAAATTCTTTCATTAAAAATAGTTATTTAGCATTTGCCGTTAGAGCTCAAAAAAAAAAAAAAAAAAAAAAAATGAACTCAGTGCACCGTTTTTGAAGTTTGTTGCATGTGAGATACTTTTAAAACTTCTAGGAAAACATAATTATTAAACTTGAAATGCTCTAAGAACATCGTTTTGGTATAATAAAACGTTTTAGCAGTAAAACATTTGGAAGACTATAAAATTTTAGCCAAAAAACTAGTATCTAAAAATACAAAACTATAATTTTTCATTATACAAATCATAACAATACAGGTATTTCCTTAAGAATTTAGATTAAAAACTAGTTGGTACATTGCAAAATTCAAATCTGTCTAGAATCAAATTTTTTGGAATAAAAAATGGTTTTTAAATATGTTAAATTTTTATATTTATAAAAATCAAATTGTGTTTCTAACAATCCTAACTTTTCAAGATATTTGAAACTTTTAAACAAATAAAATTACTAATAATAATTGCTTTAGCCACTTATTTTTAGTGCAATAAATATTATTATTATACAATTGTTAAACATATTATTAAATTTTTTAATGCATTAATTCATTAACATTTATTTGCGACTTTCCCTATAAGAAAATTCCATTTTATTGTAGTATATATTACTAGCCAAGTTTTCAAGTATAGATTTACACTTATAGGGTTACTTTTCTTTGTTGTTGTTATTCAATCGAATGATCACAGTTTTTCCATTTGTCATTAATTTGATTTATGTATGAAACGAGTCTCATGACATTAAACTGTTTACATAAAATTGAATTAAAAACAAAACAAAAAATCGTACGAGAGACGCAAAGAAGATATCTTAAGAGCGCAAAGCAAAGCAAAAAATAAATAAAAACGAACCTCAAAGATGCTGTAAAATAATTAATAAAGTTTTTTTTGCGCTGATTTTTTTTTTTTTTCAATGCGCTCAGCTTTTTGTAAATATTTAAAATTCACATAATTAAAGCTGCGCGCTCGGCGATTAAGGTGACAGAGGGAGGGGTTGAGCTGGGCATTAAAAAAGATACGTTTTTGTTGTGCGCTTACTAAATGGAGATTTAATTGCAGGGGGCTACTGCAGTCGCAGTCGCGCTGTACGAGTTGAAGAGCCCCAGACACAGAGTTGCAATCAAGACGTCCGAAGGGTGGACGAGGAGGAGGGGGTTAGCGGAGTGCCACCGAATTCAATAAACACTTCGCCACGCCGAACAAAAAAAACCGTCAAGTGGCGACAACAACAAAAGCCACATTAATGAACGAATGAAGCTAAGCCAAAGTTTTTTTTTATGCATCTTTATTCTGTTGTTGTTTTTTGTTTCGTTTGTATTGTGATTGCAATTAGCAAAGGCAAAGGGGAATGAAGGGCAGCGTGGACAAATGGCAAATTAAATGTTATCAGGAAGCTGACACTTTGCACATAGTAGTAGCTGGCATTACATAATCATAATCAAGATCGAGACAAGAGTGACTAGCAAGCAAGCAACAAAAATACTTTTCTCTATTTTTTCTTATTTTGTTTTGTTTAAGCCGCCGTTTGCCTAATGACACTTTCTGGCCAAGCGGGTTGGGAAAATCCATATGACACGGGGATTTATAAAGCAAACACTTCCTGTGAAAGATCGCGCAAAAGAGATCATCTGGCTCATTAATGTGTGGCTTTTGGTGCAAGTGCAAAACAAGAAGCCGGTGGCACATAAACCAGACAACCTGCTGTGCATTCACAAAAACGGATAGATCAAACGGTCAGGTCATAAGGATAGGGTATAGTATAACTGGAATAGGTTAAAGAAAAATTCTTTTGTCTTTAATCCCTTTACATGGCTAACCCCGACCACAGGGACATAAGACTTTTACCGTAATTGCCGCTGACTTCATGACTGCTTTCGTCTCTTGCTTCATTTCTATTTGCCTGTGTTTGCTCATTTGTATCTTTGTCAATTGTCTGGCTTCAAAAAAAAAAATCAGGCAAACTATTTAGACGGCATCTCATTGAAGATGACAAAATGTGTTTTGATGGCTTTTTGATACGCGCTACACTTGTTTAGCTAGATTTGTGGTGGGATTAGGCCACCAAATACTTTATGAGTTGTTGGAAAAAGATAGCTTAAATATGCCTATGAAAGATCATCGGGAACTCAAACACAATTCTGAATTCCGAGTTACATAAATTCTCATTTTATTTCGCTAATGACATTTATGGAAAATCTTTAGATTCAAGTATTTATTATTCCAACAACAGAATTAAATTTACAAAAAGTGAGCAGCGAATATTTTATATTATAATAAGAAACAGTACAGTTGCTGCTTAAATTTTATATGATTCTGAGTCACAATTTTGCATCGAATCGAAATTGTATCAATCAGCGAGTAGGCAAACCAAGAGGAAGGTGAGAGGCGACGGTTCTGCTGCACCTCCAGCTAAAAGAACCCCACAAAACTCAGACAAAAATCGTGAGGGACCCAAAAGAATCTTTACAAGACTTGAGCCCAACTGAAGAGCAATAGTAACAACAACAACAACAATACTGTAGGTAGCAACGAAAGATGTGGCAACAACAAACCATTTTTTTTTTTATACTTATGTATTTCTCGCCTCAATCTTTTTGATGAGGCAGTTACAATAAAAGCCAACCCAACAAGACAACAAGCCACAGATTGACGAACTTAACGTGGCTGTGGAACGAAACGGAACGGATGAAGTCAACGGATGACTTAAAGAAGGGTATGACGGGAAGGGGGGGATAGTATTCAACCAGATTTGAAGCTTTGTACAAACAAACAAAACAACCAACGAAAAAAAAAAATTATTTTAAAGAAATAACAACAACAACACAATGTGGAGAACAACATCAGTCGGCCCCAAGATCAAGTGCTCAAGAACGGAGAGCACACGTGAAGAAATAAATAATAAAAAAGAAAAACAACCAAAACCAAACCAGAATGAAGTCGGGCAAGTATAAAAAAAAGTAAAGAAAAAACCACTTGAAAACGACGTGCAAATGATCCTTAAAATGTTTCTTGTATAAATGTATAACATATATACCATATATAATCAAAATATACATATATGTAAATTTTGCATACAATTTGTACGGATGCGAACAAGGCCAGGATTATGTTGAAGGAAATATGTATAGAGAATTTCAAACAAAAAGCTTGAATGCTGTCTAAAAACCGACAAGTTGAAAATTTTCTAGTTCACAGAATTAATTTCATTATTTATAAAATCTCTTATGAACTGAAAAGTCCTGAAACCAAATCCTAATGAAGGTAACTTAAATACGGTATTAATGAAATATTAATTAATTTGCAGTATTCGGGCAAGTACTTGCTAATGGAATTAAAATTCTAAAACTAATCATTCTATGGAACTTTTTTCGTACGTTCTTAAGTGAAGAATTCGTTACTTAAATAGTAAAAAATAAAAAACAAAATAAATTTATTTTTCCTTGATTCAAGGATTTTTGTTCAAGTTTTCTTAAGGTCATCTTTGAAATAAATAAAAAATTAAAAGATTTCAATAACAATTTCAATAAACCACAAACAAACAAACCGGTTAAATTAAAATTTCTGTTCACACTGCACTGTAATAAATGATTATAGCTTAGCTGCGACTTACCTGATGATGACCATGATGGAATCCGGCTGAAGTTGGGGGCTGACGTTGGAACGCGCTGCCCGTTGAGCTGCCCATGGTGGCATAGTTGGCGCTGGCATGCACCGCACGCTGATGCGCGACCACCGCTTGATGATGAGCGTGGTGGTGGGCGGCGGCATGGTGGTGCGAATGATGGGCATGGGGATGGGGAGCGTGATGGTGATATGGTGGTGCTGTGGATTGCAACATTTCATCTAATTCTTTTTTGGCCTCCTCATCTAAATCGAACAGATTCGAATCGACCGAATCTTGCAGATCCTCAAAATCGCTTGCCGAAAAACTCGCCTCGTTATCCTTGTCGCTGCACTCAAGATCGATATCGGAAATGAATGACAAATCCTCACCAGTTTCGGAAACAATACGCGTTGCTGGTTGGCTATTTAAAGCGGCAGCTGCAGCAGCCTGTGATGTGGATGCAACCGAATCGTTGGCTAACTGAAGAATCAGCAACATCAAGAGAAAGAAAGTTAGTTAAAGTTATGTTTCGATGTTTTCTTGAGATTCAAAAGACTTACTTCGTCGTCGTCGTCTTCGAGTGGAAATTGTTGCAGCACGTCGTTGAGCAGCTCATCCAAAGGTAAGCGTATGTATTCACCTGTGTTTGGCAAAAAGAACAAGAAGCATTTTATGTCAAGTCATCTTGGCATAAATCCATTGAATAATAATACTAAAAGACCCTGCACAAATCCCCAAAGCACACTTTAAATAAAAAGAAAATACTTTTTTGTGAACAAAAATATTTTGATCGTCGGGAAAAATGCAAAAAGAAGCTCCCAGGAGAGTTTGGACGCATAGCCAGGATAAACAGTAGCCACTTCCCAGTGGAATAAATATAGATCCCAACAATCATTAATCATAAAAATATTCACATCAAAAGATCTAACTGACGGAAGCAGCTGAAAAATGGCTAAAAATGGTCAAAAAGTAATTCCAATGAATTGCTTAATATTTATGATGCGTTTTGACAGCCAACTCAACCCAATCAAATATTTAACACAAGCTTCTGTATCGCTTACAATAGATTGTTATGGACAAAAACAAATATTGACAAAAGTTAAATATTTGCATTTTGGGCAAGGCAAACACACACACGAAAGAATGCAAAGGCGAAAAAGGAGGAATGAGTTGGAGTTGAAGTTGAATAAAAGAAAAAAGGCAATGCACATTATCAGAAAATTACTACTTAACATCGCCACGACAGAGAATTCCGTGGAAAGGCATCAACCAAAAGTGGTAGACTAAATAATAAATAAATACTACATCTTGATAAAAAAAAAATTGTTGTTGGTAGAACGTAAGAAAAGAAAAAGTTTTTTTTTTTTATTGTTTTTTTTTGGTGGGCTCAAGTGCTGTGACGACGACGTCGGCGAGCTCACGACCTTTGCTTTGGGCCCACTTGAGTAGGGTCAGAAAATTAGAATAAACATGGCTGGAACAATTCTTTTGAGTTTGGCTTTATTATTTTTGGGCCCGGTTTTGATGTTGTTATTCTTTCGATTGGTTACAAAATACTACATTCCCGCTTTGTGCGACCATTTTGTGGCTTAAATACAACGGCTGTTTTTAGGTGTTGGCCATGTTGTTTCTGGATCTAAGCCCTGTTATTTTAGGCAAGGCATTTAATTTGGTTCTCTCGTTCTCTCTTTCGCATGGTAACAATTTGTAGTAAGGGCATAAAATGTTCACCAAAAACCACAACAGCGTACAGTAATTTGGCTAAGCATGTTTGTGTGTGTGTGTATGTACGTTGACTGTTTGCTTATCGTTTTTGGGCTTGTTGTTTGTCTCCTAGCAATTTATATGTATGTTGATCGCTGCATTTGTTTTGCTTGGCTTGGCCAGCATTGTTGTAAATGTCTATAAAAATATTATTCGATTTGTGTTTTCTTTATGTGTGTGTGTGTCTGTGTGTGTGTGTGTGTGTCTACCGTCTGTCACCAGCAATTAACTGACAACGGACCCACAAAAAACGAAAAAGGTGTTGGACTTTTGTACGCATTTAGGGCTTAATAATATTTCCGTGAGTTTTGGTCAAAAAGGCGTTGATGGAACACTTTTTTTTTTTTGATGTGTGTTTTGGGTTTGTATTTTTGGTTAACTTTCAGGAAGTTTCATTCCATGAATACTTAAGCCAATAGACAATAATGTTGAGGCGTGTTACCATTACTTAAATGTGCGGCCAATAACAGTATTTGATTGCATATCAACTAAACTTGTTAATCAAAATTGATAGGACTGCATACATATAGCAATAAAAAACCGTATAGATAAGTAGTCATCTTTCTAGAAAAATCTTTTAGTTGCAACTTGCAACCTCATCGCATGTTTCAAAATGTTTTTGAGAAATGAAGTTAGTTATTTGTTTTATATCCGTTTACTTGAACTCACTTCTAGCAAGCTTACATTGATATTGATATCGGCATTATAGTTTCTACACTGAAACTGATATTTTAACATCCGAGCATCATCTTAAAGCCCAAAGGATAATCGATTGAATCAAAAAACCAACACAAGACAACCGAGGCATAGTTCTATCAATTCGGAAATATTCTAAAAAGGGTGACTGTAATTGCTTTCGATCAGCGAATATTTTATAGTATTAAATTGAAAAGTTTCTTTGAGAAAGATTTAATCGGGTAAATAACCTGATTTCTTTTGAGAGTTCTTAAAGTATTATTATAATGAAAATATTCTGACTTTATTTTTACAAAACAAAAAGCTATTGTTTCGTTTGTTTATGCGACGGGAACTCATAAATACATCGGTTAAAACTATGTATAGAAGCGAAATGATGACTCATGCTGATTTACATCCTAAAACCTTCCAGAAACAGATATAAGTCACGAGCGTTTAAGCAAAGCTTTTGTCAGTTACTAAAGGGTCCTACCAAGGTACTTCAAAACAGTTGAAACAGTTAAGATGGAAAGCTTAGATAAAAAACGTGTTATTTCTCATGGGAATTCGAACAATCAATGTCTTAATAAAGAAACCCTTGAGTACAAACATTTACTCAGAATTTTTTGTTATATAACCGAACAAATCTTTAACTTTTCTATATATTTTTTAAAAACATTTTTAACAACAAACTTATGTTAATAAAGTCAATAAATAAATCCAAATGGCACATAGCTCAATACAAATCGACTGTAAATTGTAATTATATACGTCTATCTTTAAACAACCCACACAGCAATTTGTTTTCAAATCAAATTGACTAGCTGACAATATCGAATCAAAATAATGCGGTCAAACCAATAGATTTGTGACGAATCAAATCGTTTTGAATGTATGCGAGTACAAACCTTTTCTTTATGCAATTGCAATTTGAAAAATATATTTTGTGTAATCCAAACAATCGCAACGGCAGCAGTCAAAAGTGTGAATCGGGCGGGGGGGTTTTTTTTTTGTATTTGTCGTTTCCCTTTTGTTGTGCAGATTGAACACAAAATTGTTGCAATAAGCGCGCTGATTGTTGTTGTTAGTTTTACAACTCTTTCGACAATTATGTAATGTTGTGTTGCAGAATCAACAAATACAACAACATCAACAAGTTTCCGTCGCAGACTATTTTTGTTGTTGTAGTTTTTGCACAATATTTGATTGTTTGAATATTGAAAATGAATTTGATTTGTTGATATTGTTGTTGGTGTTATTTTTATTTCAAGAATCGCACAATGGTCACTTGGTTTTGGCTTGTTAGGCACTATTGTTGTTAGTAAATTGCGCCCTGTTTAACAGTTTGAGTAACTATTTTTTGCTGTGTATTATTTAATGCGAGTTGCACGTAACTTTCACTATTTGTATTAAACAAATACACACACACATTTTCCGGTTATGTAGTTGCAATTATAGTTATGCACAATAATTATTTATTGGCAAATGTATTTTGAATTTTTGTGTGTCAAAGGGAGGCTACTTGTAGCCAGAATCACTTGACTTTTTGGAATGTCACTACACCGAAAAGTCCTTTGTTAGTGTTAATTTTAATGCACCGCCCACACACATCTGTGTAAGAAAACACAGCACAAAACGTGGCTTATTCTTTTAGCTTCCTCTTTTTGTTTTTTATTTGGTAGCAGCAAAGCGCGCGCGTCAAGCGTTGAGCGTTTCTCGAGCGTTTATAAAAATTCAAATACGATTCTAAATGCCTTGACGGCGGCTTTGCACCATGGCTGCCGCAGTCGCAGTCGACGATAGCAGCGATGCTGAAGCCGAAAGAGAAATGGCGTTGCCACTGTAACTGGCACTTAAGCATTGCGTGCAAGCGAGACAACTCTATGTACTTCCTCTTACTGTGCATGTGTGAGTGCAAAGCAGACAATGCTGTGGCTGCTGCTGCGACGCTGCCTTTGTTCATGCGCACCAGCGCAGCAAATACGTATGTGTGTGTGTGTGTGTGTAAGTATGTGTGCACAGAGGCGGAGCCTAGCTTTATGTATCTTTTGTTACTTTTGCTTTTGGCCCGCTGCTAACATGGACGCTGCTGTTTGCTTCATGAGAAGAAAAAAAAAATCTAAAATTATAAAACTGGTTTTTGTTCTATTTGACGCGTTTTCAGTTATTTTTTTTTTTTGTCATGGATGCGGATGGGGGACTTGAAAAAAATGAAATACCAAACACGATCTAATCAAGTAATTAAAGTGACAACTGTGCTTAAAAAACACGGCAGGATAAGGCTGAGAGGTAACTTTTAATTGGCAAAACAGCTAATGCAAATTATAAATGCGAGCTTCAACAAAAACTTGACTTTAAGTAAGAAAAGAATTGCTGCTGGCAACGCTGTTTAAAACTTTAGTTAGCTAAGTTTAAAGGAGCAACATTCCTAGGTTAGAGAATGAATAATTAATATTCTTTCGATTAAAAATATATCTAAGTCATAAGTAAACTTTTATTTCAAAAGTTGAAAGAATATTTAAAATAATTACAAAATATATAATGAATGCTTAAAATTGCCATCGAATGGAAGCCATTGTTTAACCAAACTTTTATTCCATTGGCTTCTATACACACTTCCTTTCATTTTCTGCCAGGTAACGCATTCTAAAGACCAGCAAACGTTGCCTTAATGTTTCGCCCTTTGTTTGAAATTCCTTCAACTTAATTTGCCAGTTTTCAAGCGACTCCAATTGGTTTTTGAGTCGATTGAATTGTTCATTTAATTCATTGCGATTCTGCTCCATTTGTACGTTGAGTTGTTGCATTGAATGCGTCAGATGTTGTTTCACCTGTTGGCCAAAACCCGTTGCCGTTTGTTGCACACTTTCGCGCAGCCGGCGTTGCAATTGGCGCGTATATTGAGCCTTATAGCTGCGCTCCTGAGCCTGCGGTGTCCAACTCCACAGTTCGTAGGCATAAAAGGAACCGCTAAGCAAACCAAGACCCACAAGCACACGCCAGCCAAGAGATCGTGCCAAGACTCCACCTAAGAGTAACATGGCGCCCAAGGAGCCATCCTGCTCCAATAGACAACAATCTGAAGTTGAATGTTTAGGTTTCAACTGATCCTGCTGTAGGCCATTTGGTAGTTTAGGCGGCATTGCAATTGGCAGCGGCAGCGGCAACTTTTCTTGTATGCGCTTCAAAATGGCTGCCATGCCCCAAGAGAAACGAAACTGTAAATCAGCTTGAAAATCAGACATTAATGCTTGACAATCCAACGGGGAGTAAAGCTTAAAAGGCACATCAGTTATAGGTTGCATTTGTTGCAGCAACATTTGCTGCAGTTGCAACTCCAAGGGCTCCAAGAGATGCTGTTTCAAATGAATGCCAAGCAATCGCTGATATTGTTTTCGTTCGGGATGAAGCGGCAGCTGAAAGTGTTGCACGGCAGTTGGCAGACGTAAGATCTGTTCGTGCAACAATTGGGCGGCAAGCTTGCAAGTTTCCATGCTGAACTGCTTCACTTGCAACTCCGCTTTCTGCTTGTGTTGCACGATTTCCACTTGCCAGCTATCATTCTTTTTGCCAAGCTCAACTTGAGCGGCATTTTGTCTTAAGCAGAGCTGCGTAAGGTTTGAGCTTAGCTGTTGTAGCTGTTCGTGCAACTTGTGCAACATCTCAGTGGCACCCACGCAATGTTGCTCAAACTTGGTTTTCAATGCGCTTTGTGTAATGCAAGCAGCAAATTCCTGTTCAAAGCTAAGAAACTCTTCGTAACGCTGCTGTGAGCCAAGTGCATTAAAATTTTCTTGCTTTTTCTCTCTTCGACGCAGCGTTTCCAAGGCGGAAACATGAAAGATGCGTCGGCTGGCCAGGTCCAGGCTGTCATAAATGCCCAGCTCTTTGACGAGCAGTTGCATGCAACGTTTTGTATGCTGTTCGCGTACCAAATCCGCCAAATGTGGCTCCAATGTGGCAGCCACATCCCAACGATTGTTCAGAATAAAAAGATTTGGTTTGGATAGTTGCTGAGCCACAAGCTCAAAGAATTGTTGCTCGACGCGCGACATTGTTGACTCGGCATTCAAAACCAATACAAACACATCTGCATTCAGGCAATGTCTATCGATGCATTCGTCCAACTGGGCGGTGACATCCACTCCAGGCGTATCCAGCAGCACCACATCGTGCGCTAGCAAGCCACAACTGCTGCTGGGAAAGCGGACATGAAGTAAACTCTGAGCACTCAAAGATTGAGTTGAATGAGCGCTTGCCAAATCTCGCAGGCAATCAATGCTCAACATTTCTCCATTTCCATCCTGAATCATAACATGAGCAGCTTCATCATGCTTACTCGCTTCGACCTGGCAAAAGCAGCTTGTTGTATGCCCCATTGCACTAGGCAATATTCTTTTATGCAACATGGCATTGATTACAGCACTTTTTCCATTCGATGTGCGTCCGAAGAAGGCGACTTTCATGCGCTTGCGTTGCAACATGGGGCAAATGGCATTGATTCTTTGGATGCTACTCAAAAGTTGTTGCTGCAAGCGTTCATGTAGCAAGTTGTGAGGCATTGATTGCAGTTCGTTTAATGCTTCTTGCATAAATGACGCCATGTCCTGGTAAATATTTAGTATCTCCATTTTGGCCTGACCAAAATCGCTTAGCGTAGCACTCATTTTCAATGGTATTATTTATCAATAAAAAATATAATATATATTCAACTTTTAAGCTTAATCTGAAGTCTTTAAGTTGTAACAACAAAAAATATTTATTGTTGTTGATTGAAAATGTTTTCAAAGGTAAACTTTATAAAACGAAGTTTTTGTCTACTTAGAAAAACTCATTGAATGAAGTATTGAAGATGATTTTAGAACAGCATAAAGTATTTAAGATCAAAAAAGTGGCGGAAATAGTTGGATATCCTTGAATAAAATATTGGCATAAACATATATATTTTAACTGCCAAGAAGCTTTATTTTATTCAACACATTTATCATTAAGTGTGTAAAAACCGCCTGATCACACCCAGCCAATTAGTGAACCTACCTAACAAAAAATAGCTGACCCAAAAGCGTACTCGAAACATTTTCATCAACAAAAATTAACACAATTACCGCAACCAAAATGGGTACCAGTTGGTTTGTTACCGAAAAGGAAATAAAATAAAGAGCAGGCAATATATGCATTAGTGGGCCACTGAACTAATGGACAAGAGAGCGCAAGCAGCAAACTGCCAATAAAAATAATCATAATGACCAACTATTTAAAAAAAAAAAGAGTCATAGAGAGAGAGAGAGAGAGAGAGAGAGAGAGAGAGAGAGAGAGAGAGAGAGAAGATAATATAAAATTAGCAGCATCATCAGCAGTGCTCGAAATGAGACTCTTCGTTTTATGTATGTATGTATGATGTTCGGAAAAAACGTAAGATACATAATAATAAAGCTTGAAAATATTGTTTGAATGGTTGTTGTGAGCATTTTTTTTTTTTTCGAGTACGCCATTACAACTTAATTAGTTTAAATTGTTTGAACCGCGCTACTGATGCTTAAAGAGCTAGTGCCGCCCGATTGACGAAAGATCGAAAGAGATGTGTCAAGCGAATAGAGTTGGCTTCCGGTGAAAGAGAGATGTTGCATATTGGAGAACTAATAGCGACTGCACTTGAATATTTAAGTGGTTTAATCTTTTCACTTTTGCACAAGTGCAAGTTAATGACATGAAATTGCATTTTGGTATTGCGACCATAACCTCAAAAGCAATAAAAAACTGTTTCAAACGCAACAATTATGACAGGACAGATCTGGCAACGACCCGAAACGAACCAACAATAGTGTCAACAATGAAGTTGCTGAAAACTAACAAAAAATCACAAACGCACACTAAACAATCAGTGTAAATAAAGCGTAAGCTTTACTTTACATACACGTCGACGACCGAACAAACATCGTGAGTTGGCATGATGCATGAACCTTATGAATGAAGAGAAATTAACCTATATAAATGTATATTGTATATACGCTCTAATTAACATATGTACACTTGTGTCTGCCATAGATGTACATACTATTTTGTAATGCCTTAAGCTGCCACTTTGGGTCAATTGGCTAATGAAATTATGCAATTCTCAACTAGTTTTGGCAATGAGTCTCACATCTTGTTAGCATGTTTGGTGTAGTGCAGTGCGCTTCTCAAACTTCAAAACCATAAAACACTTGAAAGCGATACGATTATGCAGCAAAATAGTATGTTTGGTGTCTGACCGGTCGGTCTTCAATCTACTCCCCGCCCCACAACCCCTCTGTCTACGTGTATGTCTGTTACTGTTACTGTTGTTTGTTGTTGTTGGTTTTGTCAGAATGTAAAATTTTGTGTAAATTTGTAACGTAATGCTGACCAAGTAGAATTTTTTTTTTTTAACAATTTCTATGCAGACACAAACACAGAGCAACCGTTTTTAGAGAGCCACGCCAGCAGGGAGCAATGTTGCATTGCAACAAAAGAGACAGAGATGGAGAAAAAGGGCCATCAGATGCATCCTCAAATAGGTGCGCCTCGAATTCCGCCGCCAGCTGTTTTATAATAATAATTTTCATGATGTGGGCGAGGTCGTTACACAAAGTGGAACTTGTCTGCACAGCCTACGAATTAGAGGAGAATATAGAACGCGAAAGATAGACGGACTCCGATGAAAATACGGGTAAAATTAATGAAAAATGTATTAAAAAGTTAAAGTTTTGTGTATTTTGGTATACATTTTTACAATGTTCGAAGAATTGGAACAAAATTAGAAAGAGCTATCATAGTTTTAATCAATTGAAATACGTATATAAAAATATAATTCAGGTTGCTAAATTGCTTCCTTTAATGAAAATTCCCACATTTTAATTTATTTTAATAACTTTTTGTGTAATTCTCTTCTACGCTGAGAAGCACTTTGCAAAATCTTTAAAAGCACCAATGAAAAGAAGCTTTTAAATTAGTTGTTACGCAATCTGAAGTTTTTTTCTTCATCTAACTTGTGGTTTGTAAACCCATAAGCTACTGTATCCCTATTTTTCTTACTTCCCTACTCGCAACTTATGTCGCAACTGTACTTTAGTATTGGAAAACAACAGAACATTTTTATAAGATGTTACAAACATGTGAAGAGCCGTTAGTTGTTTTTTTGAGGTAAAAATATACAATATGAAATGTGGTCAATAAACTTGCGTAGCTTGGCAGCCCGCAGCTGATTGCATAATGGAATTTAAGCTTCTATATTTATGGCGAAAGATCTATAACATAATTGAGAATAAGAGCATTTTCGTGACAGTCATGCTCAAAAAAGTTGTCAATTTGTATTGTTATTCTTAGAAGTCAAACAAAAATTATAAAAATAATAACGAAAACTGCTTGAATTCCAAACTGAACCAATGTAATCAGATTTGTGTGTGCGCAAACGAATATTACAAAAAAAAAAAAAACAAAAAAAAACTGTACTACAAACTTAACGAAAACAAACAGCATTGATTACGACAACAGCGCAAATACAAAAGACCAAAACTGAGCAAGACGAATAAATAAAGTAAATTGAAGATGCCGTAGAAGCAACTTAATTATGACAATGGATCTTGTCTCGTAGACATATGGCCAATGACAAGGCGTTATGTGACAGGACAATGGCTAGAAAGAACTACTGAACTACCAACCAACCAGCGAACAAGCCAACCAACAGCTTCATTAGTAACAGGATTTCTGGCCAAATCGAAAGGTGACAAAAAGTTGAAAAATTAACTGAAAAGTTGCTGACTCTAAGATATAACAAAAAGAAAAGGAAGATACCTGTAAATGTTCTGTTCGTGATCAAAAGAACAAACCTAACTATGTACTACATGATAGCATAATAACTTTTGGTATGCATATATGTACGTACATATATTCAATAGTTATGGCTGTAATTGAACTGAATCAAAATTAAAGATACAAAAATGACTTTCATTTTAGTAGCAGTAGTAGAAGTAGCCGGGTTCCAAACAATAGATAATGCCTCAGAGAGCTCTGGCGGCATTTGGGCAAAGGCCGAATACATATTTTCGGTTATTCCATGGGGAATTTGGATACGCATTTGAGCACAAAGCGTGTGAATGCGTGTCTCGAATGCGATATTAATCTGAGCGTATTGGGCAGAGCTCAATATTTGTGTGTGTTGTGTGTTTTTTTGTGTTTGGCCGCGCATCAATGGATTTTTAATAAATGCTCAGCAAAATGCCCATAAAGTGTGTATGTAGAAAACAAAATTAATATAAAATATTATTAATAACCAACTAGACAGAAAGAGAGAGAGAGAGTGAAATTAATATTTGTTTGGCACGTAGAAGTTTTTATACCCTTGCAGAAAGGCAGTTTACTTTTGTTATTTCGAATTGCTATTAAAAACCTAACTTCTTGATTCTACTTCGCTTATTGAAAGCAATGTTCCAACTTTAAGGAAGCTTTATAGCTAGCAAATTTTGTTAAGATAATTTCCTATATCTTTTTATCACAAAACTTTTGTTTCGATGATGAAGAAGTGTTGGTCAACACAAAAGTTTTTCATACAAAAACTCATCATTTAATACTAATGAAACCTGGAGTAGTCTGACCTTATCGTCTCGTATAAGCATTATGTAATGCTTAACAAACTAGAAGACAAAATTATGATGCCCTTAGAGCAAGGGTATCTGAATAATAAGATAGCTAATACATAAATGCCAATGAATAGCCAACGAATTATATAAATATATACATACATATATATATGGAATACAAATACGGGCCACGTTTTGCCTCTAACGTTCAGCTTATCTTTGATGATGATGATGGTAGTGGTGCTGCTGCTGTTTGGTGGAGGTTTTGACACCATTACAAAATGGCTGCCGGTTTGTGCATGGAACAAGGGAAAGAAACGTGCGGTACGGGCACTCGATAAGCCTGATCCATAACAGGCAAACAGTTCAAAGTGGAACGAGAGGCGTTTTGGGTGATTTTTAGGCCCCTTGGGTCTTATATACAGCTTATAGGCCAAAGTTGAAATACGTCTTGTACAAACACACACACGCACAAAGTCACACACACACACACAGTCTACTGTTATGTTATAGCTGGGGCTGTTTATTTTTTGGCGAATCATGTTTCGTTCATTTTTCAAAAGAAAAATGTTGCATGCGACGGGCGGCAGCTACTTTTACTGCCACTGCCATTGCCAGAGACGAGGCAGCACCCAGCAGCTCCCAGTTTCAGTTACAATATCAATCCCATTCCCAGTTGAAGTTTGAGTTCCGCAGACCCGCTTCTTGGGCTTCTTGTTGTTATTAATAAAAGTTCGTGTGCGTGTCAAAGTTTGTTTGAAAAGCAGCCGACTTGGATATGAAATTGGGCGCGGTTCAAACCAGATTAGCAGCCAAAGGCAGAGGCCGCCCCAAACAGTCGAAACCAACAGAAGCAGCAGCAGCAGCAGCAGCAGTGGCTTTATCGATATCAGACAAATGGAGCATATGAAAGTGGAGAAATGTTGAGCCACGATAGTTGCCAGTTGAGTGGTAAAAGCAAGCAAAGCTAAGTTAACTAAGTAATAATGTTGAGGACTTGGCCAACAGACTAACAAATGCTTTGTTTCATTCATTTATATCTGCTGCTTTGCTAAACAATTGGTAAAATGATTGATTAAGCATTTCGCTTTTATAAAAGGAAAAGAAGATTTCATTTGATATAAGAATAATTCAAGATAATTTATATTATCCACATATTATTTTTAAAAATCTTTTTGAATTGTTTTACACTTAACTAATTATTCGTGAAACTTTCAACACTTTTTATAAAGAAAATATATATATATAGTTTTTTCAATTGAAGCTTTGAAAACACATAAAAAATAGTTTTTCGAACGATATTAAGCCAAGAACCAAATTCATTTGCATTAAACCTCGAACAAACTTATCCCCTCCATTAGAAACAGTGTATAGAAACTCATTTTTCTTATAATTTTGGTGCCTGTCAACTCAACATGCCTACATTCATTTATAAAACGCACCGAAAGCACACAGGCTTTACAACAACAAGCCAACACCCACACAGAAATGGACCTCCCACCCTTATAGTAAAAGACCAGGATAATCCATTTACGCTTAAGTGAGTAACGGCAGCTGGCAGCCATTTTGACAGGACTAAAAATCCATGTTACACAACACTAGAACTTATCCCATATACGAATTAAGTTGAACTGATTTATGTATCTAACAAAAATGATTATACAATTTAAAAAAGCTTCATAATATAGATTACCAAAAAAAAAAAAACACAACTGATTACATATTTTAAAAGACTCGAATAAAGTGTCGTTAAAAATCAGATATGAAACTTTTTCAGATAAAAAAAAATACAAAAGATTTATCTGCAGCTTCAACATTTGAAAGGGAAATGTAATGACATAAAGATATACAGATATATGTATATATATGTATGTAGCCCCAATTTGATGTATCCCCGATAAGATAGCATAATCGTTTATAAATCTTACACGTTGTTTGTGCGCAATAAACTTTAACAATCACACATTTTTGTAATTTCTCGCTTAGGTGGAAGTGCCGGAGAATAGTCTAACTAACCATGAACAAATATCAAAGTTTACCAGCGACTTACCAGTTTCATTATCAATAATAAAGGGTATTCCGTTCCATTCATTCGAAAGCTCATCTAGATCATGCGACGGCTTTTTGTCATCAAGCTTGGGCTAAAAAATGTGTTTGACAATTATCATGAATAATAATAATAAAAGCTTTCTTAGTTTAAAGCATCTCCTTTCACGTTGTCAATCGAAAAAAGTATCGATTAATATCATGAATTTTCATAGATTCTATATTTCTACATTTTTAATAGCTCGATAAGCAAATTATTAAGCTAAATATTGTTGTCAATTTAAATTTCATTCATTTGACGATACATTTATCGATTATTAAGTTTGCAGACATGAATATTATCTGCTTGTAGCTAACCCCGTAAGCTGTATATGCAAGCTTCTTAGCTATCTACTTACCTCGTCTTGCTGTAGGTCTTCCAAAGCTTTTAGTTTCTCGGTAACATCGTCATTTTCGGCATTCTTATCAGTTTTTTCCGTTTGGGTCTTCTTACCCTCGGCCTCGACGACATCGGTTTGCTTGGCGCCACTGTTGCCGCTGGCATAGGAGGCATTGATAATCTGTTCCTGATCAAGACTAAAACCCAAATCGACATCCTGCTTGTAAAGCACTTCAGCGATTTCGCTTTCCTGTAACCAAAAACAGTTCGAGTTAATACAAAACGAGGTATTTTATGGGCACAACAAAATTAGATAGTTAAATATTGTAAAAGTGTTTACAAGATATATTCCGTAGATAAAAACTTTCATGTTCACATTCAAATGGCTGAAGTTTCTTTTAAGTAATTATATTTTATTAAATAATCTTTAAAATAAACTTAATTTTTGTTCAGTAGATTGCACTTTGTTTTTATATTCTGCTAATAGATTTCATATACTCTTAAGCCTCCGTCTAGATGCGCCAGTTTCTTAATAGAGACTGAATAAGCGTGCTTAAAAAACAAAGAAATGTCTCTTAGCTCTTAGTAAACTTTTTGTCGTTTAAAGCTGATAAGTTGTGTCTATAGATAAAAAAAGAAAAAAACTACGTCAGTCAGTCACACTTTTAATTAATATACAATAAATATTTATCAGTATTGCCAAAAAAATATAAAATAAAAACAAAAACCTAAAATGCTCCTTAATGGTTTTGTTATTATTAAAATTGTGAAAACAGAGACCTAACTATTTTAAAATTCTTATCAATCTATGCGCTCTTTTGATCTCTTTAAAAAAAAGCTTATCAACTTTTGAACAAATTAAGCTTTTTTTTTAAGAGTGTTAAGAGATTGAGTATACGTTGGCATTAGATTAATAAGAAAGTACTTGGAAACAAGAGTAAAAATTCTCAAAAAAAAAAAAAAATAAATAAATTTTGCATCAAGCAACGCTTTGTTTTCTGAAATTTGTTAAACTTAAATTTGAATATTAAAATATTAAATGATATTAAATGATAAGCAATTTCCTTTCTTAATGCAGTTACCATTCAATTTGGAAGTTCAACTTTAAAAACTTCAACTTTTATTCAACAATTTATGAGTTAAATATATTGTTTCCAAACAAATATGATTTTTTTTGCATATTCATGCGGTCTGCATTTTTGGGCCTCAAATTAAAGCGTTAATGATGCATTATTAACGCTGGCCGTAACCAGACTTGCTATTTTAATCCTTTACAGTCAACCACTTTTGACCAACAAAAAATAAAATATAAAGACTGAAAGACTGAAAAACTGGGCGTCTTAAGCCACCAAAGTGCAACACGGAAATTTCGTTTCAGCAGGTAGCCAAGTCAAGCGACAGTTAGTAGTGAGTCATTTGTGTTGGGATAATCACAAGGATAATGCCGCACATTAGAAAGAACTTGCTGAAATGTTAAACGACCAAAAGAGATTTCAGTTCGAGTTCGAACTCTGGCAATGACACAACACAAGTGAAGTCAAGAAATGAAATTTCAAATCATGACAAGAATACTTCAATTGATGACTTAATTAAAATGTTTCTATATCGTTTTCGTATTCGTACTTGTTTTATTATTGCTTTTTTCATTCCGATTTTTCCAAGACACATTTTTTGTTTTGTTTTGTCTAATCCCATTTCCCAGAGAACGGGAACAGTTTCTTCTTCTTTTTTAATGAAATTGTTTGTTGAGGCTTTCTTAAACTTTTCTGCGCGTTTGTGAAACAAAAAGCAATCAATCATCGACTCTGTGCTTGTGTTAGTGTTAGTGTGCGTATGTGTGCGCGTGGAACCACGCCTATCTCCTGGATTAGTCAGCATATATCCAAGCTTGGATGGCGGCGGCATCATTGGTCTCTCCTCGTTCACATAACAACAACGAAAAAAACAAAAAGTAAAGGGCCGCCGCCGCCGACGCTGCTGCTTGGTGAGCCCAATCAATTGCTGCCGCGCAACGCTAACAGCGACGCTGGCAGCGACGTCGACTGCACATGCACCCCTGTGGAGGATGAGAGAAATTCTCTACACACACACACACACCCTTTTTAGATGCGGTGCACATGCTGCGCCTTGCGCATGTTCACTAAAAATGAGCAATTAAGCGTGCGAGTGAAAGAGAGCATGCGTGCGTGAAAGAGAGAGGTAGCGAAGCAGCAGTGTCGGGGGTTCGTTTGATTACAAACCACAAAAAAAAAACAACAAGGGAATCAAGCAGCCCTGCTGCTACTGCTACTTATTAAGCTCTATTGTCGATAAGTTTCAGGATGCGAGAAGTGTAGGCAATGTACCTACTAATGTTCAGCATTTACAGGGTATATTGAAGGGCGAGTTTAACTTATTAAGAAATTGCGTAGTAATAGCAAGAAGTGACAACATTTTTGATTTTCATTACATTGGAAATACCTAAAAAATATATATGTATGTATGTATATGTTACGTTTGTTATTAAAAGCTCTTAAATATGTGCCGTTGTCTACTTGTAGCCTTATCAAATTTACAGATACTCAAAGCCAATACGTGTCTATACCAAAGCTATAAATAAGTTAAAGACAATAAAGATTTATTTGTAAGTTGAAACTTTGTATTAGACATTTCCATTCAAAGAAGAGTCAATAAGAAATTGAGCTTATCTTTGATAACGGTTTCAAGTCCTATCTAAATAAAAAACCCCTACTATGTGTATACATATTTCTGTTCAAGTTGAAGGCCACGTTAATGTTGTTTTGTTGCAAAGATCATAAGCAGCGAAACACTATTTCACAATAAACCCAAAGCGACAAGCGACTTGTGCCCAAAAACTGATAAAACATATTTATTGAAGAACTCAACTCGATACGTTGAGGAGCCGTCCACACTTATTTTTTCGTACATGAATCATGAGACTTTTCAATCCGAGTTGCCTTGAGTTTTGATAGCACTATCAATTATCTTAACTACTTGAATATTATAAATTCAACTTGCACCTCAGGCGGGCCACGTGTGCCGTTCTCTTATTGTTTAAGTAAATATTTGTATAAAGTACACTGAGAGTAATTCCATATTTGTGTAAAATGATTTATGCAATAGTTTAAGAAGTCACATAAAAATAAGTTTTTTATATAAAGGGATCAAATACTGAATAATGTCAAAAAAAAAAGAAATCTAGACTGTTCCAAAATAAATTCTTTTTGAAAACATTTTGTTTGTTGCTCTAGAATTATCAAAGAATTATAAAGATACTAATTTTTCTTTGCAGTGTATTTTTGAAAAATCTACATATGCACATTCGTATGTTTGTAATAGAGGTTGTCGACATTGATAAGCGTCGCACTAGGCGTTAGGTGATAAGGCGATAGATTACGTTCCGCTTGAATAGAAAACAACAAATGTTCGGAAACTGCTTGAAGAGGCAGCAAGTTTTGTAACATTCAATGCTTGAATGGCTTTGGCAAAAAATTTGGTTGGTTAATCAATCACTGTACTTTGGGGCGGGGGGCATCAAAATATTGACACTTGCCGCATTTTGTTGCAACAATTAGTGCGCCATTAAACTGACCACAAAACGAGAGATCCGATTCTTTCGTAAGATAAATGCATTTTTGATCCTCTCTCTCTCTCTGTTAGTATTCTATGTTGGCGGCACATTAAAAGTCGTCAAGAGAAAGCAAATGGTAGAAAGTGCAACAATAACAAGAAGAAGGAAAGGAAAGGCTCAGTTTAAAACTCCGACTGAGGCTAAAGATGAAAAAAAAAAAACCAAAAACAAAAAGGTTGGCGAACGTCATTAATAAAGCCTCGGCAAAGATTTTGATGACACCTGAACTGACAGCCGCACGAACAAAACGAAACGAAACTAAACGAACCAAAGTCGGATCACTTCAGTGCAAATGTATCTGTAAGATACACACACACGCACACAGATGCAGATGCAGGCAAGTGTGGCGCATATTAATCATGTGCTCGTCAAGTCAGTTTAGTTTTTTGTGCCCACCAACAAAGCAACCAAATACTCAAGTGGGCAAGTGTATCTTTTTAGCAAACGTATCTGCCAGATACAACACACATATTGCACAAGTATCCTGCAAACTATGTGTACATATTTGCTTCTCACTCTACAAGTTGGTCTGCGGTTAGCAGTTCGAAAACGCCTCGAATCGTTAATAACCGTTCATTTGTGTCATCATTTTGGTTTCTTGCATTCAATTGCGCTTTCATAATTAACAGTTGCACTCAAAGCTCAATGCACACACAATACAAACTCAGACACACAGAGTGACGCCCATCAATCGATTTGACATCTGAACTTTTGCCAAATGCGCTCGAAATCAACACACACACACACACGTGCAATATACGGTAGCCATCTCTTTCTGTCAAGCAGTAACTGGCTGCTTAGTTGGCTAGCGCTCGCCGACAGGGGGCAGCACCTTAATGGTGAGTTTATGCACATTTGGCAGACACAGCCCGCAATTAACGGTATTTAATTATGGAAATTAACAATTTAGCACTGTGAGAAAACACACAAAACTTTTTTTTTTTGTTGTCTCCCTTATGCATATTATTTTATAATCGCTAATGAATTTTTTTTTCGCATTTTGCGGAGTAATTAGGTGGGAATGCAGCGTAATTACAATCAAATGATTTTTCAATTTGCAAACGTTTCTGTTTTTTCTACCAGTTTTTTAAATTTTTTTTTTATTGTTTAACACTTTGTCATGTGAATAGAAAGTTGTAATTGTTTAAACACGAACCGCTAAATAAGTGTGCATATGCTTGTACTCCTCATTGAGACACATGGTTGGATTTGTTCTTTTTGCGGTTGTGCTCCAAAAAATAAAATTAAATTAGTTTTCCGTTTTTTGTTAAGCGATACGTTTTCACGGTGCGTATTATTCTTGAAATCGGCAGAAAGCAGACTGAAAATTTGATTCGACTTATTGACGAGGCATTTCATTTTGTTTTCGTCGTCTAGTCTGCGGCTGATTAGCTGAACTCGCCGATTTGAGTAGGAGAGAGCAAAAAGTATTTGATTACTCTAATTGATAAAGGTTTTGTTTTGCACTAATTTTTTTAAAAGCTTTTAATTACAATCACCAAAACATACAAGGGGACTATACTGAGAAAAAAATAGCTAGAAGCCATGTGCATAAAGCATGTTCGAACATATATAGAATGATATGCACAATTTTAAATTGTACAAACCATAAACAAAGTATCCACAAATCTATCATAGCTCAAATACCCCCTAGTTATGAATTCCACCAATTAAGCTCAGTCAATACAACAATCACCTTTAAAAGCTCAACAACATAGTTGAGAAGTGTTAACTGCGGTTGGTGTCTAGACTAAGTGGTTTGCTGGACAACATGTTGCAAGGTGAAACTATGGGCAACATATGTTGCTAACGTGTTGAATTAACAGCGTGGTGAAGAGCATGTGTCGAGCTGAAGAGAGTGCATGTGAGAGCCAGAGCGCGCTGAATATGAATAAAAAAAACTTTTAAAGTGTGGTGTGTACAAATGCCGGTAAAACAGCTGTTTGCGTTACATTGTTACGTTATCATAACGGGACGCGCTGCCCAACAAGATCGCAAAGGGGGCGCGATTAAGCAAACAGGCACCCGGAAAATAAGTAAAATGTATATGTATATATTTCAAGATTAAGAAATTAATCACATGCCTAAAAATAATCATCATCAAAAGCAAAGCTTGAATTGTTGCTGTTACCTTGGGAAAAAGAGATGGGGACAAGGTGGAAGTGCAAAAAATAAACAAATAAAGTAAACGCGAAGCTCATTTCGCATGCCAACGAAGTTCAACGAAACTTTTGTTGCTGCAATACGTTATTTTTTTCTTCTGCTCAGTTTATTTATTCCGTCAAATGAGAGACCGAGACTCCAAAATTAAGAGCAGCAACGGCATAAGAAAAATACAACAAAACTGTCAATATATGCGAAAGTGTCAAACAAAAGGTAAACGCCAAACGAGAGAAGCTTTAAGTTAGTAAATATGTGTATTTTTGAGTTTTGTTATTTTTGTGTAAGATACGCTTACAATTAGCAAAGCTTTTGAAGAGCAGCATAAGGTAGACGACATTTAACTCAGCAACGAAAACAAGTATGAGTGTGTAAATATGTGTGACCTCATCTCAAAGGCAAACACAAACACATCTATATACACAACGCTTGCTTGAGCTTACAGGTGCGCAATTCTATAAGGGAGAAAGAGACAAACAAACTGGAGTTGCTTAAAGATCATTAAAGCTGCACAATGGTGTGTTATTTAATTAGTAGCTAAGAAAGCTTTTTAATTTGCTGTTCTATTTTCAAAAGCAAAATAATAATAATAAAATTAAATTCCTTGTGCTAAATGTTTGTGAATTTATTTAAATTATTTATGTTGAAAAAGTGACATTTGTTTTAAATTAACACACTTTACAAATTAGCTACAAGTCAAGGTAAAACAATGAACACAGATACAGAAATATCTATATGTTAGTATGTATGTATTTGCTGATCCATAAGACTGTCCGACATGGAAGGACAAAAATCAAAGCCAAACGCAATGCAATTCGGAAAAGTGAGCGGTAAATAGAATCAACAACAAACAACAACAGCTAATTGACCCATTTGATTATGCAGCAAAGCCAACAATCTCTATAGATACATAGCTATTTATACAAAATGCATTTATATATCTGCATAAATGCACATTTATCACACCACCAGCAAAAATGGAATGCATTTCGTGACATGATCTACAAAATAAAACCAACAACAAACATAAGCGCGAAAATTCCAAAAAAAAAACAAACTGTGACAGTCAATGAAAAAACTTAAATTAGTCACCCCATACAATGAATATAGTAATGTATGAAAATAAGAGAGAGAAAAATTAAACATCTGTATATAAATATTTACATTCGAAAAGTATTTAAATTGCAATATTCAAAAATGATATATACAGCAATTTGGTTGCAAACAAGCATATGTTATTTTTTGAAGGCATTCGGGTTCGATTTTTAAAAATAAAAAACGATTGCAAAATCTTTTTTTTAGAAGTCGACAGTGGGAATACCCTATAAAAAGTATGCAGCATACATTTTATGTATTTAATGTTACTTTACATTTTTTTATAGTTTTAAAAAATTTGCTAAAAATAATAACAACACAATTATTTTACTTTTTTTGTAGTTAATATCGCATTTCCATTCATATATGGAAACAATCTTAAATATGTAATAAATCAACTATATTACTCATATATCCCCATTCAACATTCAATTACAGGGTGTAAGATAAATTCCAAAAAAAAAATCGAATTTCGCGTGCAATTTATGAACATTTAAGCAAGTTGTAATTAATTTTTGCACAACACTAATTTTAAATAAATGCAATTTTGTGTCAAAAATCAGCGTTGAAAAAACAAATTAACCCTTTATTTTCGCATCGTTTTTTGAATGACCTTATTAACGCTGGAAAGCTAGTGGAATATATTTGTTTAGAAAGTAGCATTTAAAGTATTTGAGACAAGAGAGATTTGAATTTATAATGAGCTACAAGCAAAATGCGACACTAAATGCCTGAAGCCAAATAAAACTATTAAATTAAACAGAAAACTATTCCTTGCCGTTTATATTATACATTATTAAATAAACCTCTAACCAACAGTTTCTCAACTTTTCTCTACAAGAGAGAGAAAAGTTAAAGCCACAAAGTACAATTGTGCTTCAAGTTTAGAACTTAGAAATTGTAGACAAAAATTGATTAAAATTCAACGAATCGAATTACTAAAGCCACAGTAAACTAAGTCGACTATCGAATCGACAATTTAAAGCAAAATGTAAAATTTCATATGTTGAATAATTCACGCAAAGGTCAAATGCTTCGTTAGCAAATCGTTGAACGTATCAAGTTGAGAGACATTGTTGAAAAGTTACATAAATGGAGAGTGTTGAGAATTGTAATTAAAAGGAAAGGATTTATGCCTTCTAAGTCCCATCTCAAGTTTTTAAAGTCAAAAGTTACCTCATCGACAACTTCGATCTCATTGATAATGCCAAAGGGATCCTCGCTAGTGAGTCCTTCCACTTCGCAGGCATTGGCAACGTTAGAGCAGGCTGCTGCCGTTTCAGAGTCCGAACTATCGTCGCCAAAGAGACGATGTAACAACAGCTCCTCATCCTCATCATCCTCATCCGTATCCGTATCTGTATCCGGTCCGAATTGTTGCACAGTCAAGCTGCCTGCATTGCTGGGATGCGGTGTGCTATCGTTTAGGGCATTGGGAATTGCATCTGAGCCCAAAGCATTGCCGGCGAAGCCATTCAGGAAGGCAGCCAAACTCAGATCCAATTGAGTATTATTCTGACCATCCTTGAGGGGTAGATGAGCATATGGATTGCTAAACGGCAGATCACCATAATCATGCAAATCGGCCAGATTTTGTTCCCAAATCGAACGGTGATCCTGCAACAGATCGGGTGACAGGAATATGTCAAATTCTGGAGACGCGCCTTGCGTATTATTCGTGTTCGTGGTATCAATATGAATTTCTCCAAGTGCTGCAGCTGCGCCGGCCACATTGCCCGTTGAGGCAGCCACAGCGGCGCCAGCAGCCGATGACGACGATACGGTGGCACCACTGCCTGGAGTACTCTGTAGATCCTGCAGTGCTGCCGTTCGGACACTACTATTCCCAGTGGTATTGTGTAGATTCATGACAAATGTGCTGGCATTAAAGCTGCCCGTTGGCAACTTGTACTCCTTGCCACCGCCGTTAGCGCCACCGCCCGCCACATGATGCAGTGCATCGTCGAAACCAAGCAGATCCTCTATCAGTGGTGGCATACCCTTGCGATTGCCATACGGCTGCTGGGTCTCAACCATGGGCACAGTTCGCAACATTTCCAATTCCCAGCCAACGCCATAGGGCAATTCCATTTGGGCATCCCAACGGCGCAAGATGCGCGTATAATCCGTATCCACATGCAGCAAACTCAATGCCAGCGCCAGCTGCAACATTTTCATTGCATATGATTTCTTGCTTGAGATCATTTTGTTCTCTTTCTTTCTTTTTTTATCGAGGTTACAGATCAAGATTCTTTCGAATCTGTGTGTGTGTGTGTGTTGTCTGTCTCTCTGTCTCTGTGTAGGTGTGCGTGGGTGGACAGTTGTTGTCTCAGTTAGTTAACGCTGTTGTTGTTTTTGACCCCACCACCACCACCTCCGCCCGGCCAGCACAACAAGCCTCTCCCCGCCTTTTGGTTGCGCCGTCCGTGCGTTCAATAACGTTTCCTTGCGACGATTCTTGCTTTACTTGTGACCATATATGCTACAGACATCAAGTATATTCTATATATATATAATGTATATATACGCAAATTTGTATTTGTTTAAATCGCAATTCTCCTGAACAACTTTTGTGCTTTAATTAATGTGTATGTCCTCGTTTTTGTTGTTGCTTTGTTTTTTCTTGGCTGCAAGTATATAAATTGGTAGAGGTTATATATTAGTTAGTCGGTGAGTCTAAAATAATAAAATATTAAGTTGTGGTATGATCAGACAGAAGATCTTGTCAAGGAAATGCATCAGGAAATAAATATTTCAACTGGATAGATCGAATCAAAGACAACAAAATGTTTCCGCAACAATAAAGTGTTTATTAAAAGCACATTTTTCTATTTGTTAAGTTTAATTTCATAAAAATTAATAACAAAGAAATGGCTGGAGCGACAAAAACAAATAATAATTGCTTTTGCGTTGTTGATTTTCTATTCTTTTCCATTTGAATAAAATTTTTCTTCAAAATTAAGCACTTTAATGTATGTTTTTTTATACAGGTTAACAAACCTATACAGTCAAACAGCCATTTAACGAACTTTAATGGGTCAAAAAAAGCTTCATTACATAGAATGAGTTTTGATTGAAACAAATTGCAGTGTTTTGGAATTTTGAATTCGTATTATAGAAAACTTCGTTACACGGCGGTTCGTTATATGGAAGTTGGACTGTATAAATATGGCTAATAATATAGTTTTCGTTTTATTATTTTACTTCCTTAAAGCAGAATTTGATTAATGGACATATTGAACGGTGATTTTTCGCTAACAATTCCCAATTAACACAAAAATATTATTTTAACAAAGCAAAAAAAAAATATGTACTCGATGCTTGACCCCCTAAACTCAATAAACAGAGAAAAAGCTTCAGGAATACTTAATATTATTATAGAACACATATTTAATAACTTTCACTTTTAGTGTCAATTTAAAACTTTTTGTTTTAACGCAAGGTAAAAGCCCAAATATTGCTTTGTTTCCGTTCCCTATATGATTTATTATTACTTCTAAAGCGCCACGCCTTAAGCAGAGCCTGGTTTTTTTTCGTGGTGTATGTCTGGCTGCTCCCAGCCTCATTTGACCCCAGACCTACTCTTAATCCTATCTCCCAATGCCCTGCTGTGTTTTGCCCAAAAAAAGCGTTAGACGGAGATAGCGATAAACAGGCTGGCTGCGTGAACTTGAACTTGTTCAAGGTCTTTGATAAAATTGTTTGACACGTTATGGGGGAGAGCGGGTGTTAAGAGGGTTAGAGACAAGCACTGCGCAAAATATAATAAAAAGCCAAATCAAGTTCAAGGAAAGTCGAATAGGTGGGCAACAAAATTGCCACAAAAAATATTAAGAGCCCAAACAAGACAATATAAACAATCTAGGCTGCAATATATACATATATACTTATATTTAGTAAAATAAAACATTGTTCGATTTGCACAAACAAATCAAATGGCACAAAAATACAAAATGTACTGCACACTAAGCTTTTAACGCGCGTTTAACAGAGTGAGTGAGTTAATGGGCAAGAGTGAGATGGTATGCTCATGTATGCATTTGGATGTGTGTGTGTGTGTTTTTTTTTTTTGACAGTGCACTCACCTTTTTTCTCCACGGAATTCAATTTGCTTTTTCGGCTACAAGAAGCTCTCTGCTGCTTTTGCTGACGCTTCTTCAACGGTATGAAACTGCGACGCAGTAAATGTTGTTTTTGTTACTGCTGCGACTGCTATTTACCGCAGAAAGCTGTATGGTGAATGATATTTTACCGTTTGTAGTAAACGACAGCGCACGCCGTTGACGTCGCTGTCGACATTGATGTTTCTTATTCTCTCTCGCTTTTTCACTTTGTTGGTCTTTGATTTTGCGTTCCAAAATGCACGCTGTTTTATTTATGTATTTAAAACTTTAATTTGTTTGTTGTTTTGTTAATAAATCAACATTTGTTAGCTGCAAAAAACGTTTTCGGCATTTTACGCTGTGAATTATAATAATCAAAAATTTATTGTGTTGTTGCTATTGCAATTTTCGCGAATTGTTTTATTTGAACAAGACGTCCTTGAACTTGGCCAGTGGACTTTCGTTCTATCACTTTCCAATGCCGACCATTCGCATTTGCGCACGAAAAAACAAAAATTATATATTCAACAATGTCTCACTCACTCATACACCTGTATATGTGTGTGTGTGTGCCTGCAATTTATTGATATTGCATGCGTCAATGTTAACTGCCAAAGTCTTCTGAAGCTGTCAAACGCACTTTTGACATACTGTTACGCACTTTACGTATGTTTGCTTGAATGTGTGTGTGCGTGTGTGTATGGTGAAATCGTCACTTGTTTAACGAAACTGTTTGTACATATTTTCTGTTATCTTTTTGACTATGTTTTGCAATGTCAATGCTTGTTTTGCTTTATGCCTGCACATTGTCGTTTATTTTATTGTTTGCTTTTATCGCCGTTTTCTGCTTTTGCCTCTTGGCCAGTCTCTGACTCACACTAACAACAACGGCGACTGCTGTGCTGTTTTTGCTAGTTTCTTTATTCTCTCGGAGCGCAGCACAAGCAAACGTACACGTATCTGCGTGCGTATGTTCAAATGCATGACATCAATTAACTCATTATATTAATTAAATGCAAAATAATTTAACTTATATGGCAATCAAAGCTCTTCCAACACAAAAACACACCGCACTAACTCGCACACAAACACACCACATGTCATATCAAGAAAAAAACAACAAATCAGACGAACCAGCAGCAACAGCCAAAGCTGAAGAACAAGAGCAACCCATAACACCAACACACACAGACCGTTTAAACAACGGATGTAAGTTTTTATGAAATTCTTACATTGTTTTCATCACCGTTTGAGGGGAAACAAAATAGAAACTTCCAGAACAATATATCTGTAATAACTGCTCAGTCGGAGCTCGCGCGCTTGAACTTTGCATCACAAATATATATCAAACTGCGGTTTTCTTAGAATAAATGCAGCTTGCAACATGTCAGCTGAGCGCAATAAGCAGTAGAGAAAAAGAGAGAACATATTGCTGAATTAAGTGGCTTTTGACTCTGTTGCTAGCCTGTTGTTGTCCAACACACCACCTTACAATGAGGTTGCATTTATTTAGATTTGCCGTATTGCAAGATGTCAATTTGTTTAAAAATCAGCACAAACACGAGTTATTAAATGTTTCTCCGGTTGAACACACACACTTAAGGCTCTCTCTCACACACACACACAAATCAGCGTGTTTTTCATTGTGCACTTTAACGCGGCTTCTTTTGGTTAATATTCGCCTTTGAAAACTATTGTAACTTTCTCTTTGCGTTGCGTATTCGTTTGCTTGCATTGAATAAATGCGATAGCACACTTACATACGTAAAAACGTGTTTAATTGTTAACTTGCGTTGGTTTATTATTTTCACAATGTTCGCAAGACTCAGCGAACGTCTGACAGACGTCTGCTCACCGCGCTTTTAAAACAACAAATACAATTTATAGCAATTATGCTATAAAGCACAGTTCTGTTAGCTTTACATTAGCGATTTAACATTCACATGTTATCGCAATAAACTTTTACTCAAAACGGCACTGTAAGCGCTCAACTGAACTGCTGTCTCACTGCTAAAGCTCAAATGATCTGCTAACCTGGCTGCTATGCCAACTAAGCTTATAGGACGTGGTGAATACGAGTGGAAAAAGCAGAGCAGCTAATTATTTAAACGCTGATAAAATTGGTGTGATCTCTAACTAAGCTTTCGAAGCTTTATTTGTACTATGTGTTAATTAAGTGGTGAACCCACCACAGACAATCATTTTATTTAAATATATTTAAACGGGAATATAGGATTAAAAGCATTTTTAAGCTTACCAGCGTATTAAAATTAAAACCCAAACAATGCATATTCCGTTGAATAATTGGCGTTTCCAAGGATGCTTTAGGCGCGGTTGGTATGATTTTTGTTGCTGATATTGTTGGTGTTGTTGGTAATTTAGCCGGGGTTGTTGCCACAGTTGGCCTAATCAGCCATTTTGGCATCGCCTTAACCATCTTCTTGGGGTTTAATAGGGTCACACTTGGGTCATAATCCTCAAAACCTTTCACCGGCGACAGCGATTGCATTCTGGGTAAATCCTCCATGCCGATCATGGTGTTTTGTTTGTTATTATCTATCAACCGTTATGAGTCAAGAACTGCAAATGCAACAATGTAAAATTTATAATTGAACAGAATAATTTTTGCCGAAATAAGATTATAAAATACCATAACGGTCA
Organism: Scaptomyza polygonia; assembly: GCA_035044585.1. Lineage (NCBI taxonomy): Eukaryota > Metazoa > Arthropoda > Insecta > Diptera > Drosophilidae > Scaptomyza > Scaptomyza polygonia. Next base: position 6,493,147 of record JAWNNU010000151.1, on the reverse strand, counting down.
TAATAATAGGTATAGCTTAATATTTCAATATTATTAGATTTAGCTATCAGTTTTGTTTCTTAGTGATAATGTTTATTTATATATTTAAAAAACACATAAAGTATTTGATTGTAAATATACTGATTGTTTTGATCACAAATGTAAGCTTTCACTTGAATGTAATGTGTATGTATGTATGTATATAAATATGTAAGAATATACGTGTATGCATCATTCTCATTCTCATGCGTACTGATTATTCAGCGGGGGGCCGGCATTTTCCGGCTCTCTATAAATGAACCGTACCGTAGACTTGCCTTTCTGGCTTATAAGCCTATACAATATAATTAACACACGTAGTTGGTTATCTAATAATGTACACTGAAAAAAGTCAGCTACTTGAAGATAAAATGAGATTTATATATGAATTTTCCTTATGAATTCAGCAAAAATCTGAATGATATTTGAATATTGAGATTGACTTTATTAAATTTTGAGTTTTTAAATAAAACTAAAATTTGTCATAGAAAGTTTTTATATAGTGTGATATTTCAAAAATATTGTATGTCTGGTTAATATCCTGTTATAACAAAATATTAACATATATAAATAAATTTTGTTTGTTGAAGTTAAAGTGATTTTTTATTAGTTTACAATTCTGATATGATAAAAAGAATTGTAACATATTGAAAAATAATTAAGATAAGAACGCATGTAAAATTTAAAAAAATGCTTCACATTTAAATTGAAATTCGAGTAGAGCCCTTATAAAAATCGTTCTTGCCGTAATATTATTTATATATGTATATGTTCACACATACGATCGTTGTTAAGTCGGGAATATTGATAGTGGCGCGGCGGTACTTAAACATTTATTGATTAGACAAGGTACCCGTGTGAACAAATATACTTTTGTGCGTACATATATTTATAAATAAAATTGATTGGTATTTTTTATTTATTGGGAATCTACTTTGTAATATAAACAAACCATAATCAGTGATAATATTTGTAGCACTGATTCACTTAAAATTTACTATATTTAACACCAAACACTTTTTTAAATCTCTAGCGTGTAAAAACTAATAAGATTTTATACATATCGTGTTTTTTATTTTCATTATCAACTATCTTTGGCCTTGATTCGTTTATTGATTTTAATTTAAACGTTTTGTCTGGCTTCTCAAATTAATTATGAAAAATTTTTAATGACATATATATTTTTATTTTCTGTTGCAAAAACCGGTTAAAGTAGTTTTATTGTCTTTGCTAATTTTAAGCATACTGATTTATTTTTTTTTCTTTCAAGGAATAACTTTTCTTTAAAACCAGCCTCATATTTAAGTCTACAAAGTCTGATTTATGAATAGGCTGTCAATTTTAATAGCAAGTTTCTAGTCGTTTGATTAACAGCGTTTTCTGTCTTTGGTGTTACCCTAGGCTCTAAGTTGAGGTGAATTATGATACATATGAAGCTTTTAATTTTAGACAAGCTTGGGTAAAAATGAAGTCCAGGGATGCTTCTCAAGTTAATCGCATTTCTTTTACTTAACTCATAGACTTAACTTCTCAAGGGGGAAAAGCTTTTGCGAGCTTTTTGATCATGTCAGCAATTATGCAAATGATGAAACTTTGCCAAAAATTGTTCATCTTATTTTTACCACACGAGAGCATTGTCAACAATGCAAATTAAATAATCTTTCGGCGATCGCAAAACCAGTTTTTAAATTTTAACCAAATCCGAGAATAGCACAGTTAAACAAGTGTGTTGAAGACAAAAAAATTCCCCATATTTAACTAACCCGCACTAAGTACAAAACGTTCCCATATTGACTCAGGAAATAACATCTTTAAGTACACACATCGGGGAGTACGTGTCATAAAAAGACAAATAAAACTGAAACTTCGTACAGTTGCTAACTATAGAATCGTAAGCAGAAATAATATTCGTAATTCACGTGTCAATAACGTTAGTGCTATCCAATAACAAACAAGCACATAGGCTATAATTACTTAGACTACGTATGTTATAATAACTTATTATATGGAAATGAAACGGAAATACAGAGTAGTATTAGTTTAGAGTGGACCAGAGTAGTAATTAAAATGACAGATCTTGTGTTGTAAGGTAAGGTAAGCTTGACAGTATCGTTAAGCACTCAGTGAAATGGTTTGTTTGTGTTTCGAATTCTCGATTTGATACACATTGTACGTACAGAAACGTTTTGATTGTTACGCAAAACTCACTAAATCAACAAATGAAAACATGTATTTATTTATAACTTGTACCCTATAAGTTAATAAAATTAGTTAAGGTATTATCGAGATTAACAATTGTTTGGCAAATGATTGTTTTACTGAGTATACTGATATTGTAAAGTCTTGATTTTTTTTGTAATTGCAACATTCATAAAAAATAAAGTTATATTTTTAAAACATATGTTTTCGCTTCATATAGAAGTTGCTATAACTATAAACTACAAAATTAAAGTTTGGCACTTATTTTATAATTCATAAAACATTAGAACTGTTTTTCTTTGTTAAGATATGTAATCAAAAATTAGTTGGAAAAGAACCTTGCTGTATTTCAGTTATATTTTATTAATTTATTGGTCGTTTAATCACTTTTTTGTAAAACTGAAAGCTTTTTAATTTTATTGACAAACTTTCACGTTCTTTGGTGGAAATTGTGTTTGAAAGTGATATCAAAAAAAACAAAATACTAGTTGCCGGTTATAGTTAAGTTTTACTTTAACAAACAGAGACTAATAAGTCTTTAATTGAACTCTCGGCTAAGATACTTTTAACACTTTTGTTTTACAGGGTATGTCTTAATTAGCGATCACATTGTTTATTGATATTGACGGCAGAGGTTAAGGGCGCTGCTCCAAAGCACAAAAACATACACGATGACCACATGCCGGTAATTTATACAAAATGCCAATTTTCGTTTCTAAGTAAAAATATATGCATGTAGATAGTAGAAGAAAAGAAGAAGAATAACACACACACACACACAAACACCTACAAGCATACATAAATATTTATACAAACTTGTTATATACTAGCATATACTATTTTTATATGGCGATCACTGGGCAATCAATCTGGATGCACTGGGCGTACATTATAAATGCTTTATTTTTCCACTACACAAACACAAACACACTAAGGCACTGTCGAAAGAGATAAGGTGATGTTGGGGGTGGGATTGTGTTGACAGCAAACTAAACAGCGTTTAACATCGCAATTTTTGGTTTCTGGCAAATACTATTTTTATTCATATATGGCTCTAATATGTACGTTATGCACTCAATACATACATCGAATATTTTTCACTTTTTCACTTTCCGCTTGGGGTTTTCTGTATCAGTTTTGTTTATAATTGTTTGCACTTAGTTTCTTTTTTGTTTGCTTTTGTTTAATATGAGCACAACAGCAGACTCTTTCTGTCGAAAGACGAACTTTTGACGTATTAGTTTTTGCGTTAACTTCAGTTTCAAAACAACATTCCACAAGTGCGTATATCAAATTAAAAGCTTTAAAGAGCGCAGCAAAATCAGCTTGTTAGCGTTTAACAACACGGTTCACATTATACTGAGCGGCAGTTTGGGGCGAATGGCGCTAATCGTTTCGTTGGGTCAGCTGGTCGGTCGTTTTGGTCGGGCAGTCAGTGAGAGCTCCCCTCGGGTGCCGATGCGAAGACAACAACAACGCCACGCGACGTTGGCGACACGCGACGTTGGGACGCAAAACAATCAAGTTCGCTCGCTCTCTTTGCTTCTCGTTTTGCTGTTGTTCTTGACGATAGCAAGAGAGTGAAAGAAGAGAGGGATATTGTCTGTGTGTGTGTGAGTGATAACATTAATTGAGCTGTTTTCAATAATTTTTTCAATTCTGTCCGGTATTCTAACACGGTAAAATTATCAAAAAAGATAAAATAAGCGCTTTAGTACAACTGACAACTACATACCCTGCAACAGATAAGCGTCATAATTAATATATTTTACTTTTGGCGAGCACTATATCTTATCATATATTTTTAACAACAAACAGTTTTACGCAATTATCTACAACTTTTGCAGAGTAAACAGTCGTAGTTTCTTCTTTTTAAGCGTTTAAATATGTTTTTCAAAACTCCCATTCGTATACACTCATTTATTGATAAGCCATTGCGTATGAGTAATATTTTGTTAGGGCCTCCAATCGATATCTAACTAGATATTGTTTCATTGCTTCATGTCCAATAAAATAAAATAGTGTGACCAAAGTAATCAAAGCATTCGACTTACCTTAAGTATATATTTGTTTAATGAAATACATAAATCTATGATTTCTTTTACATATTAGTTATCATTTTATTTATATGTATTCCCATTTGACTTAATTTACATAAATATATATATTTCCATACAATTAAATTTACGTCTTTAAAGTTGCTTTGCCTGCTTTCCATCTACTATTCTGCTACACAATTTTTTTTATAAAAGGTGATAGTACAATACAAAAGTTCATTTTAGGTTAGGCTTATATAGAATCGCAAATAAATTTTATCTAATAAAATTAACTAGAATTTTTCATAGTTAAAAATTAAGAAGGGCTAACTAAGAGGGGGGTTTTCTAAATAAAATTATTATTTTCTAATCAATCCGGAATGTAAAAAAATTAATACATATGTGGACGGATATGCGCAAGTATACAATTAGATATAGGGTATGAGCGGAAGCCAATCGAGATGAAAAATTCAAAATTCAATTAGTTATAAATAAATATTTACATTGAACCAACAGTTTCTTACAATCGAAAGAATGCATTTCAGCACTATTATATTGCATTTAGTTTGTTAGACTATATAAAGATGATTTTGTAAAACTTTCTAAATATTGACATATTTTTTTTAGTGTATGCTTGTATTCGGTATGTTAATGTTTGGTTAAGGTTTATACATTTCTCGAAAACAGTAAAATCTCTCCAAAACTTGTTTCTTGGTTAGCTTTTTAAGGTTTTTTTGCATTTTTGTTGTTGCCGTTTGTTGTATTATTCACTTTACTGCTTTTATTTTTTATCATATTTATATACGCGTATCTAAGCAGATTGTACGTGTACGAGTTTCTTTGAGTTAGTCTTAGTATTTAGCAAATGAACATCCAACTAGCCACAAAAGCAAACTAGAACTGAGAAGATGTTGTCCAATATTTATAAATGTTTAAGAAAAATGAGAACATGTCGGCAGATTCTCATTAAAGCGATCCCAAGACTCGGCACTGATAAACTTTGCATGTGAATATGGCGCCGGCCAACCAAACATCACAAGACGCTCGGCGGTTATCAGCGCTACTTTATATTGCAAATAATACAAGCTCTTGAAGTTAAAATAAAAATTCGATAATAAATCAAGATGTGCCATGCTTTGGAAGTAAAGCGATAAGTGGCTCTCCTAGCTGTTGTTGGTATGGTTCGTAAACCCTCAACAAAACTGTATCAGGTTTTCGGCCATTTCAACCGGAAATCGTTAGAAATTGTGCTATGATTGTTTAGCTTCAATACAAATACAAGTTTCCTGCACTTTTAGATAGACTATTAATGATATAGTATCATAAGAGATGCAGTTGCAATTTTTCTTTTTTAAAGTTCGTTTCTTACAAAAATAAAGTATTTTAGAATGGTAAAAAAATATAACTACATATTGAATGGATTGTCCATTAAGGTCTATAATTTGTTATAAATTGATGGCGATTTTCTGTATTCAATGTCATATATTTTTTAAGTGTAGCCAAATCTTAAATTTTTAGTGCAATAAAATGAAAATTCAAAAGTTTAAAATGCTTTAAAGATCTTAAATTTAAGGGGCAAGGCCTATTCATAGCTCTTGATAAAATAATTTGAAGCAAGCGGAAAAGAATTAATAAATCAAGTCACAGAAATGAGAGGTTCTTATCCATAATAATAATATTAAGTGCGTAAATAAAAGGTGTCTGAGCTGCTCTACCATGCCTTAATTTATGTACAATCATGCATGTACTAGTATCTCAAATTTTTGTTTTATGGAGCTATAATATCGTTTGTATCCATGATAATGGGATTTTTTGTTTGTTGAATAAGGAAGAATTCTGTGATAAATCAATGCGCACATATACAATTACATATACACACACACAGCTGATTAATAAACGAGACTTACATAACTAATATACATACATACATATATATCTATATAAATAAATATGCTATACATTTATGTTTTAGGGATTTATATAGTTGTTTCTTGTTGGTTTTGCATTATTATTTTTTTCGTATTTTTTTGAGTTTGTCTGAAAATATATGTTAATCTGTTTTGCCTTATTTACTATATTACTTGGCTCTAAATATGCTTTCATTTTCATTTTCATTAAATTTTGTTTTGTTTTTGGTTTTGTAAAATATACATACATATACAATATAGATAAATATCTTTATGTTCAGTTGTAGATTATAGAAAAATGGCATCCACTAAGATTGCTGTTTCCTTAAGTTTACATATATATTTATTTATATATTTATTTGTGTATAAGTACTCAAGAGATTGGTGTATTTGCAATGTTTGTTTCATTACTTAATTTACAGTTGAATTTTTCGTGTGTGTTTTTGTTAACTAAATCTCAAATAGGAAGAATAAACCCAAAACACAACATTCTAATGGAGATCTCAAGACCCTGTTAATAGGTTGACATATATCGCAAAAATGGCAAGTGTGTATGGCAATGATATGGTTAATATTATTTCATATTTTCGTTTGTTTTAGTAAGTACTTTGTTTTATGCATAACTTCAGAAACTATTAGTAAACATATATATTGATTATATTTTGTTTGTATGTGTTTGTTGTTGCAAGGAACATAATTACAAATGAGCTAGGAAGTTGTATGCAACTCCCAAGACCACAGAACATAATTAACTAAAAACTAAAAGTTATATCTGTTTGTTCAAAACATAAATTAATTAAATCCTTTATCGATGTGAATGTAAATTACTTTCCACCCATTTGTAGAGCGCTGTCTGCGATCTTGCCACCCATTCTACGTTGGAGGCAACACTGCTCAGTGTCATATTTAGTATAGACATGCCTTGACCACGTCCAAAACGATGCACCAAGGATTTTAGCTATGGAAATTTAATATTTTTGCATTAATTTAGTCACAAAATGGTTTGGTTTTTTCATTCTTACCTCATCATAATCGAATTTCGTTGCGCCATATTGCGTTATGGCCGATATCACTTTGGCAAAGCTAATGGTGCCCGCACCCAGGCGCTTCTCCAGCTCAAACCATTTGGCCTGCAGAAAGCGACAGGCCATTGCACCACCAGTTGGTGTGCCCGCAATGGCCTTGAGCACCTGTACCACCTCCTCGGTGGGCAGCATTGTGACATGTGAGAGCAAACGATTCTGTAACCAGGCATCCTTGGTCCTGCCCAAAGCTCTCAGCAACTGCATACGCTCCACAAATGTTTCCGATGTGCGTTGTAGCGTCACAAAACGTTCCCAGCAGTGTTGCCAATAGATGTACTCACCGGATAATATAGAACCAGTGTAGACCACCTGAAAAGAAAGGGGGCTAGATCAAGAAACCAAACCCTTCATGAGTTACTTTCAAATCTTACCTCTCTTAAATTTGGCGATATTGCAGATCCATTATAGTACAAGTATTGATTTAACATATTCTTTGCTTTTGTGATGCTGTCAATGTCTTCCCAAAGAACCGAAGACAGCAAAACCTCAGGACGCATAAGTCTAGCAAAGAGTTTTTGAGAAATTTAACTCATAATACTAATCAAGTTTACTTATTTCAACTCACCTGGTAGCTACGTCGCCCTCATCAACCCATCCAACCTTTTCCATAACTGTTGATATTTTCATTTTGATAAACTCGCTGAGCATCAGGAAGCACTCGGAATACTTTAAGATGCGACGCCATTTCTCCAAATGCCGTACCGCTAATGCCATTGGACCGTAATGCGTTTCACTGGGTAAATATTGAATCATGTTCATTGTTATCTCACAGGGCAATAGATTTGCATGGCACAACGTAAATGCATCCGAGAGTAGACCAAGACGATCCTAAAACGATTTTTGGATTAGTTAAAGATTAAGAAAGACATGTGTAAAATGTGTAATTTATACAAACCTCGCTGCTAAAACGTTTCGGATTGTTGGATAGCTCCTCGATAAGACCAGCCCAGTTATCATCATTGTAGACAACGCGATAGTAACCATTCTGTATGGCATTCACTTTAATCCATTTCACATTCTCGGGTACGTTGAAAGTCACTGAAAGAGTTGTAAGAGATTTCGATTGAATGTGTTAACGATACACAAACAGATATATCCCCAACAGAGTAAGGAACTGTCATCTACTCACCATCGACATTTTGCATCCAAAGAGTTTCGCTGACATTATTGATATCCGTTACATAAGTGACTGGGAAGATCCACTTCATGTGTGGCACATTCTTGTGTTTGCTGGCTGGTGTGGGTGCCACAGTGCTGGGCATATCTGTGGCATTCACCGTTGTCTTGTTGTAGTTGTTGCCGTCGTAGGAGTCATCGTGTATGGCCAGGAATTCAGCTGGCCTAAATGGTCGCTGCGTTATGGAAATACTGTTGCCCAATTTGGTAACGGTAAGCAGTGGGAAACCAGGCTGATGTGTCCACAGGGTCATCATGTCCTTGATGTTCTTGGAACCATTCGCCTTCTTGGTGCATATGGTCCAGAGATCAGTAGGTTCAGCGGTCTTAAACCGGTTAAGCTTAAGAAAGGTGCCCAAACACCCTCGAAAGCGATCTTCCCCAATCGCTGTGTGCAGCATTGAGAAAATGGCAGCTGTTTTCTGGACAAAAAATTCCTCATTGTTTCCATCGTGTCGGGTTCCATTCATAATACTATCCCAGCCCTGAATAGCATCTATGTCTAAAGCAGCAGTTGCCATCTTCAGCAGATACATCTCGCGTAGTGGCCAACTATCCTGAAGAGGAGCCAGGGCATGAATGCCCAGATACTGGATAAGACCCTCCCACAACCAGACGTCCTTGAGCACCTTCCTCGATGTAATGCCACCAAAGAATTGCCGCACCATTGCCTCCGCAATGCGAAGAGCACTAAACTGATACTGTTCCGACGTTATCGAATTGGGATCGGTGAGGAATGAGGTTTTCAGTGTAACCAATCCCAACGACGATATAAGATTGCGATCCAGCGAAGGTAATGCAACAAAATCAACCTTGGTCAAAGGATAACTAATGTCCAACCAATTTTGCAGATACTCCAAAACATCTCGAGATGTGTGTAGAATGAAAGAGGAACGTGGCAGTAAATCTCTCGGTGCATAGAAGGTGTAAGAGGGTGCCCTTTTAATAGAGGAGCTTGTCGACTGTGATAACGAAGTCAGATTGGAGGGTCTTCCATTTCCATTGATGGTAAGAGGCAGCATTGTTGTTGTCGTTGAGCTGACATTGTGAAAAGGAGTCAGATTTAAATTGAGGGAATGCGTCAGCGCTGTGATATTCCGCACTGGCGGATTCTTGCTCTTCATTTGCGTATAATTGTTCAACTGGGAAGGCTTCTTGCCGCTTCCGGCGGTCGCAGGCGCCACTGTTGTGGGTATATAGGCAGCAGAGGGTTGCAGTGATTCCCGCTGAAAATCGCTAACCACCCATGCGACGGCATCGGCGGGCAGTGGTGGCGTCTCAATGAAATCATCACGGAGCTAAGGAATAAAAGGAAATAAGTACGGGTAGTTTCATAAAGCTTGTTGTAGCCAAAAAATTTAAAAATTTGCTGAAGGCAAAACTAACCAGTCCCGTGCCCATATAGAAACCCACATCCTCTGTGGTATGCACTATGGAATTGGAAAGACCTATGTGGAAGCGATCACGAAACACGGAGACACGAAACGGGGCACGAACATGCGGCTCATCGAAACAGGGAAAGGCACGACGTGCACCATTCGGTCTGAAGACAGTAGCAGCCAGGAGACTATAACGAGATTAAGGATAATTATGGGTTTGTCATACTTTAAGTCCTCAAATCTTACCGTTCCCTTCCATTGAAGCTCTCATACTGGTCCACATAGAAACCCTCCGGTTCTGGATTCAACTTGGAGTACCAGCGCAAATTCAAAGTGTAATTGGATTTCTTCTTTAGCTTCTCCTTTACTTCAATGTAGAATTGCTGACGTGGAGGAAATTCCAATACCTTGACTATCTTCAAGGCATAGCCCTTGGGACCGGGCGTTACAAGCGCCTGCAAAACTCAAATGCAATTAGCTAAAGAGTCCATTAGTATGAGGGTGCTGAAAAAAACTCACCTTTTCCGTTACATTCAGATCCTGAATGTGCAGCACAATAAAGTTGGTTTCCTTCTCAATGAACAGATCGATGGTTACTTGACCTACCGGAAAATTGCATTAGGCATTGCACTTGGAAATTTTAACAAGGTTTGCATGAAGTTCTCACCTTTCACGTCCAGTGTTGTTAGATTGGGGTGTATTGTTACCATATAGCGCATGGGTCTTGCACTGGTTGGCAACGTCTTTTCCAGCCAGGGAAAGGGCTCCCCGTTCGTTGCAATCGGATTGAAGGGCAGTGTATTGTTTTCTTCATCCGTATCGTAGTCAGTCGAGGTTTTAGACGCACACGAACAGTCTGCAAAGGTCAAACACACAAATGCAACATTGAGACACAGACTGACATGAATTATGTTTATGGGTTTCTCGGGGGGGGGGGGACTTTTTGGCTAAGCACATTGATGCTTGTTGTTAATCAACTGCGTTTTTACTCAATTAACAAAGAGAACAAAACTTATATAAGAGGGAGGGTTTTTTATAAAAAAACGCTAGGGGACTAAATTATAATAAGCTTGCATTCAATCTGTAGACGGCAGGGTGGAGTTGATAGGGGATTTTTTTTTTGTCTAGATTCGCTAGCACATCTAATAAGGGGGAAAAAACACAAAAAGTGTAAATACATAGAGAGATAAAACTTTGGAAATAAGGTAGAATACTTTAAGATAAGTCTGGCGCATGAGTCGAAAAAATGTTTTTAACTTTTAATTTTTGCTTCTGACTGAGACAAATACCGTTAGTAGATGATTCCTTCTTAGGGTTCTAGAAACTATTTAATCTGAAGATTGTGTAAAGGATAATGCAGATTTTTTTAGTTGATGTGAAGTGTGTTGATGATGTCTTAAAGACCTTAAGAATTAAAAATTATTTGGTTTATCTTCTATTATTATTTTTTTCAACTATTTTGATTTAAACGTAATATAATCATCATTCAATAATATTCCTTGAATATCTTTATAAATGTTTTCTTCAAATAAAATATGCTTCCGTTGAGATTTGATACAAGTTTGGTGATACAATGAACTATACTAATCATATGACAATCAAATGATGACAGTATTCTTGGATATATTCAAATTTAGAGTTTAGCGCATTAAAACATTCAGAAAATTGTTTGAATTAAAAAAAATCATTGATAACAAATTAAATGCACTAAGGGAAAGAACATTTGGAAGGGATATTTAATATTTAGATATAATTTACAAAAATGATTGACAGCAACATGCCGACAGATAATAATGTAAATATACTATGCATATGTAGTTACATATATGTATAATTATGTAGGTTTTTATTCAGTGTTATTTACCGGTTTGAAGAAGTGGGTTGGAAAATTTGTTACTCACATTTTTACCAATCAAACAAGCATTTAAGAGAAATTTGTTCATAAAATATGAATATATAATATATTGTTTTACAGAAAAAATAAACAACAAAGAAACAACAATATTAAAAAATAAGACAAAATTGGTAAATAAATTATGTATACGTATTTAGTTAAATATATGTATATATATATAGATATATATACATATATATATATATATTGCATAGACTTAAAATAGGTTTATGAATATATTTATTCATTTATACATGATACAAAAATATATATATATGTATTTTTAATTATCAATTACTATGAATGAATGCGTTGTACAAAAAAGGTTAACCATATTCTGTTAGCGTGTTTCAAGCCGCCTATAGGGAATCAATTAATGTGAACTGAAGGCATTAATTGCTTTAACAAGCTGGCCACACAGTGATGTTTTTACAGTTAGCAGACATGACACACACACACACAGACTCGCACACTATTGGTGTTACCCACACATATGCATGTCTGACGCTTTGGTTCCGTAATGCAATTAGCTTTCAATGCATTTAACCCCATTAAGTATGCAACACAAAGTTTATGTGTATGTTTGAGCTTTGCATACATTTTGCAATGTTATATGCACCGTTGGAGTTTCAATTCCAGCCCGAACCACACGACCTTAAATGCCCAGCTGTGTTTCTATTGCTACATGCTAGTTGCCACAAAGCGACCCCCAACCAGTCCAGTCAGCCAGTTAGCAAGCGCATATGCCCAGCATATTATAATGTTATTTGGTTTGTGTAAATACTATTAAAAGCATCTTACAACAGACTAGTATATTGGACTTTATATGGCAAAGAGCAAAGCAAAGCAAGTATACTTTACATAAGCAATCTAGCTGTAACTTTAACCTTCATCAACTTAATGCTATTATATATGATTTGTGTATGGATATTATGCAGTTTCTTGCAGCAAACAGATTTAGCTAGTGTTTTAAAAGGTTTTTATGTTATTAAAAAGGATTGCGTTCTATGCAAACATCAAGTTTGAGAAGTTCAAAGTTTGCTTTTATATATATTAGGAAAATTAGCTTTAACTTTTTGTTGAGCAAAAAGTTAAAGATTGGCTAACAAGCATTTGCTTTGAGAGTACTTGTAACTTGTAATTCATCAAAAATCCTTTTATAATAATTTTTGGAAAATCTGTCAAATCTCAGTCGAATCAAAGAAACGTCTCTTAGCTATTGAAGATTAGATTGTGAAAAATATTATTATTATATAATATTATCTGATAGTTCCTATCCAGAATTGTACAATGATAAGTATTTTTTGTTTCTTTGGATTGGAAGGAGCTGTATTTTTCAGTAAACGGAACAAGTAAATTTTAATAAGATAATCTTGTTAACTTATCTTGTTTCCCGGCACAATAGATATACACAAAAGCATGTCAAAACTGTTGCCCTGGGCAATAAACTAAAAAATGTATCCGGCACAAGGTAGATGCAAAAAGAATCGCAAACGAACAGACTCGAAAAGTGCCGGTTTAACTCTGTTGTTGTTGTTGTGGTGGCGATGAAGTTAAACAGAAATGAAAAAAAAAAAAAGCGAAAAACAAAACGTAATAAAAATGGAAAAGCAAAGAAATGCAACCGTAATGCAAATATGAACAGTGCAACCTACCATTTTGCGGTCCAGCGTAGGCAATGATAATGGCCGTGAGCAGCAGGGAGCCAAGGACGATGCCGGCAACGAGAAGGGCGCGTCTCTGCGAGCAGACAGCAACTCCAGTTCGCGTCTGGCGGCCACCGCTCGATTCGCCACCTGGCAAATGTAATTAAAGTCACCAATAAACGTGATACATGAAAGAAAAGTTAGAGTGAGACCGAGAGAGAGAGAGAGAATGGAAGCAAAAAAGTCATATTAAATAATGTAAATATTGGAGCATCATTTGTGTGCACACGTCTCGCAGTTTGCAATTGCACACAGGTAAAAAATGTCAACAGAATAAGACTTTTTGTTCTTTAATGAAGTTGAGAGCTACTTAACCTAAGTTTTTTACTTAAGAGTTCGTTTGTCAAAGAAACGTTTTAATACCCTGAACCCATAAAATGGGTAAATCAGGGTATAATGGTTTTGTGCAAAAGTATGTAACAGGCAGAAGGAAGCATCTCCGACCCCATAAAATATATATATTCTTGATCAGCATCAATAGCCGTCGATATGGCCATGTCCGTCTGTCCGCCCGTCTGTCCGTCTGTATGAACGCGTAGATCTCAGAGACTACAAGAGCTAGATACTTCGGGTTTGGAATATAAGTTCTCCTATACCATGAGCAGAACAAGTTCGTTTCAAATTATCGATAACAATTATGGTTTCCGATGTACACAAAGAATCGAATACAAAAAATATCGAATTTGAACAATTTAAAAGTGGGGGCTAAAAAAATGGTAACGATAGAACTTATGTCAAAATTTCGTCTATATCGGTTGAGAAACATCGGAGATATCGTAAAGTTAAGTTAGTTTTAAGTAAAAGTGCTAAAGTTATTCAATTAAAAAAAGTCAAAAGTAATAAAATCCTTGGTACATATTGACATTATTTGATATTGGGTTGTTTGAACTTAATTTTTTTTGATTATTTTTATTATTTTTTTATTTTATTAAATTAATTGTTATTATTAAAAATGACTAATAGCTTTAATTGAATACTAAAACACGAGCCAGGCAAATTACTTTTGCACATTTATACAACGTTTTTTTTATGACTGTTTTAACCACAATTAATTTACCTGATAGAAATGCACAATCATCTAAATCTGGATCATTTGTCATTTCGATACGCTCGCGCCGCCAAATTTTCGAACCTTTTCGACCACCGCCAACGACCGAAATCTTAACGGGGCCGATTTCTCTTTGTCTTCCGGCCAATACGTTAACTTGACTGCGTTGCTTAAACGCTGCGTCTATCAATTTATATATTTATATGTATGGTAAATACAATGCTCATACGCCACATAGACCGTCGATTAAATTTAGCTTTATTATCGGTTAGATAAAATCAAAATTTTTATACGTGTGCCACAAAAAACTGATTTCTGGTCAATTTTGAACCCTTTTCCATGCCAGCTCAGCCACGTGCTTGCCTTCTCATACATATTTAATCTACTAGAAACGTTTATGGAGCCAACTTTGAATATGTTGGCCCACACACACACAAATGTACTGCAAAGATTCTTGCTTAAGGTAAATAAATTGAAATTGACAGAGCCGAAAAACTCGTTTTTTTTACTCTCTCTTCCCTCTTTTCGTATCGAAGCGAAGACTTGATAATCTGGCGTACAAATAATCGTAATTTATTCCTCCGTTAAAATTCACCCCCACCCCAACACACACATACACACACTTTCACAATCATTAAGAAAAGCGAAAAAAAAACGTTAAGAGCACAAACTCTCCCCCGAAGCGGCTTGTCTTCATGTTTTTCTTTTTGTGTTTCTTTTTGGGCTAGGCGCCAAAAGCTGCCGCCCTTCCGGTCTGGACGGCAACTGCTGCTGCTCTACCAGCCGGCATCCCGTCTAGTCATTTCCCATTTCCATTTTCATGTCTGCGATGTCTGCAGTTTTTCGCTAGCTCACAATTTCAATGTCGCATTGAATTAGTGAAAAGCGCTTTCAACGCCCCAAAAAATTTCAACCCCCAAATAATGTATTTATGTATGTGTGTGTATGTGTGTATATTTTGTGGATGCTTTGTCGGCTTTTGTACCAACATTCGGTGGGTGTGCTTGTTTAGTTGTATGTGTGTGTGTTTGTTTTTAGTTGTATGTGTGTGTCTGCATTCGAGCAGCACTTAAAACTGAAGTTGAGCATCCTTAACGAATTGCATGCGGTTTCAGACTGGGCAATAATCAAGAAAATATGATATGCCTGATTATTTTGAAGTAACTGAAAAATTTCTTGAGAAACTTTAACAAATTTAAATACCAATATATATTATTGGCTTTGCCTTTCAGCTGATAGTGATACCGGATCTATGAGTTTTTTTCTATATACTTGAAAAAATTCTACAGGTCTCTCAAATAGAAAAAATAAACAAAGGCTTGTAAATTTTTTCTCATTTTTATGATTTAATATTCTTAGTCTATAAAAATTAGAAAGAAATTAGTTTTGTTGTTCTTATTAACACGCAAAAACGTCTCCTTTAAACATTATTATTTTTTTTAGCCACTGAATCGGTAATTTAATGCCTGACAACAAGAATTTCTAATGTCATTGTGTAGACTAAAAACGGAGCCTTGTAACCATTTGCTTGCTATTCTTCTGTACTGACAGCGCAAGGTAACGGTGCATGTTAATACAATAATAATAATTGTATTGTTTAGACGCGTTCTGCATTTGTTTACATTCTCATTCATATGTCATTATCGAGGTATTGTTGTTGTGCATTAGCATCAAAACTTTCAGAGCCTACGCTGCGTTCACGCTTACGCTCACAATGCACAAGAGAGCGAGAGAGTGTGTGAGAGAACAAAAGAGTGTATGGCAACTGGAATGAAAGCTGAGAGCGAATGCAAAGGGAGAGAGTGCGAGAGCGCATTGGAATCTGTGTGTTTTGAAAATGTAATGTCAAAATGCAAAGCTCAACAGCGCACATTTCCTTAGTGTATGTGAGTTCGGAGAGTGTATAAGTGAATTTCCTGTTTTGTCTTAGCTTTGATTATGCGGCGTTCCTTTTAGCGAGCGAATAAAAAAGGAAAAAAATCGAGCGCGTTTCTGAGTGCTTACTGAATGCGCGTATATATGTCAATAGTGCGCTTTCCAGTCCTATTCTGTTTTTTTTTTTTGCTTTTGCCTTTGCTTTGTATTTTATGGACTGGCTTTTTTTTCTTCAGCTGGTTTTCATTTCATTTTATTTTTTTTTTTTTTGTATGTTTTTGCCACTTGACTGAATTGTGAGTGGGCTCAGTGCAGCGGCTATTTAAGTGTTAGTTGTTGTTGAGCTCTTGAAATTAATTTAGGGGGCGCCACAACTTCAACTATAATGTATCGTGCTTAGGCTTGTTGCTAGTGGCTGGTGTGCGGAAAAGGTCAGAATAGCAACAACTAATCAATGCAAGTGACGCGCGTTCATTAATACCAAAAGTCAAAGCCATTTATTTAGATGGCTGGCATTTTCCTTTCGACCAACGCGTACTTTAAGCTTGCTACACATATATTTACTTTTGCTCTTGGTTTCTTTCACTTTAAGGTTGCGTTGAATTTCACGTGTGCAAAAATCACGAAAATATAAACCGAACACGAATGAAAAAACTTTCAGCAGCTAATTAGCTTCAATTAACAGGAACAAAAGCCGACAGAAATTGATTCGTTTTCTTCGGTTTCTGGTTTCTTGGTTCTTTTTTATTTGGAATTTTCATGCTCTTTTCGTTATAGACACGCACAGTGGTTTGGGGGCAGTGGGCAAGGGCAGCACGCGACTCATCTGTATTTGCTTGTATGTGTGTGTGTGTGTGTGTTGCTGTTGTATGTTTGTATTTGAAAAGTTTATTCTTTTTTGTCAACGCGATTATTTGGGTATTTTCTACGTTGCTTTCGCTCGACACGCGTTTCGCGATGCGTTTAACTGCGCGTACATTTTCCAACTGGATGCTGTTTTAGCTTCGTAGCCGTGAAGCCGTCTCCGGCAGCGAAAAACGAAACTTTTGCAGCAACCCCTCACAATCAAATGAAATGACCAAATGACCCCCCCTTCTGGCCAATGCTTTCGCTCTTCCGCTCGCTCTCTCTTTTTCTCTCTCTCACTTGCTCTCACTAGCGCATGCTCTCTCTCTCTGCAATTTTGTGGCTCTCACCTGCCAAAATGAAAATGAAATTTCTATGGGGCCCTTTAGATGCCGGGTTTTCCTCCTTCCACCAAAGCATAAATAGTGGAGTGTTTTGGTGTTGCCAGGCACATCAGAACCGAAGCTGGCAACCCTTAAGCATCAACCACCCATCACCCCACATGTATGCATTCATTTCGTGTTGTTGTTGATGTTGATGTTTGTCTTCTTCTTTTTGGTGATGCTGCTGCTGCTGCTTCTTTATCATGTGTTAGTCAAAGGTTCAATCGGAAAATATTTTCCCACTTTTGCTGGTTGATTAAGGGATGCTGTATACGGCTTTTGGATGTATTGTGTACTGTGTGTGTTGCCTTGACGCGCATTCCGCATCAGATTAACGAGCGCACGTAATTCTAGTATTGATGCTTTGAAGCCGCTTTTTTATTGCCTACTTTGAGGAGCTGTTCTGCAAGCATCAACTTAGTCATTAGATTCTAATGGCAAGTTGCCAAGCAAAAAGGAAATGAAGGCAGATAGACTGAAGTATTTGACAACTGCATTCAATATCAGTGATATTTGTAGGGTTTTTAATAGAAACGCCTTTTTCAATACATGATTGAAATGGTTTTAAAGGAACGTGTTAATGTGAGTACTGTTTTTTTCAGAAAAAATATAAAAACAAATGCAGTAAGATTGACGAATGATTAGAATAGCCGGCATAAAAAAGGGATTCTTACGTTTACCACATTGTACACAAAAAAGTGTGACCCAACCCCCATAGCGGAAGTTTTAGCACCCCTTTTTTTCGGGAGTGTTCTAATTTGATTTGGATAGTACACACCGCATGTAAAATGTACCGCTACTTTTCCAATTTGCTTTTCTTTTTTGCATTTCTTTCGTTCGTTTGTTTTACATGTTTGCGGTGAGTTTCGATAAAAGTTAAGCGTATACAAAGTACAGAAAATAAAGTTTACAACAAATTGATGAAAAGGCAAAAGTTTTTGTGCGCAGCGCCAGGTCACGAAAACTTATTTGAAATAAAGGGTTAACTGGGAAATATACATACATTTTGGGCGGTTAGACTCAACAGGGAGCTAAATGCAATGATATCTTTGTCACGTCCTCATATTGCCCGAACCAAGGATGATCACTACACAGCCAAATACCCGTCCAGCTATAATACAAGCCACAAATGTTAAATTGCCAACGTAGCAGATTTACTTGTTAGTAACTACTACTACTACTACTACGGATAAGTCGTAACTACGTAACATTTCAATTTCTTTTCAATTGTTATCGAGTCCTCCCTTCTCTCCCTATCTCTTTCTCACTCGTTGTTGTTGAATGTTATTTAACGCATTGCGTCGGTGTCGCCACCAGTCAGCGGCATCGACAGCGTGTCCAGCACTTATTCAGTTTTTGCTGTCGTATGCAAATTTACAAACCCCCTCTCCAATGCCACATACAAATGCGGACCAACTTGTAAAGAGCGTGACAGTATACGTGTGTGTTTGTGTGTTTATGTGTGCACTGAGAAAAACGCTATTTATCAAGGAATCAAAAATATTTATATTTATATATTATTTATATTTAGATTTATACCCTTTTTCGAATAACTTTCTTTATTAAATGTTAGTACAGGAAGCTTGACTGAAAAAAGTATTTTAACATAAATATTGAGCTAAAAATTGTGAATTTTCGCTGTCAAATAGCGAATTAACATCCACTGCTGAAAAAATGTAGTTTTTTTCGACTATTTTGATGTATAAAAATTGTTTTCGATTTTTTCAAACTACAGGATAGTTTGAAGTGTACAATCGAATATGTTTCTCGCTCAGTGTGTGTTGAATCCCCAGCTTTAAACAACGTCAAGGGCTTCGGGGCGCTCGTTGAGCATGGCCACAAGTGTCTGTAATGGGAGGATTGGGGTTTGGGGTACGCTCCGGGTGCGAGATCGAAATGTGGTGGTTAAATAATCGCTGTTTATGAAACAATCAATAAACTTAAGCTTCTGCTGTTGCGGCAGTTAGTGCGTCATGTGGCTGCTGCTGTTGCCGTCAGGCACTAAATATACATGTATATATTGAAATATTCTTAATCGTCGACAATCAACATGCTAGACCAACCGAGCAAAGGGCAGGAGTGTTTGGAATAGTCTTGAAACTTGTAATTGCTCGATTGAGTGCTTGTTAATCTGAGTACTTCATTACGATAAGATGAACGACCCAACTAAAATAATATAAATAGAAAATAAGCTGACATTGTATTAATATTCAATGTACTTATTGAGTGACAAAGATAATGAAAATTATACTTATTTTATTGAACTAGTTTTATAAGTAGTGGACTCTTGATTGATTATATGTTGAGATTCAACATTTTATGAGAGAAGTATAAAAAGTATTTAAAGCAATTAAGAAATTGCTAAAAAGATTTATCTCATGGACTGCTTAAATATCGATAATAATCGATAATTAAACTCAAGATAGCTTACAAAAGTAAAGTATTTAAAGTTGGTAGTTCATTATATTCACTTAAAACATTATTTCCACGTGACTAGCCACAAATATGATTTCTCTTTTGTGAACTTACTGAAAATGCAGTACGTTGCACACACACACACACACACACCAGATACTTGTGAACTCAATTTGTGGAATGCTCGATGATTTAATTAATTGGCAAACGCGTGTTGAAGCTGCACTCGATGTACTTGCCGTGTGTGTGCTTCTGGAGCCAAGGACTAAGTATTTCAAGTGGCTGGAATTGATGGAGTTGGAGGAGTGCATTCGATTGGCGCAGGTCATGAATTGAGTGTAGCCACATTCAAAGGCCTACCAAACACAACACAACACATAACTGCCAACTAATTGTGCAGAAATATTGCAATTGGCTTTTCGAGCTGTGCAATATGAAAAGAAAAAATTGTTAAGCATTGCTTTCGAGTGCTACAAAAGGAGCGTTAAAAGGCAATCGTGGTGGGCAGACAGGTGGGAGGGGTAAGCAGTCAACTACCTAAACTTTTTGAACTAGAGAATATTTAAGTTTTGAAACTTTACAAAAACTCAACAGCAAAGTATCATTAATCATAGTAATTTGGTTTGAGGATTTAAGTATACGGCAAGTTCACAGCTGAGAATGTTGCTTGCATTGTAAATAAATTTCAACTTTTACAAATTGTTTGTGAAATAATAATTTGTTTATTTTTAGAACACTTTACTAGTAAACTTTTTTAGTAAATAATTTATTTTGTTGAAGTTTTTTACCTATGATTTCAAACCAAGTAAATCATCACAATTCAAAAATTGTAAAAATTAGTTCAGTCTTTAGAAAATTATGGCAATTAAAGAGAATCTGAAGATGGAAAATCCAGTAAACGAACCGTTCGAAAAACGCATATGATTCGAACCACAAACCGCAGCCATCTTTACATGCCCGTCAGGAACATAAATGTGATAAACAGAGAAAAATAATGCAAGTTCCGTCATATCATACATCTAAAAAGTTTGTTTTGAAAATTTAATAAACATTTATTGAGTATAAGTTCTGATAATAAACTTTTGCAAGGGATGTGTTTTTTCTCTGCCGCACCACTACCCTCTGACTTTACCTCTTTCTTTGTGGTTGCTGTCATTGTTGTTTTGCCGGTTGAATGACAAACTGACTGACAGACTGACAGAATCTCTGACTCGCCTTTTGCCTGCCACATTTTCCATTTTCCATATAATTACTAAAGCCTGCAGGGAAGGACGGATGAAGTTTGTGTGAGTGTCTGTGTGTGTGTGTGTTGTCGTTTCATTTCGTTTGCGCCTCTTTGTGCAACAATAATTTGTTGCAATGGCAGGCGCTTTGGCATTTTTTCGCAATTTTGCATTCCCGTTGACTTCCTGTTCGCAATGCTTCAAGTGGCCTGACCCAAAAACACATTTTAACCATTTCTATATATAAATGCATAAACATATACATATATAAGCATATATATGTCGTTAGTTTCACTTACAAACACACACACACACACACAGAGCCCTGCTGCTTGTTGTATTGTTTCTGGTAGCCTCATTTTTTTTCATCCCTTCTCCCACTTTTTTGTAGCTATTTTTTGCTTGGGATGCGCCGGGACTTCTTTATTTAAGTCAAGTCGCCTCAAGTAGGCGTGTGTGTGTAAGTGTGTGTGTGAGCTCTTTCAGAATGCAATCAACATCAACGCATCCTGCAATTATCAACTTCAGCAGCAGCAACATCGACAGCTGCCACATCTCAGAAGTGGCAGGTTGGTTGCTTGCTTGCTTGGAAAGGTAAACATTCGTCATTGCTGCTGCGCTTTGAGTGGGCGTTGAGAGTTGAGTGCTTACTCCAGTTTATGCATCCTTAATTGCGACCGGCTGACAAGCACAAACACGTCCTGCTCCCATGACACTGATTTTGCTAAAGCAGCGTGGGAGAGAGCGACAGGTTGAAGAGGAGAAACCACATGAAACCCATTTTCCCTTTTTGTGAGCATCAGCGGGGCTTTGTGGCACACTTTATGGGTCGCCTTGACGCCTCGTGCCAGCATGCAACGTGCAACGTGCACAAGGAGCCAACGATTTGTTGCAACAGATAACAGCAAAACACAAGTTGCCACACACACACACCCAGGCCTCCTCTCTCACTTTGCCTATCAAAATTATGCAGCTCCCCATTTGCTGGACTGTTGCAAATTGGATTTAACTCTCAAACTTACTGCAACACTTGTCTAGACATACACAACTCAATAAATAGGTATTATGCAGAAAACTAATTATCAAGCATTTGGTTGTGAACATTTTTGTCATTGAAGTCATGAAGAAATTGCTAGAATAAATCTGAAGCTGAAAGGCAGCATCTGTGCATTTGTTCTGCATCTGCTGGTAGTTGACTCAATGGGAACCTTAGAAAATCAATAGGAAAAGCTATCAAAAACAATCTTAGTTTTGCCATACAAAGTTCAGCACTTTGTTATTCATTTAAATAATCCTGCACAAAGCCGATTTTCATTTTAGCTTTGAAGCTGTTAGTTTGCATTTTGTTTTACTTTCAAAATGTAGTTTTCTTTTTATCTTGAGTTTCATTAGATTTTGCATTTGTTTGCTTAAGAAAGTCGTTAAACTTTTGAAGCTTTCTCTTTCTCTTTCCCCGTCTATTTTAAGTTTTTTTTTTGGATACGAAAAGTTTAGTTTCTCAGTGATGATTTTTTAACAAAAATAAATACATAAACTTAAACTTTGATGAACCTTTAGTTAATATTTTTAATTGCGTGAAATAATTTCGCTTATATATATTTATTTAAATTTTATAAAAGATTTAAATTCAACTTTTATTTATGTTGTTTAAGAAATGTTACTTCTTCTATATATCCTCATAATATTCTACCAACATGTTTTGTTTTTCTATAAAAAATCTCACAATTATATTATTCTCTCCTTCCACTCTCTTCTTTCAAACTATTTAGTCCTAACAGCTTACTAACGACTTTCTAAGTTTGAGGCACAGTCTCTTTTTATCAAAGTCCAGTAAATTTAGAGCCATTAGAAGTCATTTCTAATAATATCACAACATATACCTTAAGGCACAGAACATAATGCAAAATTAATGTGCCCCTTGGCACAATTTCTACTATATCCGACTAAGCTCATACACACACATATACACACCCACATGAGTGTGCATTTCAAATGAGGAAAAAAAAAACTTAGGAAATCCGAATAGCTGAAATCTGAACCAAAACTGAAGGCGTGCCTGGCATTTGTAAATGTCTGTCACAATGACTTCAAATGTCTGCATGGAGAGGTTGTCAAATGGGTTGTGAGGGGGAAGAAGCATCTTTGAATGCAACATGCGGCAAATGCCGTCAAGTCTCCACAGGCAAAATACACAAAAATAAATATATATGTGAAATTTGAGAGAGAATTGTAGCTATACAACTGCACAGAAAATTTAAAAAAAATAAATAATTAAGAAAGAAAAGAGAAAACGGGATGGAGACATTGCTGACATTCATAATATTTACTTGCGGCTGGCTGAGCTCTAGTCTGGCTGGGTTTTGGGCCCCTTTTTGTTTTGTTAAGGCCTTGGCGAACGGGGCGTATGAGCCATATGACTAACGGTTTCCTGCAGGATACAAAATTAACGCTACAACGAAGCAGAAGCAGAAGCAGTCGCATTTCTCTGTCTTGCTTGCATTTATAATGCTTTTGTTTTGCATTCGGCGTAATTAAGAAAACAACCTGACGAAGACGAGGAGAGCCTGTCAAGGATTGTCAGCAGAAGCGGACGGTGAAAGAAATTTAAATTGCGTGGAGCGTCAAATTATGCTCAAGTGCAATTAAGCACTTTGCCTTTGTTTTGTCATTGCGTTCAGAGAGAGGGGAGAACTTAGAGGCTTTGATCATTTTAAGGACCTATTTCTCTCTCTGTTTTTCTCTCACTCAACTTTCATGGCAATTGCAATGCAAACAGTGTGAAGAAAAATAAATGGGGAAACTGGAAATAGGGGCATTTACTTACCAAAGGTGACGCCATTCGTTTGCTTTTCCTTGTCCTTCTCTTTATCGCTCTTTTCGCCGCCCAACGGCTCCAGCTCGATGCCATCTGTGGTGGCCACTTTGTAGTCCCGGTTCGACATGTTGCGACAGCAGAAGCCACAACATAACATCTGACCAAATTTGTAGGCTTTTGGTTTTAGCGGCGCCGTCTTGAATGAATTTTCCTCTACGGTTGGGGTGGGGGTAATTAATGGCAACAGCAATCGATGCTGTTGTTTCCTTCTCAATGATGTATATTTTCAGCGATATGTGCGTTTGTAATTATTCAATAGAATATGATGTTTATAAAGTACGAGAGAGTATAAGAAAACTACGTGTCGGTGAGTAAAGTTATCGATTGTTTGGTGTTCCTTTTGTATAAATTGGTCCAGTTAACGATGTTTGACAATATGTTTCATTCCTTAGTCGTAGAAACTGAAAGAAGATATCAATCGATTTATTCTAATATATACCTCAAATAATTAATACAAGTTTCAGAATAAGTCGATCGTAATTAAACTTTCACACAGAAGCTCCCTGTATCGGTTGTTCACTATACCCTGACACGACTGTACACGTAGTCTGTGCATTATTCAAATTAAATGTCACATCATAATAACAGTTCAATCTGATAGAAAAAGTCTAGCCATAATACAAAAATAATAGAAAAAACCAAGCAAATTCTCTTTTCTGCTCATCTTTCTCATTTAATCTGTATGCTTTTTGTAGCATCTACACGTTCTTTGCACGTTTCGTGACAAAAACTTCAATATCCTTGCCTGAGAAATTTTTTCTGTTGCAGTTTCAGCTCAGATTACAACCTGCTGTTGCATCAACTTTTATAATAATAATAATATATTGCATGTATATGTGTATTTATGGCATGCAAAAGCAGACTGCTAGTTTTTTTTTCATTCTAACTTCTTGTGTATTAGACTAGGACAAAGAGTCGGTGGCCGCTGTTGTCGACACTTTTTAGCGACATCGTCGACGACATTGTTTGAAAGCAAACAAAACGAACTTTAATAAGAGCACTCACTGCTCTTAGGGGAACTTCTTGCCTGGCGGCAGCACCAGCACCATTTGTAGACCACCTCTTATTGCTTGTCTTAGTTGTGGAACACTCCACACGGCTGCTTTGTTTGTTTGGCAACACACAAAGTAGCAGCAGCAACAGCTACAGCACAAAAAAAAAGGAGCAACCAACAATAGCCTTAGGGGCACCAAACGCAAACGCTAATGCAAAGTGAGAAAATGGGGAGAGACTAGCAATAATTGCATGTTGAAAGTCACAAAGCGCCCAATGGGGCGAATACGTAATGCTGCAAGTGGCATACAAATATATATCGAATAGGTGCGCCACACAGTTCAATGCACGCCCATTTAAATGGAACACCAAGCAGAGCTCGATGCGATCCAAGATGTACACTCGAAAAAAATCAACATAGCATTAAAAAGTTATGTCTTAAGATTAAAATATTCAAAGGATCCAAAAAGTATCATGTTTAAAAATAATTTATTAAATGTAGATTATTTTCAAAAATTAAAAAACTGCAAAAAAAATATTATTTTTATTTGCGCTAAATAAAAAGAAAAGTACATATAATCTTCCTTGAAGATTTTCTAAACTCAAATTAATTTCTTTTGCCTCAGTGTAGTCGATAAGCACTCAAAACCCCAACACTCCATTCGAAGTCGTGCAGCACACGTTACAAAAAAAGTAAAAAAGTACTCCATTCGTAGCAATTGTTTGGGCTGTTTGTTAAAACACAACCTCATGAAGCTTTTTATGGTAGAAGCCACCAAACAAGCACACTGTTAACCGGGCTAACCTCACACAGAATATGGTTTACCAAACCAAAAGCATACAACAAGCAAAATAACAAAGGACCACACAACCCAAATGAATCGAGTAAACAGTACAATGAAGTTGAAAAAAATACATCAGACGAAACTTAAATACGCTTCCAAACACTTCAAACGTTATGAAATATTTTTCAAAAATTTTTTGGATGCTGCTACTTTTTTAATCCTACAATGCTTAATGTTGTAAGGATAATTCTAATGAATATCGATTTTTTTTCTTATATGTTTTCACTGTAGAAATGTTTGTTAAAAAAATTTCATAAAAAAAAGTTGGCTTTGTTTGATGAATAATTAGGTTTTCTGTATATTATATATAGTTTTACCACATTCATTCATATGTGCATCAACTGCGACATAACCAAATCCATTAATTCCACAATACTCAGGTACAGCTATGCCCAAAAGTACTGTACAACTGCACATGGCTTAGCATAATCCTTATGCCCATTTTTTGTTTGTTTGTTCCTTCTTACTGGCCGTTCAAGCCGGCCCAAGTTTGTTTTGGGCCTGGGCTGTAAAGTGGCCAGAATTAATGGGAAAATGGCGTCGGCATGTTTTGTTTTTGTTTTGTGCCTTTGCTTGTTGCGTTCGTTGCATACACAAAAAAAAGTTTTGTGGCATTGAAGGTTGGGCTCAGGAAACAGACACAAAAGACAATGCAACCAAAAATAGCCAGTGGTGTTATTAGTTTGTTTGTGTATGTGTTTGTGTGTATGCAGTGTTTGTTTGTACATGTGTTGTGTATGCGACACGTGCACAAATTGTGCCCCAAAGTGTCATTTGTTATGTTACTTCCGGTCTGCCATGACAAAATATAAAAAATACAGTTAGAAGGAAGTTAACATACGGATTTCAGTTAAAATACCCTGTAGCTAAGTTATGTTTTGATGTAAAAGATGGGAAAATTAAAAAGTATAAAAACAAAGAAATTAATAAATAAATGTTTGTTCGAATAAAATTTCGTAGACAGAAAACGGTTAAGTTACAAAATGGATAATAACAATTAAGGTCCTGAGGGAGAGTGAAAGAAAGAGAGAGATGATGACGATAAAAAAAAGAAAATCGAAAGAAAATCGGCCAAAGTATTTTGATATCTTCTGACCCTCATTTCTGAACTAAAAGTACCCTGAAGTTGTAACAAAATATTCAAACTAAATGCGATAAATTTCACTCTCTGCCATAAAGAACTTAGCTTTGTATTTTAACATAACAATATCACCTCTGAAACTGAAACCATTCAACATTGAATCCATTTTTTTTCAATAATAAACAGTTCATTACTTTTTGCTACAATAATTAATAGCTGAGTTGCCACGAAATGAAAGATTAATTTTGCCAAGTGAAGCTTTTATGTTAATTGAAAATGGGTTTGATTATTGTGAGCAGTGAAAACAGGCTCATCAGGTGCAATTCAAAAGCTTTTCCCGGAACAGAGCTTAAGGGGTACACACACACACATACACAACTCAATTTTGAAGGCCATAAGATGCATGTGCAGTGTTTTTCTCAGCCGCGCACTCCGCCCAACGCTCGCCCACCCACAAGAATCGAAGGCCAATCGACACAATTCGATAGCTGGGCAATCAGAACCTGAGGTCCTTTGAGTGCTATTTGAGAGTAAATCCCTTAACTGGTTATGTGGACTCTCAATAGCCATTAGTTGTGGACAAATGTGTGGGGAAAAAGTACAAAGTGACCTCGGCTTGGAAGGACTTTAACAACTACGCACTTGAGATTTCCAAGCAACTTTAATATTTTTTTTTGGTTGATTTGGTTTTTGTTATGAGCAGGTGTCACGTTCTTTTTTTAGACGGCACTTAATCAAAGGTAAAGTCAAAAGAGAGAGAGAAAGAGCGTCTCTGATTGTGAGTAAATTCTGTTTGATATGCATGCTTATGAGCATGTGGATACCAAACGGCACAAACATGCTTAAATATTAATGCCCAACAATCGTCATGAATTATTAAAATATACACACACAGATACACAGATGCAGCCTGTGGTTGAGCGTTGGTAGCGAGGAGGGGTCGGACTTGGAGGTAGGTTGAGTTTTGGCTTCTGTGTCTGGGGTATGTCAATTAACTTGTTCTCTTTTCAAAGCCAACATGATAAACACATTTGTCAATGCCAGGGGCGGCAGCTGACAAATAATACCAACAACAAGACCAACAACAACAAAAAACATGTGCAAGCAAATAAGCTTTTTTTGCAAGTTCAAAAACTGTATCCTTCGGCTTATTTGTTATTTTATTTTTTGTTTTGCTTACATTATTTGGGCGCCAAGTTTATGGAAATGTTGCACATACTTAGTTAATATAAAGATTTTATTGGATATGGTTTGGAGAAGTTGTAGAACTATTTTTACTTTTTTCTTTCTTTGTGAGTTTTGTTGTTTTTAAAATAAATTTGCACTTGAAAACACAAAATAAACAGCGACAAAGAAACACAGGGTACACAATTTATATCCGTCTCTGCTCTGTTTTTATTGACGACTGTTTAATATTCTATTATTGTTGTGGTGTATTTTTTTTTTTTTTGTATATGCACAGAAGCGAACAAAATGCGACTATTTAGCACGAAGGATAAACTCGTTCTGTTCACAGGAGTCAAACTGCAATGGGCAGCTGACCAAATTTGGAGAGTGCTTTTCTCATTCATCTCTCTCTCTCTCTCTCTCTTTGAATCTCTCTCACGAAAACTGCGCATGAAACTTCCTTACAAGAAAAATCCTGTGCCAGAATTTTTGCAGTGAAATTCCATGGGAAACTGCACGAGGAAGAGGTAAAAAAGGAGAGCGAGAGAGCAAAAGCCGCTTGTACGAATTAGCGCCAACCACCCAAAGTACACCCCAAAAAACGTCAACATCATCATCTGCTAAGACGCATATCAACAATAATTTTGTTTTGTTCCAGCCGCTGTTTCTATGAGTGTGTGTGTGTGATTGTGTTTGTGTTTAAATATAAAACGCTCTATGCTAGATAAACATAATATTAGGGGTGTGTAAAGAAATCTTAGGGTGTTGGATGCTAAAATGTTCGCTACTTGGAAAGGGCTCTTTGTGATTTCAGCAGCAGCTTGACACAAATGTAACCAACAGTTACAGTTTATTATTACATTTATTTGCTTACTCTAGAAAAATATGGTTTCTTGGTAAAACAAAAAACAATGATCCCATTTACGTTAATATGCTATTATTTTTTCTAATTGGTAAACATTAGTGTGCAGCGAATATAAACAAATTAAGTTTAATAAAAAAACTTAAATATTATTAATAAATATAGGTTGACCTATTTCATTCGGCAATCAATAATTTCATTACCCTCCATTTCTTGATTTTTTGGCGTATCATCAGGCTTCAGCAAATCACCATCAAAGCTATACAAAAATTGTATGTGAAACA
The DNA here is from genome assembly GCA_035044585.1 of Scaptomyza polygonia. Classification (NCBI taxonomy): domain Eukaryota; kingdom Metazoa; phylum Arthropoda; class Insecta; order Diptera; family Drosophilidae; genus Scaptomyza; species Scaptomyza polygonia. The sequence goes on along the minus strand of JAWNNU010000151.1, from coordinate 6,463,850 downwards.
AAGAAATCAAATAACAAAATTTTAGCGAAAACTCACAATAGCTTCAACTCTCTAACATTGCAATCCATTTCTTCTGCACATTTTATATATAGAATCTTGAATGCATCCGTCTTTTTTAGTTGTATGATCAATGGTTGTTTCCACTTATCTCCTTGTACTTTTAACTGGAATTTCTTTGGCTTTATCATTCTGTTTTCTTCTTTCTGATGATCAGTCAAATTGCTAGCAGATTCCATGGCGCAGCCACCTAATAAAAAATAGCAACAATTTAATTGTGCAAATAACATTTAAATTAAATGTACTTACTTAAAAAGTGATAGACCTTAAGGCCAATATTTGCCGGCGACTCTGTTTGACTGATTAATTTTTCATCCATGCTTATAATAATATCATTTATAGGCACGTTATTGCGCTTGGCAACTTCTTTGAACATATGCGCAAACTTTTGATGTTGTCGCAATTTATAAAATTGTATTTCACCAAGCCTGCGAAAATATAGGTATTACAGTATTGTACACTAAATAATCGCAAAGTAGAGTTAAATACCATTTTAAATTGATGTCAAGAACTTGGTTATCTTCATCAAAGTTATTTTCGGGAGTAGCTTCTTCTACCTGGGCTAACAATTGATCATCCTCATCCGAGTCTAAATTTATCTGTAATTCAACAAAATAGTTTTGCACACTTTTTAAAGAAGTTAAGTACATTTGCTTACAAATCCTTCTACTCTTGGCGTAACAGCTGAGACCATATCAATAGTATCGATGACTTTTGAGCGAGCAGCTCTCTCGGCTATACTTAATCCATCTTGGTTTACAACATTTACGATTTGTGTTTGCCTCGTTATTGCTCCTGCCGGTGGTACTGCCTTCTTTCTTCCCCGACCTATAGGTTTTTTTGGAGGCGTTGGTTCAGGGACAACTTCAACTTCTTCAGATTCCTTTTGTTTGCCCTTGGATCTACGTGTGCGTCGAGCGACAGGCAGTTTATCCATATCTTTGACTTGTCTTTGTTCCATTTCATGGATTAGTTTCGAGACAATCAGTTCACTTTCCGCTTCAGGATTAGGTGCAGACGATGGTGCCGCTGTTGCCTCTGCCGCTGTTGCCTCTGCCGCTGCCGCTTTGCACTCAATTTCTTTGTCGGTTTGCTTTTGTCGCTTGCCAGACTTTTTCTGTGAAGTTCGCTTTATTTTCGCGTCTTTCGCTGGTTGCTTGACGGTATTAATAGTTTGAATAAAATCATAGTTTGTTTGGCTTGTCATTTGCTCATGCACATACATATTTTTAGGCACAGCTGCAAAGGGAACTTTTCAATTGAGCTGTTAACAATTCCATATATTAAACGCTTACCATTTTTCGGTGTTGGTGGGAGATTGAAAATATCATAGTCATCGTCGGACATAATGGGCAATTATGTTTTTTTAGCGAATAGCAGACTTTGATAACTTATCTAAAAACTGCAAAAGAATATACGAATGCCGCCAAAGAAAGACCTTCAATGACGCTAAAACTTACAATTTATATGATTTTACCTATCGACTGTCGATATCAGGTCAGCTGACGGCAAACAAGTGTGTACACACAAAAAAATTATACAAGAATTATAAAAAACTGCTGAATTTCAAAGATGCGTTGAGCTTGTTCAAATAATGAGAGCAGTTTTGGATTCCAAATTTCATCTTTTATTTTTAGTGAATACATAAATAAATACTACACTTAAGGTTTTATTCCTTCAACTTCGCCTTTTTTGTATGGTATTGCTGGATCCAAGCCGAAGTTCATTTTTATAACATCACATAAAACAGAAAGAAATATGAATGCATCCGCAAAATGATTGACTTTTATAAGTATTGAGCGATCCCGCGACTTTACAATGGTGCCAAGAGATTGAACAACTAGTAAAACACCTGCAAGCACCTAAGTTAACAAAAAACAGATTTGTTGCGTTAAAAGTTGTTTATTTTTTTTTTAATAAAAACCATGAACAATTTAAAACATGCTCTTTTACAAATTATTTTTAATTCTACTTTTTAAATTAGTCAATCAAAAAATTAAATTTTGTATTTTTTCTATGGTACTTTAGCGTGCTGATCAATAAGTCTAAGCGGTTGTGATGAATATTCGATGCCGAATCCGGAAATAATAACATTCACCACCGATATTACAAAGATGACCACCAATATGATATCGTTCAATATGATTGCTGCCGTCTGGTCTTGCTGCTTGTTTATATTCAGACTGCCGATGGCCACAAACAGAATTCCAACCAATAGCTGTATAAAATTGAAATTAAAATTTTAGGTTAGGTAAACAACGAATTGCCTACTTTATAAAGTTTTTCTTTCTGGAAACTTCTGGAAATTCTAATAGTTTAAAAAATCGCCCTGTGGCGGGGGAAGGCGACTGTCAAAAGCCGATATGAATAGATTTAACATTGTTGTAAAAAAGGCGAAACCGGTGCGGATATGATTGATCACATTGGCCGATTGATGGAACTCTGGCTGGTGCAGTCGGCAATCCCGCAATAAACTCAGAGACAGGCTAAGTACGCCCGACAGTATCTAGTATAAGAACCGTTATAGTTGTTACAACCCCGCAAGCAATATAAAATTTAATAAAGTATTTGATCTTTCATATTTACCTGCATCACTATCGATAAGCTAATCAATATAAGCATCAACTTGTAGAACTGATGTTGTTCTCCAACTTGTAAAATATATTTAAGTTGGGATGCATTTGCCGTTAGCAGCGCTATATCCAGCATACCCTGAGCAATCGTTTTCTTTGTCGCATAGCGATTTGCATCCATTGCTTTCATCTAAAAATATTAATGTTTTATGTTATGTCAAAATTTGCTTTTTATATATTTTTTGGTATAAACACACTGAGGATGCCATTTTATGGTGCTGTATCTTCAAGTCGCCAACTTAATGTGTGCTGATTTTGCTCGTAAAGGCATTTTTAACATTTCTTATCTGTGCAATTGTTTGTGACTGATACATGATATTGTGCCTTGCTGATAAACTGAACCATCTATCTAACTCTAAACAATTTGTTAAGAGTGCAAAATATCTTTTGTGCTGTAATGAGAGCGAAGATGTTTGCAGCCAAGCATCAAATATTAAAATAAAATTATTTGCTTTTCATTTTTTTTACAACTGAAATTTGTTTTTGGTTTCATTAACCCCTAAAATACTCTGCTTAGTTAGCAATTCATCCCGGGAAAAACTAACTAAAAATTAAAAATTTCAAAGCACAATTAAAAAATTTGGTATTATAAATATTTCTGCATAAAAAGTTTTACTTAATTAACCAACTTTTTGTATTACAGCATTTTATTGATCGGCCTACTGGATTATGATATTATTTTCCGACGAGCCTAAATTCATACGTGTCATGCATTCGCTACAGTTTTCTGTAATAAACTAAAAATATTTGAAAAAATCAAACTACTTATAAAAATTACTTGAATAAAAATAGGTAAATAGATAAATACATAAATAATTCATTCTTTTCATACACATCACTAAGTTCTTCATTGCCCGATGAATAATGCAAGCACACCTAAATTACATATGAATATATATCACCAAACTGCTCTTCATATACTTTTTAATTGTTTTATAAAATTAAAAAAATCAATATGCTGACACACAACTGACAGGAATTTATACTTTATTCATATACTTCACACAGCACATATGAATTCTATATAACTTTCGTACATATAAGTATGTGTATAAAAATGCATAAAAACACACAATCAAACATCAAAAAACACACACACACAAAAAGCAAACAGGTATCATTAGGGTGCACGAACAGCCATTAAATCCACAGTGAAAATAGTAATAGGGGAAGTGCATTGTCTATTGACATGTGCGAAATTCACAGGATTAAACAAAAGATCAAGGTTAGTTAGTAAATGTATGAAAAAAAGTTAGTAGGTATATGGATTTATTTTTAAGTACATTGACTTACCTCAGATTCGTTCACTCGCTCACCCACCTGAGCCATTGCAAAGTTTTCAATTCGGTTCCACGTGGTTGCGTTTTAATTTAATAAAACCGAAAGCCAAAAATTTTAATTCAAGCTTTTATCACTGCCAATGACAAAAGATAGAAAAAATACGCGTTTCGGGAAACAATTGTTGGTAACTCAAAACGCGAACTTGTCAAACCCGGTTGCCATAGAGATTGGTCGCTTGAGGCACAACCAAACGATTAAACAACTGAAAGCCAACTGAATACATTTCAATCCGCAGAGCGCAACTGACCGAAAGAGAATATGTAACTGAACAATGAAATTAACGGCTCAGATACATAAGGCAATGCGTATTTGTTTGCCATTAAATTGTTCTATTGATTCCGCATCGCAGATCTAATGGGGAAGCATTACATTAAGGGGATTATATTTATTACACCATACATACCATAATACATATATCAAAATTTGTATTTTAAGATTTTAGTTTTTTATTTTCTATGCTGCGAAAAGCAAAATTTTCAATAAATAGCATTTTTAAATACTTTGCGCTTACTAATGCATACTATATGCATTTATAACATACATGCCATATTTGTTACGAAATTTGAGTGTATTTGTTTGATGTTAGCTGTGACACATGGTTTCTCATATGATACAGTGTTTGAAAAGCCTTTTACATATACGCGTTTAAATGATTAAACCAACTAAAAAGTCTTTCGGTGCACGGCACGCAGGCCTTCCTCCTCGAACTCACGCTTTGATACCCACATCTTCTTGAATGTATCCAGCGATGCCAAAATCGAGCCACCCATCCATGTGGAATAAAGACGTTCTTGTGGTGCAGCAATCTAATCATAAAGAAACAAAAGTTAAAAAATACTATAAACAAAAATGGAATAAATGTTGTAGTTACCCTGATTTTCAGATCCTTTGCCGAGTGCTTTCTCAGCTCGGAAAGCAGACGATCGCCGAACCCTTTAAAAAGCGTTGAACCACCTGACAGTACAATGTTCTGGTAGAGCATTTTTCTGAGATCCATATCCGACTTTTCAATGGAATACATCAGCACATCGTGTATTCCCTCGCACTCCTCACCGAGCAGATCGGGTCGGAAGAGAACTTCTGGTGCACGGAAACGAGCCTGTCCAATATCAAATGTCTTGCCATCAGGCAGTTTGTATGCAATCTTCTCAGTCTCCACAGCCTCTTCCTTTTGCGGATTGGTTGCCAGATAGCACACCTTTTCCTTGATCGAACGCACAATCTCGAATTCGGCTGTCGATCGGAAATTAAAGCCCTCTCGACGTATGAGTGTTTTCAGGTAGCGCGTCACGTCCCGTCCAGCGATGTCCACACGCATAATACTGTGAGGCATGGCGAAACCCTCATAGATGGGCACAGCATGCGTCACACCGTCACCAGAATCAAGTACAACACCTGTCACACGACCCGTGGCATAACTGAACGAAAATTAAAAGAATTTGTTAGTATGTTGTTAATCAAAAGGTTTTTCTTTACTTACAGACTGAGTACTGCCTGCATGGAAACAAAGAGCGCTGGTGCATTGATGCCTTCAAAGAAGAATTCAGCAGCTTTTTCGCGGTTACGACGTGGATTCAATGGTGCCTCCGTGAGCAGAACAGGATGATCTTCCGTGAAAGTCGCTAATTGTTCCTATTCAAATATAAAAATTAAAAACCTGATGGTTGTTGCTTTTATTACCATACGTACTTTGCTATATATATAGCTCCATATGCGCTCCATGTCATTCCAGTCCGTCACAATGCCATGCTCCATGGGATAACGAATGCTAAGCAGGCCACGATGCTCTTCCGCCTTGGGTCCGACAAATATGTCGCCCTCCAAGGCGCCAGCCATTACCCGCACATGCTTTGGTCTGCCAATGCTGTGAGAAATGCAAGTTAATAACTTGACCAGTTAGTTATTATCTCATAGTTATACTTACTAATTGGGAAACCTGCACTTTGGAATGTGCTCACCAGCAAAGCCAGCTTTGATCACACCGGAGCCCTGCAAATGTAATTATTTTGATGAAATTCTCATTTCCAAACATTTACAGCTTTAGTTTTACACAAGCAACATATATACTTTTATTTCGAATTTATAAAATCGCGCACAATATGGACTCACGCATAATTCCCCAGACGGACATGTTGGCTGTTACACAAAGCTCACGCATCCAGCGCAAGTCAATTTTAAAATATGCACCACAAATTGGTCTCTCATGTGTGAACTATCGAACTCTGGGTGAAGCGGATACCTTCTACTTGGAATCCCAGAACTTCAGAGATTACTATCGCGATCCACTTGAAAAAGTACATCGTCCCCACCTGTTTAGACAGCATCATGGCACATGTGGTATTTTGCCGGATCGCAGCATTAAAATGTTAATGGGACCCGTCAATTGGGTAAGGGAACGCCAGCCAGTCGTATATCCCGAGAAATATAACAACCGCATGGATGGACGCATCCGAATCGGTGCTCATTTTGCACCACAAACTTCTATTGTTTGGACTCGTTAAAAACACATCTTTTCGCAACCAAATTGCATTTGTTAATATCTCAAAATTTAATAAACTCCATCAATTGGCAATTAGTCATTCTTTTGCATATATATAAACAGTTAATATGTTGGTTGAGAAAGTTTTATGCACAAAGGGACGAGGGTCGGGGGCAGCCAGGCTTATTCGTGTGTTAGTTTGGTGATGTCACTTGTCGCTGCAAAACGCTGACCAGGTGTTCCGGAAGCACCAAGGTTTCCATTTATTCAAATGTTTTTGTAAATGAATACTTACGTTATCAATGACCACAGGCTGATTGACGACGACATCATAAGGCTCCATTTTGTGCGTTTATAAAAAGAACAGCAAATTTTTCTTATTAAATCGCGGTGTCGTGTGCTGTGTGACCGCGTCGTGTGTGAAGCGAAATGCTAAATGCAAAAGTGCTGTCAAATTAATTAAAAAGTCCAAATGTTTTTGTTATGCGCTTATTTTTTTTATTATATCGCTTTCAGATCTGTTTTGCACGCTTTTAAAAAATAAGTTAAAAAGATTTCACACTGCTGCTTGAATTTTGCTCGTCCCTCTTTTGCTCAGCATACATTGCTTAAAGCGATTGCTTATCGATACTGTTGACCGTGTAATCGATGGTTTCGCTTTGTTTTTAATACAATCATTTTATTATTATGGCTGCATCAACAAATCCGGAAAAGAATTCAGAACTTAAGCCACCGCCTGGGCTAAGATCTTTGATTGATCACTTGATATCTGTGTATCCAGATCAACCGAACCCATTGCAGGTGACGACATTGCTAAAGTATTGGCTGGGCGGCTCCGATCCGCTGGACTACATTAGCATGTACAGCAACAATGGCCAGGGCGAAGAAAACGAAGTGAGAATTCTTCCACACTGGCATTATGTTAGTTTCGGACTTAGCGACTTGCACGGCGACCAGCGCGTGCACATGAAGGAAGAGCACACAACCCGATCCGGAATGGGATTTGAGCTGACTTTTCGACTGGCCAAAACGGAAGCAGAGCTGCGTCAAGAGCGCGAAAACCCGGATAAACCCATCAGGCCACCCACCTGGCCGGCAAATCTACTGCAATCTATTGCTCGCTACTGTTTCCAAACAGGCAACGGATTGTGCTTTGGGGACAATATTCCTTGGCGCAAGTGTTTGGATGGTAGCACAAATTCGCGAATGCAAAGTTTACTGGTAGCACAAGATCCCCAGCTGGGCTGCATTGACACACCTTTTGGCACTGTAGACTTTTGCCAAATAGTCGGCGTCACTGAGGAGGAAGTCGAACAGGCTTCACGCTGGAATGGTCGTGGCGTCTTGAATTTTCTCTCCAAGGATGTACAGACAGGAGGCGATTGGCTGGTCACAAACATGCAGCGCACAATGAGCGTGTTTGAATTGTTCCCCGAAACCCTGCTCAATCTGCAGGATGATCTGGAGAAGCAGGGTTCCGATTTGGCCGGAGTCAATGCAGAATTTACATTTCGAGAACAAAAGCCAACCAATATGATTAAGCAAGAAATTGACTTTCAGAGCTTAAACGAACGTTGCGCCAGCGAGGAGAACAATCGACCACTAACAGAGTCCCAGATGAAGCGTGAAGAACCGAGTTTCCCACAATCTATGTCAATGAGCAGCAACTCCTTGCATAAATCCTGTCCGCTTGACTATCAGCCACAAGCGCCCGACTGCATATCCCTTGATGGCATTGAAATCACACTGGCTCCCTATGCTGCAAAGTATCTACTTCTAGCCATCAAAGTAAATCCGATATAGAATTTTAATTTCAACGAATTAACTTCTGTTTTATTCCATTTCAGGATCGCATACGTCATGGTCGCCATTTCACGTTTAAGGCACAACATTTGGCCCTAACTCTCGTCGCTGAAACGGTAACAGGAGCTGCAGTTAGTGTTAGCGAACCCTTTGGTGTACTTGGCTATTGGATTCAGGTATTGATTCCTAACGATCTAGTGCCTCGCATGATGGAGGCATTCCGCAATGCACAATTGGATGGCAAGACGGAGCCAACACAACGTTTGGAATTCGATTGGCCCGATAAGAATTTTAAGTTAATTGTGGATCAACCGATTTGTGCGCTACCCACAGCAATGTCCATTGAGGAGCAGCTTATAAAATAACGCGTATATCTTAAAAGTATTATAAATTAACTAAAACATGAATCTTCCACTAACACGTAAGTTTTTAATATATGCACATATAATCAAACATTTTGTATTTGTGTGTAGCCTTAAAATACATAGTAAAAAAGCATCGTATATACTTGCATTGTCTGCTTGATGGCGCCAACAATAATAATTTCACAGATGATACTTCAACACCAGGGTCATCTTGTTAAGAAGAAATTTCTGCTGATGATGATAATATGCTTGCTGCTGATGCTGAGGCTGTTGGTGATGCTGCTTTGATGTATGAACATATGCTTGAACACGAAACGGATATGGCCAATTTATTTTAGCATAATAAAGTGTTGGAATTCAGTTTCTAATTCTGGGAATTGGAATCAATTGACCAAAAATCCACAACAACAAAATTGATGCCTGCCTGCCTGGCCTGCCAATTGATCATCATGTGATTTTACTAAAAAAAAAAAGAAAAACGGATGCATTTCAGTATTACGTTTTTTTGTTAAGGGCCACCAACAACAACAGCAATAAAATGCGTTCACTTTTGTTTAGTTTGTTTTTGTGGCTATCTTCGTTGCTGTTGGTCGTTGCCAACGGTTACCGCAAAACTTGAACATTTTTGTTTACTGCAGAGAAAGAGAACGTTATGAACGCTGCGAACTAGTGCTCCGATTAGGCGCCTCGAGAGTAAGTGACAAAATGTATTTTTGTTTTTGTTTTTTGCTTTTTATTTTTGCACCACAACGATTCGTGTAAAATAATTGAATTATTTTTCATTCCGTTGCCGGCAACGCAAGCGTTCGGTTGTGTTTTAATTTCCACTCGCAAATTCGTAACGACGTCTTCGGCTTCGTCACTTTGAGCGTCCATTCAGTGGCGGCGATAAACGCGCCGCGCAATTTCCCAACGGGATTTTTAGAACAATTTTAATAGAAATTATAGTGCATTTATATAAATTTACAAACGAAACAAACCACAAACAAACGCTACCATGTAGGTGAAATTTTAATTTCTATGCAGTAGTTTTGCATTGCATAAGCATTGACGCGGGTCTACCTTCGATTTTTGATTGTATGTACTGTGTTGCATGACCCCCCACATTTGGGACGCCTTCAGTTCCGAGAAACACAGAAAGACACGTGCACATTGATAATGCCTTGTACACATATGTAGTTGTTGTTGTGGCAAACAGATACAAAAACAGTAACATCAACAGATTTAAAACATTGTAGCGTCAAATATCATCACAGAGAATTCTTCTTGTTGCTGAGCTGTGCATATATATATATATTTTTTTTTTTTGATGAATTGTTATCAAATTTTTGGCATGTAATGCTTGTCAAAATATTATTATCGCGCGCATGTTATAACCCAATTTTTGGCAGAATAGTATATATTTACATTTTGTACAGACATATAACTACCTGACTTTCTGATTATTTACATAATTTACATGTTCACTTATTTTATGTGTGTTAAATTCCATTGCACGTGGCCATAAAATCTTATTCGTTTAAAAAAATTGCATTGTGTGCAGAATTGTGTTTATGCACCAGTTACAAAACGTGCTATATCAATATTAAGTGTTTATGAACTGCGCATTTATTGTTTTATAACAAAAAATTTTTTCTTTGTTCCTGAACAAAATAATTATCAATTTACAATTAATTAAAAGTACGCCTACTATTTGTGAAATTTGCTAAAAATGTTATTCAAAATCGTTAACATTCTATTTTTTAACAAGTTTAATTCAAATACTTTTTTTATAAATTTTGTTGTAAATATTTTTATTTTTACTGTAAATTTTCTTTAAAGCACTTTGAATTCTTTTTCCTATACAAAATATTAGATGAAGTTTTTTAAATTATTTGTCAGTGCTATTAACTTTTTGAACATAATTATTTAATAGGCGATATTCCTACAAGGATTCGAACCTTTATGCCTTTATAAAAAAATCGTAAACCTTTTACACGACATAGTTAGTTCTTACATATAGTTTATCAGTTTTCTGTCCTCGAAAGACGAGCACTCTTAAATTGAATTTGTCTAAATTGTAGTTGAAAATGCGGCGAGACAAATGATGATAATTACAATTAAATCTTAGATCGCGTCACTTAAGCAGCTAAATTTTTAAAGATACGGCAACTAGTTGGGTCGTAAACCGCATAGACGCATACTAATCTGATAGTGCCCAGTAACAAACAAAGACAAACTAACTGTAATCAGTTAAAAATTTCAGTAACCGCACGAAGCAATGGCTGAGAACGAACCGTTAGACACAGCTGCCAGTCAGACAAATGGACGCATATTGAGCGCTGCGGATCGCGCCAATGGACACACAGCCAGCAATGGGCATGGACACAAGGATAGAACGACAAATGGCAAGATAAACGAGAATGGACCACAGCAACAACAACAACAACAGCAGCAGCAGCATATTGAGGCACCATGTTGTCGAGATATACACGGCAAGGAGCCACCCGATGGCGGGGCTCGAGCCTGGTTGGTTATGATCAGTGCCTTTCTATGCAACGGTGTCATCTTCGGCCTAATCAATACATACGGCGTGCTGCACAAGCTCCTAACCGAACGACTAACGGCCCAAGGCGATACGGAAGCCAACAGCAAAGCGGGTAAGCAATAGCTTTATACCCCACACTAATATCAATTGCTGCGAGGTTTGTGGTTGGCGTTTGTCCACAGAGAGAAAAGCCTACAGTTCGATCTAAATCATTAAATTTTTATGTTGTTTTATTTGCATCAATTTTCTCACTGTGTACACAAGCAATTTGCCAAACGTACTTAATCCCTTAAGAGTGGGGCCAAAGGCAAATTGATTCGGAATTCGTGACAATCCTCAATTGATTGTAATTATGCAGAAGGCACAACAGATTAAGTAGTATTGTATGGGAGTGGAACAGTTGTTTTGCCCATCAAATTGACAGCATTTAATTACTTATTCTACATTGATTTACACACTTATGTTTATATGTACACATATATGACCATACTTAATATATTTGTGATAAGAGCTTTGAACTCCCGAGGTGATTTCGTGCTGATTTTTGCCTATCATATGAATGAAGTGTAAATAAAACTTTCGAAATTCAATCCCCAAAAACTTGCCGAGCTTATAGAAAAAACGGTTGTTGGAATTTGTCATTTAAGAAAATAAACAGTAATGGACAAACGATCCCGACAGATATTCCTGTGTCGCTTGAGTTCAATAAAACTTGGCACATGTAAGTTTGCGAAGTACATTGTATGTATGTATGTATATAAGTCGCTATGCGAGACCAACATCGTCGACGTCAAGTGAATTAAATTGCTTAAAGTTTTATTGGATCACAAAACGTTATTCACCACGTCGGCAATGACGATGTCAAGTCGATGAGAGTTGAAAAACTGAGAATTATTTTTTTTCAACAGCAACAAAAGGTCGTTTGCAGCGCAATAATTCTGCGTGCTAATCTAAGATTGAACACACTGCAAAATATTTTGATCATGTGCTAAGAAATTCAACATTTAAAATTCTTTTTACATAAAAAACTTTGTCGATTCGGAAAAATATGAAAAAATCTTTTTAGTGATAGGATAAAATTTGCAAATTTTTTGAAGCTTTTCTCACCACTTTCTTGAAGTGTTAAATAAATATATATACTTATGACAGAATATTAAAATTTAGCGTGAAGTGGTCTGGTCCGGAATATATACTATATATGTATGAAAATCGCAGCTATTCGACTATCAGCGTAGAAAAAACTGGTGACGTCGTGTGAAAGCAAAACAAAGTTCAATTGATTTAAGTCTTCTTTGTCAAGGTTTGATTGTTTTGGGCGTACGAAGACATTGCGCATACGCCGCGTTAAGCGACTTGTTTTGGTTGGCAAGGTGGTGGGCTACGATGCTTTTAAAAAAAAAGACCAGTTGCATTGAACTAAAGACAAGAGACAAAAGCCGCGTCCAAAGACGCGTCCATAATGAATGGCAAAATTGCGCAGGCCGCATGCCACATGCCACTGACCCAGTTACTTGGTCGACTAGCGTTTGGCAACGACTTGGAAGCCCTCCAAGTGTAGCACCACCGCCACCGCTGCTTGACAGCGATCCTCCCAAGTGTTGGGTCACCCACCAGCTTAGAGCAGCTCTTGCTTGCTCAACTAACTGGTTGAGTGGAATAAGTTCCGCCATATGATTAAAGCTTGATTCGTAATCCGAGTCCAAGCCCGCTTCAATAAGTACTTTACATCTTAGTGTTTTAAGCTTATAAGTAGTGAACCCACACAGATATATATACTTTTCCAAGTGTCAATAATACCAATCCACGCGTATTAATTGCAAGTCGTAGTTTAAATATGGTCGTATAATTGTTATACTAGTCAAGAATGAAACTGATAACCCAATAAGCTTTTGAGTATATTTGGAAACATGAAGAATATTGACTCAATTCATAAATTTAATATAATTCTCGAGTTTAAGCTTTGAGTTCAGGGAATTTGAACATTTACTATACATAGTACTACGTAGTATTTTTTAAATTGATTTTCAAGACGTCACTATTTGAATGAATGAATGAATATGAAATTTGTTGTTGCTTGATTTAAATGATATTTTCTAGTTTATATAAAACTGTTGATTCGTTTGCGTGTGTCGACAAATGTAGTTACGGAATGAAAAAGTTAAGCGTCGAAATTTAAACACCACAAGTTTGATCGATTTTTAATAAAGTTATTATAGTTTTTATTAGATACTCCCGTTTAAGGTATGCATGTTATATCTATAGTCAATGCTCTTGCTTTTTTTGTGGTACAATCATCGATTTGCCTGCTAAAAGTTGATGTAATGTTTGCTATGTCTGCCGTCAGTTTTATACTTTGTTATTTTTAAAGACCTTTTGCAATGTTTCAGAAAAGAATTATCTAATATGTATTTCTGTGCCCGAACACTTTTGCACTCTCCGTTTGCTCAGCTCTCTCTGGCGAGTGTATGTTTGTGCACAAGTGCTATAAACTGCCTCTTTCTCTCTCTCAGTCTCTCTCATTCTTGTTGCGTTTTATTTTTGCCGACATCGTTAACGAGACTGAAACGCCGACATCGGGCGCCGGCTCTGGCATTGACATTGAAATTTGTGTTTGTTCTCGTTGCCGGGTTGTCATAGTTGCCCAAATTGCAAGAGAACTATATACATAGTATTTCCGTACGAAGCATTTTAAAGTGCATGTGTGGGATACTAAGTGTGTGTGTACGTGTGTGATGAGAATGTTTTTTTTTTGGCGGTATTGATTACACTGGGGTGCTTGGCATAATGCGGACATGAATTTGCATAGACATCATGTGAATGTAGGTCAAGTCTAAATTTAGGATGAGAGAAATATATTTCTTTATAAGAGAAATAATTCACTTAATTGTTTTTTGGTTTTGCTGTTTTACTTAATATTTAATGCCGTTTATGTATTCTGTATTAGATAGTTCTAGTATTGTTTTGCTCTTTTATTTTGCAAACAATTGTTGATCTTTTGAGCTAATTTTCATAGTTGACAGCTGCGGCATTTGCATTTAGCGATACCGGACGTTGACACTCTCGATTTCATCGCTCAAACTGACTTATTAAATTATACATTATCACGGCTTGCGTGAAGCTTATCAAATCTGGGTCGTCAATGCATCAATCGAACAAAGAAGTAACCCAAATCTGTCAGTTAGGTGTTATTCACGTTCTAAAACTATGCGCAAAAGTGTTGAGGTTTCACGCATCGATTGCAAGCAATATATGATTGAATTACAAAGTGCAGTTGCAGCTAAGAAAGTGACTTGATAAATAATATTAAATCATCAAAATGATGTGTGAAATTGAATCTTATAGTTTTACTAAGCAAGCTTCAGTAACTGTTAAATTTCGTACCTTTTTTATGTAAATAATAAAATCTCAGAGAATTCAACCTATTTAAATTAATTTCACTATTTTAGTAATTAATAAATTAAGCTAAAATATTTTTTTGGAATAAATTAACTGAAGTTTCCTGGGTCAAATAAATTCCGCATTGTTTCCACGAAAATAGAATTTCAGTTCGATTGGATTTAATCTTTTTATTTCTACTTAAGAATAGAAATTTTGATAATAACATTTCTACTCACTTAAATTCTTAAATAGATTTCGATTCTTTCCTACCCGCACATATTTGCAATTTGCTAATCCCATTGAGTCACCCGATCGTGCCAAGTGTGCAAATTGCTCAATCGAATTAGGTTTTGCATAAACTCTTTGATTGCAATCATGCGTTCCACAGCATCAGCGTTAATTGTCAGCTGCTGGCGGGGGCAGAATATGGAAAAAACACTTCATTTCACAATTAACCGCAATTACTTGAGATTCGATTATTATTTAAAGCAACTTGTAGGCTTTTATATATGTGCCGATTATGCAAAACTAAATGATTGGAAAAATGAGAAGAGATGTATTGAATATTCAATCGAATATTTTTGAAAACCACAACCAATTTTTTCAAAAATATTGCGATAAACTTAAGAACTTTAATAAGTTTATGAATTTGACTTCTATTCGTTTGATTAAAAGAAAATTTTAAGAGAAATAATTTTGAAGTTTTGGTTACAAAATGTCGAGCTGTTAAATTAAGATTATACATTATTAAAGTGGCTCTTTCTTTTATTCTTTTATTGCAGCTCTGGTTGGCTCCTTGGCTATTGGCACCACATTCTTTTTGTCACCTGTTGCTGGTGTGCTCACCGACAAGATTGGCCTGCGCCTGACAACCTTTATGGGTGGCATGCTTGCCTCGGGTGGATTGTTGCTCTCATCGTTTTGTTCTGAGAACATAAGTGCCTTGTACTTTACATATGGCATTATGTTTGGACTGGGCGGTGCTTTAGCCTATACGCCCACTTTGGCCATATTGGGACATTACTTTAAACGCTATTTGGGCAAGGTGAGCGGCTTTGTTACAGCTGGCTCTAGTGTATTTACTGTTATACTGCCACCTGGTTTGGATAGTCTGCTGAAAAACTATGGCCTAGAGACGACTTTGAGAGTAGGTAACTTTAAAATTTATCAATTTATAGTTTCTTATTAATTTGTATTTTACAGATAATGAGTCTTATGGCTGCATTTATTATAGTCTGTTCGTTTGTCTACAAGCCATTGCATTTGCCGCTGGACTTGCCCAAGAAAAAGAGTGGACGCTCGCGTTTCAATGTGTTATTGCGTTCCATTGTCAATGTCGATATCTGGAAGAAGAAGCGTTATGTCATCTGGGCTTTGTGTGTGCCACTTGCGCTCTTTGGCTACTTTGTGCCATACGTGCATATGATGAAGTTTGTAGAGACCTCGTTCCCTGGCAAGGATGTCAACTTACCTGTCATGTGCATTGGCATTACGTCTGGTATTGGCCGTTTGATGTTTGGTGTCATCGCTGATATGCCTGGAGTAAATCGGATGTATTTGCAGCAATTGTCGCTTGTTTGCATTGGTCTGGTCACACTGTTGCTGCCTTTGACCAGCTCCTATGCGATACTCGTTACGTTTGCCTTGGTCATGGGTCTCTTTGATGGTTGTTTTATTTCGTTGATGGGTCCGATTGCCTACGAGATCTGTGGTCCTTCAGGTGCAACTCAAGCGATTGGTTTTCTGCTGGGATTGTGCTCACTACCTTTGACTATTGGTCCACCAGTTGCCGGCTACATTTTCGATAGCACAGGATCGTATACTTTACCACTGATATTAGCTGGACTGCCGCCATTAGTTGGCTCTTCGTTGTTGTTCCTTATGCGTTGCGTTAAGGTTGACTCAAGTAGTAAAACGAATGGAGTTTCTACTCCTCAAAACAGTGACATTGAAAATTCATCAAATGGTGATTATCGCATGAGTGGTAAGCTTAGAATTCTATGTGTTTTCTATGGTCAGCTAATTACCTTTGCATTTTCTTTCTATTTTAGGCGTAAAGTCTAGCGCACCTCTTATGGGTGAAAACGGAACCAATGGCTCACTGTCAAATGGACATCTAACTAATGGATCAGCGATTGGTTTGTTTATAACATAAATATAATTATACTTTAACCATTAACCTTCCATTTTCCTTAACTCAAGCTATAAGATCCAGTTCACCGGTTATGGGTTCCACAACAAATGCGAATGGGAGCAATGGCCAAATGTCTAATGGACATGTGGAATCGATTGATCCAACAACTGGTTCGTACCTTGAATCTCTATGCCCATCGAGCAACGACTTCGGTCAACGCCCAGATAGTATTACTGCTTGCTGCTCCTCAGATATATGCGTTCATCCCAGTAGTTCGACTAACAAACACAATTCGTTTCCCATCTCATCTCACACTGCTTTGGTTGAGTATAGTTTTAGATCTCAGACTGCTGTAGATGATACTAAAAAACGCCGTTATAAGTATTCAATCTATTAACCATTTGTTAGCTTTGTATCCTTTTGATATTTAAAGTTTTATTTTGTAGAGATAATTTAGACTGGCATTTTTTCTTTAATTTCGTACATGATTATTTCCATTCTTGGGACTATTTTAGTATCATTTGCCACAAATCACAAACGTCTTTACAATATAACTAAGATGCAGATTATTCGTTTGTACGATATAATATTACTAATCTAGTATTAAGTGCTTTATAGATCTTAGGTTGCACCGCCATATTTGATGTACTATATTCTACTTCATGTGTATGTTATGTAACTGCTGCACATTGTGTTAAATAATGCTTAATAGACTATTTTTGGAAACTGCATGGAACTTATAAAACTGTTTTATAATAAATGATATAAGCTAACCCTAACTATCATGTAAATTTTTCAGAGACACTCACCGACAGGCCCGGATCCTAGATAAAGTCGCTGTCGTCTACTAACTCAAAATTCCACAAAATATAAAAGAAAATCAACATAATTCTTTACCATTAAAAAAAAACTTCTGCCATTTTAATCTATTATCATATCGCTATCAAACGTATCTAGCGCATAAAGAAAGGTGTTCATTTTGACTTTATTTTGTACATGATGTGAGTGGATGTGAGAATGTACAAATTATGAATATGACCTTTTGTTGGAGAGACTTGTGTACTTGTTGTACATAATAATGTTATACTTATTTTTCATAAATGTATACTATAGGCTAAGTAATATTTCAAATGCAAAACAAAATAATAAAACCTATATAATATGATAAGAAATATTTCAATGTTTTTTTTTTTTTATTTCATTAAAACTATAGGAAATGTTATTATTCATCTTATACCTAAACAAAGCTTTATTTCTTCAATTTATGACATGTTGAAAAATTAAGAAACTCATTAAATTGTCAGCTAATATTATATTTTAATTATTAGTTAACACAAAAATATGATCGTTGGGCGTTTATACCTTCAATAAACTGTGTGACAAAACGCACAGCTAACAAACAGTTGGAAGTGCCGGCTTATATAAGTCAGCTAATATTAAGTGCTACCTGATTGGAATTGGCCAATTTATGACGTATGGGCCAATTTGGCAGAGCAAGAAAGAGAGCGAGAGTATTTTGGCTGGTAACTGTTACCGATAAGTGCAAAATATAGCTATTTGTATGCAGGCGCTGATCAATAATTCGAATAAAAAAATAAAAAAAACTATTGTTAGGGGTCATTGATGCGAACACACCCGCACTCTGCGCCCAATTCCCGACTTTCGGCTTTCTATATGATTGCTTAGATTTCTAACGATTTTTAAATCACAATTTAGCAACACGCCTGTCGATACACGCACAGGGTAATATCTCTCGAAGGGGCCTTAAAAAGTCAGCGCGTCCGGCATATAAAAAGTCGTTGCTTACAAATAATTGTAATTATAGTATTGACGCGCTTTCAAGCGTTCAGTTCGTTCGGGTCGGCACCAAACAATCAAGGCTCTAAGTGGATATACTTTGACATCTTTTTGAAGAAAAAATAGTTAATAATGTTGACGTGGCAATTGTGGATCGCCTTGCTGTTCGTTTTGTGGTTTTACTTCTTGTGGACTCGTCGCAGATTCTATCTTTTAGCTCTTAAAATACCAGGTCCCCTAGGATATCCAATAGTTGGCATGGCCCACAAATTGGCTCGCAGGGAAAGTACGTGGAATACGAAAAATTTCAAATTACAGCAATTAAAAAGTGTTATGTTTCTTATGAGCAGATGTGTTGCGAGAATTTGGCATCTATTTGGAAAAACATGGATCCACAATATTTTCGTGGCTGGGTCCAATACCCTTTATTATTGTGAGCGATCCACAAGTCATACAGGACATTTTTACCTCTCCACATTGCGTAAACAAGGGTATTATCTACAGGTCTATTGATGACGGTGCTGGCATGGGATTATTTAGCTTGCCAGGTAAAAAGGGTTTTTGAAAATCATCATCACTGTCCGAGAAAAATTCCTAGATTAATACATATAATATATGAGCAAATAATAATATGAAAGTATAAAAACTGAACTATCTTTTTGGCAGTAAAACTTGTTCCTAATCAGAATTAAAATAAAAACATAAAGGTGTAGCTTTAAATTCAAGCAAAAAGGATTTCAGTTAAAAGCCGAAAAAAGTTTAACAATATAAAAAAAAACTTATAATTTATTATTTAACTTCTTGGAAGTAATTTGACTTGTTTTATAAAACAAGATGATTGCTAGTTGGTATATTTTTTTGCATTCACAACACTTTTTTTCATTCCGATGAATCCTTTTTTATTTGAGTGCAGAGCCCCGGTGGAGCATTCACCGGAAGCTACTGAATCCAGCGTTTGGACACAAGGTGATTCTTAGTTTTCTACCCATTTTTAACAATGAGTCGGGATCTTTAGTTAAACAGCTGGATATGATAGTCGGTGAGGGCGAAAAGGATATAATACCGATGCTGCAGGCAATGACCTTGAGCATAGCAACTCGTGAGTTAAAAATTGGAATCGATAGATGTTGATTGTATTCCTCTTAATAATTTGTAATATTTCATTCTCTTTAAGTACAGAAACAACAATGGGCAACGATGTAAAGTTCGAAGAAAACTTAAATAAGAGCAATCTATTGGCGGATTATCAATGGTAAGTTATTTGCAAAATGGAATAAATGAAATTTGCTATTCGTTATTAGTCTTTTGGAAACCATGACAGATATGTGCTTTTCCCCTTGGCTGAGTATCAAAGCTTTGAGACAACTATGTGGCAAGGACGAACATTACTCATGCTCCAAATTGAAAATACGTAGATTTATCAGAAAGGTTATAACACCTATACACCATAACTGATTTTAAATAATTAATTTATTTTATCTTTCAGCTTATTGAAAACAAAATGGCTAAAGATACAAAAATTGGCCTGCAACCGCAAGATAAAAACATATTTCTTAACCTTGCAATCGATCTGATGAGACGCGGCATGTTCACCTGGAAGAATGTAGAAGATGAATCGAATGTGATTGTTTTTGGAGCTTTTGAGACAACCGCTAATACGGTAGCATACACATTGATTCTTCTCTCAATGTTTCCTCAGTATCAAGAAAAAGCATTTGAGGAGATTCTCGCGTTGTTTCCAAAAAGTGGAGACTTTGATGTTACCTATGCTGATACACAGGAAATGGTCTACTTGGACTTGATATTGAATGAATCGATGAGAGTGATGCCACCAGTTCCAGTCGTTTCTCGTCAAACATCTCAGGACTTACTCCTTTCAAATGGCGTTGTCGTTCCGAAGGGAATCCAAATTGCCATCGATATTTATCATTTGCATCGTAGTAAGAAAATTTGGGGCGAGGATGCGGAGAACTTCAATCCGGATCACTTCCTACCTCAACATTTACAAGATAAGCATCCCTACGCTTATATACCCTTCACAAAAGGCTTACGCAATTGCATAGGTATCTCAAATTTTAATAAACAATTTCTGTTAGAACATATTTAATTTTGTTTATTATTCTTCTAGGTTGGAAATATGCTTTAATATCGGCAAAAGTAACTTTGGCTAAATTGCTGAGAAACTACAGATTTTCAACCAGCTATAAATTTGAAGATCTTGTCTTTGTCGAGGATATAACCATTAAACTAGAGACAGTGCCAAGACTGGAAGTACATCAAAGAATTTGATGGATGTTACAGATTCTTTTAAAAATTAATTGGTTTTTGTATAAATGTGTCAATAATAGCTACAACTGATCAAATTACTCTTGTATTCAATGGTAACTCAAACGGATTATAAATATTTTCAAATAATGGGTTACGTATTTCTTAAAATACGTTTGTTATGTTTGCTGTTAAAAAATAACAACATAAATGGTTTCAAACATTATCGCATGCCATAGATATAATTAATGGCGTTGTCCAACATTGCGGTATGTGAGCTATCGCATTCGTTGATGTATCGATGTTTTGTCAGCTTGCCGGCTTGTACAGAATTTTATTTATTTTTTTGTAATTGTGTTTCGCTATGTCGTCGCTCACAGATGTCTTGGACCTAAACAAAACGGAGCTATTTGCAAAAATACGCAATAGTTTACCAATATTGCCACACACACAAAATATAATAGACTGCAAAGATGATCTGCTATACGCATGGGACTCCTATGAATCCTGCTTGCTGGCCACAAATTGGCGCGCGTCGTTACTGCAAGAGAAAGCAGCAAAGCGTCAAAAGGTCAGCTATCAGACGCTGATTCCATCGCATACAATTGGTTTACATGTGGAGCGTGTGACCGCATCCAATGAAGGTTCGCTGGTTGCATTGAGTGGTCCGCGTGGTGTCTCCATCTTGGAAGTACCACGCCGCTGTGGACCCGATGGCAACTTCATGGATGGTAAGCCACGCATAACGTGTCGCACATATAATCTGGACGCAGAGCTTTTTAAAAAAAACCCACAGCTTGAGGTGCGGCAGCTGCGTTGGCATCCAGATTCCGTATCCGATTCAACGCTCCTTGTTCTGCTTTCGAACAACACAATTCGAGTGTATGATCACGCCAAGCTGCGCCATTTGTGGAAAGTGGGCCCGCAAATGGCCAAAACGAGTGCAAATAAATCCCTAACAGACTTCGGTGAGATGTCAGTTGATTTTGACATTGCGCCCGCTGTTAAATCTCGTGGCACAGCTGAAAATAAAACAGATGCTAGCTTGTCCAAATCTGTCAGCTTGTCCCAATCTACAAGCTTGTCCAAATCTACGACTGTTGATGGAAAAGCCAAAAAGGAGAAAGTTGAATGGCCTATTGTCATATTGCGTGAGAATGGCAATATATACATGCTGCTAACTAGGATTGATTCATCGGTGACACGTCTTCAGGGCCCCATTACAATAACACCACAGACAAGCGCCAATTATGGATTGGAGTCGTGTGCTTTGTTGATAATACCGTCACTACCGCCAACTGTTATTATTGCGGAGTCGACAGGCAAGCTGCATCATGCCTTGTTGCTTGAGGCTGAAGCTGCAGAGCTTTCATTTAGTGAAGTAGATGATTTCCTGCTCATCGAGCCGTCAGAGTGGACTTTAAACGTAACTGAAACCGTAGAGCTAGAATTGGGACTTTCCGCAACAGCTGGCGACACCTTTAGCTGTCCAATATACCTCAAGCGTGATTTCATCAATGAGATGCGTTATTTTGCCTATCACAATGCTGGCTTGCACATCATAACAGTTAACTTTATATCTGAACTGCAGCGTTTTCTGGACAGCGAGGAGGAAGACAACCAACTGATTCTAACAACACCTTCGAGTGCTGAATACATTCTATGCACCAAGTTTGATTCCAGTGAACGCATAAATGCCGTTCTTGGCATTGCTCTTATGCAAATGCCCGCTGGACTTGTCCTCTTGTTGAGCAGCGGTCAAGTGATAAGTTTAAAACTGGTCGTAGATGCTCAACTCCTTGTAACTGCCAAAGAGCATCAACAACACACCGCCAACGAGTCTGCGTTCGAGCAGCTGGGAGGAACTCCATCCTTTGCAGATGATATTAAAGCTATGCTACAGCGCAGCGTTAGTCAGCCAATCCTTGCTGACAAGTTGTCATCACAATCCGCTCACGAGCGCTATGAGCTACTCAATCAGGCGATCGAAGTTCTGCGTACCCAGTACCTCAAGCGACATGAGCTGGTACGCTTGGAGTTTGCCAAACGCATCAATTGCATCAAGCTGCAGAAAAAACAGCAGCTAGACGAGATCAAAAGTCTGGAGAACGAACGAGAAGTCATCAGTGAGCGAGCCCACAAGCTTGCCGAGCGTTTCGAGGAGATCAGCGATAATCAAGAAATGCTTGTGCGTCGTTGCCAAAAGCTTATGCAGGATGCAAATGCTGCTTTGCCTAACAGCATCGTCGCTGAACGTGAGTTTGCCTCAGAGGTGGCGCGCATCAATACGTCCACCAAGAGCATGGCTGCCGCTTTAGACAAAGCCAAGCGGGACTTGAACAAACAACGTTTTCATATTGCCAAATCTCAGGAGAGTGCCAAGAACAATGCTTATAAGCTGCCAGAGAAACAGCATCGCACCATCACCGAGATCCTGACCCAGCTGTCCTCTGAGATTGATCGTCAAATAACTGATACCAAGCGCATTAATAAGATAATGGGCGTATAAAAACTCTTAAGTATGTAATGTAAGTTAAATTCATAAAATTTATTATTTGTGCTCCCGTTAAAAGTTTCAAACATTTGCTTGATTTTAGTATTAAAACTGAAGATATAACGAATAATGTTGAGTTTAAGCCTAACCAATTCAATTCAATTCTATTATTCTATTATTTCTTAAATTGTTTTGAAATTTTTTTAGCTACATCGGTAAACAAAGCTAAAAATAATCTTTTTAACAACAGAGCGAAAGAATTGCTGACGATAATGAATTTGTCAGACAAACAAAACAACTTATTTGTCATAGATGAGGGGCTCAACTTTAACAACACAGCACTTTAAGTTGCTCAATTTTTTGTGAGGTATTCTTTAAACAGATATTCCACATGTAGATTGATACGTACATACACATGTAGAACACATACTTACGTACATATACGACTATTGAACTTCGATCAGAATTGATTCAGAAAATTTGCATGTCTAATGTCTTAAGTAAGTGATTTAAGAATTGTTTTTTTGCGATATAGTTGCTGTCTGCCGACAGTTTGTAAGCGAACCTTTTGGAGTCGATGTCGCGTCGAGGTATAGCTTGCAGAAATGACATCGGAATTTCTGCGCAGATTCCTTGTGGTCTGCACCCACATGTCAAACTATATCAAAACCAATTCACCCTTTGTGATTGAGGCGTTGATGGTGTCGCTGTGCTTTGGTGCTATCATCAGCCGATATATAGTCCTAGTGTAGCTGATATACTACCAATATAACATCTCATCATGAGAATAAAAATAAAATGACAAAACGACAACTTCCTCTAAATAGAACTAAATTTGTATTTGTGTGTGTAAGAAGGATATTCTAAAGTTTTGGCTTCTCAATTAGATGTATATAGAATGCGGGATTTTGCACAACATTCATTTCCTTAAAGTCCCCGAAGAGCTTGTGCTTGGCCTGGCTGCCAAAGATTTCGGTAAGGATAGCTGTAAAGCGTTTCAGCTCATGTGGATAATAGGAGAGGCGGAATTCGCTGGCCAGCTTGTTACCCTCAATCTGGTAGTCCATGGAAACTAAAGCTGGCTTGCCGCAGTAGAACAGAATCGATGTTTTGATGTCCGCTGTATGGCTTGTCTATAATAAAAATATAATAAATATTTATTTCAATATGCAAGTCATTATTGAATGACTCGATTATAATGATTCTGATGTTTTTGTCGGATTTTATTTAAAGCGACTTTCAAACGCGTTATCAGTGAGACGATGACTGATCATATTTTACAAATGTGTCGTTGAATTGTTTTTAATTGAAAGTGGATGTGTTATAGTAAAAGAAGTGGGGTTGGGAAAACTTACGTTATAGTAAATGCTCTTGGCAGGTGTGGAGCCAGTCTCAAGGATGTTGTCATAGTTGCGATGATCAATTAGAAGGATGCCGCCTGGTTTCAAACACTTCTCAAAATTCTTTATAGCCTGTTTGTGTTCACGCTGATCACCAAAACTGTCGGTCAAATGGGCAAAGGAATTGCCCAGACAAATGACAGCATCGAATCCACTCTGACGATGCTCCTGAATATCATCGTACAGTGAAAGCCAATTGGCCTCTTCAATAACTACGGAAGTCACAAAAGGTTAGACCCAGGTTGATAAACATTTTGAAATATATTCCAATTTACTCCATTGGTCAAATCCGGCTTCCTTGCGACGATTCCAACGTTCCTTCAGCGCATATTTCAACATTTTATCGGAAGCATCAACGGAAGTAACCTCAAAGCCCTCTTCCAGCAGCATTATTGAATCCACGCTAAAAAAGTTGATTAAATATAACAACATATTTATATGAAGTCCAAAAATCTTTCAGTCTTACCCTGTTCCGCATGCCACATCGAGGATGCGTTTGCAGCCCTTCTGACGCAGCAAATCAACCAGAAAATTCTTGTAGTTGTCCGTTCGGGAGTTCTTATCACCGATAAAAATTTCCCAAACCTTAGCTGCCTTGCCATCGGCATATTGATCGCGCACTCCTTCGGCAGAGATGCCATCAGATCGGGTAACGAACACACTATCAGCTGAGGTTGGCATCTTTCAAAAACGTTTCGCACTGGCCAGCAGATCAAACACAAATAACTTGTCAATGCGGATCCACTTCCCATAAAATCTCCCGGCAATAGCAGCGGCTTACACACATCCATATACATATGTATATTCGCTCATAATCTTATCAGTTGTCGTCGAAAGTGACCTGAGCTGGCAACGGCTCTGTAAAACTTTTCATAGCAAACTCCTAAAGCAACATCTGCCTCCTCTGAGCATACACGTTTCGCTTTTTTTATATTTAATGATGACCTGGCACTGACCTTGTTGTGATTAGTCCCAACTACAGTGACTCAAAATAATCAAAATTATTATTTGACAACAATACGTCATGCTAAATTTTGTGAAAAAACAATAACAAGCCTTTGAAAAGGTGCAGTTTTTTGAAAAGCTCTTAAATAAAGATACAATTATATTTTTTTTCAAAGATTAACAACAAAAAATTCATAGATATTCATTTTATTTCAATAAGCTTAGTAAATATTGCACTGCGTTGAAAACTAGAATAAAATATATTGTTTTAATGATGTTTCGTATTGCACGTTAGTTTAAATTGCTTGTCTTAAGAAATAATGTCACGAGTTCGTTTATGTATAACTTTAATAATATCAAATAATGATTACGTTTCGCAAGATAATTATTTAATGCTAGTTGAGCAAAAATTATCTTGTGAAACATAAGCTGTCTTATATTCAAATAATATCCTTAATTATTTTGTATGTGAGTAAGAATCATGAAACTTATAAACTTATGGATTTGAGTATAAATTGTATTCAAATTCTATGGCAAATACCCCAACGAATCCTCGAGAGAAGCGCTAACGGCACGCATAGATTGATAGCTAGCCATGCGACTTCTGCTCACACTGCTTCGAATAGAGGCAGCCTTTTCCAGTGCCTTGATGTTGATCAACAGATCGTCGGCACTGCACGTTTTCTGAGATCCATTCTTATGCATAGGCAGGGACAGGGGTATAATCATGCCATTACCAGTGCACATCAGTCGATCGGTGCTAAAGGATTCACGTGTGCGATAAAGAGATCGACGCGTGGAGGATGCATTAGAATGACAACTGCCGTGGCTGGAGCGCATAGCTTGCTTCTGCTGATTTACCATAGGCGAACAGAGACTCTTAATATCCGTCGTCTGACTTAGTTTCATGTCAGCAAACACAGCTGCCGCCTCTACGCTTTTCTTCACGCTAAGTGCCTCATGGGGCTGCACCGACTTACTATTGCCACCAATTGTGAACAGTTCGTAGTCCAGGCCCAGTTTTTCGCTGGGCTTGCCCTTTCTCGATGCCGCTCGCGACTTGGGTCGCAGATTAAGTGAATCCTCACTGTTATTTGCGGTATTTGTGCGCTGCCGGCGATGGGAGCGTTTGCAATAGCATTTGCTGGCACTCACACAGCTATCTGTATCGCACCAGGTTGTTGTGTCCGAGTGCGTATTGGCCGAGTCATGCTCCAGTGTGCTGTTTGGTTCCTCCTCCACCATGGAACAGTAGCACTTCTCATCCGATTTGCACGATACCAATGAATGTCGATTGGCAACTACTGTGCCAGCATTGCCAGTTGACTTGCGTGAATTAGCCATGGCCATATTCCTTTCATTCTTCTGCCGTATCTTATGATTGAGATGCTCCGTGCGCAGACTACAATAACAGCGATCAGCTGAAGCACAGGTGCAGGATTCCGAATCATAGCTGCACTCGGAACAGGAGACATACCTGTTGTGAGTTGGGATAAATCTGATTAGAAATTAATCGAATACAAAATGTATGTACATACAATTAAGTTTAACCATAAGTAAATACATTCAAAGTTCTTTTTAGTTATGCTTAAATATTTGTGCTTACCCACTGCTGCTGTTGCGATTGAGTCCTTGCAATGCATGCTCATTGCGCACCACGGATACATCGGAGCCGCTTGTAGCCGCCCGATTACGTTGATGCTGCTGCGAATGGCTTTGAATTGTCGGCGGTCCAATAATGATCGGTGGCGTTATTCGACGTTTGTTTGAGTCATTGCTTATAGCCGGCGTGTCTTTGGTTCTTGTCGGTTTGGCCAACTTGCCGCGACAAGAGCGAAATTGTCCTAGCTGAAATACTTTCTTCAGACTTTTGGTGCCAAAGAATATGCTCTTCGGTTTCTTCTGCAAGAGCATTTAAAAACGAATTATATGAAATGTTCGTAAAAAAATATATCTACATCTCCTAGTTACCTGTGGTGCACTGACGCTCGCATTGCGCTTTTGTTTCTTCTTTTTTTGGCGGCGCATAATATTCTTGGAGCGCTGAAAGAGTTCATCCTGTGTGAGCGTAACGGCCAACTTCAAAAGGAACTCCTTATAGATGGGCTTCAGATCGTTGAAGGACATGCCATCGGCATCGATTATGGCATATAGAATATCATCAAGCGAGTGCAGATTCTCATGAAGTCGAAATTCATTAAACAATTCACTGAAACCAAGTGGGGAACTAGAAATACAATTCAAACGATGCCAATCAACCAAACCAAACCTTCTCACCCAGGATGCAAACTATGTTAAGGCCAACCCAAAGGCCAGTGTCAGCTAAATACAACAGTTGGCACAGAAAAAGAGCTGACCCTGGCCACATTAACTGGTTGGTATTGGTACTCACCCTCCACCACCACCGCCTAGCTTTCCCGAGTTTGTGCGCCGTGCTGCTCTCGACTTGTAACGAGTTAGTCCGCCGGTGTTGAGAAAACTGCCCGATCTAGGAATTGCCACACGCGTCAAAATATCACCATCCCCAGCAGCTGCTGCTGCTGCACCAGCACCCACAAGATCGCTTATCTTGCGACCATTTGGCGTTGGCGTCGTAGATCGCTTGACATGCCCGTTTTGTTGGTGATGCAATCGATTCACGTGTCCATTGCTAGACACAATGTTAGTACTGACGTTGTTGCTGTTGTTCGTTTCGGAGCTAATCTTGAAGTTTCCTGGAACATTTGGAGCCGGAACAGGTGGTGCACGTTTCGTTTTGTGCGATTTACGTTTCCGCTCCTCTGTTGAGGTCTCAACTTCACCTGCCTCATTGATTACGTTGCTGTTGGAGCTAAGCGAGCTGCTCGAGACGCGTTTCTTGCGTGTGGATCGCGAGGGAGTAGATGATCCAACGCCCGTTTGCTTGGGACTCGCGCCTGCAGCGCTGCTATTACCTCCACTGCTGCGAATGGAGCTGCGACGACCATTTGACACTATCTGTGATCGGGTCAGGTAGTTGGAACTTGCCAGCGCTGAGCTGCTCGCAATGCTGATGCAACTAACACCATTCTGCTGTCGCGGTGTCCTACGCTTAGTGCTTCTATGCGAATTGGTGCTCACATGCGCCATAAGGCTCTGATAGAGCGTGGCAGCAATTACAATCGCATCCTCGGTGCTTTTGCAAATGAATCCATGACATTCCAATACCTTTGGCGCACTGGCCGAACGCATTACAACAGCAAAAATTGGGGCATGCATATGCTCACTTTGTTCCACAGCCAATTGTTCAACGTCGCTGAGAATATAAATAATTTATATATGTTACTTCTTAGAAGATAAATGACAATTTTAAGCAATTTAAAAATCCCTTCAAAATTCGATAATTTTAATTGAAATATTGATTAACTGCCGATCAACAAATTATTTTTGCTTACTTACCTCAGTGGCTGAAATAATGCAGTCTTGTCAATATTATCGGGATCGGTTATGAGTGGCAAAAATGCCGCACCCCCATCCGTATCAGATATAACAAATTTAACTGCCGACCACACGGCAATATTGTGAAAAGGTGTTATGTTTAAATCGCATTCCTCGTTGATGTTGATGCTGCTGCTGCTTGAAGTTGACATAGCGCTTATTTTGATTCGCAATCCTGTTGCACAAATATCCAATGCACCCGATCTGAGCTTCTGCAAAAAAGAGTATTATGCAAAAATTTAACCTTTGATCGAATTCTTATTTACCTTTTTTGTAACCTCAGCTAAATATAGCTGACGCAGGGGCTCCTGTAATCCTTGCAAACTGGTCACCTTGTCCTTGAGTGGCAGGCAGCCCAAGCACGTGACATCGAAACTGTTCGTTGCATCCTTGGCCACGTCGGTAAAAAGTTGCTCGATTTGTGCCTGTACGCTGTTGCTTATGCGCTGCACATCATTATTGGCCGCCTCGGCCAGCACCTTGGCCGACTCGCTTGTTTCCTGCAGGAAACTGCTGAGCGAGCGCGGCTTATCACCAGAGGTGCTAGCCAGCTCACTACGTCCATACATGATGATGGAACGCGTGCGATGCGATCCCCTCGGATCGTCGAGGCGGTTGCTACGCATTGATCTGAACAAAATAATAAATTTACTATTTTAATCGTGTTGTTTTTAATAGTCTATGCTTGCATTTAAATACTCGTGCGCCAATAACCTGCTTGACGTTAACCAGCACTCCTATCGTTGTTTCACTCGTGGGTTAACATATCGTTAGGACTTGACAAAACAATAAAAACATTTAAATAACGAACGAACAAGATTAAAATTATATAAATTTGATTTTGATTAACAATTTAAAACGAAATCTGAATATATTTTTGACTGACTCTCTGATAGTTATTGCATTGACAACGTCATCGATACTTTTTCAGCTTATCGATTGGTTGAGTACCACCGCTATAACGCATACAGAAATCAATTGTTTTAAAAAAATTTAACTAAAAATACGAAATGGGCGGAAATCCGCCGGAAACACCAAAAGAAGATGCGGCTGCAAATCCTAATGCCACTCTGGAAGTTAGCGGCTCAACAGAGGAGTCGGATGGTAATGTAGCCGATGTAGAACAGTCGATAGACACAAGTGGTACATTGGAACAGGGCGAGGCTATTGCTGAAACCGAAGTGATACCGCGAACAAGTGTAATGGGAGAAACTCGTGCCTCAGTGTCTGAAGATGAGGATAGGGATGAAGATGATGAAGACGAGGAAGAGGAAGAGAGCAGCAGCACGGAAAGCGTAAGCAGCGAGCTGAGCGCTTCAAACATCACGGTCGACAGCGATGCCATGGAAGAGGAGCACGCACACGACACGGTGCTGGATGAAAATGACATTGCTGGTAATGAGACTCTCGAAATAGTTGAACATGTTGAAGTTCCAGCGGATGCAATGGAAATATTGATTGCACCCGATTTGGAAACCGAGGCGCAAACAGAGAACGATGCTGAGGGTGACGCTGATCAAGAAGTTGACGAAGAAGCTAAAAAATACACCGAAGAAGATGCTGCGCCTTCGGCTGAAGAAGCAGTTGAGGAACACGCTTTTGAAGAAGTTATGCCAGAATATGAGGTAGAAATTGAGACGGAAGATGAACTGAAAGCTGGAGCGTCTCTAATGGAATTACCCGAATCGACCCCATCGCCTAAAAACGATGGCGAAGAAGCACAGCAACAAGATGAGGAGGGTCAGCTGGCGTCTCCGAAAGTAACTCGTAGTGCTTTAAAGCGAAGGAACAATGAGAGTATCTCTGCCACAAGTGGTGATGAGATCAGCAGCATCGACGAGCAGGAAGACGACGATGCCAGCAGCGATAACGAGCGCGAAGTCTATGATGACAACGATGAAGGTGACGACGACGGCGAGAAAGACGACATTGATGAGGGAGAAGCAAAGCCTAAAATGAAAACTGATCCCCTATTGCAGCTTAAAAAGATTGAGATCTGTGAACATCCAGAAGAGAAGATCTACTATATACGCCGCAATGATGGCAGCGTTCACAAAGGCCACGTGCTCCAGTCGCGTCCCACCGAATGCAGCGACTATCCCGAAGAGTATTATGTGCACTATGTAGGCCTCAATCGTCGCCTAGATGGCTGGGTGGGTAGGCATCGTATCTCTGAAAATGCAGACGATTTGGGTGGCTTAACAATGGCATTTCCACCATACAGCGATCAGCCAAGCACCAGCGGCAACAGCGGCGTACCCAGACCCAATCGGCGGCAAGGCTTCAAGGATTACTATTTGGGCGCATTGGAAAATAATCGATACGATTACAGCGATAGAAAAATGACACGCTATCAGAAAAGACGCTACGACGAGGTCAATCATGTGCAAAAGAGCCAAGCAGAGTTGACAGCCTCAATGGTGCAGCTTGAAAAAGAGCACGAATCAATTACGAAAATCAAATTTATTGATAAACTGATTTTTGGCTTCTACGAAATAAACACCTGGTACTTCAGCCCCTTTCCAGCGGAGTATGGCAAGGCGCGTATTCTGTATGTTTGCCAGTATTGCCTGAAATATATGAAATTGGAGAAGACCTACCGATTTCATTTGTATGATTGTAAAAAGCGACAGCCCCCTGGAAAGCAGATCTATCGCCATGGATCAATTGCCATATATGAGGTTATAGGCAAGGAGGAAAAACTCTATTGCCAGCTGCTCAGTTTGACAGCCAAGCTATTTCTGGATCATAAGGTACTGTACTATGACATGGTTCCGTTCTTATTCTATGTACTCTGCGAGGTCGACAAGGAGGGCAGTCATGTTGTTGGCTACTTTTCCAAGGAGAAAGTATCTACGGATAATAACAATGTAGCATGCATTTTGGTATTGCCACCGCATCAGCGTAAAGGCTATGGGAAATTGTTGATTGCATTCAGTTATGAACTATCTCGCAAGGAAGGCGTCATTGGCAGCCCAGAGAAACCGCTATCGGATCTGGGACGGCTCAGCTATCGCAGCTATTGGGCCTACACACTACTGGAGTTGATGAAGGAACGCTACTCTTCCGGGTACGTCACCATAAAGGAGCTAAGCGAAGCAAGTGGTATTACCCAGGAAGACATAATTTACACTTTGCAGTCCATGAAATTGATCAAGTACTGGAGAGGCCACAATACGATCTGTGTAACACTCAGAACCATCAACGAACTTCTTCTGCTACCACAGTTTAAGCGGCCAAAACTAACTATTGACTTGGATTATCTTCACTGGAAACCATCATCACCAGCTCAATAGTTTATTTGTATGTTTAAGAAAAATACAATTGACAAAATATTCCCATAATGCGGATAAAATATCGCACATACCAAAAGTATTTGGTAATTACACTTAATCAACCGTTTAAATAACCAAAAATAAATTCTTTCAATATTAATCGAAAATCTCTAGATACTCGAATTAACCAGTAAATTGGAAATGATATTGGACCTACATATATACTTAATCAACTCTTATATCTAATCAAAATAAATTTTTTTTTGCTCTCTAAAACTAACTCAGTAAACATATTTTTTAATACATGTGGCTGGGAAGTGTAAAATTTAAATTATCGAATTCTAATCTTAGAATTGCAACTAGAACTCCTTACTAGTTTTGGAAAAGATTCAAGTGGCTGCGCGACAAACTTGAAAAAGTATTTTGTGAAAGTTTCATTGATTAATGTAAATGGCCAACAAATATTTTGCTAGTTTTTGTGCACTAACTATGTAAATGCATGGGTATGTTAATTAATGCCTACTTATGAATTGGCAACTAGTCGTCGATTGGCAACAACAACATCCTGCTGGAAGAGAAGGGAGTGTGGTGGAAACACACACACACACACACTAAAAAAGCCGAAATAGGACAAATGATAAGCAAATAGCACACTCTCAACTAGTCTGACCGGGAGAATATACATATGTATCTAATGATGAGCTGCAGACGCACACATTGTGCCCAATAGAAACCATTCAATTTACCGCTAGCTGACATCAAATCGGAAATGTTTCTCTTTCTAATTTTTGTCTTTTTGGGAAGAACGTTGCTGCGGCAAACTATTTTGAATATGAAAGAAGATGAAGCATGCGTGTTGCTGCGTTGTAATTTAAACTATTATTATAATCGAGATTAATGTGGATGAAGCGCGATGAGCGAAAAACGTTCTCTTTTATTTGGTTTTTGTTTTGTTCAATCAATTAAGCAAATGTGTGTCAAAGCTATCGGTAAATATGCATATACATTAGAGCAAGTGTCGCTTGATTCCATCTTCAACATCTGTTCCTCGCTCTCTTTCTTACTCTATATTTCTTTCATTAAACTATCTCCAGCTTTTGCTTTGCCCGCAGACACTTTAGCATTTAAAAACTAACGGTAGATTTGTTGCTTATGGAAATTGAAAACGGTATAATAAACGCTGATGCTGCGACTATTTATGAAATATCTTTTCGTTGCTTAGTTAGTGTGTGTGCGTGTGTTCCTTTATACATATTTTAGTTGAACTGTCACGCGTGTTGTGCTCTTTAAAGTTTTTGAGAACGAAAGTGCCTTAACATGTTATTCAGTTGAAAGTTCGTTTAAATATGTATAGGCAAATCAAAGGTTTTTTCAAATCTGCAAGAAATACTTTTGTCGTGAACTCACCTGGAATCGTCAAACATTAGATCAATTTTAAGTTTGTATATCGAATTTCGACTGACACTCGAATTGTTCTCGAGCTGATCGCCTTCCAGTAGCCGAAATCCGGATGAGTTGCTATTAGTGCTGGTTGCTGGCTGTTTTCGGATGCGCACCGAATTCATTTTTGGCACTGCCACAACTGATTGCGAATCGGTCTTGCAGGAAGTTACCATCATCGAGATCGATTCGGTGATAAATCCACGCAAAATGCAATTGTCTTTGAAGTGTGGCAGATGTGGCAGTAACTGCGATGCATGCCACCTTAAGTGGTGTTTATTTTGTTTCTTTGATGTTAACAGTTCTTTGTATTCTGCTCGTTTTCTTTAGTATTTGTCTTATGTGTTTGCCGTTTGCCTGTGCAATTTGTGTGCAATTAGCGGCAAATGAATTTCAATTATGCACATTGAATGTTAATTTTCCACATATTTTTAACGAAATAATTGTTACCATTACACAAGCGCATAAACATAAACCTAATAAACATAATAAAATGTATCTAGGTATGTATATATGTATGCAGATTAACACGTAAGCACAGCACGAGATTTATATATTTTAACACTTTGCATAGGCCGTTTGAGTAGTAAAGATGATGACGTCGTCTTTTGGAGGTGTTTGCCTGGCGTGTGTTGGCTCATTAATTAACTGCTTGCAAAAAGCTAAAGAAACCGACAATAAAATAAAACTAAAACAGATTACAATCGGTTGATGAAACAGAGTACTATTTCGTGTTAAGGGGGATTTTTGTTTTTTTTTTTTTTTCACCAGGAAAAACTATTGCAAGTGTTTTTAATGGTTGCTCGTGTTGATGTTTTCAAATTATGGTTGGTGTTTTTTAATTTTTGGTTGTTCGTTATTTTGCTGATAAATTGGCCCATAAAATGCAATTGTTGTACTGAAAATATTTTAACAATTTGCGCTGTACAAAAACTACATCAACAACAGTTGCAGTTGCAGATACTAAATATAAAATCCACAACAAAGCGAACGCATGAATTCAACGCTCAGTGTGTGACTCGGCACTGGTTGCATCTATTAGATACTTTCACTATAGCGAGAGATATTTGCTATAATTAGCAAATGCCGTCTGCACCAAACACACACACACACTCACATGTAGACAGTTGGCACTGACATTTACTTTTGCCTTATTGGAACTCCATTTGGCCACACACAAAATTAACTGCACTGCACAAAAATTTAACCCGGCTCAGTTCTTATAGTACTCCTATATACGACTCTCCACTAGCATTGGCTTGGCATCTGAGCTCGTTGAATGCCACACGGCGACTGCGCGAACGCCGTTCAAATGTCGATGAGCGTCAAAACACAACAAGAAGAAATATAAACTTAATTTCAAGCTTACGAACGCTGCGAACGAAGTGAAGTGGCCAAAAGAAATGGCCAAGCTCAAGGCGGCTAACAAACGTAACGGCAGCGGTAGCTCCACTGTATATATGTATGTGTGTGTACAATGTGTGTGTGTGTGTGTGTGTGTGTGTGTGTGTGTGTGTGCACAATAACAATAACAATATTATCTCTGGCGTAAGTGGGTAGCGCTGCGCAGCTCACCTCTTCATATGCGCTTACATGCATGTATCTATGTATGTATGTGTGTATATTTTTTAAACACATATACTAGTATGTACACTAAGGAAAAAATATGACCTAGATTGAATGTCTATTTAATTGTCTGTCTTGTAATCGGTAAACATAGTAATATTACTTGTAGCATTCGAAAAATGATTTCCAAATTTTTTATTTTATTAATATATTTTACAATAATCGATATTTGGTTCGGTTTGAGTTTTAAACAAATGTGGATCGCAGTATATATATGGAAATTGAATTAACGAACAATTGAGTAATTAAATTATTGATTTTTAAGCCCAGTTTTTAGCTATTTTTTTAAATATTGTTGCAATGCTTTTTGAGAGGTTTGAAAGTTTTTTTTCGATGTAAATTATTTATTTTGTAAAATTTCAGTACTTTTTCTTCACACTTCAACTAATGTTTGTTTAAAGTGCAGTTTATGCCGTCAAGGGCACACATTTCTCCAAGTGTACACATATATAATTTATATGTTTGGACAATAATTTTGCTTTTGCTGAATGCTGCCAGATACAGCAACATCGAGCCAAATGCTCTTACAGTATGTGCCTGTTGCTGATGAAGACGAACGAGACCACTCGGATTTTCGACATCAACACAATCACTTGGCTACTCCGGTTGAATGGGCGCTTTTTGTGGCCTTAACTTCGTTGTATGCAACTAACAATGTTACTATTATTATTAACACTTGCTCATGTTTTGGCAGCAACAAACACTAACAACAATCACAACACACTGCACTGTAGCAATTGGCATAGTTAAATGCTGTTTACGCAAAAATGGTTTTTGAGCAATGCCCTCTGTGCCCAAAAAAAAACATTCAGTCACCCCAATGTCAATAACAAGTTAAGATATTGAGTTTGACGTCTTTAAACAGGTTGATTTGGTGTTTTGTACCCGATGCCCAGTTTTGCTTTTGCTTTTGCTATTGGCATTTGCGCAAGCTCAAATAGTATCTATGACGAAGTCGCGTTGGAGGAGACGGCATTTTCGAAATCAATGACCGTGGTCAAGTTAATACAATAATTGCGCTGGCTGTGGACACCTTTTCTGGACTTGCTTTTGACTATGCAATCTCATCAGTTGCATTTCATAAATGTATGCATGTTGAAACTTTAGTTGAGTGCACTCGAGTAATGAAATATACCTTAGAGGAATATAGGAATAGATGTGGCGCAGTAACACAACTATTGCATGTAGCTCAATGCAAAGTAGATAAGAGAGCCTTAAAAAAATTATTTAACAATGTTGTTAGGCATTTATTAACTGAAATTAATAGTGGCACGACATGATGGGAGGACTAGAAAAAATAGTTTAAAGTCAGAAATCTACAATTAATATATGCAAAAAGCTTTATATACTTTTACATTCACATATATGTATATATAGTTAAATTAATGTTAAATTATTTTAAAAATCGATTTAGACTAGAATCCAATATTTCTTATATTTAGTATATATACAGATCTATATAATGGCTTGGTTTGATTTTTGTTTTGATTTTGTTAATCAAATTTCGGAATATTTAATTGTAATTACATAATTTTAGTAATTTGCCAGTTTAGCAATTAATTGGCTTGTGATGATGTTCGAAACTGTTTTGATTATTTGTTTATTCAAAAGTTACGACTAATTAAATTGTGTCTACAGCCAAAAAAAAACTCTTACTTTTAGGCCGGATGGCAATGACGACGACTTTGCCTGAGGCCATGATGCTCTTCATCTTCAGTTTGTGTTTGTTTTTTTATGCATGCCGCTTTTCTTTTCGTTTTGATTAGCCGAGTGAAACAGTCAAATAAGATGCCAACATGCTCCATAGGAAAAACCTGTATTTGGAGAAGAAGGGCGTTGGGCACTTTTGTTCTTTAACAGTTATTTGTTTGGCTTGATTTTGTGGCTAGAACTTTCAAATGGCTTTTACTTTTATTGAATTCGAAGCCGTTACATCAAACTAAATAGCCTGTTACAATATGGTATGGTAACACATTATTTATTGAAAGTGTTTTGTTGTTCCCTTCAATCTGAGAAAGTTCTTGAAACATCATAAGAATTATTTCTTCTACTCTTGTTGTTTATACTTAAAAGTCGTGCAACTTTTTCTGTAATATCGTTTTGCGACCAAGTGCGAAAATTCGTGTTTCCTACTTGTCTGCTTGATAATTGCAACTGTTGCATTTCATTTTTGGAGTGTTGAATACTTTGGGCGCCGCTAATGTGATTTAGTATCCAACAAACATTAGATGATGATCGTGTTCATCACTTTCTCTGTCCAATTCTGTTTGGCTGTTGGTCTGTCTTTAATTGTTTTTTAGGTTTGTTACATTTAATCGCAGTGGCAAGCACAACAATTTAAACAAATTAGTCATACATTATACTCGTCTGTACTCTGGCAAATGCAAGCAAGCTTGAAGATACAGATACAGTAACAAATGTTTGTATCTTCAGAGCTACAAACGCACAACTTATGTGCAAACACTATACACATATATATTGTAATAGACCCCCCCTTTGGACTCTTTTGGATACGGTTGATTCCTTCAACTTGGTTGGCTCTTGTGTCTAGCATTGCGTATCTAAAATGTGCTTCAAGCGCAAATTAAAACAAAACTATTCAATAGAGGTGCGATCGTATAGGATCTCATTTGTGAACGACAAATCACGAACATAATGGAAAAGCCTCCCAATAGCAATAAATAAACCATAATTAATTATTTTATTTTTCATTTCAGACATTAAAAATATTTTATTGAATTTTCTCTGGAAATTGTGAGAAATACCAAGCTCTATATAGCATATGAACGTGTCACGACACGCAGGCATCTCTGCTGGCAGGTAGAAATAAAAAATTCGCTATAATATGGCGGTAAATTTGGCGAATTGAGAAACTTTCCTATTAGCAAAGACTCTAAGACTAATATAGACATTGAACTGACTATCTTTCCTACTAACTTCAACATTGATGTAATTTTGAAATACTAAAAACAAAACTGGGTAAGTTAAAATATCTGTTAGGTTTAAGGTAAACTTCTTGTTGTGTTATTATATTGCAATAATGATCTGATTTTAATATGACAAAGTGGGTAGCCCCAACGATTATGGTATAGTATAGTATTATTCCACTTATCATGATCTAACTTTTTTCTAAAAAATCATAATTATGCTTTGGAACTCGCACTTATATTTGTTTTACTTTCAAAGTAGAAGCCACGAAACTACGAAATTTGTATTGCATTATGTAACTCGACCGAAAAGAAAAAATGTGATTGTCACATTGAGGTTTTGGCGTTACGGCATTTCACTTCTTATTACTCCTTCTGTGTCTTCTTCTTCTTCATTGTCGTCTGCTGCTGCTTCTTTTTTTTAACACGTTTCCACTCTTTGACAATAACAACACAGTTCAACATTCGTGCAAGCGTTGCGCATATTAAGAAAAAAAATTAAGTTGTTTGGTTATTTATTTTTTTTTCCAACATTTTGCGAAAATTATTTTTCAATTGTGTTGCAGAGTGTGCCAAAAAAAAAAGACTGTTATGTTTGAATATCGTGAAAACTAAAGATCAAATGGTGATGATACGTAATTAAATTGCAATCAAAATTGGATTACGATCTCAAAACTACCCGAGTCTGATATGATTCTGTGCTGGAAATATTTGTGTTGCAGTCAAGCTAAGTTATTTGACTTTAAGTAGACAATTTAGAATGCAATCAAAAGGTGCAAACTAAAGCTCTAACATTTTTAACAGATACAGAAATTTTGACCAAGCGACGCTGAAGTCAGAGAGTATAATCAACTTTATATTGTATATAATTATACCTTTGCCTTACTGAGGCATACCTTAACATACGCTCATACTTTAAATAGTTGTTTGGTTCGGTCGAACAATGCACCCATAAGGTGAGCATTACGGCGAAGATAATGAAATCCAACAAAGAAATTGCTCAAAAAAGCGTGACGCTTAACTTGTCTGCTGCTGATGAACTCTGCGCCATAAATTTCCAAGAGCATATATACATATATAACATTATCCATATATTTATATATATAGTATAGTATGCATAGTTGCAAGACATGGCGGTATATAAACACAGTAGAAAATTCTTATGGTAATTTCAACATGTTTTATTGCCATAATTGTTTAATGAATGAATAAAATTGTTCGGTATTGTTATTGCACAGTAGCAATTTTCTTTTATTTCGGGTGCTAAGCGACTTTCATTTATTTCGGTCAGCTGAGTTTAAATAGCGCGTGCTTTGTGGGTCACTGGTGCTAGTAGTGCTGCCAGCCCACACAAAGCCAGTTTATACACACTCCCCATTCATTGAAGACGGCAATTGCTTCTAGCTGAAAATTTGAAAATTATAGGAGCTCAAGTTGCTCATTGACACCATCAGATTGTTGCTAACTGTTTATTCTTTTTGTTGTTCTCAGTTTGCTGTTAGATACGATCATAATTCAAAGTTTTATAGAGTGTGCAACGTTTATAACACAAATTTGGAAGGGAAAGTTCTGCATAGATGAAAGAGCACAAATTGTTGTGGCATTAGCAAAAGATTCAAACTAAGAAGGAACTTAACTTCTTCAGCTTGTTTATAAAACGAACTATAAACTGACTCTGGCATTTGGCTAACGATCAAAGATAAACAAATTTATTTAAATCAGGAAGTAAATGCAGATTTCTTGTTATTTCTGATGTCAACTAAATCTTGCTGAAATTTCCTAGTTTAGTTAATCCACGCATAGTAAAAAGGTAGAATTGCTCTTTCGCCAATCAATTAAAACCGTTACAATACACGTAGGAATATACATAAGTAGATGTGGTAAGTCCAATTGTGCCTGCTTTATTAGCACATTCCTACTTACTATAAAAAGCTTGATATGAACAACAGTTAAGTTGCAGTAAAGCGATGATTGGAAATGTCTCAACATACCTGCAAAACTTGTATGAAAAGATGTAAGTGTGTTTGTGTGTATTTGTAACTTTGTATCGATATACGTTCTAGCTGCCACAGGCGAGGAGTTATGGCAGTGACCCACCTTTAGAACTGGAAGCGAATGGCCAAACACAAGCAGCAGCAGCAGCAGCTGCCACAAACGGAGAGTCTCGAGTGCTCCAGTTTCAAAGCCATAGACCTGTCACGCAGCCGCAGCATCTACAGCACACAGCCCGAGTGTGTTGAGGAGAAAATCGGAAAATAATTGCATGAAAACTTCGAGATCCCTCCTTGAAAGAAGCGCGAACAGAAAATGCGATCATGCCAGCATGTAGCGTAAACAGCAGGAGGCGAGTTGCAAGTGGCAAGAGGTAAATGGCAAGAGGCAAAACCGAAGTCGTTCAGCAGGAAAATTGTCGATCTTGTCGATCTTAATACTCAAGCACAATTCGATATGAGGAGTGAAGCGGTAGCATAAAAAATACCGCTAATTGAATGATTGTATTTGTGTTCGAGTTTATTTGTGTGTGTGTGTGTGTATTTCTATATGGCATTTGTTTCTGCCAACCATATTTGATAGAAAAGTACAGTTAACATGTGCTCACAATGGTTATGCTCTTGTATCTAATGACAGTGACTAATTAATTAAGAACAGATAATATGTAAGTTATTCAGAGCTGCAAGTTGCAATTATTGATTAGACAAGCAACTTCTTATTTTTACTGCTATTGCAATTCTTTTGTAGAACTATTGCAATTGTTATTACCACAATTTATTTTATAATGGTTTCTTACTCGAATATTATTAGTTAAAGTGAAAGAAATTACTAAGTTTGAGGTCGTTAAAATAAATATTTATTTATTATCTCCCAAATAACACCCTTCAATTATTCAGCATTAGGTAATTGTTAACTCAACACATTAATAATGAGCCAACCATTCGTAAGATTATTTTAAGTTACTAGCATTTCGCTTGAGCTTTAGCTTGCATTTAGAAAATTCAGTTTAGTTTTTTCTACATTTTCTCCTTTAGAAATAAAACTAACAAATAAGATCCAAACAAACTCACCTCAAATGCTTTCTTCTTAATCACATTCCAATATTCAATGTACAAAAAGAAATTTCATAAATCCAAAAGCTTCCGAAAATTTCCAATCCATGCAGTTGTGACAACAAAAACAATGATATAGCCAAATCAAGTCTTGACTTTGGTTAACTAATCGACATCACTTAAAGTTCTTAGGCGTTTAACACACGCTCTCCAACAACGCTCGGTGGGCAGTTAGCATTTATCCAAATCGAAAAACAGCTTGCAATGGCTGCAAACTGCAACCGATTCATGCGACCGATGCGCGTGAGGCCAATAACGAGACTAACTGCTCAAGAGCAATTTACCATCGTTCAGAGCGTCCATCGAGGCGTCGTCGACATTCAGTTGGCCAGCAAAGCGCCAGCTTGTTTTTCAGCAACGCAGCAACCAAAAGTTTGATGTTGATGCTGCTGCAGCAGTGGCAGTGGCAGTGAGTCTTCGGGTTATGTGCAAATCACTTATTCGTAATCTCATCATGCTGGAGGCGACCAAAGATAGCTAGAGATGGTGACAGCTGACTGGGATTAGCCACAAACAAATACGTGGTTTATGCCCATATAATTAAGACAGTAATAACAACGATTTGTTAGATTTTATGTCAACGAGAAGTGTGAGTTTTTTTTTTTTGGGTATAACAATAGAATTAACTAAGAGTTCATTTTACTGATTGCAAATCAAGTATACGCAAATTTGGTTTAAATAAGACACGCTTAAATCACACTTACGTCGTTTTTTTGGTCTCTACCGAATCTTGTTTTTGCGAATAGCATATTTTTTCGGCTTTAATTAAAGCAGGTCACAAGTGTAGACAGACTCTTACTATTCCTGTCCACCTTGACCAATGATCCCAATTTTCCGAGCCGCCGAAAAGTGGAAAAACCCGCGTGGGTACTGCCCCCAATTTGGCGTGTGCTCATTTGGGGAAGAGAGTCGAATTGACCAATATTTGAGTGAACCGTTAGATAGAGACGCTTGCAGCAGCAACAGCAGCAGCAGCTCAAGGTGGCTAGGCCGTTCATATTCATTTAAGCACCATTGGCGTGGACCAACTTTGTCGATAGACATGGCCACCTGAATGGGAAACAGGTTCGCTACGCGCATTCATTTCAAAAATAGGTCAATCTGTAAGAATGCTGTTGTCAGAATCTTTGGCAACTGCAGCTTCAAACAAGTGATGGTCTTTCGCTGCGGTCCCACAATAGCTTCTTTGCGGGCTCCTGTTCTTGAGCTCTTCTTTATTTTGTTTCTTCTTGTTGTGTTCCAGGAAATTGTGTCAGTCGATTGAGGTTTGTTTGGTTGGATTAGTTGCACAGCCAAAGAATCTAAGCAGGTTTGCTTTTAATTGGTTCACCG
The DNA here is from genome assembly GCA_035044585.1 of Scaptomyza polygonia. Classification (NCBI taxonomy): domain Eukaryota; kingdom Metazoa; phylum Arthropoda; class Insecta; order Diptera; family Drosophilidae; genus Scaptomyza; species Scaptomyza polygonia. The sequence goes on along the minus strand of JAWNNU010000151.1, from coordinate 6,421,072 downwards.
TGCTATATATTTTTGGTAAATACAATCACTCTAAGCGGGAAAGCCTAATTAATAGGAATAAAAGGCTCAATGCAAGAGGGCTTAATTAAATGGTTAAAAATTTACTGATAATAAGTAGCTCAAATCACAATGCAATTGTTTATCAATAAAGTTTAACCAAAGATTATTATCAGTCATAACATTTTGTCTAACCATTTAGCCAGATAAGTTTGGGAGTCAGCTAATAGCAAATAACCCAGTTTGTATTGGCAATGCATTGACAACAGCTCGCTAGAAGAAGTCTTAGCCTCAAAATCTTGCTGTTATCTTTTCGACCATTGTCAAGATTTTGCTTGTTTTAACATAAGATGCTTCATCACAGCGTAAGCTGTTAGCTCCATGTGTGGAGGCGTTGCGGAAACATAGACTTCAGCTAACAGTGATTCATGTTTGATTGGATTGTGCAATATTAAAACAGTTGAACTCAACGATATACATAATGGTACAACAGGTATGTATTTTATGACTGCAAATAATATCCTGTTACTCAGATTTTGATCTTTTATTTGCTTAAAAATCTCGAATCCGAGGCAGCAGTGAGGCAACTTGTGGAAGGGCCTAAAAATAGCAAAAGGTCAAGAGCACTCTCTTTATTCTTTTAGGATCAGCTGGTGCATCCTCCAGACAAGCGCTACAATGGACCAATTAACATGCGATTCTATACTTCGAACATTGAACTGACGTGATAGTCTGCTTGTTATTATTATACGTCTTACTTTGATAACATTCTTCATATCTCATGCATTCTTTAAACTTAAAAGTTGTTAAGATGAACTAGTCAGTATTATCGAAAGGATTTGCAAAAAACTGTGTTCCCAAAAGTATGCTGCATTTTATATTGCTTATTATTTTGCTAATACAACAACCTACAATAAATTCATGGTGTTTGCAAATGCTATCCTTTTCACCAACCCTTTAAGAAAACGATTAAAAGGGTGACCATTTTTGCGTTTGAGGTAATATTTCTTTAGCCACGCCAGCAACCCAATTTATCTATACAGCGCCTGAGAGCTTAGATATTAGAGTGACCAAATTTGGCGGCATACATCAGTTTAGTACAGAAAACTATTCACTTAAACTTTTATTTAATAAACGTGTACCTGAATGTTGCTGAAAAAAAGATAACTTGACTTGAAAGATAATTAGAATGTTCGTTATCCTAGTGGCTTAATATATGGGTTGAATGGTTTTAAGTAAATTCACCCAATGCTTCAACCACTGCATTTACAAGCTTGCGTACTAAAAACAATGCCATTGTGAATTGTGCTGCAAGCAGTGCATAATATTTTCTGTGAACGGCTAAGCAGTTATGCCTAAGCATATTTAATAACTGCCTGTGTGTATGCTATATTTTACAAATCGGTAGTTTCCAAATGGTCGCAATTTGTTTTCTAAGTTGTTACAAAATTTTGATTTTGACTTTGTGGATTGCAAAATACTCTTTATTTACTTCAGAACGGGGTGTTGTAACAAGGGCTTTATATTAATATTTTTGCATAAATATGTTCTATTTACAAAAGCATATCACTCCAGGATCCATCCCTCTTTGTATGTCATTTCATTGATTTTTATCGTCCGAATCGCATGTGCCCGTAGTCATCAAATTTCTCCTCGCCATTCCGTTTGCCAAATCTCATGTGTCCATAATCATCCAACCTCTTCGGTCGCTCAATTTCCTCATTTTCCACCAACATCTCCAATTCAATGGGTATCTTACGTGTTAAGGGGTAGAACTTACGCTTAAAACCGTTGGATCTCTGGTTGGGTCTGTTACTGCTGTAACGTGCAAGCGCAGGTCCTGCCACACTTCTAGTTTCCATCTCCATCTTGGGCTCCAGTTCACCAAGCTGCATATCCTCTTTGGCTGACTCCGAACTGCCAGGGTGGCATAAAACCGTTCCAATGGAGAGCAAGTAGACAGTCAACATTAGCAGCGATATGACGCCGCAGTATCTTCTGCAGGGCAACATCTTAACAGTACTCCAACTGTGGAATGAATACCAACTTGGCCGAAGTTGCCTCAGCTTTTATACCTGGCCATGCTATCCTTTGACTTCCTGCTAAAAACATAGCCTTTTCTTTTTCAAGGAGCTTATTATTCACCGTGCATAGTAACATTTGACAGCTGATTGGCATGATTGAATCACCAGAGCAGAATCCCACACAGCTTTGCAGACATAATTAAATTTAAACAGTTTGAGCTTTGAGCAAAATGTTGCGTAAAAATATTATTGCCCTTAAGTGTTAAAGAACTTCTTAATTTGGCGTTGCTATAATTGATTATAAGCAATTTATATTTCAAATGTTGATAATCATAAAAAATTAATAACTTGTTATTATGTATGACTTTTCTATTGTTTATTATCTAATACAACTTGCTTCACATTGTTAAAAAAACAAAAACGAGAATGTTGTCTATAAATATTCACATCATTGAAATGAATTTCTTAACTCTGTCTATACAATTAAAATGGGTTTTCTTATGAACATAATCTATTTTCACGGTCGAAAAGCTTACTTACAATGAAAGCAATAAAAAGCTTAAGCAAATACTACATGAGTGACAAAAAATTGAACAAAAATTAACAACTTATGATCACAATTCATTATCTGCATAAATCAATTATTCGGCTTGTCTTTTAAGTCCAAACAGCATTCTTAAGTATCGCCGAACAAACAATTTCTGAACAGATCAATTATAAAATTGTTGTTGGAGGCGTCGCAATGTTAACGTGAAGATATATAACTCTTGAGCCCTTTTTTTTGTTGAATTTTTTGTAAGTTTCATTGATGACGGCTTTTAATTAAATGTGTGCCGTCGAAGGCACTTCACTAATGTTCCAAGTTGAGCAAGTTGTTTAAGAGAGACTGGCGTGTCAAGTGTTGACTCCCTCCAATTGACCGCATTGAGGCGCATTTGCTCAACGATTTGTTTGTGTCTCTGACGGTGAAGCTGACTCTGTCTCTGGCTCTGCGATTGTGGTTGTGTTCAAGAATTCCATTTGCTGACCGGATTGTCCGCATTCCAAAGATTCAATCGAATAGTAGACACACACACACACACACACACAAACATTGGCAGAGGTACATAAAAGACCAAATTAACAGCTATAGAGAAAAGTATCTACGAGTTTATCAATAAACAAACCGCAATCCAAAGCCGTTGCCTCAGTCCCAGCCCAACGCAACAGACATTATAGACTTGAACACAACACACAAACACAAATACACATACATAAGCTCTCTCAAGTTGTCAATACTCCAAACAACCAGTCACCAAGCTACGTTTGCAACCCAGAGAGTCTCAACTCAAACCAACTCTTTGCAAAAACAAAACAGGCCCATGGCAAAGACAGGCATTGGAAACATAAACAAAATCCACACGCAACAACAACAGCAACAGCAAATAACAATTTTGTGGGCCGTAGCCGGCACATTTTGGTCTATGGGTAATGGCCAAGCTGGAGAGCAGTTGGCCGTTTCGGACACCACCAAAACTATCAGTCTTTTATTTATTTTTTTTTGTTTAATACTCGAGTCTTGCAGGTGTTTCGAGGTCTCTTTCGATATCAATTCAACAGAGTGGTTCTTTGAATCGGGTTTGTACGCTATTCAAATGGCTCAATAGTTTTGTCACCACACATGCCAAAAAGTTATGCAAGAACGTAAAAGAGAAATAACTTTATACCAATTTTAGTTATATCTATCTATGACCATAACAAATTATATCAGTTTTTCTGAATGGAAAATATTTGGTCTATTATTAGCAAAGCTTGGTGTAAAAAATTCATATTTAATAATAAAATTATCGCTTTCCAAACGTTTTTCTCGTTATCCGAATCACGTTTGCTTTTACTCTAGCCAATTATTATATAGTTTATATAGTTTTCAGGTGTCGCAAACGTGAGATACGTAAAAATTATGTATCCGCTAGATAATTAAAAAAAATAAAACGAGTTCACTTTTGGCTAATTCGTTTTTTTTTTTTTTTTAACAAAATAAAATATCTAGAGCAGCGTTTAAAGCTAAGCTGTGTTAAATTACCATGTTCTGGTTTTAAGACATATACATTTTGAGCTTAACGATAATTGATTGAAACTCAAATATGTTTGTATAGTATATGCATATAATGTACATTATTTAAAATTGCGTGGAAGTAATTCTGTAAAATACACAGAAAAAAAACCCCGAAGGCATTAAAAACTAAATTATATATTCAATAATATGGTAATTGAATTGAAGTTTTAAATTATTCGCCAAAAACTCTAAGGGGGGTCTTCCGGCAATGCGGAAAGCCAGGCAAGACCACACCAGACCTACTATATACATATACTGATTATATTCATATAAGAAAAGTTATGGTGGAACTTGTGTTCAGCAATTTGCCTGCTTGACCAGCTGCCCAAGTCGGCGTTTCGTGGTATTCCAGTAAAACTGGAAATGGAAAATGTGTTGTTTCTTGCCGCATTTTCACATTGCATAAATGCGGAATTTCCATAAAATCAACAAACGCTGCTGAAGACTGTGCCGCTGACACACAGCGAGTGCCGTCGCCAAAAGCACCGCCAATGCTCCAAAGCTTCCAAAAGAGGGACGTCTCTGTCCTCGTCACAATTCATCATCCACAATGTGGATTCCACATCTACAGCCACAGCCACATCCACATCCCATTGCAGCGGCGGTGTGCATAACTCGTCAGCATAAGCGCCGTACTTTGGAGTGGAGTGGCTTTTAATTGAAAATCTCTTACGCAACAACAACGGCAAAAACCCGACCCATTGAGGAGCGTACATCAGTTGTAGTGTTTTCTTTTTTTTTTTGGGTAAAGGAACTGAAACTGAGTCTGCCAATATTGATTTATATATGCGATATATGCTGCAAGGCTGCAAATTACTTATGTACCATATATGTTATGCGCTTAACGCCTACCGGCAATTAGGTAATACTGCAAGGCACATAAAGGTAAATGGCTATAGGTGCGGATGCATACATAAAACTATATATCTGTATAGTCATAAAGCATCTCTCTACCTGTAATTACTTATTTTGGACAACAACAAAAATATATATAAACGAGGACAGACAGACCGCACGCTATCCAACAACTGATGCAACTCGACTTTTATGTTGTTATAAACTGCTTAAAAATTAACCTGTTCAACTGAATTGTGCAGCTGAGTATCTTTGTATCTGTATCTTTTAATATATGTATACGATTCACATGTGCCCCTTTACAAAGTTGAAGTTAAAGTTGAAGTTGAATTGCGATGATCTTTGCTTTCGGCATTACAAGTAAGTAGCGTCAGTCCACAAAAACAACAACAACGAAAACTGGAAGTGAAATCGCAATCGCCAGCTTTCAACTCGAAAACGTCTTAACGAAATTCTCGACATTCGCTTAGTACTGTGATTTTTCATCACTCAAAATTCGTATAGGTTGAATGCAACCAACTTTCGCTTATGTTTTGTTTTTTGTTTGTTGCTTACAAATATTTCAACTATGCAGTATTAACTATTTGTTGCATTTGAATATGCCACAAAGCAACCTTCTTGTTGAACATTTGCATTCACAGTCTGTTCACAAAAATATGCATGGAATTTGTATGCAAATTCGTTTATGCAGAGTTTAAGTCTTGTGTCTACTTTTAGATTAAGTAAACTTTGCTTGTGGGAGTTCCACAAACCAAAGTCTATCCCAAAGCTTTGCCTCTTTTTCTTGTAAAACTCCCTCAAACGCAGTGTCAATCAGTCTTATGCTGACTGACACATGGTCTTATATGTGGTATGTGTGTATGTTTATTATTTATTCTTGATGTGGTTGCGCATGCTAATTGACTTTAAGGTGTGCTAAGGCCTACACAAAAAAGCTATCTATTAACTGTCACACAAGTTACAAGCAAACTTTTTTTTTTAAAAATAGATATTGTCGAAGAACATACGGCACGGGAAGAAGACACTTAAGGGAACTTGTTGAACTCCAACACTCAAATAAGAGTTTGACTACTTTACAATAATAGTTTCTATAAAAGAATTTATATTTCAACTGTTCAGTAATTCGTTTCTTTTGAAAAAACAAAAACACACTATGTTAACATTTTATTTATATATTTATTGTACAGATATTCTTGTAATTGTGATTATACATACACACAATATGTATTTCAATTACATTTGCGCTTTAAGATACTAATATGGACAGAATGAAAGAAGTATAGATAGTAGTTAGTATGTTGTTCTACTTGTAAGTGCTTATATTTACTAACTTTCTAACATTTCATTCATTCAAAAAAAGATATGTCTATATTTTACATTTGTGCTCGAAATACAACAGTTCTACATTCGATTCTTTTCAGAATTTCGATATCAGAATTTAGCTAACTTGTTGTTAAGTTTTGTCAATTGTTGAAGCATATATTATATTATTCTACATTATGTATTATAAATCGGTTATAAGTTTCGTGTCTTTGCTTTCACTTCTAAAATCCACATCGGATTACAAAATTGTCTTGATTTATTTTATTTTTTTTGTCTTCTTCTAATATATACTTAAAGTATAAACCTAATAAGGCACACATATTCATTGTTGTAAATTGATAATCAAATTGTTTTAAATATTGATTAAGTTCTCTAATTTCGTTTAACCAATTTTGTTTCTTGTTCAAGTCTGTTTTGGTCGCATTTTTTCAAGTTTTTCGATTGTTGTTTCGATTCCATTTCTAAATTGACCAGCATCGCTAAAATGTTTTGTTATTCTATATATGTATATATAGTTCATATCGGCATGAACTGCAATCGGTTGTCAACGGCTGACAGCTTTTTATCTGCGTGGTTTGCCAAAACTGCTAGCTGGTCCAAGTGGTCCGTATATCGCATGCGGATGCTGGGGATGAGCATGATGGGGATGTGCTGGATGACCGGAAGAACCTGCTGTTCCATTCGGCAGTGCCGTCGGTTTGCGCTGCAGCGTTGCCGGACCCGGCGCCATCTGGCGGCGATCGCTATCATTTAAATCCAACCCGGCGACCATTTGAGCTATTTCACGCTCCTTCTTCATGTCCGGCGGATTGAACTGAAGGCTGGCCAGTGAGCCGTGGCTGCGACTACGATGCTCCTGGCGTATAGAGTAGCTGAAGGCACGTTCATTTAGATGGCCCTTGCGACGATAGATGCCAGTGCCGCCCGGCGAAGGTGACTCTGCACCCGAGGCGCCCGAGTCGTCCAAACCATTGCCCATAGATGCCGCCATCTTGCGACTGGCCATGCTGAGTGGTCGAGGCTCGCCAATCATTGACTGTGCCATTGGAGGCGGAGGAATGCCTCCCATTGCCTGCTGTTGCTGCTGCTGCTGCAGCTGCAGCTGCTGCTGTTGCTGTTGCTGCTGATGATAGGCATAGATGGGTGGCACGATGGGCATGCCAACGGGAACACCACCACTGCCGCCGTTTTTCTTGTCCTTCTTCTTCTTTTTGCTGGTGGAGCGTGCAGGTTGCAGCGTCGCATACTGCTGTGGCACCATCATGGGTATCTGCAACGGTTGCATGCCAGCCATATGCTGTGCATGAGCCAATTGCATCATGTGATGATGATGGGCCTGCTGATGTGGATGCTGCTGATGCATATGCTGATGTGGATGCGGATGTGGATGCGCATGGTGTGGCGGTGGTCCGGGTGGAAAGCCGCGATGACTAATTGTGTGATATTGGCGTGCAGCATGTGGTCCAGACACCGGACCATAGATGACGCTTGCCGGACCAGGTCCGGGTCCAGCATGTAACTGGGAACGATGCATTGCTGACGCCGGATGCATGGGCTTTGGTCTGATCAGTGTGCCCGACAAGCTCTGGCTGCCCCCAGATTTCGATGACTTTTTGTCCCGCTTCGTCTTGCGCTCCTCTTTGACTGGAGGCGGTGGCACTTCAATTGGCGCACTTATCTGGCGTGCTCGTAACGGTCTGCCCAGTGTCGAGGTGTTGCCTGAGAATAGCTCGTAGGGACTCTCCACGGCACCAATGCTATCTAGCTGATCCTGTGAACCGCTCCACACCTTATGATTCTCATCGCCATTGTACACAGAGGCCTCACCATCATCAACGGTTACGTTCAAATCGGCACTGCTGCCATAAACTGTAAAAGAAAATGAAAAATAAATGATTTTAGAATCTTAGAAAACTTAGCAAAAAGTTAGGTTCACATATAAACTCTATATAATTCTTAAAAAACATATTTAAAGTACTTAATATTTCGAAATATCTATTATTGAAATAATCTCCTCAGCTCAGATAAACTTTGCGTACTCTTACCTATACGTGATTTTAAGAGTATGATGACTTAGGTTGATTGAATGTGTTGTACAATATAGTTTTGATTTTTCAATACAATAACATTTCAATTAACTTACAATCGTTTCAAACTCAAGGCTGCAACTTTTTTAAAAGCTAAGAAATATTGGATTTTATTAATAAATTAGATACGCATGTATCTCTATAAACTACAGATACACTTATATATATAAACACACTTAAATTATGCATACTTGCTAAAGCTAAACGAACAAGCGAAAAAAACGCTCAAAGTTAAGAACCAGTTAAGAAAAGTAAAAGATATCATGCGATCGAGTGAATTGGAATGCAGGTCTGTCTTAAGTTACAGTCGATAGCTAGTTGACCTTCGCGGCCAATGGATGCTGAATGCTGTTCGCTTAACTATTAATGTCCAAAGCCAGTGATGGCTGAAGAGAGAGAGGACGGGGAGAGGACGGGGAGAGGGGGAGGCACAATACCCATGGCCGCACTTGTCTCGCATTACTTTAGTTGCTGATATTAAAGCGCTGATTCATGCCAGAGATATAAAGAGAGAGAAGGGCAAAGGCAAAGGCAAAGGTAAAGGCAAAAGCAAATGGCATTTCAATTAATCAAAATTGCTAGAAAATTGGCCAGAGCTTGCCTAATCCAAATAAAATCAGTCAAAATATGTTTATAAAAATATGGGTCAAGACTGTCAACAGCTGACGTTGGCTGCATTCAAATGAATCGATTGTGAGGCAAGTTTTGAATGCGTTCCAATTGATTCGATTCGACTTTGACAACTCTTAAGTGTTCCCATCGCACGTAGTAGTTTCAAGTACTATACAAATGTGTGACTTGGTCAGTTAGGCAATGCAAACAGATACCGATACAAACACACATAGTTAAGCCATGTGCAAAGCCGTTACTATTGCCTTTGTTGCTGTTGTCGATGCCAAATGAAGGTTAGCGCGATTCTGTAGCGCATTTGGGCCATGGCAGCAATGGCAAAACGGCAACGGTTTTGTAATAAATAACGGTAATTTAATAACTTGAACGGCTGCGGCTGTGGCTGCGGCTACACCTGCAACCTCACCTCTGTTCCTGCCACACACATAAAGCAACACAACACCCAACAACAAAAAAACCAGCCCAGCCCCAGTCGCAGTCGCCATCGTGGTCTGAGCCCAATCTGTCCAGCAGACGACAACAAAACGACGAGTCATTTATATTTTGTATACCCTAACTGGGGAGTATTATTAATAAGTTGTTGATTATGTAATAATTTTAGAGGTCAAAAACCTTTTTTGCTTTTATAAATATTCAAATCAAACTTTTGTAGCTTTTCAACCAATTTGGTAAAAATTTACCCTGGTTAAGGGATCTGACTTTTAAGATCTGGCTTTAAGCTTTAGCTTTACCTCAATTTAACAATCTTTGTAATCACATCAGTACCAATACTTAATCGAGAGGGTATATAAAATTTCAACAATTTACAGACAGCTGTTCTTTGAGGTTTTTCTTACATTTTTGTTTATGTGTCTCTTTCGCTATTCGTTTTTTTTTTTTTTTTGTATCTTTGCTTCTTAGCATTGCCATAATTTGGTTTTGTTCCAACGTCGTTTTTTTTTTTTTCGTTTTGCTATTCTGCTGCCTTGTGGCTTTGCCGCTGCTTGAAGCATGAGAAATCGACGGCTAGCTTTGGAGTCTATTGACCCCCAACAAGATGTTGGCTAACGTGTGCGTTCGACTGACTGACGTTGAAAATAAGAGCGAACTTTTTTTGCTTAGATTTTTGTTGGTAACAAAGCCAACCTCTTGCACCCAAAATGAAAAATATAAAGTATGTTAATTTATTGTCTTAAGCAGCATAGACTGCAAAAAAGAGAAGAAACGTTTCTTGGTGAGAACCACTCAGGCGTTTCAACTGTGGCTTAATTAGCTACTTTTTCACATGCTCAAATGTCAAATGCATTACCTACATTATGTATGTATGTTTGTGTGAATGTGTTAATGTTTAAAAGAGTTGGCGCTCCATTTCGCCAGTTCTCATATAACTTCTGGTGTTTTTTTTTTTAAATTTTGTATTAATAAATTTAGATTTGTATCTTGAAAAACTTTCATTTTTGGTTTTAAGTTTAACGCCAATATTCGAAAGTGAATTTTAATGGGCTTTGTGTTAAAGCTGAAGGTGTAAAACAGTTCTGCGGGTTCACAAGATTTGCTGGGCAGAATGGCTATAATAAATCATAAATAGACGTTTTAAAGAGTTGAAAGTTTTTCCTACTATGTAGGTCTATTTATGTGTCAAAAAACTGAAGTTTAAAAAGTCTATAAATATAAAATACGATGAAATTTGTATTTATAGTTTATATTTCACTTTCATTTGAAAATTTCAACTTTCAATAAGATATTATTCTTCCTAAAGTTTAGTTATTTTCTTGAACCGATAGATCCCGAAATAAGAGCATATTTAAACAAAAATAATCACAATTAATTTTATAACATTTATGTTTGTGAAAATATTTTTTGATTAATTCAAGATCTACTTAATCGCATCCAAGGCGTTAGTCAATTTTAACTGGTGAAATTTTAAGCGCTCGATTTCACTTTGTTTTGGTCGTAAACAACAATAAACAATCGATTTGTTGCTTTTACCTCAACAAGCAACAACCATAATCTGCGTAAATGTTTTGCGGAAGTCAATTAAATTCCTGAACAATGCTTGTATCGTTGGCCGAGCTTTGATTTTTTTATAAATGTCTTTGGCAAAAATGCAAAAATATATAGATATGTATATATGTATATAGCGCTAGCGTAATTACACTTCCAGTTGCAATTTACGCTAATTTTGCTTTGGCAGCGTGGAAGTTGGATTTATGATTTTTAATTGTTTTTCGCATTTCGCTGGACGCGATAATTACGTGAAATTGTTTCAACTAGTGGCTAACAAAAGGCCTCCTGCTTTCGTCACTTCCTACCTTCGATACACCCGTCTCTCTCACACTTTTTTGCGAGTTTACTTATGTCATAAGCAATTTGCAGTTTTCCGATTCACTTCTCGCCGCCACTCGCACGAAAAGTAAAATTAATACTCTCACTTAATGTGGCGAGTGTGGCCGCGGCGCATGCGTGCGTGAAAATTGTATTTCCCCGTATTTGTATTTGTTATTTTGTAGTTGCGAGCCGCTTTTAGTCAGTCGCCAGGCAATGAGTCAATGGGAGAACTCAAGCTCCAAATATCATGTTGCCTTAAAAACAAACTGTTGGCATTTAAGCCGCAAACATTTTCCAAATCGAAATTCCGAGAGCGGAAAGGGGAGTGCCTGAAGCCCAAAAAAAAAAACAGCGCCTTTTTTTCGTACGTACCGCAACTGATGCAAAAAATAAAAATAAAACTGAGCAACAATGTGACTTGGAATTTACTATTCGATTTTTTTTTATTGTTTTGCCATTTCGTTTTCCGCTGGCACGCTTGGCCCAATGCTACAAAACCAACCCAACCAACTCCATACAGAAATGTTGCAGCTGCAGAGCTACAGCTGAACTGGGACGACGCCAACATATACATTGTAGAATGCCAGACGAATGAGTAATGGAAGCACCTTCAAGCCCATAAATAGATAGCTATTATATATATACATGAATGCACAATATTGATATGCATTGGGGTCTGAAGTTTAGTGTTTATCCTACGATATGAGAGTCAAGACAATATGAAGATTGTAAAGATATTTCTTGTGCAAAGATTCCATAGAGAAATCTGTCACCAGACGTGACTGTAACTACTGTCGTGATTGGATGAGTTCAAAGAAACAAAATAAATAATAACAAGATACACTTGGGTATCAAGAAAAAGTGCTCGGCTGTACTGACAGTTAATAAATCCTTGTTCAATTTCAATAATTACACCACTAAAAATGTAATAAAAACAAAACATTCATTCATTTGGTAAAGCTACACATTCATTTAATAACTTAATTATGCCAAATTGCTATCAATGCCACAAAAATAGCAGCATTTAAAACCAAAAAAAAAATTACTGTGTTTTTATGTGTTAGAGTAAGAAAGAGAAGTAGGTCAAATGCTGGAATTCGTTTCGAGTTTGATGAAAAACTTGGTTGGCAATCATTGAAAATAATCACAATCGAATTTCCGTAATCTGCAATCGAGCCATGCTTAAATGCAATTCAACATGGCAACAGCAACAAAAAAATAAAAAGAAAAAAAGAAATAAATGTTGCAAGTCAAGAAGAAATTTTTTATTTTGCCGATCGACTCTGCAAAAATGCAACATGCAACATGGAGCCCAAGTCATTCAACTGCAACTGGATTTCGGTTAATGTGCCTTCGCCAGTCTCTCTGCTTGATCTGCATATTGCTGCCTCTCTCTTGCTCACTTGCTCTCTCTTTCTCTATCTATCTAGCCATCTATATACATAGTACATATACTATTTTACGCTCAGCCTCTTCTTGCCAGCTTCTTTGCATAATAATAATGCAACCGATGCAACAAAAACAACTACAACAACAACAACAACATTAACTGCATATCGCTGCAGCAAACCGCTCCTCAACGGAAGTTAAAGCCGGTTGCCATCACTTCTGCTTCTTTTTCCTCTTGCTCAGCAGCACCCACCTCTGTTCGATATTTCAGTCATGGTCAAGTGGTCATCCTGTTTCTACACGTTTGCATGCTATTCATACGACTAGTTTTCCTATACATATATACATTTTTTAGTGAATTTTTTTAACTGATTGCCTAAATATTTCCCAATAGAATAATTTTCATCAGAGTTGCTTACATAATCGTCTAGCCAAAACGAAATATGTTTTATTTTTGGTGCTTTTTCCCTGCTATGTAGGTCAAATTTTGTCGTGCAGTCAAAAAAAAAAAAAAAAACAAACTGGAATCTGGTCTTGAACAATGTGCAACTTGTTTCGGTTATTCGGTTGTATTTGCCATTTAAATGGAACCACAAATCTGTCGACAAAGCCACCTGCAAAGTGCTTGTATCAACAGACTAGAGGCGCGGCCAACGGATATGCTCAAGTTTACAGACTCAAATTTGTTGTGTTGGCCATGCTGTTGTTTATCAATGGACGAACGCTAACAAACTTGGCTAATAACAAATAAGCCATTGGCGGTAACGATCGTGCTAAAGGAGTTAAGAGCAAGAGTTGAGTAAATGTTGTTGTTTTTTAGCACACTTTCAGAGCCACTAAAACGCAATTGAAATTAGTTTATTTAATTACAAATTAAACGTTGTGAGAATGAGTAAGAGACAGAAAGAGAAAAGCAAGGCTTTAGATTCTAAAGTTTGACAACAACCTCAATTTCGAGTGTGGCAAATCGACAGAGCAGAAGAAACAATGAGCGGCAGCAACAACCATAATCTCGACACCGTCTACAAACAAATTAACAATGTTAATTAATAGAAAATCTACAAAAATAAAACATACGTGTGTGTGATTTTATCACATATCTAAGTAAAGTTTCACTTGCTCACACGCTTAAATTTAAGAATTTCCCTCTTGCACCTCCCGACCCGTTCACCACTTAGTCACGGCTCTCGCCCTGTGTCTGGCTCTACTTCCACTCAATTTCACACATCCCATGCAACTCTTTTTAGGTATTCCACATGTATGTGAACCTACCTTCCCACCACTCAAAATAGATTGAAACAACAAGAAAGTGCCGAGCAGGGCAATAAGCAAGCCAAGTCAAGACCACGACCAAAACCTGCCAAATGGAAAACAGTCATAACAAAAACAAAAACAAATACAATGACTGTTATCGAGTTAGCTAGACTAGGGGATACATGTGCTAACGTATACAGAAAGAGCATGCATTACTCTTGTACGGAAAGCTTCATATAACTTGAATCTTCGGAATCTCTGGTGATTCGTAGCCTTTTTCGAGTAAGTTTTCACAGATGATCATTAATTTGTCTATAGTTTTTGGATCAAGAGACAGATATGGCTATATCGTTTCGGCTGTTGATGCTGATCAAGAATATATATAGTTAGGTTAGTTAGATTCGGAGATGCTTCCCTCTGTCTGTTAAATAGATTTGCACAGAACCATCATACCCTCTTACCCATTTCATGGGATCAGGGTATAATAAAACCCAAAGCAAACATTTTCTCACGCGTTCACCTTAAATTACTCACTGATGGTACACACATACATACACATATACATGATATACACATATACAATATACGATCATGTGTAGTGTATGAGACTTATATTTATGTGCCCCCAACTGACTGAAGATGAAGCTTTTGCGTTGGCGTCGCCGACGTCCGCTAATCTGCACGCGACCAAAGTTCCTGCAGAGACCAAGCTATACAATTATTAAGTTATTCAACTTTTATGTTTGTATATGTGTGTGTGTGTGCTTAAGAGTTTGTTAGTAGAGAATGACAACTACTGTCCAGCTGAGTACGACGGGTTCCTGCAGTTTGCAAAGAGTGTGAGAATTTATCAAAATTAATGGTTACACTCAAAAAAAAAAAGAAAAACATATCAAGGAACTCACACTTTGCGAAAGATTTTGAGCAATTGCGTTTGGGAGATAAAAACATCATTGTACTTTTATGAGATTAATAAACATTTTATATTAATATCACTTTTTCAGCTGATTCTTAGTGCGATTTTAAAAGCTGTAAATTGAGTTTTCTAAGTGTATAGTGGAACGAATTTTATTAATTAGCAAGAGAGTGTGGCTTGCAAGTCACTCGGTTTGCATACTTAGTTGCGATGATAAGGCACAGTGGCAAAGACGCCAATATAAAAGCAGTAGCAGAAAAAGCAGAAGCAGATGCAAAATAAGTAATTTCCATTCATGCATTAAGTTATGACAATTACAAGCAAATTGGTTGGTTGGTTGGTATCTGGTTCGCTTAGAAAGTGGTGCGAGCTAAGCTTTTTAAATCGCATTTCTAGTTATTAAGCATGCAGAGATTTCTGGCCAGGGAGGAGTTGGCAGGTCGAAAGCAAAATGCGGCTAATTTGAATGGCATGCCTAGAGATCGCTGTTCGAAATTAAGTAAACTCAACATGGCTGCTGCTGTTTGCTGTTTGCCGCTTTCCTCAACTCTAGAAATTTAAATGCTAATTATCATTAGTTGGCTGTATAACCGAAGCAGCGACAACTTTAACACTAAAGACAGACATTGACCACAGCAACGCTGTTGCCATAAAGCGGCAATTTTTGTGTGTATGTTTGACTCGCTGTCGACGAAATTTAAATAAGTGGAAAGTGTTTAAAAAGTCGGCGAGTCAGCGAAACAAAGTTTTTTCTTCTTTTACCCAGACGCCAAAAGTTTTGACGTTCCAATCGTGTCTGGCACTTGCTGGGCCCTCCATCACTCATTCGACTTGGCTCGTCAGTCGGCGTCCGAGAAACGTGCATAAAAATTGTCAATAACAACAATAAAATACCTGAATATTTACCTGTACTGCACCCAAATACTTTCGTCTTACTCTGACAACATTTTCTATTTTTTGTTCAACAAAAATGTCTGAGGCGTGTTAAAATGCCTTTTTTCTTTTCACATATTGTTAACTGACAACGGTATGTGAGTATGTTTGTGTGTAAGTGTATATGTGTATTTAACATTTCAAGGTGAGTCTCATCTTTGGTGGCTATATCAAAAGATAAACGATAAGCCTGAAACTGTGCTGCTGTTTATATAAAAGCTTTGTTGATAGATATTAAGTTGCTTATTTAACTAACTAACTATATACTCTTTTGGAAAAATACAAAAATACAGTAATCAAGCAAAAAATCATCAACTTTATAGAATAATCTAACTTTTGAAGTTGTTATATTAACTAGCTTGTGTTATATACCTAAATATCAAGCTATAAATATTAAAAAAAAAACACAACAAAATTAAAACTTTTTACTCAACTTTAAATGATTTTTCTTACTTAACTTTGAGTAACAATTTTACAAATGTTTCAATTATTGATTCTGATTGATTTATGTGAAGAATGCCTCACAAATTTGACAAAATTAAACGACCACCCTCGGCTAGGGTATTAAAAGCTGGCTAGATCACCCAACAGCAACTAGTTGAGCCGCTGAGATCATTGCTAAGTTGGGAGACAAAAGCAGTTTGCGTTTTGACTTGAAATGTTTCTAATGCCGTTGCCGTGCTTTGTGCCGGTCACATGCAGCTAATTAGATGACATGCCAGCTATACTTAGACAACTGTACATCTAACTTTGCCCTTCTCCCCGAACATTCTTTCTCTCTGCATGAGTAGCAGTTAATATGTATGCATTTCTCAGGCCATCATCTGATACGAAAGACTTAGACAACAAACTTACACTTACAATTCTTGACTGATGTATAGCCTTCGGCGTTGCTGCCAGTGCTACTACCGTTCAATCCACCGTTCAGCACATGTCCATTCGAAGTGCGTCCCAAGCTATTGAGAGTTGTGGTGCTGCCAGCTCTCGATCTCCAGCCACCCTGCCCGGCCAGATGATGATGATGACCGTTACCATGTCCGTTGGCCAGACCAACGCTGGTTAGGTCGCCATTGGATTTGCTGCCAGCGCCGGCACTCTTCAAGGTGCCATAGACACTGCTGCCTCCGCCGCCGGCCGTGCTGCCCGTTTCCAGTTGCCTGGCATACGAGTTGTCAGCATAGGCATGGAAACAGCATCTGACTAGAGCGTTTGCGGCCGCCTCCCGCTTGCAAATGAAGACGTGGCACTCCAGCACCTTGATCCCGGTGGTGCGACGCAATATGGCTGCAAAGATGGGCGGGTGCTGGGCACGCGGCATGCGCGCAAATGGCGAATCCAAAGGCAAAAACTTTGGCTCCGGATTAGCATTGCCTCGCTCCGGTATCAGCACTTGACGCACTGCAGCACAATAGTGCAGCGATTCGATGGGAAAGAAGCGTGTAATCTGCTTCAGATTCTCATCCACATTCTCGAGCAGTATGCCATTCGACCAAACGCTTAGCCAGCTATCGATGCCCTTGGCGCCGACAGCGCCCTCTGACGGATAGAGGCTGCGCAACGGCTCCTGTATGCCCTGGAGTCCATCTTTGCTCTGGCGCGGCACTGCGCTGCCCAGATAGAGCACACGGCAGCGGCAAATGGGCGTCGAATCGCCCATTCTTAGTTAGAACAGCAACAACAAAAGATGTAGAAAAACAAAAGCGTCTCACGTTGAGTGTCGCCGTTCTTTACGTAACGTAACGGGCAACGTAGGCGCGAACCGAGACCGAACAATGTGGATTTTCTGGTTTTGATTTATATATTAGCCACGTACAAACACACACAGGCAATGTGTTTGTGTGTGTGTGTGTGTTTGGTTCTTAAGCCGTTGCGAGAGAATTTGTAGTTCGCTTAGGTAAGCGGATATTTCTTACACTGCCAGTCACTGCATTCACTAACAACACACACATACACATGCATCATCACACACTGAACTCATAATAACAGGCAACAGCAACAACAACAGCATAATAAAACACGCGCTCAACTCACACAACTACTACTTCTATATTTTTTTTTATATTTTATTTAGAAAGAATTTTTTGTATCGTGTTTTGTTTGAATTATTTAAATGATTTTTTTTAACTCGTTTCTCACAGTACGTCGTTACGTTTCCGTATGGGAGATGATTCTCGTTTTGGGAACACACTTCACACTAACAACAACGTTGAAAAAACAAATATGGCGTCATGGGATTCTCTGAGTTTTGCGGTTTTTAGTTTTGAACATTCCGTTGCGATTAGACGTACGTAAGTATAAAAGGACTTTGGATACTCTGAAAAATGCAATTGAGTTTTGATTGAGAGTTGTTTGATTTTGGCCTGGCTTTTGATTAAGCTTTGCCTACGCTCGATATATTAATGGATATATAATTAAGCTTTTCGATCCGCTCGAGACTTGCGATCGCGACGGCGTCTCACTGTGGAATGAATTCCAATATCGTGAGCACAGCACGGCGCCTACGTGGTATATTCAAGACATACATAGAGTCTTGGGCTTTGCTCGCTCTTCTTTAGTTACTCAGCTGCACTCACTCAGGTAGACAAGTCTGAGAAACAGAATTCAAAAGAGCGAGAGAGAGAGAGTTCCGACAAGTACCTGTTGCTGACTACCAGCTGCTTAAAGGTGCTGTTGCACAGGTAGATAGAGGCAGAGAGGGTTTGTGGATTGCATTGTCAGCCCAAGAGATTAGGTAGGTTTGTGTCTCTCCCAGCTGAAACACTATATCGGAGAAAAATGTCTTTGTTGTGCTGTGTTATATTACCGGTTTATCAGCTTTGTGGAGTCTAAGACTTTTTTTTTTGTGGTTGTCATATTGTTTGTCTCGCTAAGCGAACTCGATCAGCCGGCTGAGTTCTTTTTGTTGATTATAATTTGGCATATAAATTATTGGCAGTACTAAATTCTGTTTTATATTTTATCAACGAAAATATTTTTAATCAATTAAGTATCAAACAATTGTGCTTGCTTTAAAAATGAAATGTTAACAATAATAATATTTAAAAACCTGTTTCTCAGTATTGACTTTAATAACGGTTCTCACCATTAACTAAAAATGTCATAGTGTAGTAGAGCCGTGTTTTGAACACCTTTATTATCTTAAGCACCAATTACTTCAAGCTTAAATTGTTTGGTTTGTGTATTCGCTAAAAGCTTTGCTCTTTAGTAACTTGTGTCGTGCTTTGTGCCTTTGATAGTTTCCTGTACTTTGATGCATTTGAAATATTGTTAACTTGGTAATACTGTTAGCATGAGACAATATTTACTACATATGTTGACAATATCGTAGCTATATATATAACATGTACTTACATAATATTTAATGAAAAACAAACTTGTGATTAATTTCTAATGTTTTGTTTTTTTATAATTTTAAAATAACTATAAAATAATTACAATATACTCTATGTGCAATCTCGTGGTGTTAGGCTTATGTTCAATAAATAACTATTGCATTGAACTTTGAAACCACTTATAAATATTCAAATGTTATATCATACTTTTATCTAAAAACACAACAAATTGATGTAACGCTTAGTACTAATAGGTATGTTAATTGTTTTAATATTATCTAGAGATTACGCCATTAGCCACAGCTCTGGGAAACATGACTGGAAAGTTTAAAGCCCCGTTATTAATAATAGCCCAATAAAGTGATGCGGTTAGATTATCAATTAATAGTTTTGATTTATTCTATCGCATGATATAAAACCGGCAATGGCAGATTTCTGACTTTATTTCCAGCAAGTAACATACACCTACATACGTCATCATTGTATCACTAAAGTTTTTGGCATGCATAACTAATAGCTAGAAACTAGCGTTCGAACTTTCTCTGAGTGTATATTTAACACATTATCATTCATACATACACATAACTGCACATCAAGCTTTTTGGGGATTCCTAAATGCTAACAAAAGCTGAATTAAGTTATACATGTTCTTGACACTTTTTAACGCAAGCTGTGATAAACATCGTCCAAAGTGAATGAAATGAAATCGTCCACTCGATCGGTGATGGGTTTTCCACAATAAGAAGATTTGGGCAACGCACGCAATTAGACATATGCTGCATGGGCGTATACAATTAGGTGGGAAACTTGTAATTATAAATCGAACATTAAACTAGCTCTATATAAGACAAACGTCCCGCATGTTGCAAACTTACCTGTGGATAAGGTTAAGAGTCTAAACACTTTCTGTCTGATGGGGGCTTTCCTGGAATTTAATTGGCTGTTTATATAGTTCACATGTGAGTCTAGTATAACCTACTAGAACAGTTGACATTGTTGTGGGTAAAAACAAAATGGTTCTACTACTTGTTGAGGTGTTAGTTGTGATCGGTGCTACCAGTTTGTAGTTTGTAGTGTTGACGGCGCACGTGCTGCTGTGACGCTATAATTAAACCGGTTCCGTTGGTCAGTGTTATGAAAAACAAAACAAAACATGATCTGTAGACAGCTCTGGGTAAATTATCATCTGTGGATATTAATAAGCAGCTTTTTACCCAAGCACGCGAACTTTAGGTATAAAACTCGCGGCACACGACAGCTCGTGTCTCATTCCCAGTTGAGCGTGCGAACCGAGAGATTCGAAAAAGATCAACAACAACCCATCGATCCAGTACACAAAACACACAAAAGTTTTTTAATTGCGAAGATACTATACATCTGTTTTCGAGAATTATACAGGATGCAGCTATTTATAGGCGCTTTGGGCGTAATGCTATTGGTCATCTCACCGCTGGTCTCTTCTCGTAAGTGCATAGCAAAGGCAATTGATTAGCTTTTTTGTTTTGTTGTGAAATGGAATGCTTTAACCAGTCAATCGAGTTGAACGTCGATCAATAAAGTTCTCAACTTACTAATGTTAGCTCATATTTTAAATTATATTTCAGAATCAGCCAACAGTTGTTACACCCCCGCTCAAAAGCCGGGATATTGTGTGCCATCGCAGCAATGCCGATTTGTGCAGGAGATTCGAAACACATTTGGAAGCAATGTGCCTCGCATCATAACGATGCATTTAAGACAGATGCAGTGCTTTGTTGAAGACCGAACGGTAATTATTGATGACAAATCTATCAAGCTGAGTAAAATGCTAATCAATTATCATTATTGAAATTACAGGTATTTCATTTGTGCTGCCCCATCGCATCAGTGCTCACGGCCCAAAGTGATGGCAGTGTTAGACGTGTTTCAGATCCATCACCAAATACCAACCCGGTGAGCACACGCCAAACATCTGCAAATAAGAGAAACATTGATCCCCAAGGCATGGAGGTACTTGAGGCCGTATCTGATCAATGTGGCAAGAAGGCAAATACTAAAATTTCCGATGGAGATGTAACATCACTGGGCGAATTTCCATGGGTGGTGCTGCTCAAATATGATACGGCTGGACGACCTTTTCTGTGTGGAGGATCCTTAATAACCGATCGCTTCGTCCTGACAGCCGCACACTGTGTAGAACACAAAAATCTGTAAGTACCTTATTACGTGTAGCTATAGTTTTGTTTCATTACTTATTCTGATTTTCAATCTTATAACAGCGTTGGCGTTCGAATGGGAGACTATGATCTAGACAAGGAAGAGGATTGTAAATTTTTGGGTGGAAAATCGGTTTGTCTGCCACCCTATGAGGAGTTCGGCATTGAGGATATACGGCCGCATCCAGACTACAAGGGTATCAACAATGACATTGCACTCATTAAACTTGACCGACCCGTCAAGTTCAAATGGCACATCAAGCCCGTTTGCCTACCCATCAATAAGAAGTCACAGGATATAACCTACGATCAGAGCTTCTTCATATCGGGCTGGGGTCGCACTGAGAAAAATGTGGCATCCTCAGTACTGTTGAAGGCTGTGGTCAGGCGACAGGATCTAAGTGTTTGCCGCAACTTCTATGTTGATGCGCCTGTTAGCGAGAATCACATCTGTGCCGTTGGTGAAGGCATTCTACACACCTGCCGTGGGGACTCTGGGGGACCGCTGTTTATCCGTAATTACTTCAAGGATACCTCACGCTATGTTCAATACGGCATTGTGTCTTTTGGAGGATCGCGTTGTGGCCAGCGACAAAATCAGCCCGGCGTATTTGCCTCTGTCCTGGACTTGTTGCCTTGGATTACTCAGAATCTCTATTGATTTCCACAAAAAATTGACTTTCATGTAACTTAAACTCATTATTCTTCATTATTTAGTGTAAATATCAATGCCATTGCAACAGTCACATTAAGAGATTTTTGATCATAGTTTATAGCTTTAAAAAATATATGTTATTGCATTATGAAAATTACCTATGCATTGTTATTATTAATTATTCGTGGTTAACCAATAAATAATGCTGATTTTTCGCGAAGAATTTAAAATTATGTAAATGGTCTGGGAAAAATCAAGTCTCCCAAGCATGATCAAATATCCTTAATATAATGCAGTTTTATTTAATTATTGTGTTACTTGTTTTGTTTATTAAGCGATAACAATATCTCCTTGGTGCAAGCAACTATAAACTCTTTTTTTTTTAATTTTTCTTTTAGGTTTCGGAGGCGATAGATTGATATGGATAGGCACTACATCAGGGCGTCAAGTCAATGTGTACGTTTAATAATATGGATACAGACATCATGCTCAGATGGTTCTGTCGAAATACCTGGTAAGCATTTTGAATCATCGTCAACCGATAAGCTTAATTCCCAATAATTAAAATCACTGAATCAAGCTCAGAATGAAAAGTTTGACTCATCTGAAAATTCTTTACAAGTTAATGGTTTCTGGCTAAAACTCGATCAGCTGATAAAAATAACAAGTTCTACAATCGAATGTGTTATAATTGTTTCCAAGATAAACTTTCGTCTTAAGACCAAATGTGTAAACAGTTTTGACTATAAACCGAGATCTCAAAGATCTTTAACTGTGCAGTTGAGTGTTAAGCAAACCGCAGTGCTAATTTATTTATTTGCGTTAAGTTTGATAAGGTAAATCACCGACTTGATTTTCATGCCCTTTCTCTTACTCTTGACCACCAGTCGAATGAATAGCTCCACTTGATCACTTGCAACTTATGGCTTATTGCGATCTTGTTTTGGTTGGTTTTTTACTGTTTGCTGACTCATCGGAGTCACAACTTTGGTATGCCATAACTAGCTGCTTAGTATTTTGCATTTATTGTCTCGCCCAGCAACTATAATGATTGTCAATTGGATAAAAAATAAGATTAGCCATTAATTGTTGCAATTTCAATTTAATGTGAAAATCTCAGACGATAGTAAGTATACCATTTGTCTTGTTGTAGCATGTTTAGTAAAGGGGGAATCCCACAGCGGCATCGGGTTAACAATTAAATTGCTGTAAGATTCACATGTAGCCCTAGATATTATTCACTTGTTGCGACTTGCATCAATGTTTGTGTAAATACTTGACATATGACATCAACTGATATGTACTATATAAATTAACGTAAGCTTTACTTATACTGAACACAAACAATAGAATTAGTTACTTTTCGAATGGCGAAATTTACATACCCTTACATAGATTACCTTGCCTATTCATACTTCCTTAACAACGATTGTAAACAACGTTTTCTCTAAACAAGACTATACTTTAAAATTTTATTAGGTCGGATATTCCCAAAATTTCATACAACAAAACCACAATAGTTCAGTCAGAGTATGGGCTGGCGAGTAGCCATATTGCTTTGAAACAGGAACAATGGAAAGATATTATCTTGACAAAACATTTCCTTTGTATTCAATTGTCGACCACCAAAAAATTCCCAAAAGTGTTGTCCTGCGCATCAGAAGAGTTTTGGCTTTGCTTGCGAACGGTTAACTTGGACAATGGATTTGATAAGTAAATTCTTTATAGCGCTTAAATGGTAGTTAACAACACATTATGTAATACGCATATGCACTTTAATAATTTGAAATATTAAAAATAATCAAATAGGTCACTTTATTTGGGAACATCCTTTCTAACGCTGCCATTTTTTTTAAACGTTTCCAAATCGCTGATTGCAAGTTACTTTTCCTCTTCGGTGTCTTTCGACTTGGACACAATATAGTAAGTTATTATAGATTTTAAACACAGGAATTTTAAATTTTTACCAATTGCAGCCTCAATTGGAATACATCGTTTCCGGCCATAACCGTTTGTGAGTTGTATAATACTGAGACGGTTTGGGATTTAAGCGACGAATATTTTGACATCGAGCACGATATGCATATTGATGATTTTATAAGCGAGATTGCATTCTTTCGAGGCACTTGCGTAAGTTGCCACAATTGTCATGAACTAAACTGTCCGGATAACTTTACCCTGCTGCTAGATGTGGTACTTGTTATAAATAGCAAAGGTACATTCAGAAACGATAAAGAAATATGTTTGTATTTTCAGTTTCGGAGCAAGTGCCAAGAGCTGATAGTAGAATGTAGCTATCTTAATACGATTTTCGATTGTTGCGATCAGTTTCTGCCCTTAGTAACCGAATATGGCCTCTGCTACTCCTTTAACTCATATCAGGCCACAAAAATGGCTCAGGTGCAGCATAAAAACAATCGCATGACTGGTGCGGGACATCTCAGATTCCAAGCCACAGCTGATGTTCAGGTTAATGTGCATGCACCGATTGATGTGCCCTTTCAATACTCGGAAGGAGTGATTCGAGAGACGATACTGGTCGGAAACAACAAGGAGCTCATTCTTAATGCCATCGAGGTGCACAATCACGAAAATGTCGCCGATCTGAGCTATGAACAACGAAGATGTCGCTTCGGTCATGAGCATGTCGAGCAACGTATTGCAATCTATGAGTTCTACAGCTACTCCGTTTGCGTCGTAGAGTGTACGGTTGCTCTGCAGCTTCTGTACTGCAATTGCACTAGCCACTTTATGGCAGCGCCCAGTAGAAACTCGTTGCATGTCTGCGACATTAGTGGCTTGATCTGTTTGACGGAAATCAATGAAAGATTGATGACAGAGCGAAATTCCTGTGATTGCATGAGCTCCTGCGAGGAGCCAGAATATACCATTATCTACAATACACCCGATGAGTAAGTTGCATAAGCACAATAGCTAAATTTATTGTGAATTTTCTGTGTTAAGCTCATCTTGGTTTGCAGCAAGCTGGAGGAACAAAAGGATTTCGCCGACATTTATGTCGCTTTGGTCGAGCTGCCCAAACAGCGTTATGTGCGTCGCCTGTCCAAAACGCCATTGGATCTGTTAAGTATGTTTCATTCTAATGAACTCTAAGAGTCTTTTATAATCCGTTCCATTTTCAGTTTCTTTTGGTGGCTTGATTAGTTTGTTTTTAAATTTATCGGTATTGCGTCTTGTAGAGATCATATTTATATGTGTGGAGAACAGAAAAGAGGCATTTAAGTGGGCAAATAGAATCTACATTGGCACGATAAAATATTTACACAAGTTTTCAATACAGTTAAAGTAAATCACAAAATGTTTCATTAAATTCTAGCTGTCTTCCTGTTGCTCAATTGCTATGTGCACACACCTAGTAAAGCATTTGTATGTATATTTGTGATTGCAAGGACATCAAATTGTTAAAAGCTGCTCATCCTTAAAGGCACATATGCAGAATCTGCCGATCGACTGGACCAAGTTTTTGGTGTTATAACCTCTAGCAGGGTATCCATATATCTGGGCAAATAGACATAGCTCGAGAACATCAATAGAATAAACATAATCAAGACAAAGCTATCTGCAAATAGATAAACATATTTAGATTGTAATTTGTGTTCTGTTTGTAAAATTTATCAATACGTACTTATCAATTTCTTCTCCCATGGTTCAAACATATTGATACACGTCACAAGCTCATATTGACGATATAAATGAGACGCAGCGTGTTTTAAATTCCACATTTTAAACAGTTTTGTTCTTTAATCTTTATTGCTTTATCGTAATATTTAATCTGTTATGTTGGTCGATTAACAAATAAATGAAATTCAATATGCGGTACTACTAACTTATTGTTTTCGTTTGCCAAAACAGCTGCTTGTAGAGTGACCGTTTAACTCATTTAAGTGTTGGTAAATGTGCTGCAAAGTCAAGTTTTATATCAATCAGCTTGTGCTTCGATGCATATGCGTGCAAGTTTGGCGCTAATAAATCAAATATTGTGTTGGACTATGGATGCAATTAATTGTCTTTTTTGAAAAGCTTATTAAACTGTTGTAACGAAAATTCTGTGAACTTCGATAGAATCAAGCGATGTTGAATTGAACTGAACCTTGTTTTAGAAACACATAAAAAGAGTAATAACTAACCCGATATTTAGTCAACCTTTTTTTTCAGGAAAAGACGTCGAAAAAGGCAACTTTTTTCAATTAACTGTAATGCACGTGTCGAAATTAAGTGAAATTTGAGTTGACCCAGAACTACATAAACAATGATCCATGTCTTTCATTCTCTCACTTCAAAGACTAGACTAGAAATGCATCGCATAAATTTGCCTCTCAACGAAAGTCTGAAACCGAAACAGGATTTAAGATCATTGCGCACATAATTCGCACTGTGAGGAAACTAGCGCAATGCTGTTAGCCAGCTGTGTTTGTGCTTTTTGTTTAGAGCGAAGCGTTGAAGACGACGGCGACGGCGACGACGCTATCGATTGACAGGCGAGCTTGTGGCTTGATTTATGCGCGCGGCAGAGGAATGTGGCAAAGTGTAAAAAATCTGTTTAAAGTATGTGCGACACCCAGTCTCCACTCCACACACTTAAGTCCAGATCGGGCCTTGTGCTAAGGAGAGTCGCTTCAAGTCACGCATATGCAGCGACAACTATTTCAATTTCCCACTTGCCATGCCACAAGGAAGGTGGCGGCTGTTTAGCCAAGTGTGCACGCCTAATTGGTAATGCGATCGGCTTTATTGAGGCGCAGGCGCTGCAGTTGGAGCAGTTTCTGGTGTTGTAACGAAAACTATATAGTCGATGGATATGAAGATGGAGACGGAGACGGAGAGGTTGTCGCCTGGCTATATCGCTGTCGCTCAGCGTAAATCCCATTACTTGCAATCCGTTTCGAGCCATAAACATGTTGCCGCAGCTGCAATGAAACAGCAACACAACGTCTCCGCCACCATCTTCTGCTCCGCTCCACCTGCTATTGCTATGACCAGGCTATCCTGGCTTCCAGCAGTGCAACTTGTCGCTCGAACTTAATTGCCTTGGCTGCGCTTATGACTTTCGTGTGCAATGCATCCACATCCACATTCACATCAGCAACAGCAACATTAGCTCTTCCCTGCTTTCGTTGTTGTTGTCTTTTGCTTTTGCATTATTAGAAAGTAACTTGCAGAAAAGCTATCAGCATCAGAGTCTCATATCGTCATCATCCTTATGGCTCGCCTTCAATGTTGTTGTTGTTTGGCGCTATTTTCGACACCGCTTTGGCCTGCCATAAATTGCCAAATGCCAGCCAGCGTCACGGGGCCCTGAAATGCACTCGACGCGCTTTCGCAGCCTCAAAATTAGAAAAAAAAAAACATACAACAAAAATAAAACACTCGGTTGGCTAATTTAGTGAGCTGCTTCTCAGCAAAGTACAAAAAAATTAGCCCCCCATCTACCTTCCCTTTGGTCTCCCTGCCTCTTTTGCTCGAATGTCCATTTCCCATTTCGTACGGTTTTCAATTAAAGCAACTGCAACAACATGCGACCTCGCGCGCCCAAAGTTCAGACCAAAACTGAGATCAGAGCGTGTACCCGTCCGATCCTGGGCTTGTGCACATAGAAAAAAAAATACCAGAACAATCTCAGCTTGAGTTCAAGATAAATTGCAATTGATTTTAAAACTATGTTTTATGACCTCTTTTTGAGTTCGTCCATTTGTAGCCTTAATAAACTTTTCCACAGAACTTTTGCACAATTTTTCTAAGTGTAACTGTGTGCCTTTGTCTCTTGAGCCTGTGTGTGCCGTGCAACTAATTTTGCAACACTGCTGCGACGATGGCAGCACCCGATAGCGTTTACCAAGAATAAACTGCACTTGCCCGGCAAAGAGAAGAAAAAAGGGAGATAATCTAATTTTTTTGTTGTTGTTTTTGGTTTTTGGGTGCCAGAAACGGAATGGCAGTTTGCATTATTGTTCTGAGAAATTGTTATTAATTGAGTTGTATATTGCGAGTATATTGAGAAAGGGGCCAAAAACAGACCTCTCACTCGCTCAGTGGGTGGTCAACGGGTTGCCTAATGTATTATTTGCCGCTGTTCATTTGCTTAATCCAATTTAGTTTGGTGATCAATAAAGCGAATGGCTTAGATCGAACACCACTAGAAGATCGCCGATGATCGCGCCTCATTTGCATGCGCTTAATTTATGCTCATCAATTAGGTGATTAATTTATGTGGCGTGGGACGCTGAGCCAAGCGAAACACTATGGCTTTTTAAATGCTTGTCTAATTAGATAAATGCGCTACATTAGTGTCACCTCTGACATTTGTTAAGCGTAGCCGATGGCCAATTTTGTATTTAGTTCATAACAAAACAACATCAACTGTGCCAAAATTGTTTCCGAGCTGTTGTCTTTGTTTAAAGCTGTAGATCTATGTATGTATGCCAATCAATTTCCATCTCAAATTAGCATTTAATACTGTACATATATTTATACATAAATGCCACCTGTCCAACAACACGGACATGGCTCGATCTCAATCCGGCTTCTGGCTTCTGAACCTCTCTCTCTCTCTCTGTCTCTCTCCCTCAAGCGCTTTGTTTGCGATCGTCAGGGAAATGGAAAATATTTTAATTAAAATACAAAGCTAAACGTTTACTGTAAGCGATGTTATCCGTTTTCAACTAGCAAACAAGGCGAGTCACAGGCAACAAGAGTCAAGAGTCGAGTGGAGTGGAGTGGAGTGGAGGCTACTGACTGCGTGTCTGGCGCTACAAATGCAGCTACAATTGTTGCATGCAACAACATTCAACATGTGTCGCACAGCGCCTATTTGAATATATATCAAATCAGTTTAAGATAATTTTCTATAACAGCTACTAGGCGACACAGCAAATCGCAAACAATTTCTATATGCATGCATGTTTGTGTCGTTGGCAAGTTTGTTGCCTAAGTCTTTCGTTTTACGCTAACTCTTTGGCAGTGCATATTTTACGCGCTGCATCGCATTGTTGTTGTTGCTGTTGCTGTTGCTGTTAGCCAAGCAAACGAAATTAAGTTGTTTTGCATAAATGCGCCATAAAAAGGCCGCATGGCAAACGCACACTGTCCCAAAAGCATTCGGCAAAGGAGGCAACAGAAGCAGCAGCAGCAGCAGCAGCAATTGTGATTAGAACGACACGACAGGCACGACATGAGCGCAGGGCAACTCAAGACATATGACGCTGTTTGCTCCTTACGAATATGGACAACAATTGCCCCCAACAACAACACTAACAACAACAACGACAGGCGAAGACAGCGACGAAAATTGCCAAGTCAACACGAGCGACGTATGTCAACAAATGGCATTGCCATTAGCGGCCAATCCAAATCAAATACACAGAGAAAAATTCTATAACAAATTAGCAAATTATTTCTCAAGGAAATAATTTCTCTTCAAAGTAAATCAATGTTAGTATCGAGTAGATATAGATATTTATATAAAAAGTATGGCGAATATGAATACATCTCCTAAAGCAATAAAGCAGCAAAAGTACACTGTTGAAAATCCCACTTAATCCTCCTTTTAGCCATGATTTTCTTCTTTCTGTGTATCTGGGATTTTGGTTCCTGTAGCTGGTAGGCAAATGCTAGGCCAGCAACTCGGGCTGCTGATCACCAGCGGCAGCACAAGCAGCAGCCGCTTGTTCCAGCTATTATCAATTTAAGTTGGCTAATTGGTTTCAAATTTATGGACCTGTATTTGATATTTATGTCGTCTGCTGAGAAGCGAGCGGCCAACATTCAGGCTGTAAGTTTGCCCGTTTGTTCGTTTGTTCGCCTTGCCAGAGAGTGCCGGGGCAACGTTGCCGTTTGGCCGTGGCATGCTGCAAACAACGTAATTGGCTTTCAATTTGCAGCAAATTGTTGCAACAGCCACGACAACAACAATAACAACGCTATACAGCGAAACATATTTAGATTATAGACGGATAAAGTTTATGTACGTTCTGCTCAGTTCTTTTCTGTTCTGAGCCTCAGACAAGTTTCAACTTGCAGCCTGCCGCCGCCTTTAAGCCTGAGTCTTGGGGTGGACGTTTTATTCTTTTGCTTCGTCTTCTACGTTTTCGCTTCTCCTTCCATAATTCCAATGAGTTATATGCCCATCATGTGCACTCGCGGACCCTTCAAAAAGGTTGAAAACGTAGCGCGCGTTAATTAAAAAACCAACAACAAAAGCGCCAAAAATGCTGCTAAAGTTTGCGCTCTCCACTCCCTTCACATATAAGAAGGGCGGCCCAGTGGCTGTGTGTTAGCTGTTTCCCTCGTCGGTTTAGCTGTTCAATAACTAAATAAAACACTCAAGCCAAGTCCGAAAGCTAAAGCCAAAGCTTCGTCGATTGTCGATCGTCGCCGTCGCCTTCGTCTTCGTCGTTGTTGCCACAATCAAGCGAAAATTCCTGGCATTTTCTGCTTCATTAACAACGCACAACGCGGCCAATTCGTTTTGTTAACGAAATTTACGCACACACACACACACACACACACAGACATACACAACATGCCGTCAGTTTTTCAAGGTACGAGACTCGATAAGCAATTGAGCTTAGTTTTGTTTTCGGGCCATTTTTTTGTTTTTATTTTTTTATTTTTTGGTATTTTAATTAGAAACCAAACAACGCAAAATGCATTGCTCCATTGGCCAGCATGTCGCTTTCTTCTCGCAAGCCTTTTAGGCCAGTTTGCTTGTTGTTGTTGTTGCTGTTTCATTGTTGCTGATTCACTGTTTCCCTGTTTCGTTGTTTCGTTGTTGCCTTGCCGTTGTCCTGCCGTGCAAACGATTCGTTTCGTTTTTCACATTCAATTAGCGCATATTTCAAATGCGGTTCGCTGCAAAACGCGGCTGGGAATATTCCAGTTATGCCAAGACGAAACGCACAGGAAATATCATCGATAGGACTAACGAACAGTTCGAACAATACTTACAAAGTGGATTTTGGAATCATGTCTGGGTATGCTATGGATATGAAAAAACTTATGCTCCTAAACTAACTTATTCTAAGAAAAATAAATTAACAAAAAAAAAAACAATGAGTCCAGGGAATTTTCAACATTGTTTCCTTATTGTTGAAAACATAACATTAAATAAGCAATATTATTTACTTCTAAAAACTATATAAAACCATATAGCCAAACAATTTCAATTCCAACCCAATATATGAAAACGATTTTTATTATTTTTATTTGTATGTTTTACTATCATAAATGATATTGCTTTATTGCTGCTAGATCAAAAGTAACTGCTTACAAAAAGAATGCACTGGCGCTATATAAAAATAATAAAATAAATAAATATTTCTATATATAGTTAATATATATATATAACATACTTCACTTTTATTTTATACTTAAATACACAGCTAATTAGTTTACGTTTAAACAATTTAAACAAAGTATTTATTGTTTTTATTTATTACTTTATTAAGTCTAACCTTTTGCGGCTTAAGTTTATCTTTCGATTTAGTATAGACAAAATACAATAACGGTAACTACAACTTTACAATTTTTATGTACAACTTAAGAGCTGATTGCTTATCGCATAATTATCTCTGAATTAAAAGAGCGAGAGAGAGAGAGAGAGAGAGAGAGTGGGAAAGAGAGAGAGATAAAGATAGATAAAGAGAGATAGAGAGAGCTATGCTATTTATTTACAGGCCTCCTGTGTATTTTGGGGTTTGGCCATTTATATAGTTATATATGTATGTATATATACGAGTATATATGCGCGTCCTGGATCTATACTACTAAATATCACACTGTGTAGGATGTTGCTTAGCGATGAAGAAAAGAATTTGAAATTACACTAACAAAGAATGCAACACAAAATGCTTACTACGCAGCCACAACTAACTAAACCAAAAACTAGCTCAACTAACTACGATAACTAACTAACTAACTAGCTAATTAAATATCTAACTAACTTATTAAATTAATTAAATACTCTACTAATGCACTTGGAAAACGCGCCCGTGCTGTGGCAATGGCTGGCTGCAACATAATCATCAACATCTTTCGATCATCATTGTTGAAAACGGAAACGGAAATGCCATGCTAAATGCCAGGAACTTTTAAGCGGTTATTGAGCCGAGGGCTGTTGGGTCGTGAGATCGCTGCCCATTAAACGTTGTGTTTAGACCACCACTGTGGTAAGGACATCGACGCCATCATCACTCGCTGGTGGTGGCAGCGATTTACAGTTAATGGAACGCTTGCCAAAATCCTTTCTGGGGCTCTCCAGCGAACCAACGGTGTTCTTCTTCATATCGGAGTTTTGTGTCTTATGCAACAGGATCTGTGAACTGCGCTTATGCGCCTGCTTCAAGCCCGTACTTGCATCTAGTTCCCGCTCAAAATCGCAGGGCGGGTAGAGAGGCTGAGAGCGATGGAGGGCTGAACTGCTCGCCGCTGTTGCCGCCAGCTCGGGTGCAGGATTTAAGCTGAGCTCCATGCCAGTGGCGGCACGTAGCGATGTGGTGCTGCCTTTCAGTGGATTCGTATAACGTCGCAGGTTCTCCTCGTTCTGTAGATTATTCGATTTCTCCTCCTCGTGACGCAGTGCATCAAGTGATGGCGTCAGATTCAAGCCCAAAGGGGTGCGATAGGCCAATCTCTGCTTCCAATAGAGACTGATGAATATGGAGAAGCCCACCAGCACAATGAAGATGCCACACAATACTCCAATGAGCAGACTGTGACTATTACCATCCGCTACGCGAGCCGTCTCCAGTTTGACCTCCAGTATAGACGTGAGTGCAGCAAGCTTTGCGTGTTGCAGCTGCAGCTCATTGCGTCTTTGTATCCCGTTCAGCTGTCGCGAACTAAGCAGTTCACCCAGCAAGGCCACCGCCACGGGCAGCTGTTGATCATTAAGTTGGCTAGAGGACTGTTAAGAGAAAACAAAGAGAGAGAGAGAGCAAGACAAATATTGGTAGAGAGAAAGAAAAGAGAAAAATTCATTTATATGCTAAACTTTTACTTTTATTATTATTATGAATTTTAAACTTACCACTGTCAGTTCGATGGTATCATTTGTGCTTGTTTTTAGATCGCAGAGAACCATAAGCATGCCTAGCTCCTGTGTTTGACTCGCCAATGGCAACGTCAGTTGCTTGATTAACCTTGCTGCGAGCAGCACTCTTACCAAAGAGCACAAACCCTCGACGGTGGCTCCTTTGCCCACGCGTTCCAGATCCAAAAGTATGGTAAGTCTTGCACAGTTCTCGTTAACGAGAGCCTGATTGGGCCAGCAGCTGGCCTTGGCTGGGAGGCGCGGTGGTGCCACGCGTCTCGATGGCTCCAGGGCGCGACAATCGCCACGCACGTTGCAAGGTGGCGCCAAGCAAGTCTCGCTTACAGCTGGCACGC
Organism: Scaptomyza polygonia; assembly: GCA_035044585.1. Classification (NCBI taxonomy): domain Eukaryota; kingdom Metazoa; phylum Arthropoda; class Insecta; order Diptera; family Drosophilidae; genus Scaptomyza; species Scaptomyza polygonia. Next base: position 6,387,677 of record JAWNNU010000151.1, on the reverse strand, counting down.
ACACTTCATGCTGCTTGCAGACGCCCGATAGGTTAGAGGATTTCGACAATGGATCCAGTTTAAAGCAATTGGGCAAACCACACCAAAGATTCGTGCAACGCGATGTGCCATTCTCACAGACACAAGCGTTGCAATGCTCATCCTCCTCACTGCGTCCAGTCAGTGCAATATCCAGCCAGTTTTGGCTCTGATTTAAAGCGGTATAAGGTGAAATTGTATTGCTGGCATTCAAGCAGGCAGACTTTGGATCGGATAATACTGTAGAGATGCGTTAAGAGCAGAGAAAGTTAAGTCAACAGAGTTTTTACTTAAAGATTAGAAGTCATATCCACTTCGAAAGAAACCAGTCACATCAACTTGACTTACATATCTCACAGCGCAATCCATGTCTTCCCGAGGGACAGATGCAAGTGTAGCCGCCAATGCCATCGATGCAGGTGGCGCCACCTTGACACGGTTGCGGCGAGCACTCGTTCACATTGATGCGACAATCGGGTCCCGAGAAGCCCTGTGCGCACACGCAGCGAAACCAGCCGGCGCCCGATTCGCAGGTGCCGCCATTGTGGCACGGCTGTCCCCTGCACTGGTCGATGGTCTCTGCACAAAAGAGACCCGTCCAGCCCGGTGTACAGCGGCAATGGGGCTGCAACGCTCTGTCCGGTGCTCCGGGCATGCAGGTGCCACCGTTTTGGCACTGACCTGCATAACAAACAGTGGCGCGTTCCGAGCAGCGTTTGCCTATAAGAAAAAATTTACATAAAAAAAATCAAAAGACTTAGGCAACGAACTTGAAGCAAGAAAAAAAACATTAAAAACCAGCGACAGGATGTTGACAATGCAAACAAACACAAAACCAAGGCCAATTGATGGCTGCAACTAATTGAAAACTTAAATTGAAAAGTAAAAGTTCGCTGACATAGATCGATGTAGCTGTATCTCTTTGCCGTATCTGTATCTTTTAGTCATGTAGTATCTGTGTGTGTGTGTGACAAAATAGCGAAACGCGTTCAAAATATGCAAATCGCACTAATCGAAAACAAACACAAATCATCATGCAAACTAAGTGCGTTTTTAGTGTTTTCGATGACGGTGGATGTACATACATATTATAAGGCAAAAGCGTCACAGCCCCACGGCCCATTTGGTGCCACATGTGGCAAAGTAAGACCAATGCGCAGATTATAGCCGCCACACAGTTTTACCGCATTCGCCACAAATTGAGGCTGTAATGACTGCCGACTTTCAATGTTCAAATAAATGCGACCGACAATTTGAGCAAGTGAGTGAGTGTGTGAATGTTTGTGGTATATAAATGTGTTTGTGTTTGTGTATGTGTGTGTGTGTGTGTGTGTATATATGTGTAGCTCACTTAACGTGCTCAACTCTCGTCTCGCGCTCATTTAAAGCTCCCAAAGCGTTGATAATGCGCCTGAGAGACAGTCAGCTCATAGCAGGTTTCTATACCCTTACTAATTAGAGTATTATGACTAATTTGAAGAGTACGTAAGACATTAATTCAAATGAAATTGAATTAATTAAAAGTTTAAGTAAAGTAAAGATTTAATGTTTTATATTAAAACATTTCACGAAAACCTATTTCTTGTGTTTTATCAAATTTAAATGCTATTCCTCCAAAGACAGAGCAATCAATTCTCCCCATGATCAACTAATAAATTTTTTTGCACTGGCACTTGTTGCACTCGGCTTTTGACGTTCACTTAAGCAGTGACTGAATGACTGAGCGCCCGAGCGACTGAATGACTGAACGACTCTACACACCACCAACAGCAGCTACTAAGACGACGGGTGAGGCTAAAGGAGAAGAAGACTGCAGCGACGACTCACCTGTCCAGCCCGACATGCACTCGCATGTAAAGTCGCCGTCACCGTCAAGGCAAATTCCACCATTTCGACAAGGATTCGGTGAGCATTCGTTGAGATCTGCAGAAAGTTAATGAGTTTGCTGTTTCTGTTTCGATTGCATGTGTGCGTGTGTGTGTCTGTGTGTGTGTAGATTACTTACTGTGCTCACAAAAGGTGCCGGTGTGGCCCACATGACATTTGCAAAAGGTGCCCACGTCGCTCATCTCGCAGCTGCCATGACCGCTACAGGGTTGTCCACTGGGCGTTGTCATTGTCGTTGAAGTCTTGGTCATAGTTATTGTTCCCGATGATGTTGTTGTTGTTGTCACATTTAAAAAGCAGCCCTCTGTTCATATGACGAGACAGTTGTGGATTAGGCTCATGGCTATTTTTGGCGGAAGTTTTATTAAGTTTGACGGTTAACTTACCATTGCAGGGTGGCTGTGAACAGAGTGGACGCAGCTGCTCACAATGTTTGCCCGCACGATCCGGCGGGCAGTGGCAATAATAGCTGCCGGGTGTATTAAGGCAACGTCCCTGCAGGCAGGGCGAGGGTGTACAATGATCCTTGGCCTCCTCGCACAATGTGCCCGAATAGCCCAGCGGGCAAATGCAATTGAATTTACCAATCATATCGACACACTCGCCACCATTCCGACACGGCGATGTAGCGCACTCATCAATGTCCGTCTCGCAATCACGTCCCGTGTAGCCAGCGGCGCAGGCACAACGATAATCGTTGACCAAATCGATGCAACTGGCGCCATTCTTGCACTGGCCCACACAATCATCCAGATTCTCGGCACAGGTGGCGCCGCCCCAACCCTCCAAGCACAGGCATGAGAAGGATCCAGGCAGATTTAAGCATTCGCGAGCATTTATACAGGGTCCATTTATCGCAGCATTATTCGATGCAGCAACGGCACTTGTCAACGCAGCCAACAGAGCTGCCGAGCTGCTGAGATTACTGCCAATGATGGCGCTGGCTGTGGTGGTTAGCAGCGTTGTTGCCGCGGGATGCAGGGTTGCTGCATAGGATGCTTCGCATTCGTTCACGTCCATCTGGCAGACATCGCCGCGCCACTCGGGCGGACATTCGCAGCGAAAGCCACCGATTAGATCGACACAAGTGCCACCATGCTCGCAGGGACCTCCAGCGCACTCATCAATATCTAAACGGTAGAAGGGCAAAACAAAACGGATGTAGTAAGAGAAAGAGAGAGAGAGAGAGAGAGAAAGAGAGTTTGTTTATGTATTGGTTAAGTGGCAGCCAAGCAAACTCAAGCGCAAATGTGTTGATTTTGTTGTTGAGCGCGCTCAACTTCAGTTAAGACCCTGGTACCAGCAGGTGGCTTAAAGATCATTGAACTGCTGCCAAACTGACGTGCGGATTGGTAGCTGCGTGCATTGCCTTATCACTCGCTGGAAATCACCCAAGGAGAAGCTGCCTTGGCACGCAACTCATTTGTTTGTTTGCTGATAAAGCAGCGATACATTAAACCCTCGAAAAAAAAATTATGTTCGTCTGACCCTTGGTCAGGTCTTTCTTATTATTATTATTTGTTTTCAGCTATTAAGGTCAGCTATATTCTCACATTATTTTGGGCAAAGTATTTGCCCAGACGCTAAGCGTCTACCCTTTCAGAATTGGTAGATTAAATTCTCTTTGGTAAGAGTAATTCCTCTTCAGTTTTTAAAGATAGACCAACATTTCTTTATTAAATATATCCTGAACGTAAGCAAATGCTAAATTAATCATTACTAAACGAAAGCAAATCAAAATTGTTATTTGTATTTATGTGTTTTTTGCATGCCATGCTTGGCTATCAAGTTTGTTTCCTAAGTCTTTTGTTATTTATATTTCAAACCAATCGTTTATTTTTTTATATTTTGTTTCACACACTTGTCAATCCCATACGAAAACCAAACAAAAGCACTACAAATTTTCCATACACATGGGTTATTATTTTTTTTTGCATTGCCTAGTTGGTCAGCTAGTTTGTTGCCTAAGTCTTTTGATATTAGAGCGGCAAACTTAATTAGCTTACGGCTCATTGCAGTGCCTATCAAAAAAATGACTTCAACTGAGTGGTGAATGTGTGTTGTGTTGCTTTTTTTTTATGTTTTGGTCGTGCTCCAATTGGAATGCAAAATCAAATTTGCCAGACCACCGTGGCAACAACAACACAACACAAAACAACATTAACAAACACAAACCAACAAGTAAAAAGTATTTTGGCTCTGCGTGCGTGCTACGTTTCATTTCATTTCGCTACAGTCAAATGCGTGTGTGCTCAATTGCATGATCGAGTGGCAACAACAACAACAAGTTGTGGCTGTGGCTAATCGCGTGCTGCAGCAAATGCGAAAAATTAAATCAAAACTCACTTATTTCACATGTTGATCCCGTCCAGCCGGCAGCACAGCCGCAAATAAACTCGGCGGCCAGCGACGGCAGCTGTTGGGAGGCGCCGTTGGCAATGCTGCTGCCTCCACCGTTGCCACTGCCCCCGCCTACTCCATTTGTGCTGCTTGAATTGTGCGCCTCCTGCAGCAATCCAGCAAGACTGCGTATTGAATTGCGGCGGCCTATCGGCTTGCCCATGGAGGAGCTCATGCCACGCATAACGCGATATGTTGGCGGCCGAGTTGCATTCGTTAGCTGTGCCGAGTAAAACCAACCAAGTAGTAGTTGTAGTTGTTATTGTTGTTTTTTTTGTCATGGTGAAATTTGTTGTTTATGGCACTGTGCGCAAAATCTATAAATCGAGGGCTTACCTTGAGGGTGCATGTGCCGCCGTTGCGGCATGGCTGTGTGGCACATGGATGCTCCACAATTTCACACTGCTCCCCAGACAATCCCTCGGCGCATGTGCAGCGATATTGATCCGGTGCGGTATTCTCGCAGGTGCCGCCATGCTTGCAGGGTTCATGAGTGCCACAGTAATTTAAATCTGTGTGTGCGAACCAAAAGCGAAAGAAAACCAATGCGATTTAGTTTAGTTTAAAATGTACGCCACACCACATCGATATTATCGTCGCCAGGTGTTGCCTCTTAGTTGGTAATTGCCCAAGCGTAGCTTAGTTCGAGTTGGGTCGCTTACCTTGATCGCATAATATGCCACCCCAATTCGTATCGCAAACGCATTTCCAGGCGCTGCCATTGCAGGAACCATGCTTGCAACCCGGATAGACCATGCACTCGTTGCACAACGGACCACGCCAGCCGGGTCGACACCTGGTTGAGAGAAGATGGGAAAAATGGAAATCAGTTGTTTAGTTTCCAATGCAAGTACAATGTATATCAATTTTTGTTTAAAATGGGGCAGCTAATCTACATATTAAATCGTAAATGATGTATGGAAAATCAGAATTATAAGTGATTCGATGGGAATCTTGGACTTGTTGAGCTAAACAGAAACACTTCTTTTTGAGAGAATAATGTTATTAAATTTTGTTCTAAAGAATGCAGAAATGTTTGCTTTCCTATCTTAGAACAAATCAGAAAGTTGAAAGGTAAAAGATTCAACATTTGGAATGCCAAGTAAAAAGTTAAAGTCTGATTATGGTTTTTCAATTTTTCGAAATGTTTTTGGAAATCAAGAGAATATTCTTCAATTTTTATTATTATTGAAATAAATCTTTTGTGACTCAAGACAAACACTTTTAAGTATTTCATTTACTTTAAAGCTTTAAATAAAACTTCAGTCGATGGATGTGTCAATTTGCATGGGAACGCATGTCAAAGTCATTCTAATCAGCGAATTGGGTCACTTTGAACTTTAGCCTTGGGCTGCAACCAAACAACAAATGCAGCCTATGCAGGCTAGGGAAAAGGCCATTTTCACTAACCATCGAATGGATTTGTGTTATTTTGAGCCGTTGATGGTTTTTTTTTTCTTTGCGATTTTATCGCTGCAACACGCTAAAGTGCAGGGATCAAAGTTAAATTGCCTGGCCATCGAGTTATCGCCGCCAGTTGCCAGCCGCCAGTTGAGGTGCTAACTCTACAAGCTGGGCATGACGTTGCAACCAGATAGCCAACCAAGGAACAAGAGTCTAAAGTGGACTGAAATGCCCAGAAAGAGAGAGAGAGAGGCAGCGATGCGATGCGACGTTGTTCGATGTCTATAATTTATGATTTCATTAAAACAGCAGCCTGTTGTTATCTGTAAACGAATCTATTGCAAGGCGGTTGGTCGGCGCAACAGCAAGCGCAAATGGGCCAGCAACGTGCAAACAGCAAAAGTAATTTTTCTTTGAGCTTATAATTGTTGTTGCTCAGTTGTTGGCTTAAACGAGGCTGTGCGAACAACAAAATCTGTGAACAACAACAACAACAACAACATCAACGATGACGACGATGAGGAGCGACGGATATCTGGCTGCTAGTTTGTTGCAACATTTGACTGGTTTTTTATTTTTTTATTTGATGGTTTCTAGGCCACGCTAATTATTGCTATTTAGAATCAGCGCGCCAGGACCCAATGCCAAGGCGAGCATATGGAACATTGATGGTGGCGGGTTGGGTTAAAAGGGGGAAGTCAGACATTTGCTGAACGACTGACTGACTGACGGACGACGGCGAATCTGTTGCAGTTTCGAGCCTCACTGAGAAATGCAATCATGGCCGCTGGCTCACGTATTCTGTGTTACGCTCAAACATTAACAACGGCAACAACAACCACAACAACAACAACAATTCCCCAACAACAACAACAATTCCACAAAACCACAAACGTTTTTTCGTGCTGCTGCCGCCTGCGGCTTCAACTTGCTGCTCCTCTTCTGCAGCTCGACTCCTGCCTCAAAAAAAACCCAACTCTTTTGGCATGGCAGGCAACCGTTCCATGTTGTGTTCTGGCAGCGGGCATGACCATTCACTTGGCGGGCGCTCAAAGCGAGGAGAAGTTGCTGGAGCAATGCAATGGCTCGTCTGTTGCAGTTGGCCATCGTGCGGGTGTTTGATTAGCAGGCAAAAGCTAAGTGCCTTCCTCAGATCGAGACGAACCAGGCACTAAGACTGAGAGTTGGACTGAGAATCGCATTGCGAATTGCGAACTGTGGAAAGTGCAACATCGATGGCTGTTGATTGCAGATTATAGCTGCTTACAACTTCATAGCGATAGCATTGAAGATTTTTGTGCTTATGGTCGGTCAGTTTGCTAGGCCGAATACCTAGTATGGAATTTTTTAAATTTGTTTTGTAGTTGGATATAACTAGTAATGGGCGGCACCCTTTGCAGTTAAGAAGTTAAATTGCATTTAAGACATAATTGGATTGTTCTATTAATCGATGGGTCTTCAGTCGATAATAAGGCATTTACTCTAAGAATCGATTAGTTAACTTTTGCTTTTTTTTGTCAATAAAAAACTATCAATAACAAACCTTAAACAAGACAAGGACACAAATCCAGTCATAATTTAAGTAAAAATGTGTTCACAGAAGCTCAACTTAATGATTGTCTTAGCTTTTGTTTCCCATGTTTGTCAGACTAGAGTCGCTATTGCAAATAATAGCGAAAAATTGATGCAAGAAACTTTCCCAACTACAACTACTACTAACTATAAATGTGGTACATTGAGCTTGACAACTATTTACACATCCGCTGGGAGTATTATGATTGTTCAGGCCGCAAGGCAAGAAGCTAATAAAAACCACCCAAAGCACCCCATTTCACTATGTTGTGTTGCTGTTGTTGCTGTGTGTTTAATCGTGCTATAAAAAGAAAAGCAAGCCATTATAACTGTGTCTGTGTGCTTGAGTCTCTGTAAATGGCTGGTCAACATGGCAACAGCAATCTGCCCCAAGGGGGCCAGACCAGGCCATTAAGCGCCCCAATGTTGTGCGACACACGCAGCAGCAAACAAAAAAAGTGTCATAATCACATCGTTAAAGCGTAAATAACAACGAGAGAAGGGGGTTTTTGGGTAAAGAAATGATAATTATAGTGTATAGTATATAGTATATACTTACTCGCATTCACCGGGCCGATCACACTTGCCATGGATGGGATCACAGCCGGGCTTGCAAATGGCCTCCTCACAGTTGACGCCCTGCCAGCCATTTAAGCAGAGCTTCTGACCCTCCGAGCCGCAAGCATAGTGACCGAACTGATCGTCCCGCGGACGGCAAAAGGTCGTGCAGGTCGTGTTGTAGTAGGTAACGGCGCATTGCACCCGGACGCGATAGGTGATGCGCGCGTTGCGACCGATGTGGTCCAATGTCTTCCACTCCGGCGATGGCAGTATCACGCCCGAGTATGATGTTTCTTCAATTAACCTTTCCGCATCTGCATTTTGGCATTGTCGTTGTCGTTGTCGTCGTCGTAGATGTTGTTGTTGTTGTTGTTGTGGGTTTTGCATCCCAATGACAATTGTTGGACAGCAGCCACAACGATGGTGGCATCAACGTTGGCGTTCCGCACAACAAAAAGTTGTCAAGGATTTGAATTTTCGTAGGGTGATGGGGTTGTGGAGAAGGGAGAAAGGCATTGCTTTAGACATGGCTGAAAACATTTTGAGCTCAATTGGCTGGCAACAGTTGATGCTGTTGTTGTTGTTTTCTCTTATTGTTATGGTCTGCGTTTGCTGTGCTAATTAAGCCAAATGCTTCGCACAACAACACACGATCAACAGACACAACAACAACAACAACTAACAACAACATGCTGCATTTGCAATTGCCACCGCACTTACCTGGATAGGATGTGTTGTACATGTCCAACGCCTGAAGTATCAGCGTAAACGACTTCTGTAATTGAACGTTGCAGCAACCAAAAATGGCAGAAAAAAAGAAAGAAACACAAAAAGCAGAAGAGGTTAGTATGCATTCAAATGTAGGCAACGAGCACGGGTGTAGGCAAAAAGGGGTTAGGAACTTGGCTAAAATGAATACATATATTTTAATAAAGTTTATTTTAAACTTAATATAAGTTTGTGTTGAGGCACAATAAACCTATTCTAGCAGGAAAAATCTGCTTTATTTTCTTCTTAAAAAATTTTATCATTATATGTTTACTTGAAAAAATATTACTTATTATTATTATTATTTATATTAAGTTTTTGTCCACCAAGCTTTGATAAATAACTGCACAAAAGAACTCTGGCAGGCCCCTGTCTATATCAGATAAAATCTACGCCCATGGTACCAAGATGCGAGGCAACAATTTGGCATTCGTCTCCCGTCGCCGTGTTGACGCTAATGGACAGTTTAATCTCGAGTTGGCTTTTCGGCACTCGTTGCCAAATGATGCAAATGAAGACAACGGTCGAAAAACAAAGCGAACAACAAACGAACAAACAAACATGCAACAAAACGAGCCAAACAAAGACAAAAACCAAATCCAAATGCACAAACAAACACTTTAATTTCACGCCAAAATAAAAAAGACACAAAACAAAGCAACAAAAAAAAACTTTCTAAACATGGCCAGGGAGTGGGTTCCCATTCCAAATCCGAAAACAGTGCAAAAGCATTCACATTGCAATTGGCCGAAGAAAAACAAATTTAGCTGTTTTTTTTTTTTTAGCATTTTTTCTTTAGCATGCGCGCATAAAAATTAAAGTCTTGCTGTTTTGTACTCGTTGTTGTTATTGTAATTGGCAAGCTGAGCAGAAGATTTCTCGTGGCACAAAAAGCAATTAAACGTCCACTACGACGACGTCGGCGTTGTCGTCTGCACCGCTGGATGCCAGGAAATGCTCATTTAGCAATTCGATGGAAGATGAGGTGGAGCTGAAATTGCTGGGCGGCGGCTAGTTGGCTTGTTCCCATGTAATTGGCCTGGCGACGCGACACTAAATCAGTCCAAACCAGACATTGCCTAATTACAAAACAGTTCAACTCTACTCGCAACTTGACACAGTTTATCAAAATCCAACCAGCAATTGTTTTATATATTTTTGCTGCCCACGTTTCGAATTTCCATTCAATTTCCCGCTGTCATCATTTTGAGTTCTTCTCTATGTGCTATTCGGGGCGGGCGCATGCTAAAAAATCTTGACTCAAATGGTTGACCGCGGAAGTTTTTCAATTGAAAATGGCGTTGAATTGGTTTCGGATTTCAATATGTAACTTAATTCTTACAACAGACACGCGCCATTTACTGACACTACTTAATCAAAAAGTGTGCTAATAAGTTAAAGCTAATGGCAGTTTAATTTTTTCTATTATATGAAGCTGTTGTAATTGAAAAAAAGAGAGAGAAATATAATATTATCTTTTATCCAAAAATTATATATATATTTTAATCGCTATCTTTCCGCTTTTTTAAGTCATATGCAGTTTTTTTTTTCGTTGATTTATATTTTAATTTTAAGAGGCAACATTTTTTTATTAACTTCTTCTATAGCAAAAATTATATAAAGTTTAAACGTTTGAAACATTTAATGCTTTTTGCTTTTCTAAGCTAATTTTATTATCGACTTTTAGCATATTTGGATCTATATTTATATCTCTTAAAACGAGCTTTTGACCAACCAACTTCAACCATGCTACAATATAAGCCAATTGAGTAATCATATATATTCATTGTGTTTTCATTCTAATGAACTACAAAAGATTCTTAAAAACTATTTAAATTCAAGAAAAAAGCTTTGCAAAATTTCTTTACACTTTTTTTTTGACTTTATATTTTGATCTTTTCAAAATCTGACGATTTCTGGCTAAAATCAAGAAGTAATCAAGACAAAATCAAGAAGCAATCAAGACAACATCATTGAGCTTTCAATTGGCCACTGAAATGTTAACAAACTGTCAAGAACCTGACCATACTTGGCAGCCATACTACAGCAACAACTGAGCTGGACAAATAACCTACCCACTTTCATCCGAGTTTTTATCAATGACATTGGACCATTTACGTGTTATATTTGAGTATTTTTTTTTACATTAACATATATGTATATATATTTTCATTTACTTTTTTATTGAGGAGACAACTCCAAATTTAGCTGCATGTGGGGGCAGTTTCAGCTGAAAATGGAACTAAGGCAACTTTGGGAATGCCATTCATCTCACACACAAACATATATTTATATATGATTTTATTCGTGTATAAGTGGAGCAACCAAATTCCACTTGATAATATTTTGTTGATGATTGCGCACGCGCACTCCAACCAAAAACAGTTGAAAATATTGTCAAGTGAAATTCATAAGGTATTTGATGTTTTTTTTGTTCGAAATGTTCGATGGGCCGTGTTGTAGTTTGTATTTGACAGTTACATTGAAGTTGTGTCTACTGCTGCTGCTGTTGATAGATTTGTTGTTTTTGTTGTTGTTGTAGCTGCTGCTTCAACTTGTTTTAAAGTGTTTGAAGTATTTCATAAGTCATGTTTATAAGTTTTAACATGCCATTCACTCAATCAACTCAGTCGATTTCGAAGACGAAGAAGTACATTTGGAGAAGAAAAAGTCATTCAATAAAAAGTGGGACAATTGCGACGCATCAGCAACAACAACAACATAAACAAACAGAGACAACAAGTAACAACAAGTCGCTTATATATTATCGGCAGCTTGATTTTTGAAGATTTCGTGATTTTGTGAAAGGCTTCTTGAGATTGAGCAAATATATTGTTTGGTTCGTTTCGTATGCAGAATTTGCCAATGCCGACGCCAGTTCAAACATTTGCCAGGTTTCATTTGGGTGCCAGGCATAAGGCACAAACACACACAGGCACACACACATACTGGCACACACACATATGTGAGAGTTGCAGGCAGGCAGTCAAGTCAGGGCAAGATTAAAGCGAAACCATAGCGAAGCGTAACGTAACGTACTGCCATCGGGCCTAGCAAGCGAGCGACAAGCGCGACAAGGTAATGTTCCCACGAAACAGGTTGTCCGCACTTCAGGCCACGACCACGGCACTCTGCACCCTCTCTGTCTATCTCTCTCTCTCTCTCTGTGCCAACACAAGACTTAGATTCAGACTCAGACTCAGACTCGAACTCGGACTCGGACTCAGACTTGGACTCTGCCTATGACTGTAGCTCTGGCTGTTTCTCGAACCCAGAACAGAACACAAACGGAATGTGGCAAATGTCTTACAAGCTCCCAACACTTAAAAAAAAAAGGAAATACCAATGTCTAAGATCAGGGAAAGAAGTTCTTCATTTCAGAAAAGTGTATTATAATTCGAATATTTCCTTAAGTTAGACAATTTAAATAAAAGCCTAAGAATTTTCTTTCTTAATGTTAAGGGAAAAGTTACGTGGACAAATTTGTATTTTTAGTAAGTCGAAAAAAGCAAGACTTATCGGTTATATAAGATATTATGGCCTGACAAAAACAATTAAGAACTTAATTTAGTTCTTCTTCTTTAATGAGAATTTCTAGAATTTAATTTTCAAAAATAATGAACTAAGAGCTTGACCATTATTATGATGTGTTATTGTACTTCAATCAGGAATTTCACTTGCAATTAATATTTAATTGTTTAAAATTATAACAAAAAGCTATCAAAAGCGTCTTTAACAAAATTTAAATCTGAAAACTTTTGGAAAAGTTTTATAGCAGTTGCAGTTGAATTAATTATTTTTCTCTCAGTGCCAAGCCGGCTTTCTGACGCATGCGCGCCGGCTACCCAACTCTTTGTGGCCATAAGTAACTTTTAGCGAGTCGGTGGCTTAATGTAAACGACGGCGCATGCGCATGCCAACGTCGCTGTTGCTGTCGCAGTGCTCGTTGGCGTCGCTGTTAGCGTCTGGCTTATGGCCATCAGCAGAGAATTAGTTGGCAGTGTCGAGGAAGGCGTGTAATTGTTAACCAAGTTAGTTGTTTGCTTGTACATTGCCAAAACATTGCCGTTTTGAAAGAATACAAAACAACAAAAAAACTAGCTTTAACAACAATTACAAAAAAAAACCAACTCAACTAACAATAAAATAAGAAATCTTAAATTCAACTAGCAGCTACGCCCAAACCAAGTTACATTTACTGGCTTGCATGAGGCAGCAACAACAGCAGCAGCTGTGGCTCTGTGTTTTATGTTATTTCATGTTTTATAGCGCTTCGGAACGAGAACAGTCGAAATATGCCACGTTTTAGCAGTCATAAGCCCGCATTATGCGCACTTAATTAATGCCCAGGCTCAAGCCTAAAGACGAGGGTGAAGGTATACCAAAGAGCAACAGAGGCTTAACAAAAGCGAAATACAGAAATAAAACATAATTTTTAATTGCTTTTTATACAGATATTGGGCTACCGCGGAGAGTAAGCGGCTTTTATTTTAGTGCCAGCCCAGCCATGATTTATTTCCTAGTTACTTATATACAAGTTTGGTGTTTTCTCAAAGGTTTAGGACGCATCATGAGTCAACATTTATGTGCTGCTACTTCAGGCTTCAGTTCAATAAGCCGCCGAAAGGGGCAAAACATGATTTCCGTAACTCTCTCGCCAAGTAGAAGGCATCCCACGCAATAAAAAAAACGAATATGTGAATGGAACAGGCCGAAGTAAACATTTTTAGCTCTTCATGGAATATCGAATCGTCATTATTTGTACGATTTTAGGAACTACTAGGAGTAGTTGAAGTTTCATATGAATATTTATTGATAATTTATTTGTGAATTTTGCTTCTTAAAAGAGATCTTAATAGTTGCCATACAAATATAATTCTACCAATTCTCTTTTATCAATAAAATTTAGAGTAGTTTGCCGTGGTTTGTTTTTAATGTGTGCCCTTTAAAGTTAACCGGAAACATTCTTTTAGGTACAGACTCTCAAAAGATCGTTAGAGTAAAAGACTACTAAACAGCCTTTGCTCCAGTAGCTTATCACTTGTTGCAGTTGTTGGGGGCATTGTTGCCAACAGCGATATGTTTTTTTATTTTATCATCGTCAGCAGCGTCGTCTGTGGAGCCGTAGATATCTTTCCATGCGGAACAGTCGACGAACAGTTTTGCGCTATCAATGCGCCCGTCAGCTCGTGCCAAAAGTGTGCGTTTTCATTATTATTATTATTATTATTATTTTTATGGTTTTGGTGTTGTTTTTTTTGTTTTTTTTTTCTTATTTAGAGGAATGGGGTTTCCGTTTCGTTTCGTTGCTCACAGTAACAACAACAATAGGAAGAAGAAACAGCAAACTTACCGTCCAACGAAATGTGAAGGGCAAAACAATGGCACCCACGCCCGGATCGCTGAGCACAAAGCTGGAGCCGCCAAGTATCTTCGTTGTTGAGTTGCCGAATGAGCAGCCTGTCGATATGCTGGCGCCTTGTTCCGTCGTTTGATACTCCTTCAAACACAGCCGAAATGCCGTTGTGCACGGCGAGCAGCCTAAAAAAAAAACAAACACACACAGAAAAACAAAATTAAAGAAAGACATTCGAAAACGTTGAAAGCGAATTATAACATTTGTTCGATTAAGACTCGTGTGAACTGGTTAAAGCACTTAAAAATATTAAGATAAATACTAATGTTTTAATATGGAAGTGACGTTTGTTATTAATAATAAATTGTGGCCTAATCATAATTTATTATTATTTCGTGTTTTTCTTTCTTTCATCTTTGGGTTTGCTTTTATTTGTCCCACTTTCGAGATAAAACCTTGGTGTAAATTTTGTGTGTGGGATTGTTTTTAAAATATTATATAATCATAGTATCAGTGTTTGTTTAAATAAATGAAAGTAGAGTGTGCGAGATTTGTGAAGAATTTTAATTTCCTAAAGATGCATATGCCATGAGCTTTAGGAACTAATAGAAACTTTTTTCCAGTTGGAATTAATACTAGAAAATGCTTTCTTTTTGTTGTCAAAGTGTTCAAAGACCAACTTCCAAAAATGTTAAAAGCGGTTTTATCCCAAAAAATTAAAAAGAATTTGTAACTTATAGTTTTTGGATAGTTCTAGCTTGTCTTAAAGTTTTCTTGAATAAGCTTATAAATTGTTGAAAAGAGTAACAAATAAATTATATGATTTTTAAGTGAAAAGCATTTTCTGGAGCACAAATCTCTCGATAAGAAACATATTTATGACCTTGAACAAAGTTTCATTTTGACAGCGATAAGCGAATTATAATTTTAATGAAATGTGTGTCAAGTCATAAAATGTATGTCAGTTGACTTTATAAATAAGTTGAAGCTATGATTAATTCATTCACATAAATCTTTATTGTTGTGGTTTTCTTTATAGATAGTTGTAACTTACCCATCGTTTTGGTGGCTCGTAGCTCTGCTGGTACACCGCAGCAGTAGCCGCTTAGTAGATGGCTATTGGTATTTGAGATTTCTAATATTTCCAGCTCGAAGTTACCAGCTGCGGATATCTGTAATAATCGAAAGGTACATCGTCAGCAATAAGCCGCAACCAAAAAACATAACAAATAGCAAGAAAACATGTAAACACAAAATTCGAATCGTTCAAATCAATCATGGCCCATAACGAAGCCATAAGCTAAATGAGCGTACAACGAACATTTCCCCCCACCCGACTATTCTTAAGCATACCAATATCAAATAATATGCTCAACACCGTAGTTCAAAATAAATCTGGGTTCGCCGTGTTCGGTTCGATCGCTTGTTGTTAAAACTAATAAGCCACCTAGGGCGCTCTGATTGGGCTACGGTAAAGGTTTTAATTAAAAAACACGAGAAAGAAATTCAAAATGGATGAATTTTATTTATTGTTGTTGTGGGATTTCGTAGGCAAATGAAAGGAGCGCCAACTTGGAATTGAAGTTGGCTGCTAGGCTGCTGCTCTGATCTGCTCTGTCTTGATAAATCTAGCGGCAAATGGAACATGAAAATAATGAGAAATATTTTCAAAGAAAAATAAACTAACCATAAACACAAAAGCATTTTAACTGTACACACACAAAAACACACACACACACACACACATAAAGACAGACAGCGTTTTGTGGTTCAGGTCACTTAATCAAACGAGATATCCAACTGCTTGCATAATTTAGAATGCTTTTGTTGGCCAAAAACTAAAAAAAAAAACACAAAACTAGCTGGATTTGCCGCTTGGAAAGCGAATCGTTAAACCAAAATTTCGCCATAAAATTAATAACACATTAGATCGCTGGCGAGAGAGGGTTTAAGAAACTGCACATAGAGTTTAACTATTTCTCTATAATGGTTGATCATAAATTAGACTTTCCATTCCCCCCAGCTCCCAGTAACCATCAACTTTGTTGTTTAGGGTTCATTACAAGACCAGCTTGAAAGCCTGAAAAGACTGGCGGCTGCAGCAAAAAATATGCTAATGAAAACTTTTAAGTTGACTTGGCAAAACTTTAATGGTTTCATATTTCACTAAATTTATTGTCAAAGGCGGCAGTTTTGTTTTTTTGTTGCAGCAGCAGCAGCAGCAGCAGTTATGTTGTTGGTTTTAGCCGCTGCTTGGTAGCTGGCCGCGTTGATAAGTTTATTAGAAATAAATTGCAATTTAGCTTTAAGCATGTCGCTGGCTGGCTGGCTGGCTGCCTGGCAAGATGCCTTGTTCAGGCTATGGACCTGGCTAACGGCAATTGCCCGTTTCGCAGACGCACTTCTTGGCCGGCTGGCCGGCTGGCTGGCTGGCAGGCTGAATGACTGCACCTGTGCAACAAAGCCAACAAAAATCTTAACAATAACAAAAAATGAGAATTTTAAACATTGAAAGCTGAAGTTGTCGTGGTTCTTGTTGTTATTGTTTAAGTATTTATAAGGAATCTAACAGAGGGTATTATAGTTCTTAAGCAAAGTATGTAACGCACAGAAGAAGAAGTTATATCCGAACTTACAAGAAGTACTTGAAAAACACTAATATGCTAGTCGAAAAGGTCATGTCATCTACTGTTAAATTAGTCAACCATCATAAAGCCAACAAAGAAATAATCCATCAAGAGTTAAGATCTCTGATGAAAATGTTTTTGTATCCACATCTTTTAGTAACGAGTATTATTATGCTTAAAACGTTTCGACTAAAAATGATCATACTATCTTCTTCCGCAAGTGTATTTAATCGTCGTTGTGCCTTTGATAACTCATTCCTCTCATGCTGATACAAGACTTGAAGTTGAAGTTGTCTTCAAGCCGCGTGCATCGTTGATCATGCCATAGATCAATCAATGCAGTCAGTCAGTGCTTGCCACTTGCCTCACTGCCGCCTGACTTCAATTCTCTGTTGAGTTTCAGTTTGAGTTTGAGTTCAAGTTCTGATGTGTTGGTTTTTTTTTTTTTGTGCCTTTTGTTTGGCCGCATCGTTGTGCTGCACATTTGGTCAGTGCCCCAGCGGCAAGTTGATTGGATTCTTGATCGGGTCTCACAAACCGGTTTACCAGCCATCCAGCATACAGCTTACATAATGTTTGTGTGTGTGTGTGCCTGCTTACTATTTATTTATCACATTTCTTTTAGGGGCCCCGGTTTTCATTCATGAGATCCACAGCGCCGAACAAGTGCAGCTGCTCAGTCTTCTGCGTCTGCTGTGGCTGCAGCGGCTGTCTCTGTTTAAAGATTCTCGCAATCAAGCGCTAATATTCGAGACAAACTTTGACGTAATCAATTCGATTAGATAATGCCCATGAAATGCCACCAAACAATTCACTGGTTACTTTGATTTGAAACGCAGCGCCAAAAGAACAACTCAACATATAATCATAAAAGTGAACAAAGATTTTGTTAACACCTTCTGACGAAATAAGCCAAAACGAATTTTGTGTTAGAAAATTTACGGGAAAATGTAGCTTAGATGCAGGCATTTTTGCCTTTTAAGTAATTCAAACTCAAACCACTTCTCAATTTCCTTATTTTCCAAGTTAAAAAACTATAAAAACGATGTGTTCATTTTATTTAATTTAAAGTTTTCGGTGCACAATCAGGTTTTTATTATTGGTTGGCGACAAGCTTTAGTTTTAAATTAAGCTGACTAAATATTTTTTGTAGGTTGCAGTTTAATTAAACAGCTTAAACGTTTGGTAACACAATTTAAAGCCTTGTTTAAAATACAAACAAATACAATTGATACTTCAATGCTGCTTTTAATGAAGTTAAATGCAAA
Organism: Scaptomyza polygonia; assembly: GCA_035044585.1. NCBI lineage: Eukaryota > Metazoa > Arthropoda > Insecta > Diptera > Drosophilidae > Scaptomyza > Scaptomyza polygonia. The sequence goes on along the minus strand of JAWNNU010000151.1, from coordinate 6,369,816 downwards.
AATTTAATTATATTTTCATTAACTGGCGCCAGTTACAATCATAAGTTGTACCCTAATGAGCGACAATTGCAGTGCGGAACGTTTTGTTGCCATTTAAAGACTTTTGCGATAAATACAACAACAACAACAACAACAACAGCAACAGCAAAGACAAACAAAACGATCGTGGGAGCTCATTGCGAACTGCGAATGAGTTTCGCCAACTCATTTCGTTGACTTTCGAAAGAGGCGAAAAAAATATAAAATAAAAAATCTTTATGAATATATGATTTTTGTTTTTGTAAGTTTTTTTGCGGCCGCTTTAAACTGTTGGTGCTGCTGCTTCTTATGCTGCTGGCCGTTTAATACGCAGCTTATGATCAATAAATGTCAGACCTTATGAGGGGCTTAAACATTTTTACGCATGTCAAACCGCGCAATGGCTCCTGGGCTCACATTTAACTGGGCTAACACCAATGACATCAGGCAGCTGAGCAGTTGAGCCGTTGAACAGTTGAACAGTAATCACTGCAACAGTCAGTTTTGATCAGTATCTTTCGTTTTCGTGGAAGTGCATCATAAATCGTTTGCTACAACAAATATTTAAGCTTTATTTGCTTAATTAACAACTAAATAGTTGCAAGCAACGAAAAGAGAAATAATAATGTTTGGGTCAAAACCCCAAACCAAGTGGAATGCCCATTTAAGCAGCCATTTCTCATTCGCCCATTCTGACTTTTATCGCCAGCCTTAACCGAAATCAATGCACTCAACTTCTGGTTGCTGTTGCTTGCCGCGGGGACTCAGATAAATGTGTATAATCAATTTGATAGCCTGGCTTTTTTTGTTGTTTTTGTTTTTTGGTTGGCCTGCGCAGAGTATTCTAATGCCTGGTTTTGGCTGCTCGGGCGTCGTATTAATCAAATTGTTGTTTCTGTGTGTGTGTGTGTGTGTATATATATATTCCTGATCGCCGGCACAGCGATTAATTTTTATATATCTTGGAACGTTGTTGTTGCCTGTTTAATTGCCTCACAGGCATCCGCTGGCATCTCAATACATGTTAAGGCACTTTGTATAACACTTTATGATGTCTACGCCCCAACTACCGTTGTTGCTGCTGCCACTGCTGCTGCTTTTCCCATAGCTGAGCCAGCGGCAAGGTTACATCAAACAACACATTCTTATTTTCTTTTTTGGAACACCAAACTATGCCTTGATTGATACTTTGTAGCTGGTTAAATAGTTTCTCCTCAAAAAATAAAAAATAAAACATAAATGCTAAATGAGTATATAAAGATTGTGTAATAACAATTTAGATTGCTATGATCTGTGGTTTCGAGCAACTTGATTTTCTGGCATAGAAATTGAGCTTCTACAAACTGTTAACCAATTAGTTGGAAAGCTTTTCAACTTTATGTCCTTATAACAGTAGTAAATTTAATTACAAATGAAACCGTTCTTTCGAAACCATAAATTTGATTGAACTTGACAAATATGCGGTGACATATAAATGTGTTTTATTGAAACTAAAACTTTTATTAACACAAGATGCTAAAAGATATTTTATAATTGGCCAAAGTGATAATTTTAAAATTAAGTTGAAAGTTCATTAAAATTTAGTTTTCCGAAGATATTTACATACAAAATATTTAATTGAACATATTTGGTTTGATTAAAGTCTTGAGAAACTTTAAGACGAAAATTACTGATTTTATGTTTCTAGATAAATTTGAATAATCAAATATACATACATTTTATTTACTAACTTAGACATAACTAGTTCTGGGTTAACAGGTTAAAGTTTTTTTTTGATGCTCTTTAATTTAAGTTTAAACTTCAAGCTGTAAGTTTGTTTTAAAAAATGCCAAAATTTGAGTTTCATTTTATTATATGTGCGATCCAACTATATTTGAAGCTTGTTTAACATATTATATGGATTATTTTTAAGAGTTTGCCAGTCAAAAATCTAATATATTTCACCAATATCCGCCCATTCCCTTTACTATCAACTAAGTTTAAATCTCACTTGTTGCTTTTCTATTTGTGTGCAATTCTTTTATTCTTTGAGCACCCTCATCGATCAATTCCCACACCAAGCACAATACGTACATACATACATATGAGGCGGCTGTTTTGCCTTGAGGCAACAAACCATCCCAAAAGTTTAATAAAAGTCCAAATTAAATTTTGGCTAACGAGATATCAACAAGCCACAACCAAACACCCGCATATTTAGACAAATTTTTTTTTGGTTTTCGTTTTTACATTTGCGTGCTGTTTTATTTTTTTTATTTATTTTTTTTTTGCATGTGAACTGAATTTGTTTGTGATGGCTGGTGAATTGTCTGGGTATGGTTTTTTTTTTCGTTTTTTGTTTTCGTTGTTTTTGCTTACCTTATGGACTAACAATATTAAAATTAAAGCAATTAAGTTGCAGGCAGACTTTAATGATTGACAATCGTCGATCGTTGATCGCAGTCGTTGCCGTTGCCTTTGCCTCGTTGCAGACATTCTCAAGCAGTCTGTTGTTGTTGTTGTTTCTGTTGATATTGCTGGTGTTGATGTTGCTGTTGCTGTCGTAGTTGCTGTTGTTGTTGATTTTCGGCGAAAATGTTTTCTAAACATTTTGTACATTCTGTGCGCGTTTTTCAACGTGATTGTTGCTATTGTTGCTTTTGCTGCAGACGATGCTGGTCCGCAGTTAAGTTAATGTTGCTGTTGTTGTTGCTTTACCCACAACTTTTTGGCACAAATAAGTGGCCATTAATTAGCCTTTGCCCAGATAACTATTTGTTTTGATTTTGTTTTTTTTTTCATTCGTTTTGTCAGGGCATTTTTTATCGCGAACTTTTATAAATGCTTATAGCACTCGTTATTGTTGTTGTTGTTATTATTACTTTTGTACTACTTTGTGTGTGTATTATTTTTCGCATTTGTTTTTTTTTATACACTCAACACTTCCACTTGATAGGCCGTTTGTTGCTGTTGTTGTTATTGATATTGCTGTGGGCTATGTTAGTTGTTGTTGTTGTTATTGTTGTTAAAGCAATTGTCAAACAAAATGGAATTGAAACACACTGAGACAAGTGCCTGTAAAATCCATTTCTCATTGCTTTTAAGCACGCATCATCAACGCTAATTGACACGCATTTGTTGCTGTTGCAGCTGATGTTGCAGTTGTTGTTGTTGTTGTTGTTGTTGCTACAACAAGTGCTTGCAGTAAACCGCAGCAGTCGCAGCAGCAGCATCAGCATGCAACCGCAAAGCGGCACAACGTGCAGCAAATGCAATTCAATTTATGTTAATTTAACGCTGCTGCTGCTACTGCTACTGATGTTGCAGTTGCAAGTTGCTTCTGTTGCAAGTTGCTGCCGTGTCTTTGGCCACAAGCAATTTGCATCTTGTGCGCATATTAATTTACAGATATTTTCACTCTTGCCCACATTATTTATGCTACTGCCCCCCATTCGGTTTCGTCTTAGGTTGGCCTGTGCCATTTTCCCCACGTTCCTTGCGGCATACATACATACATATGTTGATGATCGGGTGTTAATTGTCCATTTAATTAAGTAATTTGCTTCGCTTCCTCTCTCGCTCTCTTTCAGCCCCTACACGAACGGAAGTCGTTGACTTTGAGTCAAATTTCTGCATATATTTATATGCTTGACTGATGCGGCAAACTGTGTGTGTGTGTGTGTGTGTGTGTCTGTGCCTGCGTGTGTGCGGGAGAGAGAGAACGGAGACTGGCACGACCGGAAGTGGACCAAAGGGTGCACTTGACAATTGGCGCAATTGAAGTTGCAATGAGCAAATGCGAAATGAGAGGGAAATGCAATATGACAACCGAAACATTGAATGTTTCAACGATGCAAGCGATGCGAATTAGTAAAACTTCAACACCTTGCGAATATTTCACTAAATTGAAATGTCCATTTATCTAATTTTCCTCCTAGAACTAACTAATATTTTATAATTAAAAAAAACTAAGAAATTGTTCTCATACAACACAATCTTAAACTTCAAATATCTTTCAATTATTATTATTTTTTACAGTTCTTATATCGTTTTTATATTCAGCATCAGCTGTTTGTTCCGCAAACAAATGTCGCTGCCTGCTTTTATCAGCTAATTATATAAGCAGAGCCTGCTGTCAAAGCATTTAGCAATTTCTTCTTTTTTTTTTGCTCAAGTAGAAATTCCGTATAAAAAGCTCTCAACTCTCAGCTCTCTGTATTCTTATTGCATTGCCACGCAAATGTAAGCATTGCCCTCGATCTATGTTACTCTCTGATTCTCTGCCACTTTTGTCATTATCACTAAACTGTTGTTGTTGTTATTGTTGTTGTTGCTGTTGTTGTTATCGTGCATTATGCGCTATTTAAACAACTACACATATTTATTGTGCTGCTATTTGCTTTCTTTTTCACTCGATTAGTGTGTGTTTCAATTCCATTTCGTTTGACTCGGATGCTTTTTTGTGTTTAGTTTTGTTTTGTTGCGTGTGTGGGTGAGTCTGCGTTATCAATGAAATTACACTGCTGTTGCGTTTGCTGTGAACTATTATTGTGGATTCTTTTTTCTTTTTCTCTCTCTCTCTCTCTTTTCACAATCATATTGACAATCACATTCACATTCGCATTGTTTGCACTTTTACTTTAGCGCTATTATTCACATATTTATTGTACTATGTTGCCTGATTGTGTATATGTTTGCGGGTGTGTGTGTGTGTGAGTGTTTTTTGTATTGTACGAGTAATTGAACGCTATTTCCGTTATTTTGCATCACACGCATCTCCGCGAAGAATCTCACGCTGTGTCGAAGATTTTTCGAAGCTTTTTGATTTATGTTAAGTTAAATCGACAGAAGAGAAGAAAAAAAAAAAACAACACACAATAAATAAATTCCTATAAATTACACATTAACAATAAGCAGCTCTTGATTGTGCTGTTGTTGTTGTATATGCTGTGCTATTGTTGTTATGATGATTACTTTGTTGGCTTTTCTGCTTTGCCGTCATTTGTTGTAATCAGCAAGCAATTCAATTTAATTGTAACACATTTTACACTTTCACATCCCATCACATTTTCATTGATTATAATAATTATTGTTGTTGTTTGTATTTAGTACACTTACACACTCTCTCTCACACACACGCATTGATATTGCACATAATCCAATTGGCATTTATCGTTTACCGTTTGCTCATCACTGCTTGAAGCACGACATTCGACTAAAGACGTCGTGTGGCCACATTTAGATCGAGTCCTGCGGCGCTTTTACCCTGCAGCTACAGTAGCCACAGCAGCCACCACCACACGGGGCGGAGCAACTTACGCGAGAGAGAAAGAGCAAGAGCGAGAGTAGCCACGAACCGGCAATTGTTCGAACTCGAATTCGATATCGTGATCTCGTCTGCGAACGTAAACGACGACAACGATGTAGGCTTCCGCTTGCTGCTTGCGTGCGCTTCAGGCGTCAAGTTACGACTGATTGGGAACTACCGACTGGCATTGCCGCTGGGCACATTCACTCGTGAGCATTGTCAACGCCGTATCTCTCACATAAAGGAGAGCCTTGCTCTTAGCATGTCAACCGGTTTAGCACAGTGGCTCTCTTTGCTACAGACTCTTTAGCCAGACGCTGATTGGTCGCCTGCAGCCAGAGCCTCTGACTTGTTAATAGAGTTGCTGCCCGTTACGAAGTGGAAGTCGTTCGTGGCGTTCGTTCGACAGTCGGTCGGTCGGTCGTTTAGTCTGTCGGCAATTGTTATTGTTGTTGCTGCTGCTGCCTACACGCATGCGTGTGTTTGTCTTGAGGCGCTTTTTTATAATTTCAACTTAATTATGTTTATAAACGCTTGTGCCTTTTGTGCTTGCGCTGATGCTCTTGGTCTAGATCTAGTTAAAATGCTGAGGCAGACGTGTCTGCAATTGCATCGTCGTCGTCCAGGCGTTTCATTAGCGTTTTATGGTCAGATCGTGGAAAGCGCACGCCTCGGGGACAACAACACAAACAGAAGCAACCGTTGCAACAGTTGCATTGCTGCAGGCGCACAATTAACACCTGGAATAATATATATGTACAATGTATATGGCTTTAAAGAGTCGGAAAGAGGCACAGAGTGAGAGCTTTTCACATTCGGATATGATTTGTTTGTTTTGTTGCCCATTTCGGGCAGCCAATTATTACCGTTGCTGCCACACACACATACACATACATATATATACATACTTCATATAAAGAGAAAGACAGCGTGGCGACTCTGCCCAATTATATGCAATGCGAGTGTATATAAATCAAATTTAAATGCAATACTTTTTGCCTATCGATGTCCGAAAACAAAAGACTTAAGCAACAAACTTGGCAATTACATGCCAACCAAGGCAGCTACAACAACAGCAGTCAACATCCAACAGACGCGGCAGCATCTTTTGTTGTTATTGCTATTGTTGTTGCTGTTGTGTGTTGTTAGCGGCTCATATTTCTTAGCGCGCATATCTAAATATCGAATCATGTCGCTGATTTGCTGTGCAGCACCATTGTTGCTTCAACGAGAGGCAACTGTAACTGCAACAGCCAACCAACCAACCAACCAACAGCAACCCACAACAACAACACACACTAAATCTCATTGTGCCGTTGTGACATGACTCTTGTTCGACAATAGATAAAACAAATTGACTTGGTGTGTGCCCAAAATGTCTTCTCTAGCCATACAGACTAGCCAAGTTGTAAGTTCCTAAGTTTGCCAGTTAACACACTCGAAGAAATGCTACAAAAAAAAAACAGGGAAAACGGTATTTAAGCTGGTATTAGTCAAAAGACCCCAAATTCTATTAATTTAAATACTTCAAATTTCTAACATACAAAAAACTGTTTATGGATAAATAAAAAAGATTTTTGCCAAGATATGGAAGTTTAACATTATTTTAATCAAGTTCTTAAATCAATCATGATACATACTTAAAAAATAAAATAATAAAATTTAACGAGAATTCTTAAAGTTAAAATTAAACATTAGTATTGCTCTTAAAATATTTTTAAAATAAAAAGTTACGCTTTCATTTTCACTTAAAACCAAAAAAGCTTGAAAAAATATATATAAATATATCTTTAATATTTTATAACAAAATTCATATACTTTATGCCTTTGAATGCCTTAAATAACTTTAATAATACACTCCATATGACACTCTTTGGTATGTTTTTAAACAAAACGGTCGAAATCAATAGCAATATTTTGTTTAAGTGCATGCCGTGTCGCATCTGCGGTGGGCGTAATAACAACTTGAAACGCTGGCAGCCGCTTCAGCATTGGTTCCTTTGTCATCTTTGGCAGTGAGAAAACTGCACCACAATGCCCATTATCAACAGCATATCTACGAAATCCCCGAGCGACAATTGTACAAACAACAAACAAGACAGCAGAGACGAAAACAACAAGAAGAAGCAAAAAAAAAAATATAAAGCTCGCTGTCCAAATATGTTGCAAGTTGGTGTTATTCTTCACACGGCATCATAAATTTCACGTATAATTGACGCTTTCAGTTATATCAAAATTGGCTAAAAGGCGACGACCAACAGCTAACTTTTGCGTTGGTGGCTCTCGTTGTGACCAGTTGGCCAACAGACTCCAGGGATTACTTTTGCACTGAGCTGTATGATTGTCGTTGTTAGTATTGTTCTTTTGTATCTGACTGTGGCTTACATTGTGTTTTGTTTGTGTTTGTGTTTTGTTTTTGGTTTGGCTTACAGCTAATAATAGCCAGATAGGCTTTGTAGCTTGCTGTTTACAGGTGTTTCTTTTCGGGCCAAGTGTGTTAAATTTTTTGCTTTTTTATTTTATTTTTTTTTGCGTTGGACGCACTTTAATGGCATTTCATTGTTTTGAAATTAGCTTTCGTTTTTGTTGTTCTACTTAACATATTATTGTTATTGAATATATTTTGTTGCCACATGCGGTTGACAGCTGTACAAGTGGCACTCGAACGATTCTTGCCGCGCACAAAAACACGCGCCATAAATCCCGAAATCAAACATATTGAGTAATCAAAAATGCGACCGACATACAATTAAACGCGCCCTACAACCACCACCACCAAACTTCGCCCACCCAACCCCTTATCAAACTATACTACGACATAGCAAACAGATAGTGACAACCCTGGCAGGGTTGGGCTCATTAGGCAAACAGTCAAATATGTTGGCAATTTTCAGCATTTGTTGGTTTTACACCAAATCCAAATTTTATGACAGATTTTTCAAGTGTTTGTGCGGTTGCGGTAGTTTCTATATACCCTTTAAAAACAAAATACTAAAATGGGTTTAGCAAACAGCTATTAAGTTTACAATGATCAAAGGAAATTTAAGCAAAATAAATAATTATAAAATTAGCAGGTAGATAGTAATAGTTTGTTATGAATAAAAATTAAAATAAATTTAATTATATAGGATATTTTATAGTCGATACATTAAAGTCACTCATTTAATTGTTGTTGCTTCTGTGGCAGCGCATTGCGGGCGGTTTAACTATGTGGTTATGCCGGAAGGCAGGCAAAGTGGTAAGAGTCGGAAGGCAGGCCAGAAGCGGGCCAGTAAAAGTAAAGATATTGCCCGAGGTTAGTTGTTTATGAACCTTTTTATTGCCTTCTGTTGGTCTTACAGATTTATGTGCCATATTTTAGTATTTTCAGTAAGTACTTTGTGTGGTTTTTTCATTTTGACAATAAAAAAAACAGTTGGAAAAACTGCAGAAGAAAGACAGACATTGCAAATTTTTAAGGTATTGTCGTTAAACATCTATTTTGGAAATTAAAATATAAAACCTAAGTAGACATATAAAAATAAAACTTACTTAGTTAAGCTCTAGATGTAATTGATATGTAATTTTATTATTTCAATAGAAAGAAAAGTAAATAAATGTTTTTTTTCTTAATAAATTTTTAATGAACTTACATAAGATAAACATTCGAAAATTAACATCGCAAACAACAATGACCCACCCTAATAAAAATGCATGTGGATAGATAGCTATCATCCATCAACAAATCACCTGATCCAGCAATTTGCACCACCTTACACTGGTTTCGTGTCTGTGAATGTGGCACATGTTGCAGGCGACAGACACACAGCTATCATATCGCACAGCAAGGCAAGTTCATCAGGACGAGATCAGTGCACGCCTCATTTAACTTCCCCTTCGTAGTTCGTACAAAAGAACCGCCCCTAAAATCTAAATATACTTTAACATGAATATGTAATTGCAAATCAGTAAGGCAAACATGTTTTTCTTTTTTGTTGTTGTACGCATTAAAATTATAACACGAACAAAGGCGATTAATTAGCGATAGGATCTCTTGCCGGCCAGCGGGGTGGATTTTCAAACTTAACAGTGTGGTTGTACTACAGTGGATCAGGACTTCGATGCGTCGGCGCATTGTAATCAAAACCGCAAGGAAGCAGGAAAGGCAAGGGAAGGGTGGTGCGTTGATGTTGTGGATTTATCTGCGCGTGCTCGTGTTGCCGATCTGTTGATGCAACTTGGCAAGCGTGAACATGTGCAACTGCAACCGAGTACGAAAATACAAGCAATATGAATCTGCATGTTATGAGTCCAAGTCAGAGTGCACTCAGAAAAAAATCTATACATTCAGTTTAAGAGTAGTAAAATAAAAATATGTTCAACGAATAAAATTGAAAATATATTATAATAAAAAAATAGACATGAAAAAGTTTCAAGGTTTTTAATATTTGTTTGTCATTTCATTAAGTTTTTCAGCTTAAGGGATTCTTTTCCCGTAGTGTACTTATATGCGTGTTATGTTCAGTTGTCTTAAGGCTCCCAAACACCCCAAAATATACACAACAACAACAACAACTTAAACTGCTCCAATGCACACGTGCATATGTCATTTTTATGGCGCTGGCTTCGTGTTGCCATAAATCCATAACAATATGACAAGTACAAGTACTTTAGCGGCAGCATCTCTCATGTGCAACATGTTTGCACGTTCACGCCAGAGACGCCCTGCCTGGAACCTGGCTAAGGCTTAAGCTATGGCTTATAGCTTATAGCTGAAGCTAAAGCTATGGCTATGGCTATGACTGTAGTTATGGGTATGGCTTTGGCTACCTTTGGCTGATTGCGATCAGCAGCCGGTGTAAGTGTATGTGTTATTCGCCAGGATGCTCATTTGTGAGCGGCGGCTGCTGCTGCTGCTGCTGAAGCTGCCTGTTGTTGTCTACATCTCTCATTTGGAGTGGAGCTACAAAATATTTTGCGCCACTCGTCGCTTGACATGATTTACATGATGCACCAAAACGAAGACGCACGTTTTTATTACATTTTCGTGGCTGTAAGTGCGCGCCCAACCACCGTCAAGGCAACCACCAACAGCGGCTCGACTTTGATTTCAAACAACAACAAAAATGTTACGCATCGACCAAATCGAAAACCCAACAGCTGTCCCGCGCAGACAAGGGGTTAAGTGCGCGCATAATCATTTATCATTTTTCCTTTTCCGTACACTTTTCTTTTTTGTTACCATTTTTCAAGTGCACCACCCTTAACAAAACAACAAAAAAAAAAAAACTACTACTACCCAACGCCCACTTGTTTGCAATTAAACAAAACAATAAAAACTGTGGCAAGTTTTATTTTCATTTTTTTTTTTTTTTATGTTGTTGCAGTGTTGGTGGTGGTTTTAGTGGCATGATATTGGTGGTGGTGGATGTAACTCTTCTGACACACTTGTCACTGTCCGGATGAGTGTCGTTTGTTTCTCTACCCGGCTTAAGTCGACAGTTTAATATATGTAGCTTTGGAAATTGAATTAAATACTCGAAAAAGTAGAAGATCGTAATCGAAATCGCTTTATGGCAAATGTTGTTTGTAAGCACATCATTTATTGGATTTTTGTGAGCTTATTTGGCTTCATTAGGTTCCCAATCGAATTTTAAGATCAAACATAGAAGAATTACTGTAGATCGTTAGGAAGTTAAGAGTTATGTTTAAGCTGTGTTTCGATCTTTGGTGGTCTCCCCAAATTGGGTTTTTCTCTCCACTCTTCGTTGTGTGTCTTTAGAATTTTAACTAATTAAAATGACTATAAGAGCCCTGCATGTTGAATCCTGCAGCAGTTGGCAGCATTTTCAGCATTTCATTGGAAATTTTAGTGGATAAGCAACACGCTAACCCGAATCTACTTCACTCCGCTCCGCTCCTTGCTTAAGTCGCTTTAGATCCCAGCCAGCAGCCAGCCAACAAACTGACTGTCAGACCAGTTTTCGAAGACCTTCGAACGGCAAAAGATGAATGGTTTGAATGGGGTATTTGGGTTTAAGGTTTTGGGCGTTGTTGTAGCCCTCAATCCGCTCGGCTTGGCTCGTCTGACTTTTACTCCCGCCGCGGACTCATCGTTGGACTCATCGTCCATGTCCGGTGAACGTCGACTGACAGTCAGAGCAACAGCAGAACACCAGAATCGACAGCCGAGCGCTGTTTTGTTTTGTTTTAAGAGCCGAAAAAAAAACAAACAAATACAAAAACAAATGAAACCAAAACAAAACCGGCCAGAAGAAAAGAAGAAGAAGAAAAGGAAGGAAAAAAATTGAGCTGAGCTGAAGATCAGCTTGTACTGAAATTGCTGCAGCGCATCAGTCGAACGGGCCCAAATGGACAGCTGAAAAGGAGGCTGGAATTTTTTTTCGGTTGCGATGGAAGCTTAAAACTTTAGCATTTTTAATTAGCGCGTTCTTTGTTTTCGTTTCGTTATTCGTTGCGTTTTACACATACTCACAGACAGTCGGTGGCAGCTACAACAACAACAACAACAACAAAATCAATTCGATTCGACAAAAAAATGTGTTTTTTGTGGGGTATTTTTGTTTTTGGTTTGTCGTACTTGAGTTTTTTGCTTGCATGCTAATTCTATTTGTTTTTATTAAGAAGAATGCCGAGCATACATGTAATTCTCAGAATATGTTTGAGACTGTTTGGTATTTATTATTAATTAAAGCTTAAGATAAATTTATAAATGAGTGTAACTTTAGTTTAAAATGTTGTAAGAAAGTGATTTATATTTTTATTCGATTCATTAATGTTAATAATAATTGTTTAAAGCTATAAACTGTTTATCCAAAAAATCAAGGCAATAAATTAACTTTACAAATATAAAATGCCGGTAAATTGCATAAAAGTCTCAGCTCTCATATGACATTTATTTTCAAAGCGCTGTGTTGCAATTTAAATCTGATAATAAAAAAATATTTTTTAAATATTAAACTTTCAATGTATTATAAAAATCAGTATCAGAAATTTCCCATAATCTTTACTTGTATTTTAGTTATCTTAGGTATTTGTTTATATTTATTGGCAGGACTTTGCCAAGTAAGTTCTTAGGCAGCAATGTATATGGCAGAGGCTATATGTAGTTTGTTCGTCTTTTTGTCTGTCTGTCGCATTGCTTTGGCCAACGATTTATAGCAAAATAGGCGACCAATTACGCAGGCATGTCTGTCGATTCAGCTGTAGTGCAGTTCTATCCCACTGTCAGCTAACTGTTTGGCATCCAGCAAACAACAGCAGCAATAGGATCCAGGCAGCAGCATCATCGTAAAAGACCACAAACATAAATATCAATTACAGGTCCATAAATTTGAAACCAATTAGCCAAGTGGAAATTGATAAGAGTCGTTTTTGCGAATGCAGCAATTTACAACAATTTTGCCATCAAATAGTTGTGTTTGTCGTTTGTGCCTGACACAATGCACATCAAGTTGAACCGGGTAATCCGGGGAACCCACAGACAACATTCGACCAACATGCTGGAGCCGGGCCAATGGACGTTAATGCAAACAGACAAAATGTTCAAACAAAAAAACTAAATAAAAATAAAGAAAAATGGCTAACAACTTAATACAAATTGAAAGCTCAAAAGCCAAATGTTTGGTTCTCACATTAAATGGCAAACAGCAGCAGCCAGCAGCCACAAAGAGGGTTAATCTTTAAGCCGGAGGGAGACAGCAGCAGCAGCAGCAGCAGCAGCAACGACGACGAGCACTACTTAACTTTTCGACACCCAATGAAATTTTCGCACATTACTGCCAAAAGTATCTAGATGCGAAAAAAAAAATAATACACATATGTATATATATGTATGTATATCTGGCCGTTTTGCCACTTTGCATGCAACGCTGACTGCTGACTGCTGCCTGCGTAGTGCCTACTGCCTGCTTCATATCTGCATCTGCTGGTAGGCAAATGCAATTTATTATATGTCTGAGCCGGGCCAGACTCTCGAATGCAAGCCGAGGACCCAAAACCCAAGAAGAAGACCAACCCATGGAGCGTTCCCTCATACACGCAAGCCTTTTGGCGTTTTCTTATTAATACATTTTTAATACCCTGTAAATAAGTGTTCGATATAAAGGCGTTATAAAAATGGGTGAGTATAACAGGCCAAAATAGAAAAGTTTATTCAAATATTAAAAAAGGTTAATATATTCGAAACAAATACGAGAACATTTATCCGTTAAACTTAATAGAAATATTAACAAACATTTATATTCTTGTCAGAAATAACGAAGATAAAAAATAAACAAAGTTTTAGAATTTTTTTTTTAAAACTTTGAGTTTTGTCTACGAAATATATAAATACAATAAATTGAATAAAATTGAATGAATATAAGGAAAATTTTTTTATAAACAAAAATGCTTTTGTTATATTATTATTCAACATTATTTCAACTAAATCTACTCAAAGATATTAAAATAGCCATGAGTAACTCATACACCAAAAAATTAATTTCCGTTATATAATCTTCTTACAGGGTATCCTCTAGTCACTTATATTCATACTAGCGCATAACTACTTGTAAGTCTTAGTTTTGGCGTTGGTGGTGTTGGTGGCATGGTTGGTGTTGCAATTGGTAAAGTAAGCAGGCTGTGGCAAAGAGGCACAGGGATACAGGATCCCCTCCGGTCTTCGGGGGCAACAGCAACAGCAACGGCAGCCACAAAAATCAGATAAAAAATGCTTCGCACACGATTAGGAATTTTTAATTAAAATATTTTGTACTGCTGTTTGTAGTTAATTTTGTACAACAACAGGCACACAAAGTGGCAGCAGCCAAAGAGAGATAGAGAGAGAGACAGAGGGGAGCGTGGTGGTAGCAACAAACTGCAGCATAAGCACCTGCATTTTATTGTTGTTGTTGTTGTTGTTGTCGTTTGTTGTATGCGTGTAGAACAGCAGAAAGTACGAGATCCGATTTCAATGCCGCAAAGGGTGCCGGGATTTTTTTTGTGTTTTTTTTTATTTTTGGCCGAGTCTGCGGCAAATGTTGTTGTTTTTGGCTGTTGAATTTTCGCTTTCGTGCCCAAGTGCCTCAGTCGTAGTCTGTGCGGAATGGACTCCCTTTGGGGTAGCAACATTTCAACCTGCCACTGCGGTGGCAGCATTGATGGGCGTATACATGCGATTCTTTCCGTGCCTTCCACTTTTTTTACTGCTGCTGCTGCTGCTGCGTCGTTTAGCTTAACTCAACATATTTTTAAGTCGCAATCTCACAGGGACAGAAAGAGCGGGCGACTGGGATGTGGGTGCGGTGGCGGGGGCGCATCGATGATATATTTAGTGGCAGGCAAAACGAAAGACTTAAGCAACGAACTTTGCGATTACGACACAGCATGGCGCACACATGACTATTTGGGCTGCGGCTGCTGCTGCTGCTGCCACATCGATTCCGTAGCTGTGGCTAGTATCATATATATAATATGTGGCTTTTTATGTATGTGTGTGTATGAAGTATGTTAGTGTATATGTATTTCGCATATGTATACAGTTTGAGGCAATTGCTTGGCGCGACTCCACCCGATGCTGATCGTCGCACGACTTTTGTCTGGCCTTTTGATACCCTGTATAAGCAATCAAAATGTGGGTTGGTATGTTGAATGAACAGAATAATATTTGAAATATATTTAATGCATTTTTTCTTAAAGCCTCAAAAACAGGATAACAAATATGGATAAGTAAATATTCTGATAAATATTGAAGAGCTTTTATTATGATTTAAATATCATATGAAAAAGAGTAATTATAATTCTTTCAGCTAATAATTTCCCACACCTCACATCTTTTAGGGATAAAAAAAAAGATTTTTAAATTATGCAGATGATATATTTTAAGGTCAGAGCTTTAGTCAAACAGGGTATCTTGCAACCGCTTACTCTCAATTCGATTTGATTTTTTTGTGTTCCTTTTTTTTGTGCCTGTTTGGCTGTGTTATGTGTTGACTACACTACCATTTCACCTCCACACTCCCCTTACTCCTTGCTCCTTCGCATTGTATTTTGAGGCCGCAAATTGAAGATCGTGTTAAACGCTTAAGTCGTTTTTGCAAGCAGCCACAACAAAACACAGCAACAAAAACAACAACATGCAGCACAATGCATCATTAGCGCTTGTGGCAAATGTGTTTGCCATGCACTCACACACACACACACAACCGCATATTTGGTGCAACAAGTGCAGCAATCTTTGAACATTTTGGGTTCATTGCCTTCATCGCATTGATTATTGAGCATCGTATATTATGACTAATTGATATACAAATTCAAAAAAAAAAAACTGGAATTACCACAAAACGGGGTAAGCAGACAACTTGCGACGTGGCAAACAACACGATGCGACGCGACGCGACGAGACGCTCCAACATGCGGCCAAACAAATTTATCAACAAGTTCAAGACACGCACGCGATTTTAGCCAATAAATTTGTCTGTTTTGTCTACCCCAAATCGATGCTAGTCAACGTGCCACATATGACAAATCTGTGGCATCTTTGCAACAATCGTTACACACGTGCACAGCATCCACAATTTAAAGCCTCGTCTCATTTGTGTTTGGTTTGTATACTTTTTTTTCATCTTTTTGTCTGTGGTATTTGTATTTACACAACAAATAGACGCGGCAAACACTTTGCGGCAATTGTAAATATTTAAAATGCAAAATGTGTCAAATAAGAAAACAGCGTGGTTTTTATTTTTTTTTTATTTAAAGGCCTTTAAGCTGCCATAAGTTTCTCTTTATCTTCTTCTTGTTCAGTGTTTGTTTGTCTGTCTGTCGCCTAAGTAGAAGAAAAATGAGCCTCATATAAAGGGTAAATACAAATAAATTTACGTTTTGCGTGGCGTGAAAAAATGCGCACGCACAGATTTTGTAAATGAAGGCGAAATGAGAAAATAACAACAACAACAACGCGGGTGTACCACCAAAACGGCTGTTAAGGGGCGAGGGGTATGAGGTTTGCTTGTTTTGAAAAGAAGCTGACAGTATTCGTAACATGTACGCATTTAAGTATTTACTATTTAAGTTAAGTAACGAGGGCGTCCAAACGATGTTCCTCCATTCACAATTAATTGTGTCACGAAATTGAACTTAAAAAAAGAAAAAACAAACGAATGATTTGAGGTAAGTGAAAGATGAATGTACCTAAACTGCGACAACAATATAGAGTTTTTTTTCTGTATTTTATAATATATTTTATTTATATTTTTTATTAGAAAAAAGAATGAAAAATGTATAAGCTTAAGTAAGGTTGCACTGCAATTTTAGCTGATTTATTTCCGTTTTAAATTCTTTAATCTCAAATTTACAATCCTTAAATAATGGCAAATCGTTAATAACAATAAATATATATGTATATCTATCTGCGATCGCTGAACTACTTAGTTGACCTTCTGCAAAGCAAAAATTTTAATTTAATTTATGTCACTCGCGCAAAGAAAAATGTATTTTTCAAGCAACATGCTCAAATCTTACCTTGAGCCGTCATCACCGTTGTTGTTGTTGTTGGTTTTCTGAAGTTCTCTTAAGACATATGGTCAATGGTTAATGCTTTATGTATATATTCAAGTGTTACGTTTTAGTGGTTTAGTTAATGTGCGGCGCAACTGACGCCTATAAACTCTGTACTAGTTTATTACCATAAAACTAACAAAATTTGCTGTAAATATAAAAGCAAACAGCAGCAGCAGCAACAACAACTGTCCAAGAGTTGTAAACATTTCAACTTGTTTTTGTCCATACCAATTTCCATTTTCAAAACATTTGTGATGAAGTTTTTTTTTTAACATGCATGTCGAGTACGCGACAAGAAAAAGTGGAGCAGCCGCATTTTTAACTACTTGCTACTACTGCTTAAAAAAAAAAATGCTTATGTTTGTTTGAAAACGAAACCAAAGTCGTGTCGTTAATTGTGTATTATTTTCATTTCAATTTTAATTGCAAATTTTTCACAGTTTGTTTGTGTGTGTGTGTGTTTGTTGTATGGGTTCAAGCCGGTTTTATTGAGTATATATTGTTGACCAGGAGAGCGAAAAAAAATGATTAAAAATGCACAACAAATACACTTCATTATGGGCCATTTTTCCGAACGCATGTCAGTCACAACGGCCACATAATTCACTCAAGCTGAGCTAAGTTCTGTGCTGTCTGCGCATGCAAAGCAGCCAGACCGCATTGACGTTGTAGGAGTCAGCCGGAGAAGGCGGAGTAGGAGCTGTGCCTAAATTACAAGTGCAACGCATTCCCAGGCCGATTTCATCAAAATGATAAAAAAGACGAAGACGATGCCGCCGCCGTCGACTAAACTGACTGACTTGGCTTTGACTGACAGGCCGGCACCACTGTAACGTTGTTGTTGTTGTCCAGTCGTAGTTGTATGCCTACTGTTTGCATTGACTTTAGCCCTGTCCCTGTATCCGTCCCTGTTTAGGGACAAAAATCGTTGAAGCCAACGCTGGTACGCTCCACTTGAGCTGCGTTACGTTTCACATTCACATTCGAGTGCAAAATCAACACACACAAACAGCATATTACTCAGCGTTAAGATTTAAATGCCTATCGCAGCGACACATCGACAATCCCCAACCCCCCCTCGCGTTGCCATCAACATCAAGCATCGCGCATCGCCATCTCCTCCGACCGATGGGCTGTGGGCTTCTTCTTTTTAGCCAGACGGTGGCACTTGTTTTTTTTCCATTTCGGTATTGATCTAATCTATCCACGTTCAGCTCATGTACGTTGCATGTTGCCTGTCTCTTCGACTCTTTCACTCTCTCTCTCTCTCATTTTCATCCCGGCTGTGGTGGTCTGCATAATGACTGGACATGGTCACAGTGAACAAGTACAACAAGTTGATGCCTGCCCACGCAGCAACTTCTTGGCTGTTTTGTTTATTGAGAAATTATCCCCACCCCAAAACCAAATCAAGTAACAGAATGAGGTGTCAAATTCTAAGTTGTGCTTTGTGCCCATCCAAATGGACAAATCTATGCATAACTTTGCTTTAACAAGTTTGTTGCCTAAGTCTTTTGTTTGCCGCAACATATTTACGATGACAAATATGGCCATTGAGCAAAGAGAGTAAGAGAGAGAGCACTTTAAGCCACATGGCCGAGCATCCATCCAATCGACACCTTTGGCAAACAAAGCCTTAATGAAGTGCGTGAACGCTAACCAAATGGAGTGTGTCTTGGTCTCTCTGTAAATTATATGGTAAAATAAATATCAATATAAATATGTACAAAAGAATTCCAATAGCGATTTATGCTGGCTTAAAAGACCTACGTTCTAAGTCAAATTAAAAGCAATTTGAACACCAAAACTCAAAAAGAAAATGCCAAAATATCATGGTAAAAAAATGAAACGAAACGAAACGAAACCAAATACAAAATTTATTTGTATATAAAAGCCGGGCTCAACGACAGTTTGCTCCAAATTAAAAATGTATAAAACCATAAAGACGATAATAATGACAGCGCGTTGACGCTGACAACGACCGTCATTTCTTGTGTTGTTGATGACCATGATGATGATGATGATGATGTGGTATGGGTAATGGGGATTGAGATTGGGATGGCACACGGATCGCTGTCTTTTACGCACACACGCAGCACGATGACACAAACAAATGTCTCTCTTTTCAGTCAAGACAACGAGGTGGGTTCGTTGAGTTCAGTGGGAAAGTTCAATTATTAAATCTTCAGTGAAATAATAAAATATTAAAAATTGTGCTATAAACTCAGTTCCTTAAGGGAGAATATCCAAATTAACTTTTTGAAAATTTCAACTCAAGCTAAAAGCTATTTCTTATAGTAAAATTAATTATATCTGAGACTTTATATGAATCTTTATGTGTTAAGTTCTTCTAAAAATATAAAAAACCAAACTAAATTTCTATAACAGAAATATTTTTAAGATAACCCTCGTCACATAGCAGTGTCGCATGGCTGTTGGATATATACTATATATATGTATACATATTTATTTTATTTTTTTGCTGTCGCTCAACCTAATAATCCTCATGACTCGCATATCAAATGACAACAAATTTACTGCAGACGCTGGCCGCGACTTAAGCGATTGCCAGTAAAGGAGCAAGTCTAAGGGGAGCGGTAAGAGTGGGGAGATTGGTGAGATGATGCCGCAGTCGCAGTGTCAAATTGAGCGACAATGGGCGACACAAAAAAAAGCGGGACACAGTGGGACAGTGGCAGTTGAAGCAACTGTAACGTTTTGTTGCCTTTAGCAGTAAGTTTTGTTTGTCTCTTTGGCTGCTTTCGCCCCACACGTCCCAATAGCCCTTTGTCCACAACTGTCGTATGTGTGTGTGTGTGTTGTGCATTTGCCGCTTTAATACCTTTTAACACTAATCGCATCGAGCGCAACGCAATCAGTTGTGATGAGAATATAAATAAAGAAAAATAAAAAACACAACACAAAAAGCCATCGGACTACAACAACAACAAGAACAACAAAAAAGAATCTGGCTATACATATATCGTCGCCCTAGTCGCCATCGTTGTTGTCGCTGAACAAGAAATAAAAATCGTTCAAGTTCTTTGCCGAGGCTCAAAACGGTAGAGCCCGGAACCTGAAGAAAACGAAAAAAAAAAACAAAAACAACAACAAAACCAAAGTCTTCACTTCGAGCGTCAGAGTTGAACTTTTTTTCGGGTGAGATTTTCTCACGTGTTGTTTGCATTGCTTTTTTTTCACTGATTTCGCTTTTGTTTTGCTGTTGTTGTTGTTGTTGCTGTTGTTGCGTTTGAAACTGGAGCTCACCTCATCAGCATGAAATGAAGATTTTTATGAACGCAGTGAATTTTTATGTTTCCATGATGAACTGTGCACACGATGCCCAGTTTGCCAGCCACTGGGCGGCAACATGACTCAGTCTCCTTCAGTTTCCAATGTCTGACTCGGACTTGATTTTGGAGTTTAGCAAAAATGGTTTCTGTTTCTTTCACACTGTTTCCCAGGTTTGTTTGTTTTTGTTTTTTGTTTTTTTTTTGTTGCTTTTTTTGGGTATTAAAAAATCATCGAACAGGAAATTGCTACAAATTCTTTATGAGATTTACTATGTGTGTTTTTGGCCCTAAATGATTTCTATTTGAATTCATTAATGCACCCAATATATATAAACTATATATCTGCATGTGGCATGAACATGTACATATGTATATAAATATTTCGCCTTACCGATTTCGCCAGCTAGCACAGTACGTGGCCATGGCCAGGTGATGGCGAGGCAAAGGCTACAAGTTCAGATTTAGCCACAGCAACAGCAACGGCTCAGCACAGACAGTTTACTCTTGTGCTTTGGAATTCCCGTGCAACACATGCGAAATCAGTAGATCACGAAATGAATAGCCATAAATACAATGCCAGGCAAGCGTTGCTGGATTATATGCATGCCACAACCAAAACCCACCAAGCAACCGACAGGAGCAGCACATAGACACAAACACATAGACAGAGAGACTAGCAGACAATCAGCAACAATCACAGACATATAGACGTATGGGTAACATTTTGCCATTTAGCTCGATTGCAGTTGCAAACATGCGATTTTGAAGAGGTTCGATTGGCCTCAACAACGGCAGCAGCAGCAGCTACCAATCTTTAAAGCTTTCAGCTCACAGCGTGCGTGTAAATGTCTGGATTCTGGATTGGAAATTGCATTCGCTGGGAACAGAATTTAGCAGGGTCTAAGCAATGGCTTCTATGCAAATGTGGCCATGTAATAAAATAATTACGCTTTGATTCCTTTGATTTGCAAAACATTAAGTTGATGATATAACACAAGTGAACGCAGATTAAACAGAGAAAAGACATTCGTAGAAGATGAAGCTAAAATGCTCTCTTCAGTGTATATTTAGCATAAACATAACGGTTTATTCAAGTAAAGGTGCAAGTTGCAAGATCAAAGAAAACATAATAGAACCAATCAAAAACCGTCTCTAGTATTTTTAGCTTCGGAATTAATAATCCTTGGAACACAAAATGTCTTGATATAAGAGTTATATCATACCAGAAACTAAGCACAGAGCAACTTAGAAAAATATATAGCTGTGTGTAAAAAAGGCATTTTAGTGCCTCGCATCAAAGTTGCATGTAAAACTTTATTGAACGTTTGTCGAATTGCTAGTTGAATGTTTGTGGTTTTTTTTTTTTTTTTTTTGGTTTTTTTATTAGGATCAAACGAAATGATTTCATAGTAGCATGGCCGTCATGTGGCAGTTTGTGGAGTTATGGCCAATGGCGAGGCTTTAATTTCCAGCTAACGATGATCGCTCTTTTTGCCAAACTGCGGTGGGCTCAAGTGAAAATAGCTAAAGCGTCGGCTGCGTTTACATTAACAGTCTAGCCAATTGGCTGTGGCAATCGCCAAATGGCATTGGCAATGGCAGCCATAAACTGCAATTTCGCAGCCCTGACGACACCCGCTGTTAGCCGCTGCAACCACAGCAGAAACCACTGCAGCAGCAACCACGGCAGCCGCTCGCCGTTAAAAACGCTGAAAATTAATTAATCTTCACATGCAACTAAATTAACGCATGATTGCCGGTCAGCAGCACCAGCAGCCAGAGGCCATTATACACTTAAAAAAAAAAAAAACTTTAACTACTTAAACCAAAATCTTACAAAGAACCTAAATAGTATTATGATCTTTATTTTCTGTTTTCTCAAAATGCTCTTAGTTAACATTGAAATAATATTGAACTTCAAAGTTTAATTCCTTATATGCTGTGCCTTACCTTTAACAAAAGGAAGTCCAATATTCTATATTGTTCATGCTCATCTTTTTTTCAAGTGTAAGCCCCAAGGCCTCTGCATTCAGCTGCGAGCTGAAGTTCAACGTCTGTTGGATTTATTGCATTTATCGGCCAATCGAATTGCGTTGCCAGTTTAAGATTTATACATGGATATTTATTATATTTTGTTGTTGTTGTTTTTATTTTTTTTTATTTCGATGCTGCTGCTGATGTTGGCCCATGCGGAAGTTAAACTCGGCGCTAGACAGCAGCCGCAGCAAAGCAGTGCTTGTAGTAAGTACATTTGTGTACCAGTAACAGCAAAGCTAATTAAACGTCTCGTCGCCCCAGACAGCGGCCTCAATTTATTTGACTCGTTGTGGTCCTGTGACATTAATGAACACAGCGTTGACGTGTTCACAGGCACAGACAGTTAAATGGTGGCCGAGTCAAAACCACGACAACGATGACACCTTTGGCCACATTGCCACAGTCTGACAATGGGAATCATCAATTAAATTAGTTAAAAGTTGTTTTTGCAGAACATTTGCCCAGACTACCGCCAAGCACTCACTACTAACTGCAGCCCATTTGTTTAGCCATTGGATTTTGTACTAGTATATTGTATTTTCGAGTGCAATTGTGTGGCATGACGAGACTCATTTGCATTTGCATCTCAAGTCTCTGGTCTGTGGATATCTGCCTCATTTAAGTGTTAAAAATGGCAGTAACATGCGCTGCAAAATGTTACTTTTTCGTTTTCGTGCCCCTTGGCTGACTGTTTGCTGCTGTGTTATGTGTTGTCGCTTGTAAATGATTGCGGCCACGTTTGTTGCCTCAGTCTTTTGTTTTAAATATTAAACGGGTCTACAAATCGTTGCTACTTCGTCTCTTGCTGCTGCTGCTGCTGCTGCTGCACTGAAAATTTGTCATTTTTCCCGCGGTTTTTGGCGGCTCATTAGTCAGCTGGCTGTCGCACATTTTCGTGGAAGCCTTTTTGCGCTTGTGGCCTGGGCCTAAACCTGGACCTGGACAGAAAGCTGCCACGCGATGACAAGCTAGATTAGAGGCACACAAAAAGAAAGAAAGAAACCGGGCCACAGAGGCGCAGAAGAGCCCTGCATTAGGCAACACAGAGTCGACCCACAAAATGTGTCGGCCGCAAAAGGGCTTGACACTTTTGGTGGCGATTTTAATTAGAAACAAAACGTTTTTGTTCTCTGTTGACGTTTCTATTGTTTTTAGTATACCCTGTATTCCCTTAATAATGAGTGAAAGCTGTATCAAAAGAAGACAAAATCAAAACCAGTAAAGAATATTTTGGCATAATTATCTATCCGACTAAATGACCTTTGATCTGTCTGATTGACTTGAAAGAATTAAAATAAATATGCTTGTCCTTTAAGGTACTTTGGCTTTGATATTATAAAATTTTAATGCTGAGTATCTTCGAGTCAAACACTCTGCCCTAGATCACTCATATTCGGACTTCTTTGCATTTTGCCTGTTGTCACTTTTGTTGTTGTTTTGTTCGTTTGGTTAGGTTTCTAACAAGCAGTTGACGCCGCGTGGTTCGCACGCCTGCCTCGCCCTGAATGGGATTTGTGTCTGGCTTGTGGGCAAGTTGGGCTAATGTGTTAGGCAAATATGCAGTTGGTCACTTACCACTTGAGAGTCAAATTATAATTTCATGGCTTATAAAACTCATATTTGTGTGTTGCGTTTGATGGAATTTAACCGTGTGTTTGTGTGTTAAACAAAACGTAACTAAAATCATTTTTCACGCTTCTTTGTGTCGTTGCCTTTCTAGCTGCCTGTTTGATGTGTTTTCTATTTACACGCTGTCGCTGTCGCCGCCATCGTTGGGCAAACAGATTTTAACGCTTAAATGCTAAAAATCAATGGCAATGAAAGAGGCGTACACTCAGAAAAAAAAAAAAATAGAGGCTAGAATTCGAAAAGTATTCTCTTCTGGACAGTATATCTTTGATACGTTTAATTTTGATCTTGCCTGGGAAAAGTCTAAAACTTATGATTAAGAAAAATTAGTAAAACTCTGCAAACGTTACCATATCTGTCTTAAAAAAATTATTTTAGAATTGATATTTGCCTGCATTTTTAACTATTTTTTTGATAGTAAATACATTTTTTGTAGCGGTTTTTTTTAACATTCCATTTTTTTCGGAGTGTATTTAAGACTCAACTGATTCGGCTTCGCGCTGCGGGCAAACTCGCACAGAACGAAGCGTAAAGAATTTGTAATTAGAAGTAAGACTCCAACAAGTTGGCTCGCACCCTGTCCCGGACCCCAAAGATCTTTCTTTGGCGTCTCTTGCAGGCTGCCACAAATTGCAAAGAAAAACAAAAGGCTATGATGTTGACCGAGCAAACAGCGCATCGTTTGTGTTGTTTGTGCAAACAGTTGGCACTCAACGCACTCGCACCGCAAATGAAACAACAATAACAACAACAACAACAACAACATGAACAACTGCAACAAATCCGGAATCAATCCGATCCCAGCAAAGCCAAAAATAATCCAAGGCTCACAACTAAAAAAGGGGCGTGCACTAAAACACAATTAAAATTTAATGACGAAAAGGCGGAAAATTCGTTACATTCGCTGTACTACAAATGTGTCGATCTCAGTGCCCCGGCTGCCACAACAGCATGCCCCAAAAATGAATTATGCACATGCAGAGCTCATGAAACCTCACAAAAATGCCGAATTTGGCTTTTTCTTCTGCTAATAACTACTACTACCAGCAACAAGCTACCGATTGCAACATGTTAGATGATGTCCAGTTACAAACAGCTACAACAACAACTACTTCTTAAATAGTAAACACAGGTCTATGGACCCAAAAGATGATGGCAGCGGCTGACAGTAAATTCGATTTAACCACAAATAGGTTTGGCGAAAACAGGCGATCAGCTGGCCTATGACTTGGCCAGTCAAAGATATCACAACTAAGAACAGTGGGAATACGAGAAAGAAATATTAAAATCAAAAAGTTACTTATTTTAACTTGCTGGAAACTATTCGCAAATAACTATAGATAAATAAAATAAGTAACGGGGTAAGTTTGTATCTAAAATATTTTAAAAAATGTATTATTTATTATCTAAATATTTCTTTCTTCGAATGTTACTAGCTCTACATTAATTATCGGTTGACATTTTCATTATTCATTATTTTTATTATCATTATAATAACAATTTCATTGATACAGGCCCAGTGTTCAGGCCAGTACACAGTGTATTGGCTAAGAGGTGCTCAATGGCGGCACAATTTATGATTTCATTAAAATTGCAAATTTAATCGAATGGATCTGAGCTTGAAATGTGAACGAACGACAGGCCAATAAATGCTTTGCAGCTTCTTTTTGCTGTGGGCGAACCTTTTGGACAGCAACAACTACAGCAACAACAACAACTGTAAGACTGTAAAGCCCAGCCCAAAAGCCATCGTTATAGGCCAATCTATCTATGTATCTATCTGAGCATCTCATCCGCATCTGGCCACAATAAGTGGCACAATCGTGCGCACTGCGGACGCTTTTTGATTGAGCAATGATCTCGTTGGCTGCGAAGGGTGGAGGGTCGGTTTTATCTACTTCTTCTCAATTGGAGAATGGGAGCAAGGCTCACTTGGCCGAAAATTACCAGTTGCTATAAAAAAAAAAATAGCCAGCGATTGGAGTTTGCCATAAAAATGAGTAAGTTAATCGCCGCCCAGCTCACGTTCCAAGCGAAATAAAATAAAATTGAAAAGCGCCAAAGTTATTTTGTTGCTTTATTTTATTTTATTTATTTTTTGTTTTTTTGTGGTGCATAAAAATAATATTGGCAACAGCCAACGATCTCCAATGGATGTGCAGCGGTAGGGGGTGGGTTGGGTAAGTATTGTAGGCAATCGACTCACGTATTTTGTGTTACAGTTTTGTTGTTGTTGTTGTAGTTTGGAGCCGAAGCTCACTTCGTGCCGGGCAGCAGCACAGATATACTATATGTATATATAAATGAATATATATATATATATATATAGATTTCTGTTTTTGTGTGGCGATGATGGCGTCCATGTTGGCGCTCCACTCCACCTACCACAAAAGTGGCCAGCAACAAACAACAACATCAAACAACAACAACAATAACAGCGACGACAATCAATAGACAAAAAGTTGCAGGCTTGTTGCTGATGTTGTTGTTGTTGTTTTCACTGTTGTATTGTAAATCAAACGGAACTGAGCAAAACAAGCGAAACGGTATTGTTTCCAATTGCCAAAAGGCAGGGGAGGAGCTCACTCAAAGCCCCCCTCCCACCTGATGACTTTAGCAGATGGCCCCAACAGTTGGTTCAAGTTGCCACTGCACAGGCGCTGACAAGCGGCAAGCATGTCGACCATAGGCTACAGTGCACGCCCGCTAAAGAGTCTCACAAGCATTCTCTCTCTCTCTCTCATACTGTGTGTGTGTGTGTGTGTTAACCCTTTGACCTTTTTATGTTGTGCTTAAATCAAATCGAGACTTTTTTTCCTCGAATGTGCTCCGTGTGCTTCTTGGGCGATGCTCGCATCACGCCCGCTCGTTGATGTCTCCTCAATTAACCTCCTTTTGTTTTTGTTGCTTATTTCGAGATCGGGGCGTATGCGCATTTGTCGCCATTACATGACTGTTGCAGCTGTTGTTGCCGTTGCTGTTGCTGCTGCTGATGCTGCTGGTTCAGGTCCCGGCCATGGTCCGGAGTCAGCTTACACATTGCTGTCTCTTTTTATTTGGCAACAAACACACACACACACTCACACACAAAAAAAAACAAGAGTAAAATTGTTATGTTGCGCGCCAATTGGTGATAGAAATTTTTGCGCAACGACCAAAAACTAGACTCGACTTAAATTGAAATGGCACTGGGAAGAAAACAGTTAAGTAAACTGTTAACTGTTAATAGCAAAGTGGATGGAAATGAGCAAAACTTTGGTGAAAATTTCAGACAAAAACATTGTCACAAATTCCGAAGCAGCAAAAAAATAAGTTTATCTAGGGATCACAGTAAATATACAAGATGAAAAATTAAGAGCAAGCTTTTTTATATACATATATAAAAGTCATCACCTTGACATTTAAAGACCAAATCTGGAAAAATTATAATCTCGAAAACTATTAATATAACGAGTTCCAATAAAAATAATTTATGTAATTATTGTAATTGAATTTACGGCCTCAAAAATATGGAGACCCATTGTCATTTATTTAAAACTTCAAATCTAGCACATAAATTCCAAAGTGCGAAAGCATTAAAACTTATCTTAAAATTATAACAAAATAATTATGTGAATTAGAGTCAAAAACAAATTAACTAGCAATTTTTTTAACAACAACGAAGCCCATTAAAGTTATTTGCCACTATCTTAAATCAAAGAAAAATATTTTAAATTTTTTTCTCGTTATTGCAAAACAATTCTTGAATGTAGTTCACTAAAAGACAAATCAACTGACAAAATTAATGCAAATGGCAAATACGATTAGCTCTTGCTGTTAATTTGCAACTAAGCCGCAAAAATGATTATAACCAAGCCCAAGTGACTCCAAACCCACCGTGCATAAGGACCCCACACAAAGACGACTAATTAAAATGCCCCCCCCCCCCCCACCACCTCTTCATATAGAAACAGCAGCAGCTACTGGTACTTTTTTTAAGGCTGTTTCCCTGGCGACAAAGAGGCGTTGGGGCTTGGGTTAAGTGAGGCTATGTTATTTGTCAATTTGTTTCTCCTTAACTAGCGACAAGCGCTTGTAGTTGTTGTTGTTGTTGCAGCTGCTGTCTACTCGTCTCTCTGTGCAGCATGCAACAAGGTTATTAGGGTTAAGACACAGCGCCGCCCTCACTCATTATAGAGACCCCCAAAAGCCAAATAACAAAAGCGACAAAAACGCAGAGAAAATTTATGTATCTAATAGGCCCATAAACCAACTAAAGTACAGCTTTACCGAAACATTTTTATCCGTTGCCATAACTTTTAATCACATTAACTATGCATAACAAAATAAATAAAATCAAGCTGAAAAAAACAACGAGCGAAAAAACATGTAGCACTTGTCAGCACGGCCGACAGACAATAAAAATCAATACGAAAAACCATTTTTGAAATGTAATAAAGATCAATAAAGAATTGTCGTTTCGTTACTTTTGTCGCTTTTGTTTTTCCCCCTTTGTTAGACAAGACATTTTTTGTTTTTGGTTTTTTATTAATTTATCAATAAAACTGTTTATGCAAATTGTTGAAGCGTAAATCTTTTGGACTTTAGCGCGCCC
Organism: Scaptomyza polygonia; assembly: GCA_035044585.1. NCBI lineage: Eukaryota > Metazoa > Arthropoda > Insecta > Diptera > Drosophilidae > Scaptomyza > Scaptomyza polygonia. Next base: position 6,341,420 of record JAWNNU010000151.1, on the reverse strand, counting down.
TGCTCGAATTATAATCAAAAGGCAATTATAATAAAATTCAAGAGCTAAATTATGGAGCTGATTTAAACTAGAGAAGGGGCAAGGGGTAAGCGAGCAACACACATGCGACAAGCGGCTAATGAAATTATAAAACAAATGTGCCTCATTATCGGACACTAAACGCCATTAGGAATTCAAATTTTGCCAAAAGCTTATAAATTTTAAAATTAACAACAACAACAAAAACTGCTAAAAATTTTGCGCATCTATTAATTATGCAAGCACATACTAGATGATATGTTTTAATGTTATTTATGTGACAGTTGAAACTGGAAAACAAGCAACAAATGTCGCCCAAATGGCGTTGGATCAAAGTGGCCCATGAATTATATGCCAAAATGTTGAGAAATCAGCTCTTTTAGCCAAAACGAAGAAAGTAGCACAAGTTCAGATCGAACTTCATTGATACTCTTATCTTTGGATATAATATGGCCAATAAAATCAGTAAGTTAACGGCAATTTTATGTGCGACATGCCAGAGACAAACTGTCAAATGCAAAACCAAACACACAATTCATCGAATATTTATTTACGTCTGTGCATTTGCATAAATGTATTATAATCGAGCTGAAGGCGCTGTCTCAATGCCACCGGCTCACACCTCATCTAGACGCAGCGGGGGTAATCCTTAATACCATCCCACCTATTCTCACCTATTTAGTCGGAACTTATCTAGTTTATTTGCGTGCGGTCTTAAATGTCAAAATCGAGAATTTCTCACGCTTATATATTCACTTCAAATGCAAAATCAATTCACAAAACATAAAAAGCAACAAACAAGTTGCGAAAAGTTGGCAACAAATTATTACTTTTTCTTATTTTTTAGCTTTCTTTATGGCAAATTAGTCGCGGCAATAAAATGCCAAATATATATGAATTCATATGCGTATGTGTGAATGTATATATGCATGTGTATGTGTCTCGGTTGCAAAAAGTGTAATAAATAACAGAAATGTCGAGTGGCAAGCAGAGGCGTAGAAAGGATTTACGCTTAAAGGGAAAAAAATCAGGCTGCAAAGTAGTTGTACAACTTAGGACCTAAAAACTATTTTTTTCCTTCTTGAAATCATCTTCTTATAAAAAATAAATAAGTAAGGTATTGTGATTAAAAGCATACCAATATTTTTGTGTTTTAAAAAATAATAGAATGATAGTTACAAACAAAATTTTCTAGGTAAAACAAAAGGTTTAACAACTTTATATTATTCTAAGAGCTTTTTAAAATTACAGTCCAACCTAAAGCTTGTTTCAATCTAAAATTTAAATGTTACAAGCTTGCATAATCGAAGTTCTTCCTTTGCAAACTAAGATTTGGACCCCTTCTGACTACGGCCATGTCAGGCCATGCAAATAGCACAACGGGCGTTGTATTAGCTTTCTAAGCCACCTCATCCCCACCCTGCTGCCAAAGCCTGCAAAGCCTGGCCAGTGTTGCCGTTGTCGGCCTCGGTAGATAGTCTGGAAAATCGTTGTTATTATTTATTGCCGCCGATATTTTTATGTTTCGCCGAAGTCGTGACTTGGCCAGGTCGGTCGCACAGCCGCAGTTGCCAATGGACGTCAACGTCGTCGTCGTCGTCGTCGTCGTCGTCGTCTTCGTCGTTCAGTTTACTTCTCTTTTTTTTAGTTTTGCCGGCTAGACAGGCAGCAATCGGTAGGTGTGTTTTTGACCACCGGACTGCTGCTGCTGCTGGCAACTGTTGTTGTCCTCTTGAAGAGAGCACACTTCTTGGAAAGTTTTTCGAAAACAACGCGTTAACTACCAAAACGTTTGAATCGATTGATCGAAACGCACAACGTGACAACAACAATGGCAACAAGAAGAACAACGCATCAACCGGAAGTTGCTGTCGCTGCCTGCCATTCAAAATAGTCGCATGCACGTTTAACAAAAACAAACAAAGTAGGAAAAAACCAAACCAACAAGTTTACAACTTAGCCAGCAGCAGCAACAGCTTTTTATTAGACGGGTCAAAACTTGTAATCAGCTTGTTAACTGTTCAAAGATGATACAGTCTGTCAGCGCTGGACATATCAGTGTTTCAGTAATTATTCAGATACGAATGCACAGATACAAATAAATAACATATAAGCTCATTCATATGCAGTAGGCATACACAATCAAGGGGTTTGCATGCGGGCGGGTTGTCAGTTCCTGTGTTGACTAATGCGTTCAGTTCCAAGCACGATTGTAGAGACAAAAGACAATGCCTCATTTATGGACAATTCAAGCGCTGCTTTAATGTTCAATCCATTTTATCAGACACTATAAACATTACTGTATAACAGGCTCATTCATCAATAAGACGAAAGCTTTTCCAAGTAAACGGCAGTTAAAAGTTTTTAAAATAGAGTTATAACTATTAGAAAACCGTAAAAGTCGATAGTAAGGATGTAAATTCACATGTTTTATTTTACTATTACAGTCGACCATCCATAAAACTAATCTAATGGGAACAAGACAAAACTTTGTTGTAGATAAAATAAGTAAGATGGGTTTTTAGATTGAATTAATTTGCAGAACTCTGGAAATGATTTTCGTTGTACGGAAAAATCTTTATATGGAAAAATCAGCTGTATAATATTGCGTGTTTTAAAATGCAATTTAAGTTTAAAAGTTTTAAAGATAATATGTTTTGAAGTACATATTCTTACTTTAAGTTTAAGGTTTTCACGTTTGATTCTTTCAATATCTGAATCGCAAATCTCAAATTTATTATGTTAGATCTCTTTTAACGTATACTTTAACCCCTCGTAAACACTTTCATCTTTTTTAAGACTTTATAAAAATTTTAAGAAAATCTTAAAGAGTCAATAAACCAAAATAAAGTCGAACTCATTGCAGTTACGACATTTCGATGTCATTGACATTGTGATAGGTTCGATTTTTGTTTTGTTGGTCGTACCTCGATTTGCTGGACACGATTAAAAGTCGCTTACTTTCGCTTGGTCATGAATATTAAAGACATTAAGTAGGAACAATAACGTACGGGATACACAAGCACAGGGAACATGACTAGGCTGGAAACTTAGAACAGGCAACGGAAGAATGGGGCGAAACCCCAAAAAACCCAAAACAAAAACATTTCTTTCAAAGAGACAAAGTTTTTGTTTTTTGCCGGTTGGGGCTGCACTTGATGCTCCTTGGCTTTATGGGCTTGTGAAAATGTCTGCGCATGTCAAAAACCAAACAGCAGGGGCAGGGGCATGCAACAACAACGACAAGTACGATCGAGTTGTAGTTGAAGGCGAATGTTGAAAGGATATCGTGTCGTTTTGTCATCGCATGTTTTTTTCAATGGCTGGGCAAATGAAAACGTGAGCCGTACTTTTAGCATTTGTGCTGCTTATAAATATGCATTACTCGATACAATTTTGCTGCTGCTGCTGCTGCTGCTTCTTTGTCCATATAATTTAAGCAACGAAACTCAGTAAACAATGCCGCAGAGTCAGTCAGCGAACAGGCGAACATTCAAACTGAAGTTGCAATTTTGTTGTCAACAAAACGCCAAAGAGACGCGCCACAAGTTGCGCCGGCAACCGACAGACAGACAGACAGACAAACAGTCAGACAGTTGCCATCAAATACATCAGCGCTGTATGTGTGTGAGTGATGCGGATTTTCAGAGGCCATCATCATCAGTTTGATTTAAACATCCATGGGCTGTCGGAGCCGCTTCATTGATAATAACAATAATGCCGCCGACTGTGTCAAGTGTCTGAACCCAAATTTCCAATTGCTACATTTAAATCATTTATTAAAAAATGTAAGAAGGGTGCATATGTGTTTGAAAATTCAACAAAAAAATAAATCGTTTAGCTTGTACATTTTTATATAAATGTATTTTACATACGATTAACAAGTTTTCCGATCATTAAACCAAAACGACTTTAGTCCATTGTTGTTCGTGTGCTTGTGCCTTTTTCTAGCCGATTATTAATGATTTCCGTTCAATTTTTCATATTGTAGATGAATGTATAGTGCAAGGTCATCAAAAAGACGTGTTGATTACCAACAACAATAATAACAACAATAAATTAATAGCAGCCGCAATGAGCACAGGGATAGACAACCCGCGGTTAAAAAAAAAAATAATAAGGTTTTTATACCCTAACTAGAGATGTTAATGATAAGAGCATGACTTGGTCGAAAGATTATGTTGAAGATTAAGCTATCTTATTAAGAACAAAATAAATTAAATCTAGCTAAAAGAAATTAGTATGCAAAAGAGAAACATATGATCCTTAAGTATTTCAAATCTAATTTCAAAATAATAAATAGTTTGAAATCTCCATTCCCTAACAAGATTCCGATACACTGTAGAGAATCGATTAAACATTCTGGTTTATAACAAAAACAAAAAAAAAAAGTTTTATTACTAAACAATTGTTTTGTAAATGCAACTTTTCTTACACATTATAGTTGTAGTTGAGGTATTTCATCGTCGATCAATGTAGATGTTATCAAACCCAAAGACGCACACATTTTGATCGATTGCGTTGGGTTTGTGTGCGCTTTATATAAGACTGGACAAATCTATTTTCCATGTACAGCACACTTTACATACACAACACATTTTGTTAACACCGAACCGCATACCATACAGAGAAAAAGATGCAAGCGAGATTCCGTTGATTTATAACAATTTAAAAGCATTAAATTGTACTGCAATATATAAATTTGTCGATTCATTCAGCGTTAATTTTTTTACAAACTGATGAAAATTGTGTGTGCTTACGATAGCCTAAAAAAAGATATCAGACAGATATCATGTAAATCATTTGATGTAGAAAAGTTGATGGCAAAATAGTTTTTGAACTATTTAATGCTGAATCAGTGAAGATCGATGTGGTAAATGATAGTACATACTTAAAAGAATAGACTTTAACGCTTGCCTTTTAGATCTGCAGCACATTTATCAAGCTTAGATTTCCTGTGAAAAGGTTTGTTGCAAGTTTATATGTTGCCATTAAGATACAAAAACGTTGCAGTTGCAAATGGCTGGGCTTATGCCAATGAGTGGCAAATGTAATACAACACTAATTGGCCGCTCATGAGGCGTCTAATGCCAAATGCAGCAACGGGCGGCTGACAGCTGCCCCAGACAATGGCCAAAACAGCCACAGCCATAGCCACAGCCGCAACCAGAGACAGTGTTTGAGCCTGATGCAGGCAGCACTCTGTTGCCTTCAAATGAAACTCGTTAAATATTTATGAGGAGCACGAGGTGCATGCATACCACACACACACACACAATACATACATACAGATTTAGCTGCAGCATCTTGTCCAGATGTGTAGGCCATAATTGTGCACAGATTTTGATTTGGAGTTGGCTGCCACTGACGCTGCTGCTGATGCTGCATGTAGTAGCCTACAGTGCGCACAGTGTACAGTGTGCAACACCGTCGCCGTCTTGCCTTGCCCCTGGCCATATTGCAGCGCGCTTGCATAGCTGTAAAACAAGTAACTAAGTGCCTGAAAAGAGTGCTCAAATTGGAGATACCCAGTTTGTAGCTGCCCAAAATAATATAACCTAATATTTAATTTCTAAGAATTACATAAAATCTTATCCAACAATAAAATATTCATCAGATGGCGTTGATTTATATATATATATTATTATTATTTATATAAATCACTTTCGTTTGTTTCAAATGATTATTTTCGCAAATAAAATATTAAATTCTGAAACAAGGTAAAAAGTATTCCATGGCAATTGAAAAAATGTTGTTGTTTATGAAGAATCCGAGTTATTTACATTTTGCACTATTAAAATTATCCCTTAATAGAAATTATGCTTAAAAAAAATAGTTTTGGTCCAAGAATCAAATATTATTGCTTAAATGCAAAAGCACAGAAAAACTCTATTAACGTTGATTTCTGTCCATAGAATCCAAACAATATAAACATGTATTATAAAAACATTGACTAGAAAAACAGGAAGTTTTTACTATCAGAAATTGTCTTAAGTACTGTCTTAAAAATAATCCAAAGATTTACATCGCGCCTCAACCTGAACACGAAATGGTTTGTTCTATTCATAAAGCATTATACCCATTTAACAAGTTTCTATAAAGGTACAAAGCTAAAGTGTAGAGTACCTGGCCCATAGCTCTCGGCCATGCACGAAGGCGCAACACTTGAACGTTGCACGGGCTCCAGGACCGCAACAGCAGCAGCAACAGCTACGGCAGCAGCAGCAACAACCTGTTTCGTGGGAACATTGCCTACTCTGGGTCTTGACTCCACCTCTGACTCCGACTGACTGTTGCACACACGGTTGAGGCTCGGGCTGCGGCTCGCGCTCAACGCTAGCAAACGTTTGCCTGACCATTGGTCGTCTATCTCTCTCTCTCTTTTTCTCCCTTTCAATCTTTGAAGCTGACTAAAAAAGTGACTGACTGACTGACTGAGTGACGAACTGCCCAAGCCTCGAACCCAATGCTGCTGCTCATAAATGAAACCTGTTAAATGAATGAAATAAAGTGTTATTTGCTCGGCTCACAAATGTTTTGTTGGCCATCGAGCTCTGGTTTTTCATTTTTTTTTTTTCTGTTCTGTTCTGTTCTGCGCTGCTTGGATTATGCGAGCAACAATCTTTTTTCTTTGCCCCAACTTTGTGTTTTATGTGCTTGTTGTGCTCCGGTTCTTGGACTTTGTAAGTTGCGGAACGCAGCTTCAACATGCGGCAACCTGTACAAAGTTTAATTTGATTTCTTATGAGCAGTCCAGCTCCTGCACACAAAAATACACAGAAAACAATGATGTTGCTTAACATATTCATATCGCCAAATATTTCGAAAGTTTTCCGTAACATTTATTAATGTCTGTTTTTTTTATTGACTTAAAATGTATTTAATTTAACATTAAATTGAACGAATCTTTTTTGCCAGTGTATTTGTGAACATGTGTATTTACAAATCTGTGTGAGTGACTTGTAAATTTTTCGATTCTGTTCGCTTTTATTGTTTTTGTTGCTGTTGCAGGCTGGCCAGTTGTTGTTGTTGTTGTTTTTTTCTTTTTGTTTTGTTGTGTTTATGTTTTTGTTTTTGTTTACCTACAGTAGTTGTGTGCCGTGTGTTATTGTTGTTGCCTTTCAAGTTGGTCTTCAACTTGAGTTTTATTTTTAACTTAATTTCTTACCCCGGCCAAGACCGGGCTAGGCCCGGCTAAAGCGTCAGTCGTCCATGCGTAATTTATATTTAACTTAAGCCGAGCCCAGTTTCGAGGCACATAATAATTCGCAACTTTGGGTCCCTACACACACACACACACACACACCATATAATTTGCGGCAACAACAATTTGTGTTCGTGTTGATCTCCCTTCCAAAACTAAAACATAAAAAACATAACACAAAAGTGGCAAGAAAAATAAAGAAAAGGCGTAATTGCCATTGCCCAGCTTTAGTCCAATAAATGCGGGCTTTACATCATTTAGAGTCACTTCGCAGTTGTTTATTATTTCATTCGTCTCAGCGAGCTCTCGCCTGGATTTACATTTTATTGTGAATGTTTTAATTTAAGATATAACTTTTATAAAGTATATTACTTTAAAAGCTGGTTTGCTTACTCTTCTTCGTCGTCTTCCTTTTGGCCAGCTGTTAAAATGTTGGCTTAATTCGACAATTTAATTTGAGCTTTTGACCGCTAAATACGAACACAATCTCGAGCAAAAAATGAAAAATATTAAGTTAATTCGTTGGGCTTATGTGAAATGAGGAAGCCGCTCCAAATGGGGGGCGTGCCACGCATCTCTCTTATCCCATGCATATAGCAATTTGTTTGGCTGGTCGGTGAAAACTTTTGCAAAAAAAAATTAATTGGAAAGGGAATCGCGATTAAAAACCAGATCAGATCATTTCAAACCGGATCAATTTAACAAAACTGACATATAAAAAAATATATTTGAGATAATTGAGAACTAAGGAAAATATAATATATAATTTGATTAAAAACAAGTAGAAACGTTGCAGTCGGACGCACCCGACTGCGGTATACTCGATACCAGTAGTAAAACAGATTAAAAGAGAGCTGATTGCAATGGTGTGTGGATACGGCAGGGGTGTATGCTGCTGCAGGGGTGTATGCTGCCTCAAAGATTGTCTGGTGCAGATGGGGATGCCAAAAAGCTATCTTCCTTCCAAATTTGGTGATTCTAGCTCAAAGTTAGAAGGAAATGGTGGATGGTAGGCTGGGGGAGGTATGGTGGTGGGGGGGGGGGGCTTGGCATCAAAATTTTAGCTGAAGATCTGTGTATGATGTCAATTGCTATCCTCATACCAAATTTGGTGACTCTAGCTCAAAAATAGTAAAATTTGGGGGAAGGGGGGATGGGGTTGGTAAGGGGGGGCGTGGCATCCAAACTTTTGCTGCAGATCTATTTATGATGTCAATAGCTATCCTCAAACCGAATTTGGTGACTCTAGGTCAAAGTTAGTAGAATATGGTAGAAGGGGGGCTGGGGCTGGGGGCTGGTATGGGGGGGCGTGGCGTCCAAAGTTCTGCTGCAGATCTATTTATGATGTAAATTGCTATCCTCATACCAAATTTGGTGTCTCTAGCTCAAAGTTAGTAGAATATGGTGGAAGGGGGGCTGGGGGCGGTATGGGTGGGGGGCGCCATCCACTTTTTTGGGTTTCTTCATCACCTATTTTGGCACCAAATTTGGCGGCTCTAGCTCAAAAAATGTGGAAAATATAGGCGTTTTTGATTTCAAAATGCAGGGGCCTCGGGATCAGGGGGGGCGTGGCTCCAAAACTTTCATGCAGTTTTTTGGGGATTGTTATTAGCTATTCTTCCTATCAAATTTGGTGACTCTAGCTTTAACGCTTTGGAAAATACACGCATTCCCGTTTTTAGTGAAGCATTGGTGCGGTTTGGGGCAGCTTGGGCAGTATGGATTGGCGTGGCATCCAAAGTTTTTGAGCATTTATTTTGGGGCTATAATCACCTATTTTGGCACAAAATTTGGTGGCTCTAACTCAAAAACTGTAAAAGATATAAGCATTTCTGTTTTTAAACTGCGGGGGGGGCTGGGGGCGGAATGGGTGGGTGGGGCTCCAAAACTTTGATGCAGTTTTTGGGGGGTCGTTACCAGTTATCTACCTACCAAATTTTGTGACTCTAGCTCAAACACTATGGAAGATACACGCACTACCGTTTTTAGCGAAGCGTTGGGGTGGTTGAGGGCGGATAGGGCAGTATAAATGGGCGTGGCATCCAAAGTTTTTATGAATTGGGTTCGGGATCGTTAACACCTATCTTGGTACCAAATTTGGTGGGTCTAGTTCAAAAACTGTAGAAGATATGGGCATTTTTAGTGTTAAAACTGCGGGGGGGCTGGGGGCGGTATGGGTGGGCGTGGCTCCAAAATTTTTGATGCAGTTTTTTGGGAATTATAAATAGCTATTTTCTCCCAAAATTTGGTAGTTCTAGCTGTAAGGGCTTGCGAAATAGCTGGATCTATCGATTTCGCGTTATCGAGTTTATCGATTTGCCAGCCCCCTAGTTATCGTAGAACTCTAATCTTGACACTTTAATTTACTATGCCATAGATAAAGAGATTTGCAAAGTTTGAAGTCTCTAACTTGAAGGGTGTGGAAAAAAGTTGCGAACATACAGACGGACAGACGGACGGACGGACAGACACCATGACGGACATTGCACAAACCCAATATACTCTTTACCTTCGGTATCGAGTATAAAAAGGCTATTTCGACAAAAAATATTAATTTTAACTTGACATTTCACTGTCGAATTTCATGATCAAAATAATTCTATAATATTTTCAAACTATTTTCTTGTGATGCAAATTTTTAAAGCCATTTTAGATAATCAAAATTTTTACCAGGTTCTTTAACCAAAAAAAATACTTGTTGCAACAACAACCAACTTCTGCCTTTTTGTGTACTGGCAAGAAATCGTATAAGCTGCAGCGAATCGCATGGAAATTAAAATATATTTATATGCCTAATCGACCACAGCGCAACTAATTTTTGTTGGATTTGATAAACAAAGATCTTTGGCCGCATCTGATATTAATCAAAGCAACAAAGATATTCTTTAACATGGTTTCCATGTTTTTCAAATCAAAATACATGTGAAGCTGTAGCAAAAGTTTGGGTTTCGGTTTGAATTACGTTCTCGTCCGATTAAAATACTTCTACACTGAGGAAATAAAAGTGAAGAACAAAGCGTCCAAGAGTACAAATATACTTTCTAAATTGTTAAAGCTATCATAGATTTAAGTTAGATATTTGTCTAAGTGTATGTGCTTTAGGGTTGGGCAGTTTGGGCGCCAAGCGTTTTAGTTCCACTTTAGGCACAGGCAGACAAGGCCACATTTAGAGAAACCTAAAAATTGGCCATTACCAAAATGATGACTAACGGATTCGTTTACATTTTACGTTCCCATGAACAACAAGAAAAAAATAGTATTTTTAATTTGATTGCCGTTTTTATGTCTTCATTAGCAAAATGCTACTAAAGTCATAAATTAGAGATTGTGGTCGCTGAAGAACGCTTTGTGTGCGAGATTAAGGCCTAATTAATGAGCTCGATTATTCATAATAAGTTAATATGTTCAGAATCATATTTTTTGCGTTCGTTTTTTCGTTCCCCACTCTCTTTTCCTATCTCTTTGTATTGTAATTGAAACATTTTGCTGGTGCATTCAATGCTAATTCGACTTTATGCAATTCGATTTAAAGATCATTAGGAACGAGAGCGCGGGCACAATGCGATCATGGACATCTAACATGCGCTTCCTTTGGCTTGCCCCATTATTGATGAAGCGTCTTCAACAGCCAAGTGCGCTTGTGTCTGTGTGTGTGCTTTGTGACTTTGTCTGCACATTTGCGGCACGCAGCTCGTCAATCAATTGAGCATTGCCAGGTTTGCAACCGGTTTGTGCTCCACTCTGCAATACACTCTTCTTTTCTTTGTACTTTAAAGTATTTCCCTATAAAGTAAATTAAAGGGTTGTATTGAAATTATAGATTGAAGCATCCTTTTTCTATGTATATTGATTTGTTTGTTGAATTTATGCTAATGAACTTTTATACTCTGCTAACCAAAGGATCTGTATTAAAAATTTTGATACCGCCTGCCTTTTTAAATCGGAAATACCCAGTTTATAAGCTAGAATCACAAAATTTGGTGGCAATATAGCTAGTGACATTAAACTCATTGCCCCCTTACTCCACCTTTGCAATCAGGCCTCATTAAACGGATCACAAGATCTACTTTTTTTTAGCACTCGAAAGTTTCCTGGTTTCATGGCGATCACATCGAATCAATCGAATCACACCTTGAAAGTGAGTCTCATTCCAATTATCTAATTTTTCAGGGCTATGATGAAAGCGCTCGGTTTTGAACATCCGGCAATGATATGGTTGATAATCATCTTTTTTTTTTTATTTATTAACAACATGGCATTGCGATATACGAAATAGTCTATAGGAAATCCGGATAACGATGACTCAAAGAAAACTCAAAAACAAGAAACATTTGGAGATTTAAAGGAAAGGCTAAAGTAATTTGTCAGAGCCAAAATCACACACGCTGCTACGAGTCTTAAAGGTAGTAAAAGTGATAGCCTCATCACGAAACTCTGATAATGGGAAAGTGCACTAAAATGTTGATTAATGTGGCACTTTGTTGTAGAAGCACCAATTGTTAATTTTATGGAATGAATAACTGCCCAATAAAACAACTACATTAACTCAAATAGGCCTATTGTCAATCTATTAAGGCTAAGTGTAAACTCATTGTTTCTAAAACTTAGTTCAAGCAGTAAGTTGACTTCTTCTTAATCTGCAGTCAGGGTATTTCACATTCGTTAGCTCTCATTAATATTTTCATAAATATTATTATCTAAGCATGTGTTGATTTTTCCTGCTCAGCTCAGTGTCGCTTTTCCCAACTGTCAACGCTAGCGCGCAGCCGCTGTCATCGAATGATTTCGCAGATTCTGTTTGACAGTCGATCCGGTTTTTCATTAATGAACATGAGAGAGCCTGAAGAACACACGCACTGAAAGCGACAGCACGACAACGACGGCTATGGCCATTTGATTTATAGGCATATATGTATGTACTAGGCCTAGTTAAAAGGGGTTGAACCAGGCATCGAATGATATTATACATATATTGGGCAGTTGGGAATGGCTTAGTCAGTCAGTTGGGCAGTTGGACTCAACACAAGTTGGGCTCCACAGCGCCCTAATGAAGATAATTTATTATGCGATGCCGTTTAATTAAAATCAGATAACCAAAGATCGTTCGCTTGTGCTCAAACTCAACTCATCTCAACTCCTTTAAAACGTACAAACATACATATGTAAGTCGATTCATTCGGACTGGCGATCTTCAACCGATTCAACCATTTAGTTCGGCAGCAACAGTCATTGTCATCTCCTCTCAGCATACCCAGAGGCTCTGAGGAAATGCTGACGATTGGTACACTAGCAAAAATTCTAATAACTTTTAATTAATTATGAAATAAAATCTAGTTTGAAAAAAGTTTATACCAAATATTGAATTATTTTATCTAAAATTTAAAAACTCTTATCATAAAAGTAAAAAACTGTTTTAATTTATTTTTAAGCTAAGTGTGAACAAATTTTCCAAAGATTGTTTTTTCATTTTTTAATTAAAAGCCATTTTTTAAAAAATAAATTTTATAAAAAAGTTATATGTGTTTATAAAAAAGTGCCGTGTTTATTGCCTGTAAATGTTGTGACTGTTGTTGTTGTTGTTATTGTTAATTTCCCAGGCGCAGGCCAACAAGATTTCGCGTTAAGTTCAACAACTTAAATCAACAAAGTTGTCGTTCTCCGTCTTCTGCTTCTTTTACGTCTTTCAACGTCGCCGGTGGCAGCTGCGACTGCCCCTTTTTTTCGATTGCTGAACATGATTGCCATTGGTTCTTTATCAGGATCTTGTTTGGGCCATCTCGTCTTTGACTTTTAATGCCGTTGCGGCTTGACTCGGGCTCTCTCCTCCAGTCCGGCATTCATTATCAAACCCGGCCTGGGCCATATGCAAATGATTTTTAATTGTGTGGCTTGAGGCTTGTTAAGCCTGCGGAAATCTCTATTTAAACGCTTGTCGCAATGTCAGTAACGACTAAATGACGTCTTAAGTGTTGCGACCACACAGCAAGCAGCGCCAGCTTAAGCCAGATTAGCACATGACTCACAACAAGGCCCCTTAACAAATTTCTCTTGGCCATTCTCCAGAAATACACAAAATTAAAAAAAAAAAAAGGTTTGCTGCCTTTGATCTTAAAACAGAGAGAACAATATTGTGGTGCAATATTTAAACTTTCAAAAATATTTATTACAAACATAAAAAAGTTGCTCAATATTTTATTCGAAAAATGTAAGTTCTTGATTTTATTTTATAACAATAAAAGGTTTCGCAATATGAATCCCTTTCAATCTTTCTGCCTTGAATTATTTCTAGCAAAAAAAATGTGCTGATTTTTCTAAGTGTAACAAACACATCATAAATATTAATTAAACGTGGTGCAAATTTGTATGCGCCCATTTTTGGCACTTTCAAGTAATTTACATAAACAAAAAGTGCTCGAGGGGATTTCTCTGCTTTGAAAAGCGCCGCAACAAATGTTGTGCTTCATTTGACTTCAGTTTGGAGGCGGAGCATGTCTATGTTAGTATTTGTCTAGCGACCATTTAAGAGCGAGCAAAAGCCAAAGCCAAAGAGCGCCGCACAAGTTGCTCTTTGGCATCAAGCTTGGCGCTTTGGCTATTACAAAGAAGAAAAAAAGAGAATTCGAAAGAGCAAAAGAGATTGCTCTCGCATAATTAAACTCGCTTTGCAAATGCAGTTCAGATATCAATCACAGGTGCAGCAGCAACAGTTGACTATTACAGTTTGACAGCCACTGGAAATGACAACATGTTTCCCTGCATGGTTTGTGGGGCTGTCATAAATCAAGAGCCGGGCATAAGAGTGTGAAATTTTTACCAGGCTTTACTTTATGTGTGTCGCGCGCTTTTTTAGCCATTTATGACTTAATTTCAATTACACGTATTTGGCCAAATTATTTGTTGACACTTTGGGTCCAATTAAAATGGCAACACGTGCAACACAACACAACTCAAAGATGCGAAACGGCCTTTAATTAAAAGCCGCAAATGCCTTAAATCGATTGGTTTTCTAGCTAACGAGATCAATTTTATTGAAAAGTTTATATACAAAATTAATTTAAGCATTTTTTTGTAAAATAAAGCAGTTTACCTATAATATTTTAATTGGGAAAATTAAAAAAAAAAATGATTTTGTGAATAATAATATTTATAATTAATAAAAAAGTATATTAAAGTGTTCCGATCCAAGATTTGAGCACTATTTGTGTTAAATAATTTTGAACAAAACACACAAAAGTAAAAAAGTTATATAAAAATAATCGATTTGACATTTTATGTTTATACATACTAATTTTATTTTTAAGAGTTTTTTTTTATTATATAACTATACCATTTAGTGCAATGTACTCAAGTGTCGACAGTTTGAGTTTGTCAAATTTACCGCTGCTTAAACAAAATTGGTTCTTTTGATTTTATTTATCTTTATTGTTGCTCTTGGCGCACCTTGCGGCTGCGACTGCGGCTGCGGTTGCACAGTTGAATGGTTGCAAGGTGCAGCAGCGTTTGCGTCCACTTTCGGTGGACAACGCCCCTGTAGCCCTCAAAAGCTTAGCCCAGGAAAACGGTGGCATCGATTTTAGAAAGTCGCTACAAGAAATTAAATCGCTGCGCTTAAAACGGTAAAGCCAAAGTCGAAGTCAAAGCCTTTTCCTTTTGGACAGCAAGCAGGAGCGGAAAACAACAAAAAATGAAGAAAAAATATTAAAGCGCAGCCGACTTCCAAATATATATGTATATAATATACACAGTATATAACTCATTGCAGACATTTGGCCTTTTATTAATTGTTTGACGGCGCCCGTGCCCATGAAGCTGCCATCGACTTCTCTCCCAGAACCCCACCAAATCCAAAACCCAAATCCAAACCGAGCCGAACCGAACCGAACCATCGCATCGCGTACTGCATTTTCCTGCTTGCCACAGTGTCTGGGGCGTGATGAGAAATTTAATATTGGCAAACGGATAAAACCGCCAGATAATTATACATTTTGAGTGGCCCAAGCTACAGCAGCTCTGTTTGGCCAACTGGCGCTGGCTTACTGGCCACCAGTTTTTTTTTTTTTTTTGTTTTTTTTGCCAGTTTACCAGTTTTGTTCAGTTTGTTCAGTTTCATGCGGCTCATGATAGTATAAGATTTCATTTCATTAAAGTGCATCACGACGGACGTTGGACGGACGACAGACTGTTTGGTGGAATCAATGAGCGGACCGCTACATAGTTGAGAAGCTGCAGTCATTGAACCCCCCTTCTAAACCCTACCCCCTTTCTAACCTTAACCAAACTACACTAAAATAAAACATTGAATGTTTTATTAAACTTTAATGCTTATTTTTCATGAAAATTATTTTTTTAATTAAATGAATAAAATTTAATCAAAATATACAAAATTGATGAGTATTTTAAAATTATCAAAATAAATTAAAATTTTTTTGTTATTTTTACTATTAAATATCATTAGTTAATAATTTAACTAAAACTTTTAAGCTCATTCGTTTTAAGAGTCGTTAAAATTTTATTTTTTTCAGTGTTAGCCAAATGCAGCTACCACAGCCAGCAGCAAGTCAAACTGAAACCTTCCTTGCTTACTTTTCTTCTTATTGGCAGATTACGGCAGCGGGGTGGCCAGTCCGACCCAACTTATAATCAAATCCGATAAAAAATTTCATTATTGCTCCACGGCAGCAAAAGCAACAACTACAACAGCAGCAGCAGCAGCAGCAATAGCAGCAGCGCCCATAACTGTTTTGCAGGTAATCTTTGTAGTTGCTGTTGTTGCTGTTATGATTGTTGCTGGCTGCACTTAATTTTCGCATGCACACTCCTGAGCCTCATGATCGCGATTTCTTCGTTCCGTTCCCTTTCTGTTCCAGTACACAAAAGCAGTGTGCGCCATTTTGAGCTTTAGTTCTCAGCAACTGAAACTGTCTGGGGTCAGAAATAGAAAGAAGCTTTGATTTGAAATAGCTGTTGTTGTTGTTGTTTTTGTTGTTATTGTTCTTGTTGCTGTTGTTGGTTGCTCTGGCAACATAAATTGGGACGTGATTATGAAATAATTGCAGATTTCTTTGTAGTTTCGTACTTTGGACTTGCGCAATGGAGTGCAACAAATGGTCAGGCCAATCAGTCGCCAGTTGATTTAAGATCGTTTGATTCATGATGATGAGAACGCAACAAACGCAACACCTTTGGGACCTTGACACGTAACAGGAGCAGGATGACAGGCGACAGTTGATGCCACTGACAGCCATATCACAACAACGGCACCAGCAGCAGAAATCTCAGTGGAAAGAAGAAAGAAACGAATGACTTTTCATTCATAAAAGTTTTGTGTACAGTTTTACCGGATGTGGAAGCGGGCTTAAAAATCTATAATTGGTAGTGAAAAAGGATGGTCTATTGTTAAAAAAAAATAATCCACACGAGAAAAGTAACACAATTGGAACTATTTTTTTTTTACAAACTTTTTGAAAGGACTTTCTTAAGTGATTACAAATAGACTTTTAACATCCTGATTCACAACAAAGAAAAATTTAAGTTTTCAAACTTACATGATGCTTATAAAACATTTTTTAGTTTTTGTAAAATTTTTTCAGATCTAAAAATCATACCTGAATCGTTTAAAATAACATTAATATCATTAGAATTGTTTTTTTTTTTTGATTTTGAGCCAAGCTCGAAGAAAATTTAAATGCATAAGCAAAACGGAAATCCCAACAACATATAAGAACAATTTTAAAAACTTGATCAAAAATTAGCTAAAATTACATTGAAATCTCCCAAATGAAATTTGCAACTGCCAACAGTCTTAAAAAGTTCGTCATATTGGATAATGGGGGATCTGTGGTGAAAACAAAAAACTCACGTTCTTGACGCAACGCGACTTGGCTTTGAATCACTGCTACTGCTCGTTTGTCCACACATATGCAAATTAAATATAATTTCAACACTCGCATTTCGGTTGATTCTTTTTTTGCTGGTACATTCAATAATTTACATGAGGTTAGCACGCAACAGGCAGAACAAAACTGGAACTGTACAACTGGCCTTGATTATCTCCTGTAAATCGAATGCACGCACACTGTACAACAGCAACAACAATAGTTGCTGCTGCTGCTGCTTTAACAACAGCAACAGGAGCAACAGCAACTGCAGCAGACAAATGTTGAAAAAGAAAAGAAGACAAAAAAAAAACGTAAAGAAATTCTATTGCCGCGTTGAATGTTGAAATATTGCCAAATCATGGCTTTGAAGTAAATAAATTTCCACGCCACCGCTCGCCGTGACCGCTGAACTTCTGACGAAGTCTTAGAGAGGTACCCACAGGAGCAGCAGCAGCAGCAGCAGCTAAATCTGAATCTGAAGCGGCAGCTAAAATGCCTGTGCCGTGTATAAATAAGTAACCTGAGCTGCGCAACACGTTGCCTGACAGCCCCAAAAGCGGCACACGGCTCTCTGCTGGGCTCGGATCGGATTGAATCGGATTGGAACTTGTTTAGATGCCGCTGCAGAAGCTGCATCCCCCACCCTTCCTTCGCCATCTCCCCTTTCTCTATCACGGTTATGCCTGCTGCAGTTTGCAAGCGATTCGCGTGTGCTCGCCTGGCGGCTTTTTGATTTATTTGCGATTTATGCACTTGGCTGCCGCTGTCAGTTTTCAGCCCAGCTGCCCAGTTCAACTCAAACGATGGTGTGCAGAGGAGAAGTAGAGGGCGTGTGGCTAAAAGATATTAAGCTTTAGCCACATTCGCGCGCATCCACTTGACCGATTTCCCTGCCAAAGCCAAGCGACTGCATGTCGCAGTCAGTGTTGTCAGTGCCACAATTTTATTTTTACAATCATATCTGGCATTTTATAATATGCAAAATATTTTGCGATGTCTTGATATAGTAGGGAACCGAGCAAGCAATGATAAATTTCAGATTTTTAGTTCACTAATGCAAAATTTATTTACATATATGTTTTTATGTGCTCTTTTAAATTGTGTTACTACGTACTATGTTACGGGTAAAAAGATAATTATTTTCGTGAAGCTTTGAATAAACTTCACTTTACAATTTTTTTTTACCAAGAATAACTTTTGTTAGCTTTCAATATTGATCAAACAATAATGCTGTAAATGATTTTTGACAAAGCCTTCATGATAAAGCCAAAAGTTTTAAAAAGTCACAAAAGCAAATACGACAGCCATTAGGTGCTTCTGTTTCACAAAAAATATTAAAGTATCAACGTTCTTCAGCAAAGTTAATGCAACTCAATTCATTGATCATGAAATTGATTTAAACTCTGTATTAAATGACCAGCAATAAAAGAAAACAATTAATTTCATTTGATAATTATAAACAAACTTGATAACAGAAACGAGTAAAAAGTTTGTTTATCTTTAATTATCTTTCCATTTATTTTCAGCTCGGCAACACTGATTGCATCTAGAATAATTTGCATGGCGTTTATTCTCTCAAACATTTAATACAATAATATACTATATATGTATGCATATACACTCTACACATAAACAGATGTACACTGATAAGCTAAATATATATATATATATATATATATATATATATATTATATGTTTCACTATAGTGCAGACTCGAAAGGCATTGAAAATTGTGTGACGCTTAGCGTGTGTGGAAAGAATTTGAAGTGTGTGTGTGGTTTTTCGTTCACAGCAGAAGGCAGCCCCAAAGTATTATCGTTTTTTAAGTAGTTATCAGCTAGATAATACCACAACAGATAAAGGGAGGGCTAAGCGGTCTTAGGGGCCTTATTAGCAAAGAACCACATTAAGCCCATTAGACAACTGGGTGGACTGTTGTTAACAGCACCTTGTTTTATCATAAGTTTGGCCTCATCCAGCGACAGCTCTACCACCTCAATCATTTCATCGTCAACGCCACCCCCACTGTTGGCTTTGTCGGTATCTGTTATCTCGCAATAGTACATGGCTTGCTTGGCGCCCGATGAGCCCACGCCGGATCTATAAGTGGATTGGTATTAGTGTGGATTTGGGTATGGTAGTACTCAAACACCACCTACTTACCTATAGATCATGACTTGCTCAATGCGCTCCACGGGCACATCATAGCCGCATTCCTCGAGCACCTCTTCGCGAGCAATTTCCTTCCAGCTCTTTGCTTTGTCCACAATGCCGGCGCACAGTTCCAAGGTGACACCAATAGCGGGTGGAAAGGCCTTCAGGTCGACCTTGTCAAAGCCACCATCCTTTTCACTGGTAATCACGCCATGATAGACAGCCGGTCGAAACTGACGCACAAGCACAAGTTTTTGTCGGGTTGCGTTGTACAGCACAATTGCAACGCTGTCGTGCACTTTAAGCAAATCCCAGTTTTTTTCAACGCCATTTTGTACGTAATACATGCGAAAAGGTTTCACATAGGGCGAATCCTCGGGCAGCGGACCGAGCCAGATTTTTGTAATGTTTTCCATCTCGAAGTAAATTACACTGCCAACTACAGCTGTTTAAGGCGACAACAACTGAATGGCAAACAAAAAATACAGCAGCCACAAAGCTTTACTTGTCGTTTAGCATTTAACAAAATCTGGTCACACTGGAAGTTCAAACTATTTTGCCTTATTGGACAAAAACCAAAGTGTAGCTACCACTGTTGCTGGACCACTATTCACTGTTGTGCCTGTTTGGACAAAGCTTTTAGCATCATCAATAGTTAGCTCCACAACCTCTATAAGCTCATCTTCAATGCCACCGCCTTGGGACACTTTTTGTGCATCACAAACTTCACAGTAGAACATTGTTATTACGCTACTGGAAGCGCCAACACCGGATCTGAACTTTAAGACAAGCTCTAAGGTGTCGGCGGGAACATCATAGCCGCATTCTTCAAGCACTTCCTCGCATGCTATTTCAAACAAGCTTTTGTCCTTATCAACCAGTCCAGCAACCGGCTCCAAAGTGAATCCCAACTTCGGTGGAAACTTGTACACATCAACATCTCCCTTGGGTATCTCAAGCGTGTTGCCCGTTATAATAGCATGGTACACTGCCGGTCTAAATTGACGTACATAAATCAGCTTTTCTCGTGAGGCATTGTACACTATTACCAAAACACTATCAAGAACTTTAACCATATCTCTATGTTTCTTGCGTCCATTTTCGATGTAGTGCATCTGGTATGGGTTAATAAACTGCGAGCCTTTTGATAACGGTGTGAACCAAACTTTTGTTATATTACTCGACCTGTAAGACACAAATTAGATCATTTCAAAATAAAATAACACAACTCAACTTATTTCTCCAGCTTAATATTGCGTTCCAGCTGTAAAAGCAATTTGAAGTCCGGGCAGCAACGGTCGTCAACATTCGAATGGCCATTGTAAATCTTTAATTGACCAGTCTCAAACAATTTATGATTCGAGAATTATGAACATCTTAGGGAATTTCATACAAGAAAGCAACTGTATTGTTATTTTTTGAACAGAGAAGCGATAGTACAACTGGCTGGCAGCTCCTCACTCGTTTTGGTACTAGGTCAGAACAGTGCTGTAAAGCGTACGAAATATTCTGACATTCTGTTGGGGGCGAAAAGACGTTCGTCGGTTTGTATTAAGTTTTTGTTTTAGTTTTATTAGGTAATGAAAAAATTTTAAATACAAACTTTTAAACAGGAACAGCAAACGAAACATATACAAACCGTCGAACAAATAAACCAAAATGCTGCGCTCAAGACTAACACAGGTAGCCTGCACTGCCCAGCGTGCTTTCGCCACGACCCCCAAAGTGCTGGCCGTCAAGCAAATGACGGTCCGAGATGGTCTCAACAGTGCCCTGGACGATGAACTGGCCCGAGATGAGCGTGTGTTTCTGCTCGGTGAGGAGGTAGCACAGTACGACGGCGCCTATAAGGTGAGTGAAATCTTTTACTTTGCAACTTGTCTGACGATTACGTAAACCTGGCCAAGTGACAGTTCGCAACGTTAGCGCAATAACAGCTGATGCGGTTATGGTTCTGACGGGTAAAGGCGGTGTGAAGATGCGGCAGTAAACAGTTGTTGGTTTTTTGCATTCCAACTGCTGATTACAGTTTCAGGTAGCCTTTATAGCAATCTGTGTGATTGGAAAGGTCACGCGAAGTTTGTGTGACCAAATAACAAGCCGATAAAGCATGCGCTCGATAATTGTACGCATCGATTAATAACAGTTTTGTTTACACTCCTGCAAGTGGTTGAATTACAAAAAACTAATAATGTTTTCTACTGAATTTTAAGGTGTCTCGTGGACTGTGGAAAAAGTATGGAGACAAACGAATCATCGATACACCAATCACAGAAATGGGTTTCACTGGCATTGCCGTCGGTGCTGCAATGGCTGGTCTGCGTCCAATTTGCGAGTTCATGACCTTCAACTTTTCAATGCAGGCCATCGATCATGTAAGTATTTGTCCCAAAGACGCAAAATTTTACCCACCCATCCAAACACACGCATTCACACACAAACACACCGTTAAAAACAAGCAGTAGCTTAACTACTCATATTATCTCATGAACAACCAAAAAAATAAACATCTTTTCAACAATGTGTGTCCAGCTGAATATCAATTCAAGTTTGTCGCAAACTCGCTTTACTTTTAACGTAATGGGATAATATGGGTTCTCAATTCAAGTTGAGCTGCTGCTGTTGTAGTACAGTCTAAATGATTCAAAAATTGATTGATGACTAATTCCACCCATATTATCCAATTATGTGCAGGCGAACTCGCTTAAATACACCAACAAGCCAAACGAAAGCGTTCTGCTGCGCACCTTGCCTAAGCCACAACCTATTGGGGACTTGCAGCATTCGAAGATTATCGAGAGTCCACGTTCTACTTGGCTGACGGAAATCAATGATATACTGCACAGGGATCGCATTGGCGAAAAAATTGCTCCACAGCCACTGGACAAAAGTAAACCGGATAAAATGGAAGCCGCTCGCCTGATTGTCATTCGTCGGCGCAAGATGAAAAAGCACAAACTGAAGAAGCTCCGCCGCAAGATGAAGTTTGAGTGGGCCAAGGTGCGACAGCGACGTGAAATGCGCAAAGAGAAGGCGTTCCAAGCCCAGTTAATGTCACAGATCAAGCAAGCCGAAAGCTTCAGTGCCGAGCAGCATGTTGCCGAAATTCTGCGGCAGGCTAACGAAGTTCCACTGCCACGCTTCTGGAAAGGACGTCGCCTGCCCGCATTTATTATTAAGCAAAAGTTAGGCATTAAGTAAAAAACTAAATTCAAATAAAATGCGAGTCTACAAACTTGAATCGATAAACAGTTGAAGCCATATAAAAACTACACATTACAAGAACTTTGAGGCAACTTTAGTTCAACAAAGATTGAAACATAATATCAATACTTAGGTAATTAACTCAGCTGCCAAGACATTTTACATGTCTGCAGGCGCTGTTAATGTGCCCATTGTCTTTCGTGGTCCAAACGGAGCATCTGCTGGTGTTGCGGCACAGCATTCGCAATGTTTCGCTGCGTGGTACGCTCATTGTCCCGGCTTGAAAGTAGTTTCGCCATACGACACGGAGGATGCACGTGGTCTGCTCAAATCTGCCATTCGTGATCCTGATCCAGTTGTGGTGCTGGAAAACGAACTGATGTATGGCGTTGCATTCCCCGTCGACGACAAAGTGACTGATGTGGATTTCTTGGTGCCCATTGGCCAGGCAAAGATCATGAGGGCAGGCAAAGACGTCACAATCGTGGCGCATTCCAAGGCTGTGGAAACAGCGTTGCAATCTGCGGCTGAACTGGCCAAGAAGGGCAAGTTAAATCTTACGTGAATTGTGTACAAAATTGATCAATAACTTTCATTTCATTCAGGCATCGAAGCTGAAGTCATAAACCTGCGTTCTATTCGCCCCCTGGACATGGCAACTATTTTTGCATCAGTCCGTAAAACACATCATCTGATCACCGTTGAAAACGGCTGGCCTCAGCATGGTAAGCAATTGATTCTCTTTTTAATTGTTCAGCCAAAACACCAAAATATATGGTTTTTAATAACAGGAGTTGGCGCAGAAATCTGCGCTCGATTTATGGAAGATCAGCACTTCTTTGAATTGGATGCGCCCGTGTGGCGCTGTTGTGGCGTTGATGTTCCCATGCCGTACACCAAGACATTGGAACTGAATGCCATTCCCCAGGAGAAGGATGTAACAGCTGCTGCTCTTAAGGTGCTCGGCGGCAAGGCGGGCAAGAAATAGATAAATCACCATGCGCATGCGTCAACAACCAAATTAACAACGTTCAAAATTTAATAATTTGCGCGACAAAATCTTAAAGTGAAGTTAAAATTGTTTATCAATAATGGGGACAGCTTAGTGTATTCCCATTACCACCTAGATGAATTATAATTTGATCACCGAAATCTCTGCTTAAAATAAAATTCACATCTATCATGTCATGGAAAAACGATAGGAAATTCGATTTTTTTAAAAAGCTTAAATCGTTTAAAGTGCAGCAAAATATAACACATCTCATTTATTATTTTTGAAAAGACCAAACATAGGTTTGCATAATCGTCGCAGTACATTTATTACATTTGACATTTATTCAAAAACAAAAATTGGCGCTTAGTGTATCAAATGCAGCCCTGTTTAGCTTCGAGCAACTTAACAGCACTGAAATCCAACAAATCGAATTGCACAGCACTGTTGTGTGTCGAAAAAGTATCAATAACAAAAACAATTATCAATGAAAATCGACAACGCATATTAATTGCAATGATTTGGCTGTAATGGCAAACAGCTCCAGCTCCGATGAAAGCTCCAAAGCACCTGAAAACTTTCAATTATCAAGCGCCTCCACAAACGACGACGATGAAGACGATGTCGATATCTGTGACGGCACCAACTACAACACAAAGAAACATCCCAACTGCGATGTGCGCGTAAAGCTAACAGCTGCTGCTGCTTCAACGGCAACAGCTTCAGCTGGCGGGGGTGCCTGCTCCGGATTACGCTGTCCACTATGCTGCAAGCAGCAGCAACGGCTGCACTGTCGGACTTGTGTTAAAAATGGCAACATAACTCATAGCTCAGCGGAAATAAGCGAAAGGTGTCTCATTCAACAACAACAACTTAACTCAATGTTTCTTCAAACTTCAACATAGTTATTTTTCTTTTAGTCTAACAGAGAAACAGCAAAAGTACATTAACCTACAGGCTGGATTAAAGACTTATAGCAACCGCTATGAACATCTTATACAGCAGCACAAATGCAATGAGAATCGCATAATTGCGATTCGTGCAAAACGGGAGCAGCTGCAGCTACTCCAACAGCTGATCGGTAGCACAAGGCAACGGCTGCAATTGCTAAGCGAAACGCGAGATGAGCTACGCAAGGCGAACTCAAAGAAAAGCGAGCACCTGCCCAAGTATCCAACCATGGTTAAGATGCTCGAGGATTATGTTATCGATCGCTCGATGCGCATTGATAAACTCCGCATGCAGCATCAAAATCTCCTGGATAACATCAAACAAACAGCGCGAAGGGACATACAACAGCTGGTTACATATATATTCCCCATCTCAGAGGTAGTGTTGCGGGATGAGCAGCAACGCAAAGTGTCGGCTGAACGCAGCGAGGATGCTGATACAATTGCAGCGCTTGCGGATGCTAAAAACACCTCGTATATACGTGGCAAATGGGTGTTCCATGGCAGCGGCATCAGTGAGGTGCAGTATCGAATTGTGGGACCCTCATTGCCAGCCAATGGCGACTATTCTGCCTATCTGGACTGGCTGTCCGACAACAAGGACGATGTGCCCAAGGCAACGGCCAACGAAATAACGCCCAGTCGCTTCGAGGCTTATCGCATTGTAGGCGCACTCACCTACACGGCACAGCTGACGCAGTTGCTCAGCTTCTATTTGAATGTGCGACTGCCGCACAAACTGGCCTACGGTGACTTCTGTCGCAAGCTGCTCAACGAAGAGCAATTCCAGCGCAAGGTCTGTCGCGTCAACAATAACATCATGTATCTGGCCTACACGCAACAGGTTAAGTTGCGTGCCCTCAACGAGCAGCATACGCTCGAGAATATTCTGGCCATCTTGGACTTGGATCGCAGCGATTTGGGTAGGTTCGGTCATTTGGATGTGACAAATGCGCCGCTCATGAAATCGGTAGATTCGCTTCTCATTGGTATTGAAACTGCAACGGAATCAGAATCTGAAGGTTGGTCATTGATTTATTTGAGGCGATTTAAGATTTTAAATGAATAATCTCTTCTTTTTTCAGATGAGGGATCGTTGCGTTTGGATTGGGAGGCTGTTCCGAGCGTCAGCGTTTCGCAGCCTGAGCTAACAGAATCCAATGCGATACCAGCGGTGGCACAACAATCCACCTTGGCAATGGCAGCTAATCGCTTCACATCAATGCTGCGCTGGATCAAGTAAAAAACCAATTTACCTGTCGTGTGTGTGTTATATATTTTAAAAATTAGGTAAGGTGCCAGTTAGTTGATCGATGGACATTAATTATTTGACAACGCAAATAAGAAATAACTGTAATAACCCAATTATATAAAAAGCCCAAATATCTGCCAAACAGACTATGTTGGGGATTTGGGTTTTACTTACGCCTTCTGGCTCTGGATATAAATAGAGATTGTGTGTATTAGAGACAATACGCTTTTGATTTATTTTTAATTATATAACTTATTTTTCTTTTATTTAATAAATTTGATTCACTATAAATAACTAGATACAACTCTGCGTGATTCTTAATCATCGTCTGTTATTTAAAGTACATTCTATATAAGTTGGTGGACTTGATATTCATCATAATCATGAGCAACGAACCAAAAATGATTTAAAACACAATTCGAATGCCGAACATCGAGCAGACCCTTTCCGTTGCTAGCTTACTTAAAATGAGGCGTTAATCGTGGCAGTGACACAGACGCTCAATATATATGTATATATTTCGAAATTTTCATAAATTTTAATTATTAGTATTTAATGCCAATAGTTTGAGAAAGGGATCTAATGACTAATTATCCTTATGAAACCTACAAACTAAAAGTTCTTAGTTCACCCTCAACTCAGCGGTGTGCAATCTAATAATCGAAACTATACGTATTTTGTGGGCAGTGGTGATGCTTGCGCTGTGCTGTTTGCCGACGCTGTTATAGTCTCGCTAATCCCATCCAAGGAAACGACTGCTAACGGCGGGGAGGGCTTAAGAAATACTTGTGGCAGTGTTGTTGTTACCGTTGCAGTTCCTATTTGTGGTGAGGCACTGGCCATATGAGCGGCTGTTAAAGAGCCGTTTAACAAGCCCATTTGCGTATCGTATGCATCATAGCGTGCGGATGCGCTCATCGAGGAGAGCACCAGTGCTGCAGCGACTGCCTGATCATGATTGTAGAATGCCGACACCGCTACAGATTGGGGCATTGTGGGTGTGGCATTCAACGAATGTCATTGATGCGTTGATGTGCCTGTTTTGGCGTTTGCTCCAGCACCTCCGGCAGCTCCTGTTCCTGCTCCAGTACCAGCACTTGCACTGGCACCCGTAAAGAGCGAGCACTGTGACCATTTCATTTTTTTCTCCAAAGCCGATAGTTCGGATAATGTTTTAATTATTTGCGGTTTCTGACTGAGATCGTAGCCAAGGGAAGGGGACGGAGTCACTGGCGATGGTTTTCCGCGTATTACGTTTGAAGCAGTCTTAACCGTTGCATTATTATTATTATTATAGATGTACATGTTTTCCAAAGTAAAACCCAGACCATTACTAAGTCCATTTGGCACAGTGCCCGTCTTGCTGATAACCGATGTTGCCTTGCTCTTTTGATTATTATTATTGTTATTGTTATAATGTGCCTTGGATCTGGGTTTGGCGGGCTTGGTGGCGATGTATGGCTTTTTGGATACTGCTGGATAGACGCCCACAATTTCCACGCCATCAGATTCACTGCTACTCTCGCAACGCACCACACAATCCGGCACAGGCTGTGGCTGCGGTGGTGCTTGCGATTGCTGTGCTTGTGCAGGGTGCCATTTGTTAGCTGCCAGCTGCTGTGATGTCTGCAGTATATCACTGGGACTCTTGTAATCATCCAGATTGATAATATGCGGCAATGGACGTGCTGCTGCCAGCACGCTCGTCGTGGAATGTAATGCACTTAAGGTCTGACTATTGATAGGCGCCGAGCTCTCGCTGATTAACGCCGATTTGACAGTTGTGGGAGCAACTGATATAGTATTGTTGGTGCCGTGATCCGCCTTGGTGGGTGAGGCCAATTCCAGCATGCTAGCTGCGGCGGCCACAGCAGCTGCATTCAATGCCGCTGCCTGCGCGGAAGTACTCGGCTGTGACATCAGTGTATCGAGCTGTATCAGCTGCTGTCTCTTCTTTTTAGCTGGCTTGCTGCTCTGCTTTGACTGGTTGTCCGTGGCAGCAACATTTTGTGGCTTGTCCAGTTTTCGCTTCCGTCCTGTCGATGAGGCACTTTTAACGGAATCTGTATCGGAATTGCCACGCGAACGACTCTGCACCGCTGTCACACGGAGCTCTTCGAATTGCTTAAGGTAATTGTTGACAACGGGCAGGGACAATGGTTCCATGGCTGCTTGCGATGTCGGTAAGTGGTGTGGCACTTGCGACATTTGTGCCAGCGTGGCTGCCAATTGTTTTTGAAGATTGATTTTCGGAGGCTTGGCACTAGGCTTCGGATTGTTTGGAGCTGTGTCTGCTGAGCCTTTTGCGGGAAGTGAAAGTTTACGCTTGACACTATTTGATGAGGCACTTGTAGCTGAATCCGTATCGGAATTGGCACGTGATCGACTCGGTTCGTTGGCCGTCAGTTGATCGAGTTGCTTCAGGTAATTATTGGCAGTTGCTGTTGCTGTGGTTGTAGTGATAACAGTCGTTCCACTGGCTATCAGAGACTTCTTTGCCTTCTCTTTAATCATTTTGCTGGCATTCTTATGTCGTATGATCTCGCGCTGCAGTTCCTCATAAGGCATCCAGCCGGTAGCCCACAAGTCAACCACTTTCTCTTTTAGGTAGCCATTGATGAACTGTTCGAGTGACTCCTTGCGCTTGCCCAGCACAGCATAGGACATCCAGCGAGCCTGGTAGACGTCGTAAAGTCGCTCGCGCAGCTCACTACTCCATTGGAACTTTTTGCGCGGCATCTTTGGGGGATGCTCTGAATTAACATCAGCAGCACTGTGAAACAACAAAATTAAATGTATTTAGAATTGAGAAGAGTTTGCAAATGGGCTCCTTAACTTACGCAAATTCTGCAAATTTATGCAGCTCGATCTCGTAGTTGACAATCGCCTTGGGCATAACTTCAGAAACTGCCTTGCGCAGACGCTCCAATGCGTTTGTCGTCTTGTTTTTCTCTTCTCGGGCGCGAGCTACCTTCGCTTTACGCAGTATAAAGTATTTGGGTAGCTGCAATTGATATTCCAAATGGGCAAACACCATATTCCGATCATTGCGATCAGTGCAAAGCAGCGCCTCATAAACTCTAAAAGTGGAAATTATTAATTTTGTTAAATGCACATTTGATGCTACTACTCACTTTAATAAAAGTGCCGTCAGCTTGCTATCCTGGGGGAACTTTTTGCCGCACAAATCTTTGCTTCTGACCAGCTCCTTGAAACTATTGATAATCGCAAGTGTGTCCTTGTCGAGTGATGCAGGTAAAATGGTATCTGCGGTGCGTAGATCTGTAATAATTTCAAAGTTTAAGAATACACTAAACAATCTAATTATACTATTTTCTTACTGTCGTTGCCATCCTTGCCTTTGGAAAGCTTCTCTGTTCTGCATTGTTCACTGGCTGAATCAGTGTTATCATGTTCGCTGCTAGACTCCACAATTGCCGACGCAATGCATTTAAGTTCACCATTCAGGACACTCTTTGCGGGACCATCAAGCTGGCCCTGCGATTTGAGAAAGCTATCTCTTTTGGCTTTAAGCATATCCTTGACGGTAGTCGTCTTCACCACCTTTTTGAGTGCCTGAGCCTGAGCTTGAGCCTGCCGCTCTTCGGTATCAGAGATATCTATGGCATTTGGACGTGGCGAGTTCGAGGAAGACGATGTGATGACATTTAACTTGTTTGACTTCTTGGCGCTGTTCATCTTTTGCTTGGTAGCAACACTGGGCTTGGGACGTTTCAACGCACTTTGTTTAAACTTACTGTTGGTATTCGTGGATGTGCCGCTAACGCCATCATCTAGACTTTCGCTGTCACTATCTGAACCATCAATACTTTCGCTGTCACTGTCGCTACCACTGCCGCTGCCACTGGCACTGCCGGAATCATCGTCATCGTCATCATCTTCATCA
Source organism: Scaptomyza polygonia (assembly GCA_035044585.1). NCBI lineage: Eukaryota > Metazoa > Arthropoda > Insecta > Diptera > Drosophilidae > Scaptomyza > Scaptomyza polygonia. Next base: position 6,311,862 of record JAWNNU010000151.1, on the reverse strand, counting down.
TCATCATCACCGTCATCATCATTATTATCATCATCCTCGACAGCATTATTATTATCCTTGACATTGTTATTGTTATTAACATTTTTAGATACGGCTTTTTTAAGTTCCGTTTCGCTAGATGAGTCCGAAGAATCTTCTGATGAATCTTCCGAGCTGCTGCTGGACACAACGCGTTTTCTGGAACGCTCTGGCATTTTGATAATGGCATCCGTGCGCCTTGTGTTCGATTTTTTCCGTAAGTTCTTAAACTCCAATGCGCCGCAATTGATATAAAAACCACCCTGCAATGTCTCGACCTCTTCGGGCAAGATTTCGTCGTACTAAAATGAAACAAAACGTGGTAAAACTATTTGTTATTATATCCATGTGTATATAAGAGCTTACCGCCTCGGTGTTATCTATAAAGGAATCGCTCTCATCGTAGCCCATGCCAATGTCACAAAACTCATCCTTTTTGCGCCTGCCACGCCCCAAAGCGTAAGAATTGCCATATTTAGCCTCCAGCTCCTTCGCAATGCGCGCCACATCATCATCGTTGTCCCCAAACGGATCACTGATTCCATTGTTGGGCGCCTTCGTTTTCAGCATTTTTGCCTTTTTCTAAACAACAAATTTTTTAATGTTGAGAAAAGGCAAACGCAGAAAATATTTGAGTATACTTACCTTCTCCAGGTGCAATAGTTTTGAGAAGTTAAACTCGGGATATCTGAAATTGTCCGTATCAAACATTTCCAGCTCCAATCGCACTGTTTTAATCGCCTTTGTGCCCTTGCTGGACTGCAGTGCATCCGGGTCCGGGAGATCAACGCCGAAGCGTGAGAAGCCCGTCTCATGGCTATCAAAAATGCTACGTTGACTGCTGATTGTGGTAAGGGACACTCGCTTGTGCTCGCCCAGCTTCGACATTGCCGCCGTCGCCCCCCAATCGTGAAGCTGAATTCAAGAACACAGCACAGCACAATAACAACAACAACGATACCGTTTTTTTTAACTTAATTTAATTCCTTCCCGCCCTTTTGCTTAGCAGCACGCCGCGTGTTTTCTATGCCAAACAAAAACAATAGCAGGCAGGCATAAGCGAAGACAGAGACGGCAACGGCGACGTTGGGCCCCACCTCCTGCTGGCTGTTTCAGCTATGTCTGTTTTCAGCTTTCTGCCTTTGCACACGTACACCACCACACCAGTTCCTTTCGTGGCCTGTTTTCACTTTTTACGAATATGTGTTCAGCACTAAAAACATAAACAAATGCATCGCTTTTAGCACTTTATTCTCTTTTGCATGCGCTTGATTTTACGTGCAATTCATTCACTTTAGCTAATTGCATTTAGGCAACACTGCAAATATTTAACACTTTTTTTTTTCTTTCGCTGCAAATGGGAATATAAAATTTTGTAATTTTTGGCGTCCAGCCGGCGCAAACAACACAAAGGCTTTGATCAAAATATACAATGGTTATTGACCTCAAATTGCTATCGGCGTTTCTATATGCATTTAAATAAATTTAATCGTTTTGCTTTTGCATATTTACGAGACGTTTTATAATTTGTTTCTTAATCAAATCGTGTGCCGTCTTCAACGCTAAACATTTTCACTGCACTCACGCCGCCGACCCCGCAATTAATTATTCTTGGCGCTTTGCAGCACTGCTTGTCGAATTCGCAATATAGCTGTCTCGCTTGCTAAGTGTTTTCACACTTGGCGCTCGAAACTGTTGCGCAACAATATTTGAGTTTTCAAAAGATTTTAACTAATAATTTAACCGACAGCGTGATTGAAAAACAATAAAAACAAATGAAAACAACCAATTTTGATGGAATCTGTGCATGTTTTTTTCAGTAGCTGTTGTAAAGATTCATAAAATAAGGTTTATTTTTATTTATGTTTTTGAAACGTAAAAAAAAACATTTTTAGCATGATATTTTCCTATATAATCTTTTCTACAATCAGTCGCTGGACAAAATCTTAACTTAAAGAGTTTAAAATTTATGATACGTGTTTTTCCGATTGGATCCATTTGATCCATTTCGATATACTTTTGCAACAGATGCATCCCAGCGATAATGCATTTCAGTGTGACTATTGTATTTGGTTTGTTGTGACTAGCAATTTGTGCGTTCCTTAACACTGCTAGAAACAGCTGAAAGAAAGTTAGGAGCTGTTTTGTGTTGCCCTCTCAGTGTTATTGCTTGCCTCGAAGCTGAAAGCTTCACGCTAAGTGAGTGCTTATAATTAATTAAAAAATATATATTAAATTGTTTTTAGAGCAAACGCGTTGTGTGCGTGTGTGTTTGTATGTATATATGTACATGTGATTCCGTGTGTATGTCAACTCTGGAAATTGAGTTGCTGCATTGCAATTTGGACCCAAATGTGCAAGCAGCTATTACGGTGAATTTTGGGCACGTTAGCCTTATCAGAAAATTTGTGCAATAAAATTCGTGAAAAGGCATATAATTGGTGCTTAAATTGCAGTTTTGCGAGAGCCTTATGAATCTTCAATGTTTTGTGTTTGTTTGGGTGTAAGGTTCTGGTGTACTTATGTTGCCTATGTATATGCTTGCAGCTCCCAACCGTCCCCTTGACATCAATTGACCGTTGCCGACGCCATTCAAAGAGCAACGAACGCGACGCAAACACAAAGGCAGCCACTTTATTCGTTTACTGACTTTCGCCTGAGACGAAACCGGAGAAACAGAGCAGGAATCGCATTTATAGCAAACAAAGCGACTGACACACACCATCCATCATACATATACATTTTTAACTGTTTACACCTGGATCACCCTATGGATATGTGGAACTTAATATTGTAGCCAAAACAATAAATAGTCCGCCTTGTTTATTGTTACAATTGTATTGGGAGGAGAAACTTAAACAGAAACACACTCAGGTCTTGACAGTGGTGAGTAATATTCATATTTGTACACTTCATACATACAAATGTACTCCATTAGTAATTAATGTTTTGTGCCCGTTGTATATGTCATTTGTTAAAACAAAGTCATAGTAAATCAGACCACACGACCTTTTTCGATAAGGATCCACAGCAGCAGCAGCAGCAACCACAGTTGCAGACTTATCTTTTTGCTATTTGTAGTTGATTAAAAATCATAGGAGTTTTTTTTTTTGTAAAAAGATAAAAATACAAGAACAGATAAAAATTTGTGTCCCGTAATAAGTGTCGAGCGATTTCTTTACAGGAAATAAACTCCATTTTTGTATTCTGATGCTGATCAAATATATTCATAGCATAGGCATAAACATTGTCCAAAATTCGGCAGCTCGAAATAAGTAAAGTAAATACATATATGTATGTAAATATTTAAATCTGAAATGCTTTAGGCAAAGTGATGTCAAAATTCTCAAACTCTATTAAAAAGTAAAAATTTTCATGACCGCACCATTCTCCACCTACATTTCTGCTTACTATTGTCACACCTGTGCCGTTATTCAAATAACAAGTGGCGGTAAGTGACCTTGAAAATGTCGCAATCACTATTGTCGCTTACTTTTTTGTTGCTGTCGCCTTGCCATCCAAATTTATTTACAAATTTCAGTTTCAATGGAAAGCAAATTATGTTCAATGAAAATGTATTGCACCGATAAACTGTTTAAATAATCTAACGCCCGTTTTGGGCCCCCAACCGGTTTGCTTTATTTTTTGTGTTATTTAATTTTGGGCAACAGTGACAAGGCGAACAACAAAGACAAAACAAACATAAAATACGAACATGCAACAAGCTACTTGTTGCGCATGAGATAATCTACGTAAAAACACTTAAAAATACATTTAACTCGCTTTAATGCTTTCGTTTTAATTTGTATTTTGCCTTTGCCGCCGGCTGCTTTGTTCGTTGATCGCGTTCATTATCAAGAGAGCAGTAGCAGCATCAAAAGTCAATACACGCATTAGCTTATTCATATTTGTGTGTGTGTATAGAAATAATCACGAAAGCATGTGCAATAAGCACGTGTGCGAAATAATACTTTCTTTGGGGCACCGAAAATGGCATACTCTAGCTGGAGATTTTTATTGTTTTATTATGTATATTGTTTGTGTCCATTTAGCTTATAGTGGCTTGGCGCTATTTATTTAAGTTTACTGATTAGGTACGATTAGTTTTTTAAATGTATTTTACAAATAGGAACCGAGTATCTTATTTCGTCACATACTAAGCAACAATAGTGTTACATTTGTTGTACAATATTACATATTTTAATGTATAAAAAATTATTACTAAAAATAACAGAAAGCCGAAGCTTTTTAGAATTTTTGTCTTTGTATGTTTCTTTATGCTTGTACACCCAAAATATTGCAGGAAATTGTTAAAACATAAAAAGAATCTCACAATCAACATATTCATGTTACTATGTACATAACTTTCGCAACGTTTTAATCTTGAAAATTTTGTTCATAGAATTCTTTTATCATATTTCTTGAAAAAAAAACAAACCTAAAAGCAATCATTTGTGTAAGATATGACATTTGTGTTCTTATTTACAAATATGTATAGAGTGTTTAAGATGCAGACAAATGAGCGATTGTCAATGTGAAAATAGTAAGGTATGCGTGTGTGTGGGTATATTTACATATATACTGAGACGTGTGTGCCATCTGTTGTTGTTTAAATTTGAAACGATGACAAATGTTCAATGTAAATTTCAATGAACTATGTTTGAATACAATAAAGTGTATCAAAATGTTTAAAGTTTTGTAGTTAAACCAATAAACAACATTTTTAAAATTACTTTTTAAAGAAGATTTATAACTAAATGAAAATTTGTTCTCGGTTTATATCATAGAAACCAAAAATAATATGCATCAAATAGAGGTTGGGTTTAATTTAAAAAATCGTAATTATTTCTCTGAGTGTATACATATGTTGTACATAATATACATTGACACAGCATTTTTAAAATAAACAAAAATAAAACACCATTAGATATAAATAAATATTCACTTTCGATGTTAATGTAATGTTTTTCAATTACGTTCCCAATTATTTATTTGTTCCCACAGAGCGAGAGAGAGACATCATTAGACTAAGATGACGGAGAACGTGGAGCTGGTGAATAAATATGGCGAACCATTGCGCTATGATCGTAATTTTCAGGGTCCACGTCAACGGGATCGCAGCTGCACTGATGTACCCTGCCTGATCCTGTTTGTGCTCTTTCTGGGTGGTTGGGCATTCATTGCTCAATTTGCCATACGCAATGGGGATCTTAACAAGCTCATGGTGCCCACGGATATGTACAATCAGAAGTGTGGTATCGATTCCGGTGTGCTGAACAAGAAATACTTATTCTTTTTCAATCTGGATCAATGCATTGATCCGCTGGTACCGCTAACGGGATGTAAAACACCGCAGGTAAATACATTTTATTATACAAAAAAAATATTACCCTATTCACAATTAACCACATTTTGTTTTTGCAGGTTTGCGTTGAGAGTTGTCCTACCCAGACGTTTGTGTGGGATAGCATGAAGACAATGAGTTTTGAGCAGCTAAAGCCACGACTCATCTGCATAACGGACGTGATCAAGGCAGGAATTAGGGACAAGTCAGATATGGAGCAAGCTATAAACGATGGTCGCTGTGCCCGCTACTATATTAAGAGTCAACCGTTCCTCAATCGCTGCATGTTCGAGTTCTCCGATAAATTGTGCGAACTGCTGCCCAGCGTGCTATTCCGCACGCGTCGAGATTCCGAGCAGTTGCTGTTGCCTGGGAATAATGCCACCCAAACGGCGGAGCTAAAGATGCAAATCCAGGCAATGGCCTTAACAATGCATTCGGAACCGCAAGCGCTTGTGTCGCCCCCACACGATGGCAGAAGTTTCTTGGATGAAACGGAAAAGGTTGGACAGTGTCGGCGCCAACAGTATTACGGAGCGGTCATCAAAGAGAAGATGATGCAAACAGATACACGGCTGGCCAAGATGGTGGGCAATCTGGTGGCGCATTTCTACAATGGCACCCACGATGCCCAGCGATTGGGCGAAGAGATTGTCGATGATCTGGGTAACTCCTATTTCGTAGTGTTAATGGCGCTATTTTTCACACTGATCGCATCGCTTGTGTTCATCTCGCTAATGCGTTGGCTAGCAGCACCCATACTCTGGTTCTCCATCATTGGCGTACTCATCGGCCTGCTGGTGGCCATCTACTACACCATCAAACAGTATACATTCTGGAGCAAGACGCCAACGGTGCCGCTGCACGATTTAAACTTGCACAAGCAAGTCCAGAATTTGTTGCAGGATGCCAACACGTGGCTATATTTATCTATTTTTGTATGCATCTGCTTTGTGGTTATCCTTCTGCTGGTAATTGTGCTGCGCAAACGCATCCGGATTGCCATCGCACTGACAAAGGAGGGTAGCAAGGCTGTCAGCACTGTCATCAGCACCGTTTTTTTCCCCATCTTCTCGTGGGTACTGTTTATTGCGGCGATTGCTTTTGCAGTTGGCGTTGGGCTTTACCTCGGCTCCATTGGGCCGCTTTCGTTCCGCATGGTGCAACGTGTGACAGATGACGGCAAGGTGACCAACGAGCCGTGCGAGTGCCAAGGACCCGCTATTAACTATACTTTTGGCAACGCCTGTGATCCACGGACGTTCCAACAGTATTGCCACATTCGCAATAGCAGAGATGTCTGTGTCCAGACATCATGTAGTTTCCTGGAAATTGATAGTCCCATGTTGGTGCGCTGGGCCATGGCATACAATATTTTTGGGTTTCTCTGGCTCAGCTTCTTTATTTCCGCCTTTAGCGACATGGTGCTGGCGGCCACCTTTGCCCGCTGGTACTGGACCTTTAAGAAGCGAGACGTGCCTTACTTTACACTAACACATGCCTTCTGCCAAACGGCTGTATATCATCTGGGTACTTTAGCATTTGGCTCACTGATCCTGGCCATTTGTCGGCTGATTCGTTTGGTGCTGGAGTACATCGATGCCAAGTTGAAGAAGTATGATAATACTGTGACACGTGCGATTCTCTGCTGCATGCGCTGCTTCTTCTGGTTGCTGGAGTCCTTCCTTAAGTTTCTCAATAAAAACGCGTATATTATGTGCGCTATACACGGCAAGAACTTCTGCTCCAGTGCTCAGGATGCGTTTAATCTGCTCATGCGTAATTGCCTGCGAGTCGTCACACTGGACAAGGTCACCGATTTTCTGTTCTTTTTATCAAAGCTGCTGCTTACCGCTGGAGCGGGAGTATCCACATTCTATTTCCTGGCCAACAATCCGGATGCTATACGGCTAAACCACAAAGCGGTGCCAACCACTGTAGTTGTGATTGGCGCCTTTCTTATAACCAGCGTCTTCTTCGGCGTCTATTCGATGGCCGTGGACACGCTGTTTTTGTGCTTCTTGGAGGATTGCGAGCGCAATGATGGCACACCCGAAAAGCCGTACTTCATGTCCAAGCAGCTAATGAAGATTTTGGGTAAAAAGAATAAATTGCCACCACGCCAGCGGCGCAGCAAATAAATAAACTTACAAAGCAATATACAATGTGAAAGACATACTACATACATATTTATATACACTTACATATATGCGACATTATCATAAGCCACAGGCGGTTATTGCTCATTCATATATTTCATTTTGATTAGATGGCGTCATTTGAGACCGGCTGCAATAGGTTTTACATTAAATGTAAACAACTCATATGCTCCAGATATGCCAATTTGTATTCTAATTTAAACTATATCTTTTGCATGCGTGAAATGTATATAATACAAAAATGAATTGCAAGTACATATACATCTTTAGTAATATTTACGATTAATGCTTACAAATCTTTGTGGCTTAGCGCAAACAACGAGGTGCTCAATACTCTAGTGTTGTGACAGCCGCTAAATCATGATTAAGAAATTTTTAACGATACCAAAAGCATGTGTAAATAAAAATATGCTACAAAAAGAGTAATTAAGTAAATACAAAAGATACTTTAATCAAATCTCAGAGATTTAAATGTTTTCTCAAGAATGTTGAAGTAAACTTGAATTTATTCAATTAATAGATTGCGAAAACCATAATGTATTTATTTTTGATTTGTTTTCTATTAATATTTATGCACATTTTGTATTTATTATAGTTTAAATTTGATCTTAATCATATTTTTCTTGAACATTAAATAAATTTGAATTCAATACAAATAACATCCATTTATAAATTCTTTTATCTTATTAGTCACAAGCTGCTCAAACCAAAACAAAAAACTTATATATTATTAACTGATTTTGCTGTTTTACGGTTTCCAAATATACTACGAAAAAAAACATTGAATGAATAATAACTAAATTGAAATATCCTTAAGCACTGTGTCGCTAATGTTATGCAAGTCGTCATTGTCTGCACAATCGCTAAAATCGAGATTAAACTTTGGCGGAAGTATATTCAATTGATTGGCATCGTTCTCATTAATGCTCCACGACAGCTGTTGTGAATCCTGCAGGTGAAATTAGTAAAAGTCATCTAAGTCAGCTAACAAGTTAAATATAACATTGAACATATTTACGTTTAGTGTTTGATCATTGAGCTGCATTCGGGGTAAGGCTTGCCGCTCGGGCAATGGGCCGGGCACCAGCGCATCCAGACGTCCAGACGGTGATGTGCTTAGATTCTGTACGTTTATCGAGGCATCCAGCACTTTCATTAAAGCAGCGCTTTTTTTTGAGTACAGTGAAGTGTTTGTTGTATCATCGGCTGAAGGTACACGCTCGATACGGGTGCGATCGTTACTGGTTAATGGTGAGAACGGAGAATAGGCGATGGCAGTGTTGGTCTTGGGTGAGATTGGAATGTCTGTCGTAACATCATCCATGCTAAATGAGGATTGCAATTGCTTCCATTTGCTAACCAAGGACGAATGATTTTGATGTGTGTTTGTCGTTGTTGCCGGTCGTTTTGAAATGGTGCGCAGCATCTGCAAGGGATCAACAATCCTGGATCGATTCATGGTATTGTTCAGCTTGCGTACTGAACGTTGTAAAGCGACTGTAGATGTGGGTGCTAGAATAGGCAAATGGTTAGCTTAACTCAATGATAGTCATACAGAAAACTGCAAACCTACCTAACAAACTGTTTTCAAACTGTTTGGCATTAAAGTCATCTTGAAGAGGTAGACGCACTTGCACGTTGCGTAGACCGCTGGCCATTTCCGGTCGAATGGGCGGCGTCGCCACAAACTTCATTAGCAGCGGGTGCTCAGCGGCACCGGTCGTTCCTTGCTTCCATGTGTCTACCGGACGAATTGGTGTCCTTGGCGGCTGTGATATATTTCCACTAATATTATTGCTGTTGTTCGTGTTCTTCTTGGCACGTGCGTTTAAATTCTTTTGCACCTCACTCAATTGCTCTTCAACCTGCTGCAGCTCGATACGCAATGCCTTCAGATCGGCGGTGACAAACTCATCGCAGTCGCTATAGTGATCATTTGCGTCCAACTGCTCGGCAATGGTCTTACTTATGCTATTAAATCCACAGAGCAGTGCATTTATGGTGTGTCCTAAAAGAAAAAGAATATATATATATATGTATATATAAGTCAGGGCGTCTTTTGTTCAACTAACCTGTTGTAACATTGCTTGTTTTGTTGCCAAACAACTTTTCAATGTCCCGAAGTGCATGCTCGGCTGATTCATTGTTTTGCTTGTGCGCGGCGCGCTTGGCTTGAAACTGATCCATATCTTCCTTTAGCGAGAAGAGCGGCGCTTTTAGCGTCGCAATCTGAGCGAGAGGCAGTGTTATTTTTTGTTCACAACTGGAGCGATTGTGAGCTTCGAATTCCGCCAGAAACGCATCGTCCAAAAGGAGCGCTTTATTAATGCACGTTATTGCAGCAATTTCTGTAAATTTTTGGTTAATTTTGTTAGTACAATCGCGTAGTGAAGCCACACTAGCCTCCATCTCATCAATGTAAGCTGACGCATATTCCTTCATGAAGGCACTTTTTTTCAACATCCATTCCGCACTATAATTTCGGAACTTTGCCGAACCCGTGTCTGCTGTCAAAGCATGTTCCCGTTGCCTGATCAGTTCATGCACGACAAAGCCGACAAGATCTAAAACAAACTTGATAAATTTCATGCCACCGGGCATGACAACCAGATATGATTTTATGTTTGTCCAATGCAGATTATGCTTTTCGTTTAAATGCTTTAGGTAGTCAATTGTGCTGGATCGAAAATTTGCCTCCGATTTCTTGTCGGTAATTGGCCAATAGAAGCGGCGTTTGAATTCGGCAGTATCCAGTATGCGAAAGAGGTAGTGCATCACTTGGAAAAATGCAGGCTGATTGGGTTTCAGAAACATATCCCATGAGAGCAACTTAAGCATTTCATCGTTCATTGGAATCAATAAAGATAGGCCTTGCAGTTTCTTATACAGTTTCTCACTTTGCTCTTTTTCTTCTGCCTTCCAGGGCGCGATTACTGTACGATCCATTATAATGCTCTTTGTAAATCTTTAGATTTTTTTTCATGGGAAAGCAAACTTTTCTTTAGTTTAATTTTACAATATGCCAATATGTGCCGCTCTCTGTTCAAGATGACCAGCTATTGAGTACAAATGAAAAGTATCGATAAGGATCGAAAGTGCCTCTTTTATAATGAAGAATCAACTTTTAGTGCAATTATGGGCACTGCAACGAATATCTTTTATAGGGTTTCCTCACTAGCACAACTAGCACAAAAACAAAATATTCCGATTGTTTTGAAAATTAATAACGCAGAATTTCGGTCACACTGCTGGCTTTTTATAACAGCATCGCTTCTACTGCCGACATAAGTTTTTCAAATGCTTCGATCTTTTTAAGAGTTGTTGTTAACTGTATATTTGACGGTATGAAGAATGTGAAGCGTTTTTTAATTATAAGCGAATTTACCATTACAAGCTATCGAAAGTAACTAAATCGATTTACTGTCGATAGTATCGGCATTGTTTTTGCAGCACTACTGGCAAGTTCTACGGAGAAAAAAGCAAAAACGTTTTAAAAAACAGAAAAGTGTAATTTAAGCTATCAATTAATTAGTGGAGGACATTCCAGTCTTACGGAATATATGCAAGTATGGCGCTGAATCAAGAAACAGACAACCGTATGGGCACTTCTCTGGATGACGGGCCGCCCGGTGTGGATGGCAACGATGCGAGTGAAAAAAACGAGGAAGCAGCCGTCGCCGCATCGTCCCGCAAAAGCAGCAAAAGCAAATCGACCTCTCGTCGTCGCTCAACATCGCGCCGCCGTTCAAATTCACCGCCACCCATACGTCGCCGACGTTCACATTCACGTTCACCATCTCCGCTTCGAGTACGGGGACGCTATGATTCGCCGGACTATGGCCGATACCCACCACGACGCCGATTTGATCGTCGACGCTCCCCAGATCGTGATCGAAGACGCTCCCCACCGCGTCGTGGTCGACGAGATCGCTACGGCCGATCCAGATCACGTTCTCGCAGCGTCGGCTCACCACATAGACGTGGAGGCGGTGTTCGCGGTGCAAGTCCAGTGTCTTCTCGGTGGTCACCTAAAAAGAAGCCCGCCTCACCCCCGCTGCCAGCACAATCAGCACTCGCTGGACAGCAACGGATGCCGCATCCTGTTCAGTCCTCTGGCTACAGTGTCATGCCGCCGGCAATGTATGCCCAAGGACCGTATGTTCCACCCGATGTCTATGGGCATCAGTATGGCATGGCGCCGCCAAATGCGTTTCCACCGCAAGGACCCCCACCCGGCTATGGCATGCAGGTGCCGCCACCAGCGCAGCCTGCCCCCTTCAATCCAGGATATGGCGCATGGGGCGTTAATGGTAAATTAACAAAAAATATTTATATTATTCCTAATGTTACATGTGTTATGTAATAACCTAACAATATGACCTCCGATTGTAGATTTTTAACTACTAATTGCTTACCATTCTATAGTGATAAGGTAATGGTTTTTTAGCATTCTGACAGTTTAAAACGAGGTTGGCCTCGTAGTGGCTCGTTCCGTTATGTTTTGCAATTGGCTCCAGAAAGCACAAGCTGAGGAGGCGATAAATAAAACGATTTGTTGCCAGTCGGACGCACAAGCATATAAATGAAAAATCGAAATACACGCTGTGTGCGCCACAAAAAAAAAAACAAAAAAAAACCTAGATATGCTTCTTAGCGAATGGCATACACAAATTATTGAATGATGGTTAATTGGATAATTTAAATGTCAAAATCTTACGCCTTAGGCCTCAAGAAGCAGTTGTTGTATTAGATGCTGTTGTCGGCCTCCCACCGCTATTTTTTGGTGGTCAAAACAGTAACAGTAATTATCACACTGACATCTGAGGCGTGCAGCAAGATCGATTAATTTAAATTAATTGCGTAGTGTTATGATTTAAAAGTAAACTTTGGTGTAACTATTATTACCAACTTTGTATTCTTAACATGACGATTTTATTTTATTATTTTCAGAATATGGACAACAAGTATGGCTACCGCAGCCACTGACCAGTGCGCCGCCGCCAGTTGTACCAGAGGCACTGGTAGCTCAGCAGCAAGTAATTGGACAACAGCCGCAGCTGCAGCAGCAGCAAGTAGTTGGACAACAGCCGCAGCAGCAGCAGCAGCAGCAACAACAACAACTTGTGTCGCCGGCTATTCATGAGGATCAAGGAACTCCAGCGCTTGAGAGCGCAGGTTTGCCGCCACAGGACGGTAAGTGTGGAAATGAATTTTGCCTTTGCTACTTACGACAATTCACATGCAAACCTCTCATATTATATTTTATTGTTGTCACGATTACGCGCTCCCTAACAAAAATTCAAACAAAAAAAACCAACAATTTGTATATTATTGTATAATGTAATTGTAAATTGAAAAATGTGTCAAACACGATACAAAGAACCATTTAAAATGCATTGTAAAGACATTCATAATCTAGCTATAAAATCGCAGCAATATGTTAAACTGACCCGGACCCGGTCGCGGACCCGGGCTTCTAAAATATTCAATTCAATTGTTATTGTGTGTGTTTGTGTCTAAGAGCAAAAACTTCTCATCTCGGCAAGAGAGACCGGCACACAGTCAGCAGTTACCTCGGCACCGTTCAACTGCCCCAATCAATCCACACGCACAACGAACCAACGAGGACAGCAGAACAGTCAGAAGCAGTCAGACCCGCTAAGCTTCGATCCAAAACGAATGAAACCGAGTTGTTCCGGCAAACGCATCCGTTGGTCCCTTTTGCCCAACAGTGTGTGTGACAAAGCCGTGAAATGCACTCGAGACTGCATTTTGTAAATGAAATTTGAACTTTAAATCTGCTGACGAGAACGTAAACTAATTTATATCTTTTTATTTACCCCCCATATATATGGCAGCCGTCGCTCAGGAAGCAGAGAATCAAAAAGAAGAGCTTAAGAAGCAACGCACCAACTACGTGAAAAAAGTTTTGCTGCTCAAGAAGGAAATGAAAGTTCTCAAGGAGCAACGCAATGATTTGACAGCAGGTGAAGCACCACCATCGCCGACCACTAAAAACTTCATCGAAGAAAACGATCGTCTTCAGGTATGTAGGATATTAAAATCAAATAAAGTAACTTGACTGACATTACTCTGTTTCCATTTTTAAATCTTTCAAAATTTAATTCAAAACTGATCTAGTAATCAGGTATAAAAATTTTATTAAACTCTCAAGATAAATACTTTGAATTGAGCTCATTAGTAACCTGTCAAATCGAATATATTATATTCCAATTATAATTTAAGTACTGTAGTTATTGGAGCAGAGTATTGATAATATCAATTTGTGAATCTTAATCTTAAAATTAAAAATTTGCAGGTGCAAATTAAAAAGAAAGTGGATACCATTGAGAACGTCATTGATATGTTGAATGGCATTATTGGCGACGAGGATGCTGATGAGGAGCTCGACGTAACGCTAAAGATGGATCACGAACTAACTAAACTCAAAACTATTCCACCAAGTGTTGCATCGGGTGCCGCTGCATCCACGTCGTCAACAAGCGGTAGCTCCGAAAGTTCTGATTCAAGCTCGTCATCGAGCAGTTCATCGGACACATCCACAGACGATGATGTCGATGAGGAGAACGGCACTGGTGATGGTAGCCCGACAAATCGTCTTAAGAACCGCGCCATTAAAACCATGAAAGCCAAGCAGCGACAGGCTGCATCAGTGGCCCCAACAAAACTAGCTGTACCCCAGGCTCAAACCTGCAATTATGTGTTCTTCGATAACGAGCAGCATTGGTGTGAGAGCTGTAGCGTCTTTCCAAAGACAGCGCGTGACTACCTAAAGCACTTGCACGAAGAGGAGCACATGAATCGGGAAACAATGGAGACGCCTTGGCATGTAGGCATCGATCATGACCCTTTTCCCGCTTACGAGAAAGCGCCGGTCAAGCGAGTTCCCGTTCGAGGACTACAATTTTTAGTGCCCGCCAGTGCCTGGTACTGCAAATTGTGCAGCGTTTGGATTGGAGATCTCCATTGTGCCTCAGCGCATCTCAAATCTCGAATGCATGCCAACAGATATGATGTAAGTGAATGAGGTTTTATTTTGTAAATTAATATATCACCAAAAACATTGTATATTCAATTGCAGTTGTTCATTAAGAAGCAGCCCAACTATGAAAGCGAGTGGCTAAACAAACGGGAACGTGCTCAACAGAATCAAAAGGAGATCGAGGAAAAGGCCAAGAAGGCCAAGAAAGATGATGATAAGACGTCAAAGAAACGCAAGAAGAAGAGGTATGTTTTGAATTGTAAAGCAATGTTTATTTGTTATTTGATTACTCTTTTTCACTTATTTACACTGCAGTGACAAGAAGAAGAAAAAACGAAGCAAACACAGCAAGAAACAAAAACGTAATTCAAATGCTGCTCACAGTACATCGTCATCGACTGACAGCTCCTCATCGGATGAGGCCGCAGACGAGCAGCAACCAAAGAAGGCTCATGTCACAACAACGGATGTCGCACCATTAATTGTGCCAGCCAATGCAGCTTCGATAAGAGTCACAATGCGTAAGCAGGATGTTCAAGTTGCACCGCCACCACCGCCTTTCATCAAGGATGGACTCAATACCGTTGAACGCGGCAAATGGACGTCAGCAAGCAATGATGTGCAAGAGCAGAAAAATAACGAGGAGGAAAAGATACGCGACGATGTCATGATGCAACAGTGGAACACTGTGCAGCCCGTGATAAGTGAGAGTGAGAAGAAGCTACTTGAGCAGCTCAAGGGAAAGTTGAAAGGCAAACCATCGCGTTCCGGTGACGACAGTAAAACTTCGTCTGTAGCTGCTGATGAAAAATCACGTCGCCCCAGCTCCAAGCGACGCAGTCCCTCCCCACGCGATCGTGACCGTGATCGTCGTGATAGGGATCGTGATCGTGGCCGTGATCGTGACAGGGAGCGTGATCGGGACCGTGAACGTGATCGCGATCGTCGTCGTACACGCACGCGGTCGAGAAGTCGTGGTCGCAGGCGCAACTCACGCTCACCATTGCGCGGTGGTCGACGCAGTCGCTCTCGGGATGCTCGCTGGCGTCGCAGTCACTCGGAGGAGCGCGTGGAGCGGCCGGTGATTAAGCATGCCGAGTTTCGGCCACGTCAGGCTCCAGAGCGTAAGCAGCCTGATGCAAAGCGGGACAAAAAGGACACGGTTGCCAAGCTTAAGTCATTAAAGAGCAGCTCAAACGCCGCGGCTGCCATTGCTGGCAAAAAGTTGCCCTTCATTGGCAAGATGCCTGTACTTAAGAAACAGCCATTGACGACGCCCACTCCTGTTTACAGCGATCCAAGCGTTTACACAAATGGTGGCACGTTTGACGCTTTATCAGTGGGACCACCGCCACCCCCGCCACCATCGGTGCCGGGCGCTGTTGTGCGTCACATCGCGCCGACAGCGGCGCAAATCCAAATGGCCATGATGGAGGATGCGTATGGCAATGCGCCACCTTTTCATCCCGATGCTGGCATGATGATGGACTATGATGAGCTAATGCCGGATCCCGTTCAGTTTGCAAATTTGATGACCCATTGTCCGCCCCCGCCGCCACCCGGCGAAAGTACAAATGCCGATGGTATAGTTTCCCACAACAGCAACACAGATCAGCTGAACAACGAGGATAATGGTGAGGAGGATGTGCTGCCACCGGGTATTGATGAGGCCGAATCGGATTTGGTTCCGCCATCAATGGCTGCAACAACGCCACCACGTGACGGTGAACTGCCTCAGGATCTGGCTGATGCGCTCAATATTATATTCCCAACGGATCGATCTGGCGACGAGGAATCAAATGATGCCACCCAATTGGCAAACGTACCTCAAACAATTACCACTATTGTAGAGGATGAGCCGGTGCTGGACGAGAACAATCTGCAGGATTTGGCCAAACAGGGCATACATCTGGTGTCATTCGAAGAGACCACTTCTAGCTCGATGCCAGCAAATGAAGAAGCAACCAAATCTCTTGAATCACCCATGCAAATCAGGGCTGATGAGGCATCCCAAGGTGCCACTGCCTATCATACATCCCTGTCTAATGGCAATGGCAATGGCAAAACCGAAAATTCTTCAAGTCCAAAACAGCTGACGGCCCAAGAAATACCCATGCCCTGTTCGCCACCAGCCGTAGCTGCCATTGAAGAGATGAAATCGAAAACCGATGAGCCTTTTAATGTGGCTGATATTCCGCAACCGCCTCCCTCGCCAACAAATAGTGAGAAATTGCGACGTCAAGCGGATCTGGAAGAGTTGGCCATGCTGGGCATTGATAGCAATGACATGGCCGCACAATGTATGTAAAGAGCATTCATCCCACACAATTTTACTCAAACACGCACACACGAACTTTTTAAATCATTCCCATGCATCAAATTTTAGAAATTCCGCAAACTGTCATTTAATAATTCTATACTTTCTCAGATGCGTTATAGAATATGTTTTGACTTGGCTACAAAAGGCGTCACTAGGCTACATTCGAGCGTCGATTTTCACGTAACGGCTGACAGCATATTTTTTTTAATTGTATTAGTTTAACTTTTATTCCTATGTATGATTTGTGTGTGTATATGTGTGACGAAAATGTTATGCAATAAAAAGCACATATATGTATGTAATATATGTATGATTAAAACAGAAATAAATTGTCTGTTTCCTTGAAGTAAAAAGTCGTTAAATAAAACAAGTTTAAATCATTTTTTTGTTCTTTTGTTTATATATCAAATGGCACCTAAAACTGGTATTTAATTTAAGTTAATAAAAATAGTGATTAAATTACTACGACACTGCACAACAATATTTGATGAACGTACGTATATAAAGTTATTTAATGTCTTAACAAAACGTTTTCAAGTGTCTATAAATTAATTTTGATTTTTGTTCGCTTGTTATAGTACTATATGTATAAATATATCTGTAGTATAAGTATGTAGATATATGTTTATATGTAGGTACACGATTTTCTCTATTAGTTACATAGTTAATAACATGTGGATTTATGTTGGTTTTGTTGTTTTTAGTAACAATTCGATGAATGGACTGTAGAGGGTTGTTCTGTATATTCTTTGATTTTGGCTTAGGGATACAAGATTTAACGATCTTTTGGCTTGAATATGTGTGTGTGTGTGTGTGTGTATTGGTGGATTTTATGCAAAGGTCAATGAGTTATAAATTATTTTGAAACGAAATGTGTGCAGTCGCCGGTGTTGTGGCTGGTTTTTGCCCCAAAAATTTGTTGCCTGCTATAAATGGGTGACACGCAAATTGGCCATCTTCTTTGTTGGAACGGTTGCAGGTTGAGGGGCGCAGCCGGTTAGCTAAAACTATAAGTCCGTTATTGGTCCGCCAGCGACACTGAGTTTGTTAAGCGCTGTAGTTGTCGCTGCAACAGAATCCAAATTCCAATTTGGTTGACCCGCCACCACCTGGGCACTTAGGTCTTTAACCAATTTTTCGAGTCTAAATTCGTTAAGCCACACAAACAACAGACACAGCGCAGCGTCCAAAAAGAGAAGAGCAGAAATGCAAAAAAAAAACAATTACGGTGAGTGATTTCATTGTGTTTAGTCACCGAACACGCTTTAAAAAAAAAAAACAAAAACCATTTTGGAATTGATTTTTTGGTTGTTAGTTATTAAAAAGAAGAGTATGTTTGTGGGCATGCATGCGAAATGAAATGGTGCTGATAAAAGTTGAGTTAAGTGTTAGCACAAAAAAACGAATACATATATGTATGTATATGTATATGCATAGAAAACAACCATAAAGAGCATAGACTACACCCACGCAATGATACGCTGATTGGCCTCCTTACGTGCGCTGGTCGCTTCACTGAGTTCGCGCTTTAGCTGGGCATGTTCCTTTTTTCGCGGCAACAAAGGCGGTGGCGTTCCACCAGCCACCTGTTCTCCAATCAATGCAAACTTTGGTGGACTTTGTACGGGTTGTGGTTGCGGTTGTTGAAGTTGCTGTTGTTGTTGTGCTGTGGGCGTGGCTAGACCATTGGTGCGAGATTCATTGCTGGAACTAGAGAGTCGCTTGCTATTAACAACACTCAGAGCCAGCTCTTCATTGTCATCATCATCTTCAAGCTCCACTTCATCGTCCTCGTCCAGCAACTGTGTGGCCTGTGCCGGCGCCTGATGCACAGTGCCGTAGTGCAGATTCAGAGAGTGCGTTCGACGTGCAGCGCCATTCGGAAAGGGAAATGGAGCCTTAATACCACCGCGTGCACCACGCGCACGATCATTCTCATAAATAATATCATGATACGCCTGTCGTTGATTGTACAAACTGGCCAGAGCCTGCCGCAAATATTTATTTTCTGCCTCAAGATGAGACAGTCGCTTGTTGGTGTCCTTGCGTTCCACTCGCAATTGCATCAAGTTGGACTGCAAAATAAAACGAGTTGATAACTGCACTTACAATTGGATTTAGGTTACCTTCAATTCATCAATATCACGTAACATGCGCACATTTCCCTCGCTCATGGACCACTGCCGCTCCTCCACCAACGATTTGACGCTGAAAAAAACAAGGCTTTAGATACGCCTGACTCTTGGGAACATAACTTACCGATTTAGCAATGCATCTTCACGCACACGTGCCGCCTCCTTGACCTCACGCACCACATCCGTCATCATGCCGGGCGTATAGGCGCCTAAAATATAGCCCAAAAAACATTAATTTATTGCATTTCCATTTAAGTTCAATATTTACAGTAAATGTTTGTTTGCTTTGGAAATTTGTGTATATAAGTAATACCTGAATGAAAGGTTGGCGCTGGACTGTGTGTGCCACCGAATCCGCCGCCGCCGCCAAATACCATTGGTTGACTTTGTGTGCTTAATCCGCTCAAGCTATCTCTACGGTGCCGCATGCCCCCGCCTACAGCCCACGGCTGGCCATTTGGAGCATGCTTCAAAGCTTCGATATCGACTGTGTGTGTGTGTGTGTGTTTATATATTTACGTGTGCAATGCGTGTGTATTTGTGGTTGGAAAAGATAGTAGGCGAAAAACATAGGTAAAAAGAAAAATACGCAACAAATATACGCACAAAATAAATCAAATAGAGTACATACATACAAATTACATAATCGAAGGAACAGCGTGTAAATACAAAAAGTTAAAACAACAATAATTACGTAACTAAGGAGAGCAATAGAAGAAACCGTAGAATTTCACATAGAAAGTGGATTATACAGAATTTGATTTGAACACTTTACGATTTTACACAAACGGATTTAACGCTCACTTTTCTTTCTTTCTTTTTTTTTTTTTGATATAGTATTTACATATGTTCAGATTAGCTTTATATTACATATACTATATGTATGCCCCCCCCGGTCACGCACCTTTTGTCTCGTGTAAATTGCGACATATCTTGGAATTTGTTTCGTGCAATATATTTATCTGTTCCATTAGGGCGGCAAAGAACTTATTTTGATGCTCCAAATCGCTATTGCTGCCATTGGCTGTAACTGTTGTGCCTCCATTGCCATTGCGACATTCCGGCGTATTCTGACCACTCAATTTGGAGTCATTATCCGAGGGATTTAGCAAACATGGATCACTAAAACGAAAGCTGCAATAAAAAAGTATAATTAAGCTATCATCTTTTGTGATTTGTGTTAGTTATGAAAAGTTTACCCTCGACTTATGTTGGGATTACTGCCACTGCCATCTAGGACATCTGTAGAGTTCTGATCGTGCTCCGGACTAGCCCCAAAGCCACCAAGCATATTGACCAGCGGCGGTAAGCTGGCAAAATCCTGTGCACCATCGCCGTGCATGGCCGGGTGTCCAAAACTCAAACCGTAACCATTGTTTGGCTGTGGCGGAAACAGCATGGGATAACGATAACTCAACGGTTGCGCATGCTGTACAATTAACATTAATAATAACAATAATCAGTCATTAACAGTCAGCTATTCCGAATTTAATGGCAATCACTCACGCGTTGTATGCCTAAGCTAAAGGGCGTGCCACCGCCCATGCCATACGGTTGCGAATGCGAACGCATTAGAAATGCTTGTTGTTGTTGCTGCTGCTGTTGTTGCTGTTGTTGTTGTTGGTGCTGTTGTTGTTGCTGTTGTGCTGCTGCTTGGGTTGCCAGTAGCGTTTTGTTGGCTGCCGTTGTTGTTGGATTAAAATCAAGAAACTCGGATGATGATGAAAGTTGGGCATTCGTTGCATCTCTCATGCAATTCTCTAGCCATGCATCTAAATGATCCTTGGAATATTGATCTCGTACACTGCCATTGCTGCTGCTACTTTTATTCTTAGATGTTGCAGATGTTGTTGTTGTTGCTGCTGCTGCTGCTGTAGTTGTTGTTGTTGTTGCTGCAGACACGCTGCGTGATTTCAGTTTCTTGCGTTTGGTGGCATCAATAGCTGAAAAAAAAAACAAAAAAAAAACAAATTGATTTCAATTAGTTTGTGTTTGCTTTTGTTCAATTTAATTTAATTAAAACTAAGCCCAAAATCAAAACGTTTAATTTTATCGGCGCTTTTGTGACCTCTTTTTAATGAGGCTTTTAAAACAAATAATTATCAATCAACGACTGCAGTTGTTCATTGCAAAAACACAAATGACTCAGAGCCAAAACTGGGCAATGAGCCAGGCTTATAAAAGCTCTAACTGTTGCTTCGAGTTATTTTAGCCCACAAAAATGTCGCGAACCGCATTCTCAAAACGAGTTTCGAAAAGCTCTCGCAATTGATATTCGGTTTGATCTTTTTTTTCCCCATATACCCATTGCAAATAGGGTATTTTCAATATGTTGTAAAGTTTCTAAAGTGTTAATGGATTTATCAAATGCTAATTAAAATAAAATGCCTTTATTATCCTATTATTTCAAGCTGAAATTTAAGAACTTAAAGCTTAAATTACAGAGAGGTACAGTGTAGATTTGATTAAGTTTTGTGAATACAATATGATAATTCTGATCAAAAAGTTTCATCCTTTTTAGAGGAAGTAAAATTCCCAACGGAAATCTTTCTTACTTTATCATATCTAGGGTATATGAAACTTTATCATGTCCAAGCTAACAGTGTTTTTGTTTTCTTTTTTGTCAATTTTCTGTTTTTGTTTTGGTTTCAGTTAAATAAATATTTGAATTTGAGCGTGGTAACGTTTTCTCTTTGAGTGCCTTTGTCAGCGTTACAGTTTTCAATCGCAAACCGGTAATTTTATTCACCAAAAACAAAAACTAATGTGGGCGCCATGCGGTGAAGAAGTATGCCCCCCTCTTAAGCCCCTTGCTACACGTTGCCCTATATTGCCAAAGCCAATGGATAGCAAACAAAAATTGCAATTCTCAACTGGAATTCATATGCCTCACATTCCAGCCACATGCGCAAGCCACTGTCGATGACTCCTTTCCCTAGGGGTTTACCGCAGTTCGTTTATATTAAGCAAAAGAACTGAACTCTTTGTTGCGTTTGCTGTTATAGTTGTGATCGTGGCAGGAGGGGCGTGTACTCGCTTTAGGCGCAGGGTGGCCATGAGGGTGCTATAAATAGCATGCGAGCAAGCCATTAAAGCGGATATGGCAGAAAACAAGGAGCAGCCTGAAGGAATGAAGTACATAAATGGTAATGCTGGTAGTTCTGGTATTGGTGCTATTGGCAGTGGTGGTGGTTTACCAACTTGAGCTCTAATCATGCACCATTGAAAACGATACTTTCCAAGAAAACCAGACACATAAATACTTATTTATACATATACAAAATACATTTTATGTATCTTGAGTGAACTCTTTATTTGGTATTTTTATAGCTATGCCCATGCATTGCTTGAAGTTTTGTATTAATTGTTCATTTCCGAAACAGGAAATTGAAAACTGTCAGTAAAAGTTTCAAATTTCATTGAAAATTTGAGTGCTTAAGCAGAAAACGAATTATTTTTAATGGCTTTATAGTGGAAAAAAGTGTGTTAGTAGTAAGTTACTAGTAGGTAAGTAATCAGTCCTTAGCAGAAAGTATAGAAAATAGATCTCAGGTCGAATTGTGTTATTGTCAATCTAACTTTATTCTAAGTACACATTTTTAATTACAAACGCAGCTAGTACTAAAATCGATGTATAATTCATGTACATTGAATTGCATGCAATGTTTTCATTTTAAGCTTCCGCCCCACGAACATTATCATTACGAGTTTTAGGTAAAGCTTTAGACCCACTTACAAATTTTACATTCATTTCCCAGCACTAAGCGAAAGCTCGTGCTTAATTAGCCTTTAGCATTTAGTACATTGTTCCAAATTTGAATCGCATTCGCATCGCTTACCCAATTTCAATGTCAGATCGCGTGTATAGATTTCATAACAGTTCCCAATCAAAACGAAAATTAAATCAATCACTGACCGTGAACTTAGCCAACAAATAAATAAATACACATTTCAGTTAGTTTAAGCAAACTGGCACTAAATCGATGCTGTCAATTTTGAAATCGCAATCGAAAATAAAAAGCAGATCTAATCGCACAAATAAGCGTCAATAGGATAAAAAAATTACCTTTGGTTTGAAGTCAAAATTTGTTAAGCTTTTTTTTATTTATTCGTTAAAATGTTGCGCAACTCGACTTGGGAAAAATCATTGACAGTCGCGCCGTAAAGAAAAAATGGGGAAAAGATGCCAAATTGCCAATGTTAAGGAAATTGAATGAAGTAAAAGAGAAAACAATAAAAATAAGGCAGACAAAAGGTAAATGAAAATCAAAAACATACAACCACAAAAAATATGCAAATTGAGATGCCAAATATTGCAATAGTTCCCAAAGGGCATGGGAAATCTTTTATGTGTAAATCTATTAGAGAGGGGCGGACACCAGCTGAGAAATATCAAAATGTGTGTGTGTGTGTGTGTGTGTGAAACTGGAAAACATTGTTAGGCAATGCGAGTTTAAATTGAATAAATGAAATTTCAGCTATAAATCAAAACAGTTGAAGTTTTTATGCATTTGCCGCATAATAAGATGAACTTGGGCGAGCTGAGTAATGCCAAGATAAAGAAAAAGTAATTTTAAACAAGGTCCACATTAGTTATCTGTGGCAGAGAAAATGCTTCCAACTGTGTCGTAACGGACATAACAATCGATTACAAGCACTTTAACAATATATTTATTAACAATAAGAATGTTTTTTTCTATTTATGCCTTACTAATTATAGAAATTCATTAAAGAGTTATTGTTCGACATTTAATAAATAACTCGCTCTATTTATAAAAAGCTTCATTTACAAATTACTATTTATAAATATATCTCTTTCTATATTGTAGCTACTTTATGTGGGTGTTCATTATTATTATGTTTGTTAAAATCATTGACAAATGGCTTTAACAGCTGCCTTTACGTGTCCGTTTGCCATATAAGAAGCGGAAATTGCGTGTGGCATTTTGTCATATTTAGAAAAAACTCAGACAAACTTCAAACATTGTCTAAGCGATGCATTAATCTTGTTTGAAGGCAACCAAACCGCATCGCGTGTATAGAAGCAAAAAAAAAGTGTGGTGCAAAAAATTAACAGCATTTTGTTGAAAGACTTTGTAGTAGCTACTGTTTCTGAGACGAGAGTTGCTCAAGCAAAACTAAATTGCTTGGACTGAAGGGAAAATTGAGTGGTATATTTAATTGAGAATTTTTTAAACACTTCGAGCACAAATTTTTTGGTAGCTTTGTATCAACGAACAAAGACTAAGCAAAATTCGTGAAGTAAAAAATTTTATTGAATGATTGATCAACTCATTTGATTAACCCATCTTAAACAATTCCCTTTTTTATTTGCATGAACCTTTTTCTAATATGTAATTTGATACTTTCAGTAAATGGTGATGCTATGTAAGTATAATAAATCTGCTTATGCTTTAGGACAAGCATTATTTTAACACTATTTGAATACAACTTCTTTCGCTCTATTTACCTCTTTGTGTGCTTGCCACGCCCACGCTGTTGTTTGGATTCTTGGACATTGCATTGGCTTTGCCAAGCCCCGGACTCGATGTGCCATTGTTGCTGGAGTTTGTTGCAGTTGTTGGCATTGTGTTTACGGCGCTGGCTTCCAAGTTACCATTCCCATTTGTGTTGAACTCCACCTGCGTTGTGGTTGTCATTTCTATGCAAAAATCACTCGTCACTTGTCTGCAAACAAAAGTAAAGAATTCTTTCTTTATTGTTACGTATTAAACAAAAGTTGTATGTCTCTTTTATAGGGGCATTTGGTTTGTCTTCATTTCAAGGCTTGCCGCTCTGTCTGTCTGGCAGTTTCTTTGCAACACGTTGGCGTTCGACCGTGAAAAGCTTACCACACAGAAGAGGCATATGTTAGAATGGTGTCGACTTTACCATATGCTATAAAACATGATTGAAAAACTTCTAAACATGGTATCTTTATATCTTTTGAATGCAGTTATATCTTAGGTTCTTTATTTGTTGCCATACTCTCTCTACACATATTCCTTAACAGTCATAGAGTATCACAAAGTCTGTTTATTGTGTACACAAATGATTCGTTGCAGTTGGTGGAGGTTAAGAATGAAGACGCAACGACTGATACGAAAAATACCGAAACTGGCAGAAAGAAATTGTCAGACAGGTTACGTTGTAGTATGCCAATGCCGGAAAACACCTGTCTATTTTTTCATTATGCTGTTGTTGTTGCTGGTTGTTTGTGTAGCCGTGGCAGTGCACAAACATTTTATTGATGAAAAGTAAACAAGCATTTTATCGAAGTGCAAACCATGAAAGAGCATGTGAACAAACACATAGAAAAAGTACCAGTTACCAGGAGACCGATAGCCAACAAAAGCCTGAACAGTTGTTTAAAAAGGGTGGCAACGCATTAAACTTAAGTACCGAAAGCGGTGGGAGCGTTGACTGAGATAGATATATGTACTCCAACACACAAAGTTTATGATCTTAAGATAATGAAGTACATACACTTGTTGTTTGCAATTTGCATTTGGTGGGTTTCATATGCAGCTGCTGTTGGCAACCATTTTAGCGGTTTTGAAGCCGAACTCTATTCACAAAAATAATACATCAAGATTGTGTTTCTTAAGTACTATTTTAAAGCAACTTTGTTGCAAAACGTATTAAGCAACAAGTTGTGGATTTAAAAGACGTGACTTTTGGTATAAAGGGTAGAAAAATCAAGATTTTGTGTTAAATACTCAACTAAAAACTAAACTATAATCTTTTAGTCAAATCGAATTAAATATGTTCAAAAAATAAAAACTCATAATTCACAAGCTTTCACAATAATAGCATACTTTTAAAATGTATATTAAAATTTTGTAGATAGCATTTATGTGTTCAAGAAGAATACAATTCTCAAGACTCTCTAATTTGAAAACCCTTGGAGCTAAAATTTCTAAGATATACAGATAGACCTAAGTATGTGGTGATTGTATCATTAGTCTAATGATTTAACTGCATCGTTTTTGTTTTTTTTTTACAATGTTTAAATGTCTGAGAAAGTTTATGGAAACAAAACAAAACATTTGCATGCCATTAACAGCAACACAACTAAACTTGAATATGCTTGGTTTGTTTTAATGCAGTAGCTTCTTCTCGTTTATGATAGCATAATTGCCATGCCTTTGGCTGTAAAAGAAAATGTACATACATAAGTATCTATACATATGTATGTGCATTCCGCCCAGCTGGTGCCTTGGGGGTTCTACGCTTTAACGCTTCGCTAGCAGCAATTAAATACTGTAACTGTTTGATAGATGGATGAATGTAAAGCCAAAAACTAGTTTTGGGCATTTAAAGCGTATCACAAAAAGCCAAACTAGGCGCAACAAAAGTCAAGCGACGCTATTTTTGTTTTTGCATTCGCCACGCTCGTTACACAGATACAAATACCGAACGGAGTTACTGGAGATACAAAGATGCCTTT
This sequence comes from Scaptomyza polygonia, assembly GCA_035044585.1. Classification (NCBI taxonomy): domain Eukaryota; kingdom Metazoa; phylum Arthropoda; class Insecta; order Diptera; family Drosophilidae; genus Scaptomyza; species Scaptomyza polygonia. The sequence goes on along the minus strand of JAWNNU010000151.1, from coordinate 6,285,433 downwards.
TGTTTGTGTGGGTGCCAATGCCAAATCTAATCTTTCTGAAAGACGCAAAACAAATTATTAATCAACTAGCAAACAAGTAAGTTAGAAAGAGAGAGTGTTTAACAGATAGCGAAAGAGTTGTGAGAGATGAAAAAAAAAAACAACAATGGCAAATTTGCCCATTAAGACAACAAGCATCTGTTAGATATACAACTCATGCATGTATGCATTTACAGTGGTGGGCCGATCATAAGAAAGACTTTATCAAATTTTATCATAGCTATATTTGGAGCTAAGTTAAGCAAAAATCTACATTTGATGTCAAGATATGAGTTTTGTCTTATAGCGGTTTCTAACTATACGACCATTACTGTATGTACACATATGTTATATCTTGATCTGTACAAGCGCTAACGAGCGAATAAGTTGACTTCGCTGTGAATTGTGTTGTTATTGTTGCTGTTGCCTGATTGCTGTTGTTGCCATTTTATATTAACGTGCGCCGGCAAAAGGCCTTGCCACTTCATAGTCAAGTTGAAAGTGAATTAAGTTTTTGCTTTTCTTTGAAGCTGCGCAAGCGAAAGGCAACAACAACATGACACAATCAACACAACAAACTGTCGATTATTTAAATTATCGATAACGCATACATTTTTAACGACCATTTAATGATAACATTAAATACCACAAATACGCATATGTTCAAACGAAAAAATAAATGATTAAATTTAATAATTACTTATGGATTTCGTTGGGTATATCAAAAAAATAGCTTTTGGCTATCTTTTGGCTAATCTAATCTCACAAGGTAACTAACTTAAAGGCCAAATAAATTAACGCACAAAGACAAGTCTCGAGGTGCTATTTCTTTTCTTTCTAATTAACACCAATGACGACAAACTTAATACAACAACAACAACAAACTCTTTGAAGCTTGAAGTTTATTTATTGTTTTTGTTATATTTTGTTCTTGAGTTGGCCCTGATTAGCTGCTTCATACATAGCTGGCCACAAGGTGAGAGTCGAAACCGGCGAATGCAAAAGCAACAAAAAAGAAATACATTCATTACCAGCCAATACTTAATTAGTTTTTTATTTTCGCTCAAGTTCTAGGCTATTGACACGAAGCCAAGAAAAAAATTAAAGAGCGCATGTCGCCAAAGAAAGGCACATAAAGATGAAAATCTCTGTTGGGAAAATAATAAAAAAAAAACCAAATACCCAAGACATAATGAAGTTTGAACGTGCCAAATGTCTGTGTTGGCAAAACAAAAAAACCTAAATAAAAAACAAAGAACCGGTTCTGTCTAATGGTCCAGCGGCAAGGCAAATATCTCTATTGCGGAGTCTGCAAGTGCTACTGGTACTCGACAGTAAATAAAATCAATAAGAAAAATTGCTAGAATATTGAATGTAAAACTTTTCTTAAATTTTCTCACTCAACCATTGGTAACAACAGCAAAGGAGTAGTATAGTTTCGATAACTTTTACAGTAGTTGTACAACGATTCCTATCTATAGCTATTAAATGGTCAATATGGCAAATCTCATAAGCGTCCGATTAACCTTTCTCGTAAAAAATAAAAATAAGCACATTTTAATGACACCAATAAAAACAAAGTAAAGTGAAGTGCACACCCAAAGTTGATTCCCTCCTAACAACAAATCACCGGACGCGATCAATGACTAAACAACAGAAGAGACACAAATGCATGCACAAAGGAAAACACTAAACTAAACACACACAAACACATACTACGTAGCGCAAACGAAGTCGCAATCATTTGGTTTGTTGACCCAAGCGTAGAGCATTCAATAAATTGAAGAAAATGAATGAAAGGAGAAATAACAGACACACACACACACACAGAAGCGTAGAGACGGGAAAATCGTAAAAGCAGCAATGACCAAGCAAAAGCCACGAAAGGAGCAGTTACACACATACTCACAAACACCCAGTAAAAAAAAAGAAACAAACACTGACACTCACACAGATACAACGGTCACATGGGAAAGAAGACAACAATCGCGTTTGTTCGTCTCCCCCAAAACTTCAAAAACAAAAACAACAACAACAGTAACAAGCGACAAGCACAAAATGAAAAGCGAAATGCGTTCAGATGACGTCGTCGCTGGCGTAGGCGTAGTGATTCTGCCACTGTCGCTGCCTCTGCCGCTGCCACTGCTGGCTGTTGCTGCGCTGTTGCGCGCCAGCCTATGAATTAGAAATGGGCTTTTTCTTATGCTGCTGGCACTCTGGCTCACATTCCAAACAAATTTCTCAAGGTTTCGGCACACACACACACACACAAATACAATATTGCTAATTATTAAAGTTACCTACGCGTTGCAATTGGAGCAGCAGTTGTGGTGCACCTGTATTTAAACCCGGTAACGCTTCAAGTACTTTATGAGCACTGTTTATTAAAGAAATGCTAATTTGCAGCACTTAATAGCAACATACATACATTTGTACATATATACATAACTACACAAACACATCTGCTAGCTGCTTTTTCGCATTGCCATATTCCATTTTTCACACACTCTCGCAAATACAGTAACACGCGTGCGGATAGAGCGCCAAATTAAAATTCTCTATTATTGGTTTTATTATTGAATTTTTTCAATAGATTTTGCGGTAATTGTTGTTGTTGTCGAAGCTGCCGCGACCGACTTTCAAGTAGTTTTTATTCGCAATTAGTTTACACAAACACCCGCAATGCGTTCCCAACCGAAGTGCGCAGCAAAAAACACTACGCGACTGCTCTCGACAAGTGTTGCTCGACGACAACAAGAGCAAAACGGCAAAACGAAAGATCAGCTGAACGACGGAACGATACGAAATGAATGAAAAAAGATAAACTTAACGAATGAATTTGACGAAACCGTTGTGCTAGCAGTTGCAGTCAGTGCTGTAAAACAACAGATGTTGCGCGCTATGGGCTACAATTTAAATAATTCAAACTTATTTATTCGAGGAAATTTAAAATATTATGTTAAGAAAAAACTGATGTTACATCTTTAAATACGTTGTGTATATTTAATGCTTGCTTGCCGCATTTTGTTGTTATTGTAGACAATAAAAATTTACAATAGCGCACACATTGTGCTTAAAATAAATAAACATACGAATACATACACATATATATATAAAAACAATTACAACTAGAATTACGAATACGTGTGTTTTGGATGTTTCAACATTAAAATACATATAGATATACATACATATAGTAGCAACATAAAGCGCTCAATCAACAATTTAACTATTATTGTATATGTATAGGAAGACGCCGTTGAACGTGCATATGCAAATAACTGCCACGTGCATCGGTATTAACAAACATATTCAACATATGTACATATACATATACGTGTGCTTTAACGCTAAGCAATCTTTTCAATACTAATACTAGTTTCTTACATACAAAAAGCATTGGAATCAATTACAAATTAATATTCTACACTCCAATCAAGTTCATCATCGTCCTCCCATTCAAACGCCTCCTCCTCCTCATACTCCTCGTCCTACTTTTCCTGTTCACGATGCTCCCGCTTGAAGCTCCATTCAACAATGACAAAAGCGATGGTGCCAATGGTACCTGTCACCACCAAAATGCCCAACTGCACGTACAGCCCAAAGTGCGAGGAGTAGAAGAAGCTTATGGCCGCCGCCACAGATTGTGTGAATTTGAATAAAGCGAAGGCGCCAACGGGATTATTGACAAATTCGCCACCCAGCATGGAATACACTTGAGTATTGAAGCACGCATCACCCAGACCCAAAAGGAAGGCGCAGACTAAAGCAATTGTGGCGCTAGGTGGATCCAAATACGATATATCGGTGGTATCCTTAAATGGTGCACTATTCGGTAGATTGAGGAATGTCATCAGATAGGCAATCATATGCAGCACATATCCGGCAATAACAATAGGATCGCGTCCAAAACGCGTTGTCTTCGAGGCCAAAATGCCAAAGAAGCCGCCGCCAAAGACTTCACCGACGCCAATGCAAATTCCAACAAGACCAACAATTTCCTTGGGCGTTGAGGCAATATTCATAGTAAAGCCAATCGACGAACCAAAGACGCCACTAAAGAACGACAATTCCAAACCTGTAAGCAATTTAAATGAATTAGACAAAAGGGTTTGATTTGGTAGTTTTGACCACACCTCCTTACCTGTATAAAAGAAGGCCAAGCTGAGTAGAAGCATCCGTTTGGTGCAAAATAGTTTGCCAGCCAATTTTAAAGCATATAGAGCCTGTCCACAGCCCGTGTGCTGTTGCTCCAACTCATTATCCTGCTCCGCGTTGCTGGCCATAAATCGCAATGCAGCCAAAAACACAATGCCCAAAATAGCAACACCAGTTAGAACGCCGATGACGAGATTACGTGTCTCCTTATCGATGTGTGTCTTGTCCTGAAACTGATAATACACGAAAAGATTGCCAAAGAACATGCTGCACTGCAGCAAGGCCCAAAAGATGCCCGAATTCCTTGAGATTGTGTCCGCATTGCTGCACCTCGCCAAATACGTGCCCTGACCCGTCCAAGTAATGGAAGCACCCAAACCCAGTAAAGCACTTGCCACATACAATAGCCATGTGGATGGAAATAGGAACGTAATCATAAAAGCGCTGCCAATAAAAATATAAAACAAACAAATTTTTAATTATAAAAGAACACATTGAAAGTAATTATTTTTCTTTTTAATTACTTACGTATAGGTTGCAGAGCCCGCAACCATTGCCACCCGTGGTCCTGTAAAGGAGATAAAAGATGGCGCCAGCCAATTGGATAGCGAGAAGAATAGATATAAAATGGCCAGACTTGTATAGCCATCACCCTTAAAGCTGTCATCCTCCTGCGAAATGCTGTCCAATATCGTTTTCTGTGAAGTTAAACGAAATCATTTAGTTTCTTTATAAATTTTACTTTAAAACTAATGCAAAAAATCTTAAAGCGATAACAAAACAAGCTTTTTACGGCAATAAACTTAAAACAATTAATTTGGCAAAAAACATTCGCCTTAAATGCAAAGCACGAAACGTGTTTCAGGGTTACATTTTATATAAAACTTTTAGCTTAAACATTTCCTATACGGATGCGATAGTTGTGGGCGTTTTTGTTTTTGTTATTATATTCATTTAGGTCCGGATTTTTGTCACATATATATATAACTATTAGTAGCTATGTATATGTTTAGTCTAAAAAGTTTTTGCGTATATTACGTAAATATGTATGTTTTTTTTTATCAATTCTTGGCGCAGCTGTAAACGGGTTTTACGGTTGGCAAATTCAAGTGCAATGACAAGCCGTATCTGAAAAAAAAATTCTTGCATGGCTGCGTTTTAGCCACATTTATGCATAAATTTATTGCATTTTATTTGAATGGAAAATTACAACGAAACGTGTTTTTTATGCACAGAATTTTCCATGCTTAAGGATTGTGTCTCACAAAAAAAAAATAAGCAGAAAATTGAAATAAATTCATATTGATATCGTTATCTCTCGGCAACTTGACTCTGACCGCAATAAAATTTGCATTGATTGCTTTTTGTTAAACTTTAAACTGGCTTAGTCCTTGTGCCCATTTAAAAGTCTCGTTAACGATTGACAGTTATCAGTTATTTAGTATTCCAAGAACTATTATTATTACTGCACTTTACTTTTAACCACTTTAGAAAGAGAGATTCATAAACATGGGGCAAATGTCATTGGCAGTGAAAAAGTGAAAGTAATTTTATATATAATGTGAATTAACGGGAATTTATCTACACGCATGTTGAATTGAAATGTATTTTAAAGTTTTGGCAAAAGAAAAGTAATTCACTTTTTATATATATACAATTTAAAATTTATTTTTAAAACCATACAATATAAAATGCTTAAATTTTTGGTGGAATCTTTAAGATTTGTAATATTTTTTAAGAGAATAAATTACTACCTGAGAACTTTTTTTTTGATTCAAAAGTTTCTTAATCATCTATAATATGAGTGAAAGTTAATGATTATTATAAAGTATTAGTGCCATTGATGTAATCATAAACAACAATTGAGTACAACAATAGCTATAAACTGATAAGACAGCTTGGACTATAATCAGTGCTGAAGCACATGTTCAATGAACAATTGAAGTAAAATAAAAAGCCACAATACAAAAACCAGGTCAAGTTTTAAGCAAATACTTGGAATTAAACGAAGTTTTAAGGAAAAAATTTAAACAACAGCCCAAAACATTTGCAGCAATGTGAAAGTCAATGATCAGCCATAATATAAAAAAAGTTGAAAACGCGTAAGCCGGAATAAAAAGCTGATCAAAAGCTTGCAAAAATCAGCTATTTATGTTGGTATGCATGTACATACGTGTGTGTGTGTGTGTGTGCCGTACTTGTTACGCGAATATCAACTGGTGCGACAACTCTCAAACAACACAAGCGCGCTTGCAATAAGGAGGAATGCAAAAATTAAAAAAAAAAATTGAAGAAACAAGTTTTGTTTGCTATTTTGTTTTTTTTTGGCAACCACTGTAAGTGCAGGGGATGGTGAGGTGCGGTGGCATTGTGGGCTCGTCTAGTGGCGCACCCACTTTCTGGTTGAGTAATGACGTTGCTGTTTGGCGCCTAACGGTTTTTACGCTACGCCAGTAGGACAGGCGAAATTATTGTTGTTTGGCGGCGCTTCGCTAACACATTTGTTACATTTGTATATTGCTGTTTGTATGTTGGCATGTGCAAACAAATGCACACACATGCTGGCCAGCTTGGCCTTGAGCCTGAAAAGCAGCTGTTTGTGTGTATCTGTGCAACGAACTTGCGAATGCATTGACATTGAAAGAGTTGACTTTGATGCGTGTGCAACCTAAATTGTGGACAAAGTTTTGCATTTGATTGCGCAACTAGGTGTTAAGTAAACTTGTATTTGTGATCAGGCCGACAGTGTTTTGAGAATATTGTACAAATATTTAGATCGATGTTTCAAATTAATAGATACTTGGATCAATTAGCGAACTGGTTCACTTTTGAGCAATCCTTGCGCAATTTAAGCACTAAACGTAAGTTTAACAGTTCAATACAATGTTAACAGTTTGATGAACAGAATGTTAACGTTGCTTTCATTTGTATGTACATCGGTATGTACAACAAGATAAATAATAGATAAAACCGCTTTATTGAGCAAGTAAGAGAGCGCACTTCCGCTTAATTATTGCTACATTGTTCTACATTGCGCTGCAATCAACGAAACTTATTATTAGGTCGGTTTATACGAAATGCACACTGGACTATTGGATAAGCTTACCGTAGTTAGACTATGGCACGTAAGCTATTGATAGATTGCGCCATAAGCCAAGGCCTTTTGCTAACCAAATTGCGCTCTAACCTATACTTGGATACAGGTATACATACATACATATGTATGAATGTATTTACCGGCTACAACTTGTCGATCGATTGTTATAACTTCTCTATAAGTTTGGTAATCGACTTGGTGAACGCCCAGTGTGGCATTCCAGCTTACTTTGATTTAATTTAAGGCGTAGTAAATTGTTTGACTAAAAATACACAAAAATAACTTGAGGGTAAAATTGATATTACTTAAAAGTGAGCGTGCTATGCGATGTATATTTATATATACAATTTTAATTGTATCAACTTAAGTAACTGCCCAATTAAATACCAACGGAGAAGAGACAACAATAAATTAACCAAACAAGTGTGTGTCATAACGGTTATGGGTTACAGTTCATTCAACTTTGTTATACGATGACGGAATAAAAATAATGATTTGTCTTTAATTCAATAATAAAAGCAATGAGTGTGTTAAGATACGCGGCTAATTGCGTATAGTTAACAAAAAGGGAACCGCTTGCGCTTGAAAACACAAAAACCTGAAAATCCAACGAAACCGTTATTACTAAAAAGCAAATGGATGGTTTATTCAAGCTTTACATTGCCTCATATATTTGTTTACATTTGTAAGTCAGCAAGTTATTTTGTGGATCGTAAAAATTTTAATTGTAATAACATGTTTTAGGGAGGGAAGGGCGAGAAAAGACAGCAAGACACCATTTCATACACTGAACGTAGCTTCTACTACTATAAATTTACACTAACAAAATATACTTAAGCTTTGTTTGTCTTTTATTAAGTTAAGAATCTCAACAGTTATTTTTGTGTTAATAAAACTTAAACAATGTCTAGATTAAAGCATCCTTTCTCTCAGTGCATACGTTAATACATGTATGTATGTGTATGTGGGCGTTTTCGTGCTATCAACGGCAACATTTCCTATTTTCTTGTCTATAAAACCCATCACGCCGTTAACCGACATCTGCCCTCTGACACAAGGGAGTTGCCTTTTGGAATGTAAGTTGACTTTTGAGCTCATCAATTAGATGCTAGACTTCAAATTGAATTAACCAAATTGATAAATACTATGTGCTTTGTTTGTGTGGGGTTCAACATAATTGATAAGTATAGAGCCCTAAAAATGTTTGTTATAAACAGGGTAATATTATCTCATTATAATAGTTATTAGATGCTGCTTGGATTTATGATATACATGTGTACGTAGAGCAATCTGTTAGTTTACAAACAAAAAAAAACACAAAATCAGTGTTATTTACTCAATTGGTAATTGAATGAAGCCGCTTTCTTTGTTCACAGCAGCTAATATATGTACATACAAAACATACATTCATTCCATCATTGTAATGAAAGCAAATATACGTACGTACGTATATGCGGGTGTGTGTGTGTCGGTGGGTGGCTGGGTGGTAAAGGCGAGTGATAAACGACGACACGTATGCCAAGGCTACTACAACGTCTATTGGCAAGGACAAGGACGAAAATAACCCAATGGGCAGGAGGGTTGTCAACACAACGCCCACGCATATACATATACACACACAAACCGAATAAATATGCACACTCGGAACTCACCTCAATGTTACACATTGTTTGAAACGCCGTAAAGACAAACATAAATCCAAAGCCGAGTATTATAATCATGACGAATTTCATATCCATTTTGGAGTCGAGCTGGTTTTTGTACGTTTAAGAGCTTTTGTTTATTTATTTATTAGTTTTTGTGCATATCAGACGCAACGCATTTGACGTCACGAAAAGAAGAAGACGGCAAGACGGAGAACGTTAATAACGACTGAGAGTTTAGATAATGTTGAGCGCGGGTTAAAATTAAAACGAACAGTTTATTAAATTACACGAGTAAAGATTAAAAACACTTGCTTAAACACTTTGTAGAATTTTCATTAAAAAAATCAACGCATAAAAAGCTTTACGGAAAATTTAAACCGAAAGAAGCCAAAGTGTTTGGCGTTAGGTAAATGTGTATGCGATGAGGTTTGAGAGTGGATTGAAACCAAAACCAAGAAAAATTGTCGATTGTAAATGTAAATATACACAATGTTATCTACGCCAACGAGTATTTAACATAAACGTAAATGTTATACTCGAATTGGCACTGAAAGTTCCAATAGAATTCATTTTAAAATCATATGGAGAATCAGCCGACCACCACAATTTAGTATTTCTTATCGAGTTTAAGGACGGTCAAAAAATCGCTTTGCTTGATTTCTTGACCGCCTTGTTTAAATATACAATTGAGCAAATTATTGAAATAACAATTATTGAAATTACAATTTATTTTCTACAACTTTAATGCGATTTATTAAAAGCTGAGGCCATTAACTCAAAATACACGTCTGGAACAAAACACATTTAAAACAAAAACTTTTTTTTTGCAAATAATTAATTTGTTGGGCCACCCGTGGTGTTCAGCTTAATTGATTTATATTTTAAGAGCAAATTTGAACAGGTTGAGGAGCATTCCTTGCACATTAGATTAGCGTTTGGTTGGCTCTTCCTGGTGCTCTGCAATCTCTTCGTCGACTTTGCTATGTTTGACTTGTTCTTACTGGCCAACATATTGGACTTGGTATCGTTGGGGTTGTGCCGTATGCCATACTGCGAATAGCCTGCACGATAGAGGACACCCAGTTTGGCCATATTACTCAATGATTGCCTAATTACATTATCCACATTATTGATTTTGGTATATTTTTTGATGTACAATTGATTTTTTACAGCCCTACTGATTAGAACGGCAGGCACAAACCCGGTTTGTAAGGATTGCAAGTCTGCGACGGATTTGTAAACAATGCGATTGATATACTTCGGCACATTGAACTGATCCATCGTATAGAATTTGAATAATTATTTTCGTCTAAAAGAAAAATTGGTATTTGTGAAAAACTCGTATTATTAAGCTCGGATTTTTCTATTGTGTAGCTGTTTTCGCTGCGGTACGTACTCGAATAATGCGTTAAAAATTTTGAAACAAGCACATGTGTGAATAAAAGTCAAGGATTACTTAGATTCTAAAGCTAAATCGAAGAGATTTTCGTTTTTATTTATAACAATTTTCCGATCTTTAAGAGTGTGTGTGTGAGTAAGATTCTCTTTTTCATTTTGATTTCTTAAACAGATCGTTTATTAAATCGTAAACATAAAATATATAATGATTTCTTGTGTGTTGCATTCTTTTTTGGTTAACTATAAATACTAAAATCTTTCTTTCGTATGTTTTGCAGGTATGTTTCGTTAGTAAACTGAAAAGTTATTCAATCACTTTTACTTATTTACCTGAATCTCAGTGCTTGTGCCGAACTGAAGAGGCTCCAAGTATTTCCAATTAAACCATAATTACAAAGTTTGTATAATATTAGTAGGATTAGTAGTATATGTATGGTATGCGTTTGAAAGTATGTAAATATAAATGTAAAGATACATTCTTTGCTATTCGCCTTTCGGCTGCTGCTTAAGGGGTTTGGATGGGGAACACTCTGTACTCCTGACCCGCATCCGCAATGGCAAACTGCGTGAGTCTCAAAAAAAAATAACCAAAACATTTTGTGGAGCGACAAAAACATTTCCAGAGCTCGTTTAACACAGACGGTACACAGTTATCGATAAACAACAGATATTTATCATTAACATTATCATTTCTTAAAACTATTTAAAGGGTTTGCTTGCTTCTTTCATCATCATCATCATTGCCGCTTTAAATATTTTTTAGCTGGCATGTGTAAAAATTGAAATTTCCTCTCCCTCCCTCATTCTTTCTTTTAATGTGTTTCTGTTTTGAATAACTGTTTTCAGATTTTGATTCAATTCATCTTGGCTATCTCGTGTGAACTAAGTTCATCATTTATTCGCTTTTTTTGTGTGTGATAACTGCATCGTCAATCTCCTCCTTTAATTGATCCTTATCGCCCCAGCCCCAGGTGGCATGGGTTCCATCGCCAGTGCGCTTGACGCGCTTCTTAATTATGTCCGGCGAGACGCTTTTTAGATCGTAGGCCCAGCCAATCTTAGCAAAGAAGTCAATGAACGCCGTGGTCATATTAAGCGAGTATCTGCCAAACTCAGCGGTCTTGTAATCCCAGGGAAACACATGATGATAGTTATGCCATCCTTCACCGAAAGCCAGTACCGCAACAGAAATGTTCTCTGATGGATTGATGAATCTGTCATAGGGACGTCCGCCGAATTTGTGTGCAGCACTATTAACCAGCCATGTCACATTTAGAATGAAACACCAACGGAACATGGTGGCCACAAACCAGGCATTCATCAAAGTCTCACCCCAAAAATACATGGGAGCAGCCGTTGGCAAAATAAAACAGGCCAATGGCATCATAATCATATAGTGCCTAGGAATGGAAAGAGCATTGTTTAAATAGCTGACAGGATTTTCACTTTAAAAGTCAACTCACTTCTTCTGGAACATTAAAACGCGATCCGAACGCAAATCAGATAAATCTACACCTTTGCCCTTGGCCTTCACCTCGGGATGCTTCTTGCATAGCAGCCAGCCAATGTGCGAGAAGAAGAAACCACGCGTTGCATTATGTGGATCAGCATCCGTTTCCGAGTACTTGTGATGCACACGATGATCCCGCGCCCAGTGATAAGCGGCGTCCTGGAAGGCGATCGTATTGAAAATAACCAAAATCACCCGCAATGGCCATTTAGCCTTGTAGGAACGATGAGCCCACAAACGATGAGCGCCAGCCGTGATGCCCAAGCCAGAAACAATATATAGTGCAAAAGCTGTGAAACAATACGAATATGAAAAATATAAATCATATATTCAATAAGAAACAGCGAACATGAGTCAACATATAATTTATTTTGATATTTTTAGGGTGTTCTTTGGAATTACAGGACATGACGTATGGCATAAGCTTCATTATTACTACTGGCAGTTAGAAGGCCCAAGAGAGTCAAGTTATGTACCGATTGTCTGATGCAGTTGTCCAAACGATGAACAGGATTCCCATTACGTAACGAATGCTTCACAGCCATTACTATATCAGTGAGTTGTGCATATTCAACATTGTTGGATTCTGTTATATATTGAATGGCTTTCAGCACATGTCGATTTACCTTGCGAGGCACTTGAAAATCGTCCATAATTTGTTTGTTTATAATACGTGCTCAATATATATATACTGTATGTATAATAAAATACAAATATCGGACATCCATAACTCATGTTGACATGTTTATCATGTGACACTATATCAGACTGCTTGACTTTAGAATTTAATTGCGAATTAGAATCAATTCTGTTATATTCAATGTTATCAGCGCCAAATTTGAAATCAACAACACTGATAACCTCGCAATTGATATGCGCGGCACGCGACCCAAAGATGATGATGACGATGAACAACGACATAGAAATAATATGTATTAAAAAGCACTTTATACTATTTTGCCATGCGCTTACCGAGTGCAATTGTCTGCCATTTGGCCGAGGTAAAGATCAGCCAAGCGCCATAGAGTGCGGCCAAGTGCAAATATCCAAAAAGTATTATATTACGCCAGACAAGTTTCATTTTGCGTCTATCAGCCTTTTTCATTGACAAAATATCCTTGACGAGTCCACCATCGATGGTCTCCGCATCGCACTCAAAGAGCACGCCAGTCGAGTCCTGCTGCAGCTTTGTTGGATTCTGCTCCGATTCAGCGGCTGCGTTGGCAGCGGCTGAGATCAGCGAGTCCGTAATGGACTGCCCTCCAGCGGTGGCGTTGGGCGGCATTTTGTACCAGCTGCTGAAACGAAGCAAAGACGACAACAAACACAATTAGGTAAATTAATATGGCAAGACAATTAACTAAGTAAATTGGCTAAGCTAAACTTGACACGCTTTTTTTTAGACGCGCTAACGCCCAGTAGACAACTACAAGCTGTTTTTGGTGTCGCACCTGTCTTTATTACACTCGAAGAAAAACATTGTTCTCTATCCTCTTTTTTTATAGCGAGTAAATACACCAAAAGCTTCGTTATTGTCACTTTTTTTTTGTACACAGTTTACTTTGGAATATGCCGCCAAGTTGTAATTTTTTGCCAAACGACAACTTGTGGGCTTTGACCTGAGTGTCAAGCTAAGAAAATAATCAATACAGTGTTCGCTGGCATAGTTCATAAATAGTGAAAATAGTGACCACTGTAAATTGCTACCCTGTCCTTGCTGAAGGATATTGTATGTCATTACAATAATTAAAGTGCCGGCACTATACCAACGCAACAAATACTAACACAGAAGTTACCAACACAAAGAGAGCGTTAACTGCACTTGAAATCAATTCATACAACATTTTATGTGAGAGTCCGTACACAAACACACACACACACGCACACATGTGGGTCACTGGGCGCCATGTGTGAAGGCCACGAGTTTAGCTTGTTGGTGTGCGGGCCTGGCCGTGGAAAATTTGTCTAACTAATGATTTTTGTATGCACACACACACACACATATTCAAACACTGCGAAAATGAACACTAGAAAACTAATTTAGAATCGAAAATATATCATTAATATCGTGTTAACACAAGCTAGAAAACTAATTTAGAATCGAAAATAAATAAATAAATAAATCAACACAAGCTGCAACACTCTTTTATGCAAATAGATGCATTAATGATGAACAAATTAATGAAAATGTCTACATTTATACTATGGCATCATTGTTAACCTTTTTCACGTTGGACAAGCGCTTTTTTGACAACCTGCCAATTGGGGGTTAAGTTTAAGACTGTTGAGTACAGAATACGCGCAAAAGCAAACAAGCCAGCTGCTGTAGCAGCAGTAAGCAGCAGCATTGATGAGAAGCTTTTGCTCTCGCAAGTTTCACTTCCACTCATGGTTGAATTATACATGGTTAAGTCGTGAGAGCATGCTCGCTCAATTTTTAGGAGCCTGTTGTTAGTCGCAAAGCAGCTGTCAACGTGATAAGTTGTGAGTGCGGACGAATTTTTCGTGGAATTTTAAGGTTATGTTACTTTTTTAGAACTATGTTTATATGTTTTATACGTTTATACATGTTTCATGTCATTGTATTTCATTTACATAATCAGTTTAAAAATTTAAATTACACATGTAGCCAAAAACACACAACGCTCTGAAATTAGAACCTCTGTTGAAAAATGTAAACAAAATCACACATCGTTCTATCTCGTTTTTGCACACTAAAACAAGACGATGAAGCAATATCGAGGCAGCAACTATGCTATCTCTCTTGCACTCGCATGGTCTTATCAACAGGCTCCTTCTGCCGCGCATGACTTAACCTTGTATAATTCAACCATGCTTCCACTGGTTTACTGTTCCGGCAGCAAAGCTTTGTAAAGGTGTGCAGCGATTAGAAAAAGACACAAATTGAACGATATCTTATTTCTAAATTATATTCAGGGTCAAGGTTTTTTTTTTTTAATTCTACCGGTAAAGGCCTGTTGTCACATACACCGTAAACCGAAACAGAAACAGAATTCAGTACATTTGCGACTGCGATAGAAACTGCAACAGAAACATCGGTATTTTTCAATTGTTAGCAATAGTAATCGAATTCAGCACATTAGCAACTGAAACCGAAACAAGTACTTTTGACTTTATTCTGTTGCTGTTAACAGACGATCACCTGTTTTCTACAAACGCAGATAACTTGAAGCTGGTCAATTCTTTGTGTAATCGATATTTTTGTTTCTGTTTCGGTTTCTGTTTACGGTGTATGTGACTACAGGCCTTAACCGTCTACATTTTAAACAATGCTACTAAAAGCTATTGAAGACGTATTGCTTATACCGGTTTGTTAATTAATCACAAATCTGATTTAATTTTGATTCACACAATCAAAAAGGCGTTCCCAACGTAAGCTTCAACTCTCATACCAAGAAAGCCATGTGAATAAATAAATGCAGGCTATTATTAGGTGAAAATAACAATAACAGCTTGTACTGCACCCGCATACAATGTATGTTTGTGTAGAAATTAAGCAAACGTATATATGTATAGTATGACGTGTGAATACGTGTGCTAAAAGTCATGCGATGTCTTCGCCAGAAACTGGCAATTACATCAACAATGCTGCTGTAGAAAGAACGAGGCGGATAGTTAGATAGAACTAGAAATCCGGTTGAATTTCTGTGTACATACACATACACATTAAGAAAAAAAAAAGAGATCACCACCGAAAGCTGTTCTAATATGGCGCCATAAATGTGAAAGAGCGCAAGCAGGGCTCTCAGGCATTCACTCACCATGTTAAATAAACAGCTGTTTGTTCTTGCGGCGACTGGTGCACCCCCTAATGTAGCATAAGCCGGCAAGCCTATGCCGGCAAAATAACTCTAAGCATGTTTGTATCCATGAAATTGGCCGCACCTGACATTTGATAAGGTCTGCGCTATTTTTTTTGTTATTGAACTTGAAATGTGCGCGTCGACGCGGCCCCTTTGGCGACAATGAATAGAGCGCAACGCGTGGAAGAGCAACAACAATGTAACTGAGAGAATGAGAGTAGTGTAGTACATGGAAGCTCATTTCGGCCGGCATCACGTTGCAACAGCGTGACTCGTTCTATACAACGCGTAAATAATCGGGTCGTATCGGTCAGTTTCTATTGATACGTCTAATCTGTCAAATTGTGTATTGTGCTCAAATCGGCAAAGAGAGCTTTCCGGCAGCTTGTTTAATTTAACAAATGCTAATTGTTCTGCATTTAATTAAAAACGCAAAGCGTTGAAAGTATGTGTTCATTCACACTGTTTACTATTAATGCAAATACAACACGAATTAAGCATGAACTGCGCTTTTCAGTTTAACTAAGTTCATGCGAGTTAAATGTTTTTACATTGCTCTATAAATGTATTATTTAAATACTATACTAAACGTTTTGATTGCAATTTAAAACAGAGTTCAGCACACCATTAAATAAGTACAACAACTTAATTTGTGATTCACTTATGGAAACGGTAAGTGTAACCAAAACGTTTTTGGGTTAATATAATGTGTAGCTCTGTTCGTTCTTATATAAATATGCATACATTTACAAATTAACATATTAAGTGCGTTATTTATTTTCGGCATAAGAATGAGTTATCATTGTATTAATGTAGTTTTCATTGACTGAATAGTCTCGACTCATAGTTAAATACATGGTCGAATTGTTAAAGCGCCCCAAGCTAACTATGAAAGACCTGTGTGTGCCTAGATCTTTAACCTTCAGCAACTAGTATTAGACGTTTTGACCGGTAGAGTACAGCCTTCAAAGTTTAAGAGTTGCGCTTATAATAATAATTAATATGAAGAAACACATAACCAGGCTTTAGATTTTTTTATGTTTCGATGTATTAAGATCTGTTGAGTGTTATGGCTCAATCAAAAATGCTGGCAGTAGAATTTTTTTATAGCCTTGCTAAAGCAACAGATCAAGTAATTAAAGAAAAGAATGCAAATATGTAGTTAAGTACATAGCTTAATGTTGTTAGTGTTTTTTTTTTTTTTTGTAGTTTCTTTTTCTCACTTTATGTTTGTGTTCGGGGTTAATGTTTTACGTAAACACTTGAAAATCCTGTCGCTACGCAAGTTACCAAACAACACATACTACTAACCTGTTTTGTTGACAAAGCTAATAAATTTAGCTTTTCGCGCTTTTCTATTTGGGAAATATATAAAAATTGTTGTTTATCACTGTTTTGCTCAGGGAAGCGAGCAGCTTAACGTTAACACGTCCGCACGCTGTACGATTTCAACTCAAACTGAGAGAACTTAGGCAGCGTGGTGAATATTTAAACTTTTTTTGCTCGCAAAACTTTCGACGTTGACGCGTCGCGACGCAAAACTTTTACTGCCCCTTTTTTTGTTATTATTTGTGTTGATACGACACAAGCTTACGTACATCCATATGTCGTACGGCATGAAGGAATACACACACAAATAATTTAAGCATGCATACATCAAATGTAAGTCGAAGATAACGAGCAAAAACAAATTTTGCACGTATGCATATTCCTTAGAAGTTGTTGACCAATTTTATGTCATGTTAATTGATGGAAATGACTTTGGTTGTTGCTAGCAACTGCAATTTGGACCCTTCGAAAAACAACTTACACAGGTACATCGTTAATCGGATCAATTAGGTAGGTAAATGACCAATTGCACAGTATACAAATTTAACAATTTGCTAAGAAAACAACACGAACACAAAAGTTTTTTGAATGAATCGACGTGCACTCTGTGCTTGTAACGGAAACGTGTACATTTGTATCGTAAAAAAGATTACAAGTTGCTAGCTAATATTTGATATGGGTTCAAGTTAGAGGAATGCTTTTAATAACCCATTTGAGTAATTATATCTAGTCAATATTACAAACGTGTTCAATTTGTTGTACTTTGTCCAGTTGAAACAATTAGTTAAGCAAGTCTAACAGTAGATGACAAACCTCAATCAAATTGAGAATGCCTATTCAAATGATTTAAAATTGTTTTGGAGTACTAAGTAAAATGAAATTATAAATTCAATCTAGTTGTACTGCATTCAAAGAAGTGGATCCAGCGACCTGCACATATAAGATTAATCAAATGTTTCTATTCTAATTCTAGTTCCAATCTCAGTTAGTATTCAGGTTTGCTTATGTTGTCCAAGTAATTTAGTGTCACAGATTAGAATTTTCTAAATACAAACAAAATAATAAATACGAGACGAAAACTTTTTCTTGGTTTTAAGCAGTCATAGCAATAAATACTTTGAAGAGGGAATCAAATGTATTTCTGGGAGAACGTTAGCGATATGCACAGCTGTTGCTGATACACGTCAAATGTCGTAAACGATATTCTGTTGCTATCAGCAACATTAAATGGAAAATCTGCATATATTCAGATTTTCGAGCAATGCAGCTTGCAAAACAAGTGCGCAGCGTGGAAAATTTTAATGCAGATGTACTCTTCAAGTCAATCACAGATTAAACGTGATAACGATCGGCATATTGCCTGTTTAGAGCGTTCTTGACAGATGCACGTCATTCGATTGACCCTTTGGTAATAAACCTTTTTAATAATATGTAGATTTTATATTAAAATGTATTAAATTTTTAAAGTAGACACGTGATTAAACCTACGTACGAGAGTAATTTTCATCCGTAACCTTCCGTCATTGAATGCAAAGTGATGTCACCGCGAGAATGTGCTGCGCATCAGAGTATTGTGAAAACAATGTTCTAATCAAATAAGAACTACAAAAAAGCAGTGGTTTTTTTCGCAGTAATATAATGTTGTTCTAATCTGCTTTGCGAGCGCCGGACGCGAAAACTTTTGCTGCAGCAGCTGTGTCAATTTATTGCAACATTTGTTTTTTTTTCTGACATGAGTGCATATACAAAAAAACAACTTACTTGATTAACTTCTATAATAATTCTGTGGTAAATCCAAGAAGATGAGAAATCTCCAAGTTTCTTGCAACTGATGCCAATGTGTTACTTATTAGAGATGATAAATATCGACTTCGCTAACAAACTAAATAAATCGAGCTCGAAATGCAACTGGATAAAAATCTATCGATATATTTTCACAAACAATAAAATATGTTTATAGATAAATATTATAAGTTTTCTTCTCGCCCTTTTAAATAATATTGTTTTCCCCTTATGCAGCTTTAAGGTCGTTGATTTTTATTTTCATACATTTATTAAAAAACTTAATTTTGCACGTGTTATATGTACATAATTGTTTTCTGATCGTTTTTGTTTCTCGTTTATAAAAGCATACAACGACATGAGTTGTCAAAAACAAAGAGAATATTTGCCCTGTTAAAAAGATTGTTTATTTAAGATTGTTCATCGATACAAGTTCGAAGCCTGTGACCTATCGTATTTGTAATTGACGCACAAAATAAATCCGAGACTATCATTTAACAGCTGATGCCATAAAATGCCAGAAGAGGAATTCGCGTCTCAAAGGCAAACTAAAGATGAAATCACATTAGACAGCGAGGTGGGTGCCGCTTTGGTGCCAGAGATGGACAAAGAGGAAGAAAAGTTTTTGTTTCAGTCAGTAAAATTACGCGCTGCAATACATGAGATTTCGGGACTTGTAAATACGCGTCTTTCAACCGAATCACTAAAATATTGTATAATGCTCATCGAAGCTGGTGTGCATCCAAAGATACTTGCTGAAATCGTACATCACATTTTAGATAATAAGAACAATAAGGTCGAAAAGGAACATGACCCTTTGCTACCATAAACTGTAGAGTATCGTCTGAATGGATGCCCAGGCACCACTTGCATAGAAGATAACGCTTACCAACACTCAAACGCACCTCCAGACACAACTCCGTCACAACTGATAAGCGCAAACAACAAGAGCCATCGATTGCTATACCATTGTTAATCATGTTGTATGTGTATTTATTTTCATATATCATTTTATAAAGAACTTAACCCGCTATATCATGTTTGCTTATAATATTGTTAAGTAAGTAAGTATTGTGAACAATGATAGATACACTAAATTGCCTTCTTATCTACGTGTAGCACATTCTGGGCATCTTCAGCAGTTAGATCTTTGTCGCCCCAGCCCCACAACTCATGGCTGCCATCTCCTGTGCGGAGCACACGTTTCTCAATTGTCTCCGGTACCACAGATTTGAGATCATACGCCCAGCCAATTTTGGCAAAGAAATCAATAAATGCGGTGGTCATGTTCAGTGAATAATTGCCCCATTCGGCGGTCTTGTAGTCCCAGGGGAACACATGATGATAGTTATGCCAGCCCTCGCCAAGTGTAAACAACGAAACATAAGGACTCTGTGAAGGATTAATGTTCCTGTAAGAAAGGATGTGTTAGTGAAAGTATTTGTAGTATTCCGGCAATGCTTACTTATCGTAAGGACGTCCACCGAATTTGTGGGCGGCACTATTCACCAACCAGGTCATGTTCAGTTGCACACACCACCGGAACATTGTGGACACAAACCAAGAGCACAAGAAGGACTCGTTCCAGCCAAACATGGGTATAAGAGTAGGCAAGATAAAGCAGGCCAGAGGCATAAGAACAAAGTAATGCCTGCAAATTAAAGATGTGAAATATAAGTAAACCATAACATGCTATTTTTTTGTTCTCAACTTACTTCTTCTGGAACATCAAAACGCGATCAGCACGTAGATCAGATAAATCGAGGCCCTTGCCTTTGGCAATGACATCAGGATGTTTCTTGCACAGCAGCCAACCAACATGGGAGAAGAAGAAACCACGTGTGGCATTGTGAGGATCGGCATCTGTTTCGGAGAACTTGTGATGAACGCGATGATCGCGTGCCCAATGGAATGCGGCATCTTGAAAGGCGACCGTATTGAAGGTCACTAAAATCACACGTAATGGCCATTTGGCTTTATAGGCACGATGGGCCCACAGACGATGTGCTCCACCCGTAATGCCAATCATGCCAATATTATATAGAAAGAGAGCTGCAATCATTAAGGGAATTGTGTCAAACCAGAGTCTCAGATATTATTGGAATATATATATACATACAGAAAGCAAGTGTTGCCCACTTGGCCTGGGTCAAAGCCAAATAGCCACCATATAGAGCTGACAAATGTAAATAACCAAACAGCACAATGTTTAGCCAAACCAATTTCAATTTGCGTTTTTCGGCCTTCTTGAACTGCGTAATATCAGCATCCAAT
Source organism: Scaptomyza polygonia (assembly GCA_035044585.1). Classification (NCBI taxonomy): domain Eukaryota; kingdom Metazoa; phylum Arthropoda; class Insecta; order Diptera; family Drosophilidae; genus Scaptomyza; species Scaptomyza polygonia. The sequence continues at coordinate 6,264,397 of JAWNNU010000151.1, read as the reverse complement.
GCACCATCAATGGTATCCGCATCAGCTTCAAAGAGCACACCCGTCTGCTTGGATGCTCCTCCTCCATTTTGAATATTTGCTTTCAGCATTTGATCCTCTGGGCACGTGGGTAGTGCATCTGATGGATTGGAAACTGCATTTGGCGGCATTTTTTTTTCCAATCCCTGTAATTAAATAACAACAAATATGTAATAAACCATTGGCTTTTCCCGAATAGATAGTTTCCTGGATTTTGCTTTGTAGATTCCGAAAAACCTACGTGGCTTATAATTAACTTATATTTCGGATAACTGCCCGCAGAATAAAAACGCTTTTGTTTTGACAACAAACAAAATTTTGCCACGCTAAGTAAAAAAAAAAAACAAACACGCGACAAACGTTTACAATGAATCACTAATATTTTTGAAGAAATATTTTGAAGAATTTTCTTATTTCAATGAAATATTTTTTGTTCTCAATGCACTTCGATGACATTGACTATTATCAACATTCGTTTTTCACATGTATTAAAAATAATTAAAACAGCACCAACAACTGAATTGTCTGAATATTTGATCTCAGTCGATCCCAATGGATTTGGTTTCCATTATAAATGTCGAACAATTATCATTTTATACCCTGCATAATTGATTTATGCAAAGACTGTAGGTATATGGAAAATTTAAACCTCTCTCCTTATAGTGCGGTCACTGTACTAATTGCACTTCCATAACATTCGAATTTTATCAATTTTCGTTTAGCACGTGCTTCCACAATCACAAGAGCAGCAACAGGTAAAGCCCTCTTACCAATTAGCTTTTTGGTTGATTGAAGAACTTCCAAGCGTGTAATTTTTTGCAGCCGGCGCTGCCAAGCGCACATTTCGTACTGATGTAATTCTTTGTATTTACAAGACGTTGAACCCGACTTACGCTCTAGTTTATTGTCGTTGTTTCCTTGATCGCTTACCTTTGGAATTTCAGGTGAAATTTTTAATACTTTCGGCTAACACAGTACGTAGAAAAAATGTGATTTAGTTTGAAACTGTAACATCGACTGCTCGCTGTATTTATACAAAAAATAATCATCTTCAACTGTCATTAGAACATGCCCTTAAAACTGCTGATTATCTGCATAATGATTACAATTTAATCTTAACGAGTATTAATTGTGCATCAAATAGAAATAGACATATAGAAGCTCTAGTATTATATTCTTATTGAACTGTGAACAAGCACTCTTGTAGGTGGCTTCGAACACATGTTTCGTGGGGGATACAAAGTGCAAGAAAAATCACTCAATCTGATGAAAGTCTGGATGTTGTATATTTGTGAATCATTATGGCTTTTAGCGGTACATTTTCACATAGACTGGCCCTTAAGATCAAGGTTATTCTGATAACGATCAATCGAACGATGTATTGCTTTCAAAACGGCATCAAGCGCAAGCTTTTTAAGTTCGACAATATAGCTTTTGAGTTACATTTTGAGTTAATGGTTTTATGTATTTTAATAAGTTAGCAAATTCAAGTTAGCCAGTTATGAACTGCATGTTAGGATGTGAACTCTATATACAAAACATTTTCAGTGAAAGATTCTTCATTTGTCTTTTGGCTTTTCGGACGAAACTGGTTTTTCACTAGACTTTTCCTCAGCTTTAGTGTCGGCGGCTTTCTTTGATTTCTTAAGCTCTTTTTCTGCCTGTTTTTGCTTCTCTGCTTCGAGCACAGCTGCCTCTTCTTCCTGCTTTTTCGTCTCCTTTTGAGCTGCGGCAGCCGCGACATCCTCATCATCCCAATCGGCCATGGAACGATCACGTTTCAGCCACGAGTGCGTTGTGTCTGCCTTAAAAGCTGCAAAAATAATATCACAAATATAATAGCTTGAAGCATCTTCAAAACCCTGATTAACTTACTGTTATTAAACCACTTAATGCCATTCTGCATGTCCTCGATAATTTCACGGGATGTGTACATAACCTCGTTCTGTACTGCCTGATGGAACGTCGATGTCTCAAAGGCAGCCGAGTACACAGAGTTTCGATCATGATTGAGGGCACGTTGTGGAAACTTGGCCAAGCAATGGGCCAGCTCCAAGGCATGTCCCAGTGCTGTACCTGTGGGCACAATACGATTGACTAGACCAATATCGTGCGCCTCTTGTGAGCCCACCGGTCGTCCAGTAAGTATTAAATCCAATGCACGCGATAATCCAATCATGGCAGGCAGTCGAACAGTGCCGCCGTCAAGCATGGGAACACCAAAGCGCCGATTGAAGAAGCCCAGCACAGCGGACTCTTCCATTACACGCAAATCACACATTAAGGCCAATTCTAGTCCGTTGGCTATACAATAACCATTAATGCCACAAACAACTGGCTTTTTAATCTGGCGACGCGTTGGGCCAACGGAACCTTCGGGTCGCATCAAAATATCTACGCTTATCTCCTCCTTCTCGTCAGTGCTGATCTCGAGAATGTCGAAGCCAGAGCAAAAGGATCCACCCACACCATAAAGAACCGCCACCGGCGATAAATCATCAGCCTCGAAAGCTGAAAACGCTTCACAGAGATGTGAAGCGGTGCTCGAATCAATTGCGTTGCGCTGTTGCGGACGATTGATGCCGATCAGTGTGATATTCTTATCTTTATCTACGATTATACTCTTTGGCTGTTCTTGCTCCGATTCTGCTTTTGTTGCAGCATCTATAATAATTGCAATGGTAATCAATTTATATACATTATGTCACATTGTGTTTACCTACCTTTGTAAAGTGTGTTTGTTGTGGACAATGTGCGGCGTGCAACTGTGAATCGAATTTGCCGGCTTACCTGCTGTCCCAGCTGCCTTCCCAGTTTACGAAGCATGGTTGATAGAGACTGATAATTTGTTTGGAACTTTAATTTGTGATGATCTTTGGAAATTCAAAGATGTGCAATTGATTTGCGAGCACAATTTGTGAATATCGTATAAATGGGCTGCCACCTAGTTCGATTCCATATTGTGTACTGCGCCGCTATTCGATTGTCAATTAATTTCGATAGTAAATGAGTCGCAGCGATAACAACGATTTACTAGTTATTGAAGCTTTAAATTGAATCAAAAATAAACACAATTCCTTATTGTTATGGGAGCTGGCGTCACTCCAGCATGTAAAGTTGTTAGCCCTTTGAGGCTTTTTAAAACCAACAAAACCTTTTACACTTAGTTTGAAAAATAAGTTTTCCATAAAAAGTAACGGCCGATAGACCTCTATGTTACTAATATATCAGATAATGTTAATGTTTTTGGGTGGCCAGAGTGCGGTTTCGCGCGATTTTAATGAGAAAAGCTTTCAAGATGTAGGAGCGTACCTCAGTATGCCCAGTTTGGAGCGGCATCGAGAAGCGAGCGGTTGTGCATTAGCCCAGCAGCAGTTGAGGAGCAGTACCTAACAACTTTAGAATTTGAATTCAGTGTGTGTGTGTGTGTTTGTAGTATATAGAAGCATGTATCACCTGAAGAGTTTGGCCCGTCAGGGTGCCATGCGTCAGCAGGAGCTGACCGCATTGGCTAAGGCCTTGCCAACTGCAGTGCTCCAGACGCGCAACTATCAGATTCCCGAACGTCTAAAGGATGTGCCCACCGCCAAGGACCCACGTTTCTTTGACATGGTTGAGTACTTCTTCCATCGTGGCTGCGAAATCTCCGAAGATCGTCTTATTGATGACATGAAGGGCAAACTGTCGCTGGACGAGAAGAAGCAGAAAGTGAAGGGTATTCTTATGCTTATGCAACCCTGCGATCACATCATCGAGATTGCATTCCCCCTGCGTCGTGATGCTGGCAACTACGAGATGATTACCGGTTATCGTGCACAGCACAGCACACACAGGATCCCCACCAAAGGAGGTAATTAAATAAAAACAAACCAACAAAAAAGCACTCCAGGCAGACCTTTTTTATTTGGCCTTTATTTCATACTCTCTCTCCTATTGTCCTGCCTCCTTTTAAGCCGGCATCAGTGTGTGAGAAAACATAATTTACCAACTGTTGGCAAAAACAAAATCGATTTTTCTACACAGTTTTTGCATTTCTTATTTGCTTTATCCCAAATTATGTAACGGCGCTGCCTACAAATACTTATTCACTGCTCTTTCCTCATTTCTCGCTCTCTGTCTCGCTCTTGCGCACACTCCACGTTTTGTTTACGTTGTCTGCTGCTGCTGCCACTGCCCGGGCACAACATATATGTACATATATTCTAACTGGGCCTTCTCTTTACCGTTGCCCCAGTTGCATAAGCAACTGGACTATACTATGATACACGTGTTGCCATTCGATTTTTAAACCTTTAAAGTGCTAAAGCGTTTAGCTATCTCACCAAATATTCATAATACTATCGCGTTGGCAATATTAATTTTGGTACATTTTTCTTGAGTTCTATTTTTAATAACGATTTTTTTTTGTGAAGCTTGTTTTGTTTTCTAATTTGAACTAGAACAGCACTGAAAATAGTGCATAGTGTGTTGAACATGCAATATGAAGTGATATAATACAAACTTCAATAGAACTGTATTTTTTAAAATTTAAAAAAAAAAACTCACAGCAGAATGCTGCTTATCTAACCTTGGTTTGTCAAAGAAAAAAAAAACTTTGTCAAAAAACGAAAACAGCTACATGTACATATGTCATCATATAAATAATATATATGTTATGTTCTTGTTTACTGTTATTGACTGGTTGTTGTTGATAGTCGGCGCCCTCACATGCCTAGCAGTAAAATGCATTTATTATTTTATTGCCGATTTTGATCGTCATTGAATCTGGTTGTAAATAGGTGTGACTTTTTCGTTGCTGTTGCCAACCCAATCGGGCTTGTTAATTATACCTTCAAATATTATGATATTATTTAACTTAGTACAGCAAGCCACATACATAGTGCGTAGGTGCTAAATTGACTATTTTCATTTTTATATGAATAGTACGGCCTTTTAATGGTAATTTAAAATGCGCTTGTTTTCGGTATTTCTCAACTGCTCTAATTAATGTTAATTGCTGTCAATATTTATATATGTAGATGTGTGTATGTTTGAATGCATGACTTCATGGCTTAACTCAAATTCGGATTCATTTTCAGCTGCTCAACACAAAAACCAATTAAAATAATTTAAAAGCAAACGCAAAAACGAGTTTTCTATCATCGTTTTTTAGTGCCGCTTAAAACTGTATCTATTAATCAGCAACGTTTTGTTTTCACGTGATGCTCACGTTGTGCCAAAAAGTAAAACAAAAACATATGTCACATGTTTTACAGTCCCAGACACACTGTGCAGCAAAGAGTGTAACAGTTCTTTACCCATTTATTTCTCAATGTCGTTGAACTGCTCTCTGACAATTGGTCTTATTAGTTTCTTATGCAGTTGAGCACATATGTATATGTTTGTGCATACTTCTGGTTTTAATGGATTCTCGAACGAACACTGAAACGAAAGAGAAAATAATAGAAATTGAATTAGGGCAACCTTTTTTGTGTTAGCGTTTATTAAACATTAATTGCTAAACATTGCACCACAAATACTCGAATACATTTTGAAACACATAGCTCTCAGTTATCAAACTGAAGTTGAAACTAAATCAACAACACGAAAATTGAATCGGTTAATCAGCTGATAATGTAAGCAATGTTACAATACAGTATATAATGCCTGTTCAATATACATCTATATACATACATACATATATATTTGTTTACATATGCAAGTAGCAATTAGTATGCAAATAAATTGTGTCAACATTTAACTATTGTGTGAAAAGTGCTTTTGTTTGCTTTCGTGTTTCAGTTACGCCCCTGATTTTGTTGACGAGAGTTTTCTAACACTTGTTGTGAATGCTCTCAAATAATACAAATTGATTATTTCTTCAAAATTTTTGTTATTTGGCAGTTGGCTACAGTCCATTTGTTGCGCTATCGCGTCTTTTATATCTAATCAATTTCGAGTGTACAAATGTCAAAAACAACACAAGATGCCGTCAGCCCACACTTAAAAGCCAAAAAAAATATAGAAAAATCTTGATCATATGGCTAAAACGCGAGTCAGCTGACCTTTCTTTCACAGAGGGGCGGGCGGCAACAGGTTTGTTCTGCTAGTAGTCAACTTTTTATTTTGAATTTTTATAAACGTGGCAGTATATACAAATGTACATACATGTGTATACATATATGTATATTCTTGACGTTCGATCGAGCCCCCAAAAAAGCAAAAGAAACTTATCGCGCTGATTGTATAAGCCACAAATACACATACACATACATACATAACATTTATATTCTTTTCGAATAGGTAGCTGTTTTCTACGCATTAGTTGTTTGCTACGCTGAATATAATATTCTCGTTATATGCCAAATAAAAAAGTCACGCGTTTGCTATTTATTTCAACACCACTGTTTTTGTGCTCTTTGGGCCGATAAAGCCGGTTGTTGGTTGAGCATTAAGAATACTCGAAACGAAAGAAAATATATGTATGTAATAGAGTTCAGGTTGTTTTGGCAAAATGTTTTCGCTGTTGTTATGCGCACACATATTTAAACTAACGTATATACATATATATAGACACAAATACACTTAAAATGAAGAGAGAGCATGCACAGAGAGTGAGAGAGATAGAGAGAGAAAGAGAGAGATAAATGAAAACAATAAGTATATTCGCTCTATAGTATAGAGTCTATACTGTGAATTGTGCAAATATTCCATTTTGTTAGGTTCATAATTGTTTACTTTGATTCCGACTTTATCAAGTTTCAAATTCACCACACAGACGCTGATGCTGCAAAATCTTTAAAGCTTAAAGAGCAGAACTTAAAGAACATAGCTTGAAGAGTTCATGCATTGTAAGCTTTTTTCATTTTAAGTCAGCTTAGATCTTTAAATTAAACCGCTTTAACGAAAGGAAAGTCTCAATCAACATAATATTGATATTTGTCAAAGCTTAAACTTCAACCTACTAGAATTTTTAAACTGGCAAATTTTATATTTACAGCTGATAAGATTATATATGTATGTACGGTTATAAGGTTGCTGCAATCGAATATTTATGAATTTCTTGTGACAAAGTTCAACGGATTCATGGCCAAGCTATCAAGATTAACGCTTGACAACCGCATTTAACAAGTTGAAAGTGTCTTGCTGCTTTTGTGTTTAGTGGGCTTGTCTATAGCTTATTTACCTTAAGTGAGAACGAATAGAAATGTTATGAAAAACGATTGTATAATTTTAAAAAGAAACCATATTAACGATAAGCAAGTGAAATTTAGATCGCACCGATAAGCAAGGAAGTTGCTGAGATATAAAAATACATGCGTCAGATAAGAAAGATAAGAAACAAAACGACTTGCACAATCGTTTCTTTTTTGTTTTTGTTGTGGAACGACATGGATTACATAAAGTATTTAACTGCAACAGACAGAAAATCCAACCTTTTCTCTTTTCATATAAATTGCGAAAGATTTTCAATGAAAAACAATGCTTGTATTCAGTTAAAGACACTTTTTTCCTTAAGTTTATATGTAAAACCCACGTTGGCATTCCTTTTGATAGGGTGAAATTCACGTGAGGACAGATGTTAGTTCAACTTTTCCTTTCATGAGGCAAAACAGAAAACCCGTGAACGTTTTCACGTATTTTTAGCCATATTGTGCAATTGGATTTGATCCAAAAATAAAAGCACGTCGAAATGCTTAGACAGGAGGAATGTACTTTTTATTTCTAAGTTATATGTATGCATAAGCATATAGTATTGTTTCAAGGTTTTTCTTTGGTGGCGCATACCTGTCGCATACGTAACGTGCTTTATTCATTGTTATGCAATTTTTTGCACAGGAATCCGTTTCTCGCTGGATGTGTCACGCGATGAAGTCAAAGCCCTGTCCGCTCTGATGACCTTCAAGTGTGCCTGCGTTGATGTGCCATTTGGTGGTGCCAAGGCTGGTCTAAAGATCAATCCCAAGGAGTACTCTGAGCATGAGCTTGAAAAGATCACACGTCGTTTCACCCTTGAGTTGGCCAAGAAGGGCTTTATTGGCCCCGGCGTTGATGTACCTGCTCCCGATATGGGCACTGGTGAGCGTGAGATGGCCTGGATTGCCGATACCTATTCGAAGACCATCGGTCATTTGGACATTAATGCACATGCTTGCGTAACCGGCAAACCCATCAACCAGGGCGGTATTCATGGACGTGTCTCGGCCACCGGACGCGGTGTCTTCCACGGTCTGGAGAACTTTATCAATGAGGCCAACTACATGAGCATGATTGGTTAGTTATAACAAGTTATGTTTCAAAAAAGCCTTGCCATAACAGAATTCCCCTCTCCACACAGGCACCACTCCCGGCTGGGGCGGCAAGACTTTCATTGTCCAGGGCTTCGGTAATGTCGGTCTGCACACTACCCGCTATCTGACCCGTGCTGGCGCCACCTGCGTCGGTGTGATTGAGCACGATGGTACTCTGTACAACCCAGAGGGTATTGATCCCAAATTGTTGGAGGATTACAAGAACGAGCACGGCACCATTGTCGGCTATCCCAATGCCAAGCCATACGAGGGTGAGAACCTGATGTTCGAGCCATGCGACATCTTCATTCCAGCTGCCGTTGAAAAGGTCATCAACAGCGAGAATGCCCACAGAATTCAATGCAAAGTGAGTGGAAGTATAGTATTAAATCGCACTATACCTTTATAGTATTTTAGCTATATTCTGACTGTTCATCTTTTTTTCTGTTAGATCATTGCTGAGGCTGCCAACGGTCCAACAACTCCTGCTGCCGATAAAATCCTTATTGATCGCAAAATTTTGGTCATCCCCGATCTGTACATCAATGCTGGTGGTGTCACTGTCTCATTCTTCGAGTGGCTCAAGAACCTGAACCATGTCTCATACGGTCGCCTGACCTTCAAATATGAGCGCGAGTCCAACTATCATCTGCTCGGTAAGTTGCTTAAAGTTTCTCTATCTATATACTTGGCATTTATAGATATACATGTATATCACTGGCTTGGACTATCAATTATGCCGTATCATTTACAATTCATAAAAGGGTGTATGGTTTCAAAATTGTGTACATATTATTATTTATAAGTATCAGTTGCAAAAAAGGAAATCTATTCAGAAAAGCTGCTGCTTTGTTAAGCATTTGCTCTTTCGGTTTGGTTTCAATATTATTTATTGGCTCGAATCATTAAAGTGCTCCTCAATATTACAACTATTATCAACAAACAACTCAAAAACAAAAAACAAAACCGTTATTTAATTATAATGCCATCTTAGTAATTCGTTGTTTATTCTATTTCTTCTTTTTTTCCGTTTCTCTATCACCAATGTAGACTCAGTCCAACAGTCAATTGAAAGAATTATTAACGACGGTACATTTATTATTAATTCTCTTGTTTTCTACCTACTACTACTCCCCTATAAAACAAACAAATTCCTTTTACTGTAACTCAATCACCTTGCATTGGTTCTTGTTTATCCTGTTTAAAGTCTTTCCAAATACTTGTGTTGTTTTTAGCTTTTACTCTTTTTTCCTTTTAATATGTACATGTATATATATTTTAAGTAAGCTTTATTATTATCCCATTCCATCCTTGCATTAGTCGAGCTAAAAGATCTACTAAGATGTCTATTACTATTTACAAATATATATGTATATTATGTCATTAACGAATAACACAACATCCAAACTAAATGCTCTAACTGTGAATCCATCAACATTTTAATCTAGCACTAAATGTAGTTTAATGTTGTCGAACCCATTATGTCCAGCATGTGGCTTAGTTAATTAATTGCTTTGTCTGTTTTTCTTATATCCTCTGCCTGATCACATTCTAGAATCCGTGCAAGAGTCCTTGGAGCGTCGCTTTGGACGTGTCGGTGGTCGCATTCCCGTCACACCCTCTGAGTCGTTCCAGAAGCGCATCTCTGGTGCATCGGAGAAGGATATTGTCCACTCCGGTTTGGATTACACCATGGAGCGTTCGGCGCGTGCCATCATGAAGACAGCAATGAAATACAACTTGGGCTTGGACCTGAGAACCGCTGCCTATGTCAACTCCATTGAGAAGATCTTTACCACATACCGTGACGCCGGTTTGGCCTTCTAAGCGCTTCTATATAAAGATGAACAAAAACTTAACTAGTTTATTATTCAAACAAACTCACAAGCAAATCATCTAATTGCATCCGCGCACCTTCGATTTTAGCAAACAAAAAAGAAATAGAAGTCACAAAAGCAAATTAATTTATGTTAGGCATCAAAGTTCTAATTTTAGCTCAAAGAAAATTTGTTTAACGTTTTTAAACTTCATTCGTGTGTGTTTTGTATTATGATGAAAAACAACATCAACTAAAAAGCGAGCTTCAATTGCTTTCAATATAAGTTTTGTTGATTTTCTGTAAGTTTTTAAGTTAAATGTGCGTAAAAGAAAAGCAATTGCATTTTTTTCAATTATTTATCGTAAATTTTATGAAACGCTCTGTTGCCGCAACTTTTAAAAGTAATCAAATATACACATAAACTATTAACATTATACAAAATGAATTTTTTAATTGTCAATTGTCGGTTGGCCACTACAATTATCACAACTGTTAATTTTAGTTAAAAGTTACGTATACATTGTATAAAATTGATTGGAATGTATGCAAACACTACGATGTATAAAAAAATATAAGGGGTCTATAATACTATAAGTACACTTTTATCGCAAAAAACTACGAATCAAAACGCAGGACAATACACCTGCTATAAAAATTGGAAGATTTCTTGATCCTAATACAAAATTTAATATCAAATCTGTTGACTTTTCTAATTAATATGTGCGTAATAACTGTGTGCTGTAATCGTCGCATCTTTAGCCAATATCATCCTCAGTTAAATCACCAAAGATTTGGGAAACAATTGCTGTTTCACATAATCATCAATCATTTCCGTAAGCAATTCTCGCGTCAGTTGTGGCTGCTGCAGCTCATAGCCAAAGTCTTTGAGTTTTGTATTATCCAAGTTTAGGTGCTTATGATGCAACTGCTCCTCGTCGAAATAGGGAGTCAGTGGAGTATTGTCAATGCCATTGTTTTGACAAATCTCGGCCCAGGGCGCCATGTGCTTATCGTTTATTTCGCCAACTGTGTCGCTTGGATAGAGCTTAACAACGCAATACATATTTAGTGACTAATTAAATGATGAGTCATGTATTAATATATTACCTTGGTCAAGTTGGACATAACAATGCCGAAATATTCCACATTTATTTGGAAAATATCCACTAGCAAATCGCTGATGCTGCCTTGCGTAGATGCTGAGTCATCCACAATATTGTAGACCTGTCCAGCCGTTTTTGGACTCTGAGCTAATTGCCAAATCGCTGCACATACATCGCTAATGTGCACCGTATTCAAGCGCATGGCATCGTTCCACAGTAGTTTCATTGTTTCCCCAAGGTATTTGTAAATGGCAGCGATTATAATGCGTGGCACTGTGGAGTTGTGTGTTGTATATTGTATATTGTAACATATATAAGTAATCAATTGTATGGATGTTAAATATTTATTCGTACTCACTTAAGTAACGCTTATCACCAACGCCGTAAACAATAGGCAGTCGCACTACCGTATAGCTGAGATTGTTAATTCGTGCTAGTTCCTTTTCTACTTTTAGCTTTTGTTTGGCCACACCCGTCCACGGCTCCAGTTTGCAGTCTTCTTTGAGTGGCGTCTTTTCGCTGCTGTTTACACAGCCCGAGCTGAGCTCTACATACCGCTTGGTCTGCTGATTGGCGGCCTCATTAGCACAGTTAATGCTCAGCTTATAGATACCCTCCTTGTAGACAGCATCGTCTTGATTGGCACGCGTCTCTGCAGCACAATTGATGACCACATCCCAGCCACGGTTCGTTGTTGGGTGTGGAGCAAATGCCAACTTGCATGAGGCTGCAAAATCAACAACAACATACAAAGGACATGTAAAAAACCTGTTTACCCTGTTTGTGTGTGTTTGTGCGTGAGTGGGTTGTATTATTCTTGTACTTACCGGCATTGATCAGATTTGCGCTACAAAACTCGACTTTATCATTTGCAAAGGCCTCCGCTTGTTGGTCATTCAGCCAGGCCATTTGTGGCGGCGTCTTATCAACAATGCGTATTTCCTGCGTCAACTCATTCTTCAGCAAGTAAGTCAGCAAGTTTCGTCCAATAAATCCACATCCTGTGCACAGATATACGGACGAGATAAGTCGTAGCGCTATCGCTTTGTTTGTTTCCCTTGCACTTGCATACACTTACCGCCCAAAATTAATACAGTCGGTTTCTCAGACATGACTGCAACGACGACGCCAAGCAACGAATGCGACGAATGACTAGACACTGCTGTTGTGCCGTTTCAAAACCTTTTGAATTATATATGTAAACGGGACGCGAATCAAATACAAAGACAAAGCGTCAGGGCTGACAAATTTTGTATTCATTCGGTTTAGGGAACTATTTGATGCCAATGTTATCGAACACGTGCCATCGATATTCCACTCAACAAGTGGCTGATGCATTTATTCAATAAATTTTATTGCCTTGCTAGTTGACCATTTTTCAAATAATGCACATAATTTACAATTTACACAAAATTATAGGTTTTATTGGCACATATAGAAGACGTTAGTTGAGTAAGAAATTAACAGGACCATAAATCGAATTTGGGTGCTCGAAATCCTCGAACAATTAAATCAGCCTGCCACCAGCTACTTGAATGCTCAGTATCTTTACTGCACACTTGCTCTTTGGGCTCGGTTGGTTCTAGACTCAAAATTGCCATATCTTCATATATGGTCAACTCCTTGCCGCATTGTGGACCCTTTAAATGTTGCAAATGTAAATGTACATTCTTACAACTTCGGGGCAACTGACTGACAACATCCTTTGGAAAAAGTTGTGTAGACTCAAATTGTTCTCCATGTTCCTCATTTGTCAGCAACTCCAAATCCAGAGACACATTGGTAGCTTTAAGCTCCTTTGACCAAAGTCCATAGAGCTCCTCGCAGGTAAGCAGACGAAGCAGTGTTTTGTTCATTTGCCCTTCCGGCATGTCATGAACACCGCCTTGGTATTTTGATATGGCCGTATGCGGTATGTGTATCGTATAGCATTCTGTAGGCATAAATCTATTGCTGCCAAATAGAAATCGCAAACTCTTGACTCCTTTGTTACTTCTAAACGCATTTCGTATAAGCTGAAACATAAAACAAATAATTATATATAACTATTCACTTATTATAACTCACTTCTCTCATATTGCTTATGGCCTCCTTGGTTTCTTTAGCTAGGGAACGTTGCTTTTTAAGTTGAAAATGCCTTAAGGATTCTTCAGTCTGTTGTGTGTTATCAGTCTCATCCCATTTCTCTACATAATATTTGTATGTCTTATATACGAATGGAATTTGACTGCGATGATATAGCAGAAAGTCAAAGATGCCATTTACAATCTCAGCGGTGACTCCCACTGTCAAAACATCAACGTCTTGTAGTTGAATCTCTACGTTTTTCTGGCTTTGTGCCATTTTTATAAATTGTTTACAATTTGGCGGGTTTTAGTTTCAACAATCAACAAACAAGAGTTGTTTGTGTTAGTGGAATGGGAGCACAACAAATGCATAGTTCAGCTTCACACTAGTTCACAGAACATGCAAACAACCAAAACATCGATTTGAATCCAAAAAACTAACTTATCGATGATAAGCCAAAATGATTATAAATTAAATAGTTAACTTGTAACAAAAATATGGAAATGTTTGCTGTTTATTATTAAAGTCTTATTTTTATTTATTTGTATATTTCTAAAAAACATTAAGGGTCAGTTAAATATTCTTATTTATGTTCGAGTACATGTGTTTTTGTGGAAGCATATAATTTTTTCAAGTGCATAATTTAAGCTACTTAATTTTTATAATTTAAGTTATATTCTTGATTTCAATACTAGTGGGAAACATTGGGCAGGTAATGCTAAACTAGCAGGAAAAATCTTCATATTCGATACGTCTGAACTGCTTACACTATAACGCAGTAAAATATTAGACAGCAAAATAAAACCAAATCCGCGGACCAAATTTTGACCAATGCACGTACGTTTTCCTATACTGAATGGTAAGAAATGTGGAAGGTTTTTTCTCAATTGAAACTTGATCGACTCACGAGTTCCGTGTAAGCCTGGGTCATTATTGGTTTTTGGACTTTTATAGTTTAATACAAATTCGTTATTTTGTTCAAATTCTATACCTGAGTCAGAACCGTCAGAGATTTTTCTTTTATCCTTAACTAATGGTTTTTTAGACAGGGTTTTACATTTTTCTTCCAAAAATCTTTCTGGGCAAAACCTATCAGGGTTTTTCCAATATTCTTGGCTCATATTTAGTACATAATTATTAATAAACACAATAGTACCCTTAGTAACTCCAAAACCTGAAACCACACTATCTTCAGAAGCTACATGAGGTACAATAGGGGACGATGAGTAGCGTAGAACTTCATAAATTGTTGCCATAGTGTAGGACATTTCCTCCATATCTTCTAAAGTTATAGCCCGCTTACCATTGTCCGATATTGCATCTATTTCATTTTGAATATTTCTTGCAATAGCCGGGTTTTTAGCAATATAGGCTAAAGCAAGCATTATCAGATTTCCAACCGCTGAATGGCCACCAATAAAGTCTTCCAGCATAAATATAATCGTATTACGGCACATATTTTCGTTTTCTTTTAAGCTCTTCAAAAGGGCATCTGTGAAGTCCTTGTCGGGTTCGTCAAGATCAACATTAAGCTCCCGTTGATCAATAATACGTTCCAAAATAAATTTGCGTATTGATGTTGACCAATATGCGATGCGTGATGTGTGTTTCTTGTAGAATGGTGCAAGCCATGGTAGGAAATCCAATGGATGTCCTTGGTTAATTTCCCAGAATATTTCGTCAAAAAACCGGACAATTCGTTGAAAATCTTTGTCATCATAATCAAAACGCATTGAGCACATATACTGAATAAACATGTTTGCACATGCTGCGTTTAAAATAGGCTTTAAATCAATCGGTTGACCAGGCACAATTACCTTATGCAGTTGTTCCATTAAAATGCCGATCTCATCACAACCAATACACGAAATTTTTGTGAAATATGATGACGCTTCACGCGGGGAGCAATGCCGACGGGCTAAATTTCGACGTTTTTGTTGCAGTTGCGACCAATCGCACAGAGCCAAAGAGTTATTGCGATCACCTCCAAATAGTTTGTGGTAGCGTAGAAAATCTGGGCGACTGCCGAAAAATTTGCCATTCTTGTTTAGAACTTCTCGAATAAGATCCAAGTTATTGACGACCAAGCAGCGTGTGTGTCCAAAAGTTAGGGAGTAGATGTCCCCATATTTTTCTATTAATGTTCCAAATCCCTGAAATGGATTGTCAAACCTTCCAATTATATCCAAGTTTCCAATAATAGGCCAAGGATTTGGCCCAGGAGCTTGAACAAATTTACATTTGACTTTTTCGCTTGTCAAAGTTGAAATTTCCACAACAGCTTTGCGTTTGCATTTAATAATGATTAACAAATACGACGAGCCAACAACTATTAATAAAATTGCGACGATCAAATAGAGTATTACGAATATCATTTTTAAAATCGAGCAAACCATAAACTGATTTAACCGAAATAAGTGTTACTTATTTCTACTTGCTGTTGCTAAATTAATCCACTGGCTGCTTCTGCAGGCAACCGTAAGAAACTAAAAGAAAAAATTAAAGGTTGGTAAACTGCAGGTGCATACAAGAACAACTAGCATACATACATACATATGTATGTGTGTTTTTGCTTGCAAGCGAATAACAGAAAGCCGATCGCTTATAAATGTTAATGTTTAAATACTTCCTTAAGTTTTATGCTTGTTTTATTCGCACTTGGTATTTACGTAGATGGTGATTATTATTTTTCAACTTTTCTATCACTGATCTGTCTTCTTATATTGTGCTTCGTCTAATGGTGAATATGTTGAGTAAAAACAGTTATTTTATTTTTCTATAAAAATTACATTCCTGTAACAAAGTTCTGTTAAATATAAGGCCATGTTAGTTCGATTATGCTTTCTACCGCTCCCAGCTAGATTTGCATAATTTTAATTTAATTTAATTTTTAAGCAAAATACTATTAAAATTTCTTTCTGGTTTGAACGAAATAAATAAAATGGTTTTTTCAGTAGGATTAGTTTGATTGGTTAATGGTTTTTTTTATCTCTGAGCTATTAAAGTAACAAAAACAAGAGTAAAATTTGTATTATTATTGTATTGTATTATTCATAAAATGAACAAAAATATTATACCAATTTTTTTTTATCATGTTAATTTTAAAATATTATAACGCGCCATTTGTTCGATTGAAAACATCATTTTAATAGCAGCCCTGCTTTTTACAGTGTGTACACACTGACAAAAAGGCCGCACCCAACTTCACGTCAGTTATGACTGGTAAAAATCTGTTTGGGTTGCCTACTAAGTAAATTCATTCCTGTCAGAAAATATTAAAATAAAATCGCAAAATGGTAAATTGCTCATCCAGAGTCTATTGCTTTGTAAGTACTATAATAACTTGCTTGCGTATTTCAGGGCCAAAACCAATCGGCACAGGGGGGTGCTGGAGACAAAAAGGATGACAAAGACAAAAAGAAGAAGTACGAGCCACCAATTCCGACTCGTGTTGGTAAAAAGAAGCGTCGCGCAAAGGGTCCAGATGCGGCCATGAAACTGCCACAAGTGACGCCCCATACGCGCTGTCGCCTAAAGTTGCTCAAATTGGAGCGCATCAAGGATTATCTAATGATGGAGGATGAATTTATCCGCAATCAAGAGCGCCTTAAGCCTCAAGATGAGAAAAACGAGGAGGAACGCTCAAAGGTAGACGACTTGCGCGGCACACCAATGTCTGTGGGCAACTTGGAGGAGATTATCGATGACAATCATGCGATTGTATCGACATCTGTCGGCTCTGAGCACTACGTCAGCATTCTGTCATTTGTCGACAAGGATCAACTGGAGCCTGGTTGCTCCGTTCTCTTGAACCACAAGGTTCACGCGGTTGTGGGTGTTCTAAGCGACGATACAGATCCCATGGTCACAGTGATGAAGCTAGAGAAAGCGCCACAAGAAACATACGCGGATATTGGTGGCTTGGACACCCAGATCCAGGAGATCAAAGAGTCTGTTGAGCTTCCACTCACGCATCCCGAATACTACGAGGAAATGGGCATCAAGCCACCAAAGGGTGTAATTCTCTATGGTCCTCCCGGCACAGGCAAGACCCTTCTCGCCAAGGCCGTCGCCAATCAGACCTCAGCGACTTTCTTGCGTGTTGTTGGCTCTGAATTGATACAAAAGTACTTGGGCGATGGCCCCAAGCTAGTGCGAGAGCTATTCCGCGTTGCCGAAGAGCATGCTCCATCCATTGTTTTCATCGATGAAATCGACGCCGTGGGCACAAAGCGTTACGACTCCAATTCGGGTGGCGAACGTGAAATTCAGCGCACCATGTTGGAGCTGCTCAATCAGCTCGATGGTTTTGATTCCCGTGGTGATGTTAAAGTAATCATGGCAACGAATCGTATTGAAACTTTAGATCCGGCACTTATACGGCCTGGACGTATTGATCGTAAGATCGAGTTTCCACTGCCGGATGAGAAAACCAAGCGACGCATTTTCACCATTCACACTTCTCGCATGACCCTTTCCGACGATGTGAATCTGAATGAGCTGATTATGGCTAAGGACGACCTATCGGGCGCTGACATCAAGGCCATTTGCACTGAGGCAGGCCTAATGGCGCTGCGCGAGCGTCGCATGAAGGTCACCAACGAGGACTTTAAGAAATCAAAGGAGAGCGTCCTGTACCGCAAGAAGGAGGGCACGCCCGAGGGATTGTATTTATAAGTCAATCAATTTTTCAGTTAACACATATAATAATTCCTAATCACAAAAAAAAACACGCATTAAACCAGGTTAATACTAAAATCAATTCGCTTGTGATTTAAATAAATCTGTGGTTGTATGCAGGATTTTGGCTGAGTGTTCTAATAAATCGTCTATATAGGCCGTTTGCTTTTCTGATACAACGCTGGGCGGTTCATTTTGGTGTTCCACATACTTAAAGTGGGTTTTATCTGTAGCATTGGCCAGTTTCATATTCTGATAAGCAATACGATCTTTTGTCAAATTGTCGGCAACCTCGGCATCTTGCATTGCATCATAAAATGCCTGGAATTTGGCAATCTCTATGCCTGTCCTTAAGCCGTCAATGTAGCCCTGATCAAAGCTCGATTGAAATACCTCTTCCTGTCCATCGACGATTCCGTCAGCATAACTAATCTGTAGAGAATTATAAAAGTGTGTTCGTTATTCGAATATCAAATCTAAATGCTCTTTAACAGTCGATTTTATTTAACAGTGAATTTTCAGATCTACCGAACTGTTAACAGATTTCACCACATTGAACAGACAGCGTGCGGCACACAGTCAAGGAATTTAGTTCTTATTTAAAGTTTGCTTTTGATATACTTTAGCTACTTTTTCCTGTATTCTCTGCTGAGTAGTTGTGTTGACAGTCTTAAAATCAGCTTCATCATCAGAGCTGTGTGCTTCTGACATTGTTTGTACAAAAACAAAGTAAACTAACAAAACTCTGCACCAGCAGAAGTATATTTCGTCAATAAGGCCTGTACGCAGTAGGCCCGTACAGCGTACGGACTGAAAAACTTCATATAAAAAAAATGGTCTCGTACAGCGTACGGCTCGTAATAACATAACGCAGTACGCAGCACTGTTAGTTACGGGCCGTAAGGCAGTGTTGAACAATGAAAATGTTAAAATGTTATTGCTGCCGTAAATAGCTGTCTGCACCTATTTACGGAAGCGAAAAGTTTAAAAAAATGTCAACACGGAAGAGCCGCTTCGAATTTCGAAGAAGAGAGCGAGAAAATTGCGCTTATTAAGGCAATGGAGTGTCGGCCAGTCCTCTGGGATCTAACCAACAAGTCGCACTCAAATAATATTTTAGTAAAAAGCGCATGGGACGAAATTGGCACCCGAATTGGGAAAAGATGGCAAGTAATATTATATTAATAATAATTATATTAATTAATAATATTAAAAATATATTCGTATTTTCATTGCAGTACGTGAACATAGCGCCAAAAGTGGGAGTGCTGGAGGCAGTGCCCTGAGTGCCCCAAAAATATGTAATTGGGATTTGGCGGCGTACAATTCGAATGTAAACAAGCAACGAAACACAGTTGCTTTCCGATTTATTAAGAGAAAGTATTTGACCAACCGCCACAATATGTGAATTTTTCAACACTTGTCGTTACTGTCAGTAAAGTTTGTGTATTACGGTCCGTACGCTGTACGGGCCTTCTGCGTACAGGCCTATAGAAAACAAATCCATTCGCGTGTTTACGTTGTCAATAACTTAGCAGTGCCTAAAAGGAATTGCTTTTAACAAACAGTGTTGCACCACGCCTACAAAAGTTGCGCTTGAAATAAATTTAAATTTGTCGTTGCAGATTACACAATGGCAGCTAATGAGGTTGCTGAGCTCCTTCTCGCAATTATACAGGGAGTTCCCGGTGGCGCCGACAAATGATGATCTTACAAAAGCATTATCCGATATGCCGGCTGCTTCACGGGTTGAAGGTCTCAACGTTTTATTGAAACAGGGCGGCATAGAAGTTTTAAAAAAAGGGGAAAAGCTTATTTATCGGGCCAAAGATCCCCAAAAAAAGAGTGCATTGCCCAAAGATGCAGATAACGAAGAGAAAATCGTCTACAGCATAGTGGAAGAGGGCGGCAATAAAGGCATTTGGATACGTGATATACGGATTAAATCCAATTTAAACATGACCCAATTAAACAAAATCTTAAAGAATTTGGAAACAAAAAAACTCATCAAAGCCGTTAAGTCAGTCAATGTAAGTTACAGATATATTAAAGCTTCGCAGTTCATATAATTTTATTTTGTGCAAATAGGCTAGCAAGAAAAAAGTCTACATGCTGTACAATATGGAGGCAGATAGATCCGTAACAGGTGGAGCTTGGTATCAGGATCAGGACTTTGAAGTAGAATTTGTTGATGTCCTCAATCAGCAATGCTTGCGCTTTCTCCAATTGAAACGCGAAAGTGCCGAGAAGAAACGCGAAGGCCCATTAGCGTTTAAGCAAATGTCCTGTTGCACCGTTAAGGAAGTGCACAAGTTTATTTCAGACTTGGGAATAAGTAAAGTCAGTCTAGATGAAGATGATTTAGAAACCATTCTTAAAACCGTGGTGTATGATGGCAATGCAGAACGCGTTTTACAGTCTGATGGATCATACGTTTATCGTGCCGTTAACTTACCTCTCCCAGCACCCGGATTGGTTCAAATGCCATGTGGTATTTGCCCTGTAATCAAGAATTGCTCCAACTGTGGCGACGTAACCGCTATTAATTGTCAATACATGAATGATTGGTTAGATTAAAGAAACTATTATAAAAATGTATTTTGTATTATACTTAGCACTAAATAACTTTTAAATTTTTGCTATATTTAAATTTTAATCTGAACGCTCATAAAAAACCATTTATCGATTAATCGCAAGTCCGATAAGAATTTTTACGCTTTGCATATAGTATAAATACGTGGCTGACGATACTGTGTTTGTCTCGACAAAGTATTCCGACAAAAGCTAAGCACAAAATAAAAATTAATTAATGTTTACGCACTCGAACAAAATATGTGATAGTTTTTTGTACCGACACTGAATAAAAAACGACTGCAGCAAAAGCAATAAAAAATTGAACAAAGAAATGGGACTTTGCAAGTGTCCAAAACGATTGGTGACAAACCAATTTTGTTTTGAGCATAGAGTCAATGTCTGTGAACACTGTATGGTTCAAAGCCATCCGAAGGTAAGTGGGCAAAGTGGATATGGATTTTAATTTTTTAATAACCAACTTGTTTTTAGTGTATAGTGCAATCGTATCTACAATGGCTACGTGATAGCGACTATATATCCAATTGCACGCTGTGCGGCACATCCCTAGAGCAGGGGGAATGTGTGCGCCTTGTCTGCTATCGTAAGTTTATACAAATATCTAACAACACCACCCTCAACCTTCTTGTTACTCTCCAGATGTTTATCACTGGGACTGCTTGAATGCACGTCAAGCCGGTTTACCTGCCAACACAGCGCCAAGTGGCCACCAGTGCCCCACTTGCAGTGTGGAAATATTTCCCACTTCGAATCTGGTCTCACCCATTGCAGATGCACTTAAAAACTATCTGGCAGCAGTAAACTGGGGTCGCAATGGGCTGGGTCTTGCTTTGGTAAATGCATCTATATAAAACCATTTGTTGACTTTGTAATGACAATTTTGTCTTGCAGCTACCAGATGAACAAAACAATAGCTTAAAGGCAATACCTGTTGGCAGCCAGGCAGCAGTTAGCAATATAACCAAAGTGCATCATCATTCCGCTGGCGAACGCGAGCGTATAAAACCGAATGGAGGGATTGACAGCTCCAGTCCACATTCCGTGCTGCTAATGGATGCATTTAATCCGCCTAGCTCGGGTGATTTACATGGTATTATATAATCTCTTATGTGTATTCTATATTATTTTCATAAACTTCATTGATTTTTTAAAGGTACCAGCAGTCGACGTCCTCTGCTGCCGCGTCAGTCGCCAATTGGTGGTACGGATCGGGATGACAATAAATACCAGCGCCGTTCACCGGCTGAGCTCTTCGCGCGTTGGACTCGTCGCTTTTATGCACCATCATCGCGTCCACCTTGGCGTCGCACCTGGTTTTTGGTACTCAGCGGCATTTTGGCTTTTATCATGTTTGTTTACTTGATGGCGCTGCTGGGACGGGGCAGCGGCAACGATGGTGTGGATGATAGCTGGAATAATCCGAACCCCAATCAAAATCATTACGAATAAGAAGTGCGTGTACTGTGCAATGTTTGCCGCAAGGCCTTTCCTTCTGTTTAAATCAAAACTTATTTATATAACCTTAATATTGCAAACAACATTTAACACAAAACTATTCCAAACTCATTTTAATCAACATGAGGTTTAAGTTTATGTACACCGCTCGTTTTAGGCGATTCGGTCTTTTTGCGTTTGGGCGCATCAAGGACCTCGTCATATTCGTGAAGTTTCTTTGCCAGGAAGTACATCTCCGCCAGTGCTATGATGAGCGCTACAATGACGCCCAACAGAATACGAAATCCAAACGGCAGTGGTCCAACCATAAGGTTGACACCAAAGAATCCAAATGTAAATCCAGCTGCTACCGAAAAAATAAACTGAGCGACGGCAATGATTTGTTTGTTAAGGCTTTTCACTGCAAAATAGTTTGGGATTTAAAATTTGAAGTCAAAAATAAAGAAAGAGACTAACATTGATAGGCGATTGTATCCTCGGGTATGTTTTTGAGGCTCGCATCAACATTCTTAGTCATCTTGTGATATTCACGGTTCTGTTGCTCATCGCGTAATCGTTGGCAACGCGCCTCTAGCTCGGCATTACGCGGTTTATATTCATTCTCAGGCAATATGAGCTCACAGCTGTCAAGTATCTCATAAAGAAATACATTAACTTTATTCTCTTGACGCAGAACTGTTAACGTATCCCGCAGCCAGTGAACATCGGTTAAATATATAAAATTGCCCTTAACAGGCTTTTGATCCTCCTGGTCATCCTCTTCCTTAACATCTTTTATTTCAGATGTAAGAGGTACATCGGGAATATCTGCCGTTAATTTTGCCAGCAGCTTAGTATCAATTGTGGGCCGCTTATAAACTAACTTGTTTTCATTCAATATTTTAGTATAAGTGGGTAAAGTGTAACCGTTATCCTTAAGAACTTTGGCGAAGTTCGCTGGCAGCTCCTTAAAATATTCCTTATGTTCATCGAGCAATTCTAACAACTTCTTAGATGGCCGAATTCGCACACGAGTGTCGACAATTGTTGATTTCAGCATGACGAGAATTTTTGTTTTCTTTATTTAGGTATATTAAGCTTTCGCTGTAGATCTGAGTAGAATTCAGCGATTTCTTCCTCCTTTTCCTCAAATGAGTTGTCAAGACGTTGAAACTCGTGCTGCAAATTGCTTAAAAATTCTGCTTTGCGCTGTTCACGTGCTCGGCGAGCCTCCTGCAATTCGGCGCTAGGCTATTTACCATATCATCATAACGCACGAATTAGTAGTAATTTTGTTTTTTATTGTAAGTCAACTTACTTTTCGCTCAACTTGAGCTTTTTCCAGCAACGCTTCGACGCCGCTCAACAAATCGTTAACACCCGTAGCTAGTTGGGTAAGGCTCTCGCTACCTGATGAAACACAACGCTCGGATAAATCGTATTTTAGCGAACCTATTATTTCGGTGACCTGGAAAAGATTATCAACTTCGCTGTCGTTGCGTTTTGTTTCAAAATTGTCAAGCAATAATTCAATTTCGCCGTTGACAAATACGCGATGGTCTAAAACGCGGTGCGGCACTTTATAGAGCTCTGTAACAATATCGAATAGCATATATGATTTTAAACCATTGTACCCAAAAACGTACCTCGTCCAACTTGGCTTATCATTATTTTTCTACACAAACACCCTTTTTTTTGCTTCTGTGTCACATGAGTTAAGTCAACGATAAGCAATAACGCACAATCGATAAGCATTAACGATTCATGTTTGGGCGATATCAGTGGGATTCCCGAGTGATATTTACATTTTATTGACATAACAATCGAATATCAAATCCTCCCTGTAAAAAAACGATATATCGAGTATGATGCTTATCGATATTGACTCAGGAGACGACGTGCAAAACCTCGCGAACTTATTTAATTGCCATTTACCTAAATTTATTAGACATTCCCAGCATGAGTGAAGAATTTAAATTGCCGAAAAGATCACGAAAGCGTACGCGTGATGTGAAGCGAAAAGCCCGTCCCGAGCTAGACGGAGAGACCGCATGGGTGGCAATGCGCTATTTTGAAAAATTTGACTCATTTTGGGACTTTACGGATAACCTGGAAAGAATTGACGATGCAACAGTAACATGTGATGAATTCATTGAACGCTTTGAGCGTCCCTATTTGCCCGTGATAATAGCTGGCTGTGCCGATAGCTGGCTGGCCCAGGAGAAGTGGACCATGTCCCGCTTGGCCAAGAAGTATCGCAACCAGAAGTTTAAGTGCGGCGAGGATAACGAGGGATACAGTGTCAAGATGAAAATGAAGTACTATGTGGAGTACATGCAAGGGACACGCGACGATAGTCCGCTATACATATTCGATAGCAGCTTTGGTGAGCACCATCGCCGGCGCAAGCTGCTTGAGGATTATATAGTGCCCAAATACTTTCGCGATGATCTCTTCAAGTACTGTGGAGAGGAGCGCCGACCACCATATCGCTGGTTTGTGATGGGTCCAGCACGATCTGGGACTGGAATTCACATAGATCCGCTAGGGACTAGTGCCTGGAATACGATAATACGCGGCCACAAGCGCTGGTGCTTGTTTCCCACTCATACGCCCAAGGATCTACTTAAGGTCACTAGCGCAATGGGTGGGAAGCAGCGCGACGAGGCCATTACCTGGTTTAGCACCATATATCCGCGCACCCAATTGCCATCTTGGCCACAAGAGTACAAACCCATCGAGGTGCTTCAGTGTGCTGGCGAGACGGTCTTTGTGCCGGGTGGATGGTGGCACGTGGTGATTAATTTGGACGACACTATCGCAATAACGCAAAACTTTTGCAGTGTTACTAACTTCCCTTGCGTGTGGCACAAGACTGTGCGCGGTCGACCGAAGTTGTCGCGCAAATGGCTGCGAGTGCTGCGTGAAGAGCATCCTGAGTTGGCCCAAATAGCCGAAAGTATTAATATTAACGAGAGCACAGGATTCGCCTCTGACAGCTCAAGCAATTCCAGCTCGTCGTCATCGTCTAGCAGTTCCTCATCATCGGAGAGCGATGCAGACGCCAATTCAAATACAGATAGCGGTCAGGAAAGCCTAACGGCCAAAAAAAAGAAAAAGCGACGCACAGCCGGCGGCGGTAACGCCAGCGGGGAGAATAGCACAACGATGGTCTCCACACGTTCTTGATGTCGGCCTAAAGCCAAAAGAAATGGCATGCTCCTCAGATTGTTTCATCGCCAACTGTTGTTCTGTCGTCGTTTGTCGCGACGAAAGCGTACGTCCAGTCGCACACAGCGTAAATCCTGATCCTGCTGCTTATTTTTCATGTTTAGTAATATTTTTCTACATAGTCAAGTAATAAATGATTGCTGTAAGATAAAAGTGTTAAGAGTTATAACTATCCATGGCGGGAGAAAGCCATTGACTTGACTTAGATTCAAATTGACGCGCTAAGGATAGTTATAAATTTTACAACACAAATAAGTTCAATATATTTGTAATAAAATAAAATAAACGTTATGCATTTTATTGCTGAGGACATGAACATCAACTTTTTGCTTACCAAAGTTTAAATGAGTATAAAATATTTGGCGATGTAGTTTTCCTTCATATTTTCTGCCAAAACTCAAATTATTTTTATATAAAAGTTGTTCAACTTTTTTTTTAATGGTGAATCTGCGTTGTGTATAAACTGTCATGCTTTGTAAGAGAAAAAATACGAATGGACTGCGCATTAGACAAAAAAAAAAAAACAAAACACTTGACAGACAATTTAAAATATTTAAATAATAAAATTTATTTATGGAACACAAGCAAGCACATGTCCTTCAAAAAAATCACCATTAATTCGCTACAATTTATTTTTCGTACATTATTAATTTTAAAAGCTTTTTCCCACGCGCTACTAAACTTTTCCCGTTTATTTTGTTGTTGTTGGTTTGTATGAGAGTTTTTGAAATTTAATTTTTTTAAAAAATTTTAATTTTATTTAATTTAGTTTCTTCTGTTTTCATTTATATTTTATTGTTGTTTATCATTGTGTATACATCGGAAAATTGCGCTCGCAGCTTCATTTTGCTTAGTTTCGGTTTTACTGTTTTGTATTTGTCCATTCTGAATTTGCTTAAGCCATATTTTCAGTTTTGTGGTTTGTTTATGTTGTTGTTTTTGTTGAATTGTGTTTGTTATTGTTGTTGTGTTTATGTGTTATTCATGCCTTAATCAATATACTGCGCTAACCAGCGGAATCCCTCGCCATAGCCCTGTCGCTTCAGCACGGAGCACATGAACAATTCCAATGGGCGACCTGGCAAATCGGAGCGTGCAACTTTGCCCTGCAGAATACAAATAACAATGAATAAATGTATAAATTTAAGCAGGAAATTAAAGCGCATACCTTTCCGGTCGTTAACTGATACAGTCCAAACATATTTCTCAGCTCATCTTCGCTGGCCGCACCGGGCTTATCAATTTTGTTGCCCAATATGAGCACGGGGCAGTTGGAAAGTGCCTCATCTGTGAGCAGCGAATCCAGTTCGTTTTTGCTCTCCTGGAAGCGACCGCGATCCCAAGCGTCTATCAAGAAAACGATGGCATCCACGGCTGGGAAGTAATCCTTCCAGACACGACGTGCTGCAAAGACGCATACAAATATCAACGTTAGCGTTTTTCGTTAACAATAGTCTTATCTAAAGATTCCAATATAATAATTCATGTATTAATCATACGCAAACAAGCCGCCTAATTTTAATCAGGCACGACATTGATATCATGACAACTTAGCGACTCACTCAAACCAAACCAAACACTGCTCTGATTCTGCTCTGCTCGAAAATCGAGCGTAACGCTGGCAAAGCTACTTGATATATACGTGAGCAACGTCTCGCTGCTTGCTTATCAATAAAAGCACATACATATTATATACTTAAACTAGTTTATCAACATACATACATAGACAGTTCGCGCCATCTCACGCTTATAATTACATTATAGTAAAGGCGCATATAAATTAGCTGTTTTCTTACATACATACTATTTATTCAAAA
This sequence comes from Scaptomyza polygonia, assembly GCA_035044585.1. NCBI lineage: Eukaryota > Metazoa > Arthropoda > Insecta > Diptera > Drosophilidae > Scaptomyza > Scaptomyza polygonia. Next base: position 6,237,366 of record JAWNNU010000151.1, on the reverse strand, counting down.
GTGTTTGCACTTTAATTTGTTGTCTATCTAGACAGCCTGCTTAATGAGCGTATTTTATAGCATTTATTTCACGCACAGTGGTTATCAATTGATTGAAATACATAAAATTCAATAAAAAAATGTGAAACTTTGTGATGTTCGTTGTTGTAATTAAAAGTTTCATTTCATATATTGTTAGCAGCAAAAGTTTAGCATGACCTTTACCATCTTTCTAAAGGACAGCATGTCGCAATTTCGTTAGTAGATTAAAAAATTCAAGAACAGGAGATACACTTTGAATGGTTTCAAAGATAAAAGTTGGTATATAACGAAATAAAAAACATAATATTAAATAAAAAAAATATTTGTTTTGTTGAGTAAAATGTTATCTTAATAGATTAAACTTACATAACCGAATGTTAGCTTTGCGATATATATGACCACTGCAATTATATTGAGAGCTCTGTGTTGTTGTTGTTTTTTGATATCACTGTGAAGAGTGATTGCAACAAATGACAAAAAAAAAATTACTATTCGTTTACATGACAATTGGCTTGTACATTGGTATGTTATTTTGTTGTATGGGTGACCTGGTGTGCTAAATTTTACGATGATTTTTGTTATTTTTATTGCTGTGTCTTCTTTGTGCTCTTGTGTATGCATTGATCTATATTTAGATTGAAAGCTGCACGTTTCAATATGCGCAATATTTATGATTTTCATAACAGCACAAAACACTTTGTCTTAACTTACCCTGAGTGTGTCCACCCAAGTCGAATGTAGTGAAACGCATATTGCCGATGGACAGCTCCTCGGAAGCTAAGCAGAAATGAAGAAATACGTTAAATACGATTTCTAGCCAATGCATCAGATGTATTCACTTACTTGGATGCAGTGTGGGCACATGCTGCGCTAGTTTATCATCTTTGAGCATATGCAATAATGTGGTTTTACCAGCATTATCCAAGCCAAGGAACAATAATTTGCCGGACTTTTTCCATAGACCTAAGCAGTTATTAAATACATATTATATTCAAATAATTATATAATAATACAATTTTAAGTGATCGCTAGATCGTAGCGTTTGCCATTCAATGCCATATGCTTAAGGTCAAGTTGCAAGTCAGTTCCGACTTGACTGAAGCGTCATTAATTAAACAAATCCAACAGCTTCTCTAAACACATACACATAAGAGGCCCGCATACAACACGAAAGATTTAATTTTCTTTTGTTGTCGCTGTTGCTTATTTCTGCTTCTTATATTTGGCTGTTTGTTGGCAAACGCTCAAGAAATGCGCCCATGTAGCAATGTCAAATTCTATTTTTTTGACCAGACGCTTACCTAAGTATCCGAGAACACCCGTAAACCAGTCCCAAATGAACATCTTGGCTTGTGCTGTGGTTTCCTGCGGGCGTGAATTTCAATTAGCAAAGGCTATGTGTGTGTGGGGGGAAAAGAGTTCGGTGCTATGCTGTAAGAAGAAAAACAAAACAAAGAAGAAAAACAGACAATGAGGAAATGGGTACAAGTTCACAATGTTAACACCACGGACGCGCGGCTCTGTTTTGTTATTGATAATCAATTTTTCTAGTTAGCGTAACCCAATTAAAAAAATACGGATCAAGCAGCCTTGACATAAATACTAGGGAAATACTGACGCGGTACATAGAGGAAGTAAACTTTTAAGCGTACGTAATAAGGTTCGAAACCTGTTTTAATTCTTTGTCAAGCTCTCCGAACTATACTTTCTTTCTATGCGTGTGCATGTGTGTGTGAACGTTTGAGTGTGTAAGAGAACACGGCTTTTGTATGCGTATGTGTGTACGTGGTTAACACGCATAGTACATTTAAATGTTCATAAAATTTTGGCTGAGTTTCGTAATGTCGCACTTTGGAGCTACGCATACTATGCGCCCCACAATCACATCAAAATTGCCGCACCCTTGCTCTCGCGTCGCACCACTTATTGGACGGGGTTTATATGTATAAAAAAACAGCAGACATGACAATCTGATTTTGCACTACGTGGACACACATTTAAAGTTGCTCATTTTCAGTAATTTAATTGCATGCTGCTCTATTTTTCGCTCCACAGATGTACTGATAATGAAGCTATGTATTGTGGTGGACACTGTGTATATGTATAAAATGCATATTTCGTTTATTATTTGCGAGTTATTATTATTTATTACTTTTTCTGCACACGTTGTATCGAATCGTTCGGAATAAGTTCAATCGAACGACTCACTAAACTGAATGAACGATAGACGCTTCTGCAATTCGATAATAACTGGAAATCTTTAATTATAACAGTTTTCTCTCCTGTTATTAACAGCGACTCGACATTTATTCATAAATTGTGCATTCATGAGACATATTGGAAGAAAGAAAGTGTCGTTATTGCAACAAGCTCATTATATGCAATAACAATAACAGTTAAGCTTTTGTTTGGCATTTTTATTCGGTTTATTTGAACTCTTAGTTTTCGATACGTATCGTATGTCTGCTAGTCGATATATTAAAATTAGCAACTTTAGCTACCGTTCATTGAACTTACAGCGGAACTTGCAGCGAACCTACGGAACTAGTAGGTTGCGCTTTACAGCACTGATAAAAGGCGCGCAAAAACTACTTGCTTCAAATATGAAATCCTTGCAAAGTTTAAGTTTATTTAAAATTTCTTTCAACTGTGATATTTATTAAAAGTGAATTATTTTAATTTACGTTCAGTAACGTATTCAATTACAATTTGTTTTAATTCAAACGCTTTTAATTTTTGTCAAGCTCTAGTCAAGTTTTTGCATCTTCTGCAAAGTAATATCCTCCACCTGCACTCCGTCGGGCGTGTCGAGGGCATAGAGGACTGCCTTGGCCACATCGCCTGCCTTTAGTTTGGGCAATTCATCGACAGCCTGTGAGTAAACATTCAGTAAATCGGTGTCTACCAGTCCCGGACAGATGCTCTGCGATGCGGGCGAAAAAGAAGACGCGTCACAATTGTTTGCACTTGCAAATGTAGGGGTGCCCCTCTAGCCCATCATACAAAAATTGGGTGCAATGTATGCATTGCATTTAACTTACCGTTAATTTAATATTTAATTTGAGAAAATGTATTTCCTGGCGCACCGTCTGGCAAAGTGCTGTAATTGCATGCTTCGTGGCCGGATAAACGCTGAATAAGGGTACCGGCACTTTCGGTATGTGATGTCCGAGCACGCTAAAAGAGAGTGGAATGGGAGGGGGGAGGTAGAGTTGAGAGTTACGCATGAGGTTGGGTAAATAAATAAAGTCAACGTTGCTACGCAATGTAAGCCCACTCGAAACAACAACAGACAAAAATAAAAACAACAACGAGACAACGACGATGATGATGATAATGATGGAGGCCAACAGCTGTCGTTGCGTGTGAAGAAGAAAAACAGGCGCAGGACCTTTGGCAAACAGAGGACCTCATACTGTACTGTCGTTGTGCATTTTATGCAAACATTGCGTAAACTTCTTTTAATTTTCCCAGCGAGTCGTCTGGGGCAGTTTAAGTGCAAACAGCGGTTCCTTCGCTATCCACACTCGCCATGCTTTTCCTCAAGCACTTTTAATTAATGAAGTCTTAATATTATTGCATTGACATTAAGCGAAATGCATATTGACGGACATGCCACGCCCATATCCTTTTATTTTGTTTTCTCTTTGTTTTACCCCTTGCAGCCAAATTATATCACTTTTCTTATTAATTAACGTTTCAGCTCAAAAGTTTCCTTTTGTTTGACAACATTTCGAATATTCGCATTTACCGATTTTCACATTTGCTGAATTTTAATTGAATACAGCTGGGCATTCAATATGCTTTCTTCATTCTTTGCTCATTAAAACTGTAAATAATGCATGGCAGTTAATATAAATGCATATGCAAACAATGAAAATGCTCTGGCCAAAATGCCATAAAGCTACATCATTTACCTTTAGCCATAATTATTCATATGTTTTATATGCTGTAAGGTTATATGCACTTGGCTTATAAATAATAAATCTTGTGTTGCCATCTTTTGATTAAATCGGTCTGTTTTAATTTTGAACATGAACAGTATTATTCTACTTGAATGCAAAAAGATACATATAAAGTTTGTTTCATTTAAGTCTGTAAATTACACTATGCAACAAACATTTTTTTTCCCATTTAAATTAGTAAGCAATTAATCTGTTTTAATGCACTTAATCTAAAGTTTTCTTTGTAAAGAAGCCTAAGAAACAATTATAAAATATGTTTTGTTGCATAGTGTATGGAATACTCTACTTATATTCAACCATGTACTCTCGAGTTTTAATTGGGTTGACCTGCTTTTGTATATTTAGTCATTTTCATATTATTTTGCTTCAATTGTTTAAACATTTGTGTTGAATGAAGTTCAATGCAGTCGTACAGTGCGTATGTGTAATAATTGAATATAAATTTTGGCATAAACTAATCGGTCAACTGGTGCTTGTATTGAAACAGAATCAATGCGTTATTCAATTAAAGCCAAAGCACGAATCAAGTGATGCAAATTAATGCGCAACATTTTGATTTTAAATGCGTTGCGCATTGGAATTCATGAAATAAAAATCAACAGCAGACAGACACAAACATATTGTGGCTAAGAGTGGGGGGTGTTTGTGTGTGTGGGTGCTGCTTAATGCAAAATACTTAATTATGTTGAATAATTGAGTTGTTGTTGTTGCTGCTTTTGGTGTTGCTGTTTACGCAAACACTTTGGGCATGCAAATGCAAATGCAAAGCTTTTAATGCACACGACAACCACAAAGCAACAGCAACAGCAACAGCAACATCAACAACACCAGTAATCAGAACAAAGTCTCTGCGTAAATTTCAACATTTAAATATCAATAAATGCGTTGTTTGTGCGATGGCTTTTAATTTAATTTAAATAACGTGCAATCGGCTTCGACTCACACACAAAATGCAATGCCTCAAATGTGAATGTGATAAAAAATGCATGCGCTCAACAACACTGGCAATTGTAACAGTATTTGCACTTTAATTACTGGGGTTTCCCATATAGTACATACATATACGAACAAATGTTTGTAAGCATATAATTTTGGGCAAATATTTTGGCACTTAAGGCAACATTTAAGCCAGGTTGTTTGTTTATTGCAATCAACTGCTTTTACTAACTACTATAAAGCAAAGTGCATATGCAAATCTCTTTAATGTATATGTGTTTGTTTGTTAGTAAGTGCATTGTGATGATGCATGAGCGCCAATTTAAGCTTAGGTCCAATTTTGCTATTTAAGCTAGACAAACATCATTTACAAAATGATAATAAGCTTCTCTCTCTGTCCAGTTTTCGTACGCTGGGCGATAATTGTGTTAATGCTGCTAGTGTAGTTCGGCCAATTTTCAATGCAAACTTTACTTGTTGTCGTTTGTTTAGTCAAGTCTATTGATTTTGTGAGATGGTGGCATTGCTATGGCAACATGGCCTATTTAACTATCCAAACTTATCAATCAACAAGGTTTAGACTCGAAATGACAATTCAATTAAAATTAGTTCTGTTACAATTACACATTTCACAACACTGCACTTGGTAAAACGAGCTTGTGTTGGTAATTGTTTGGGCAGTTATTGAAAATTAAGAACAATTTATGACAATTGATATCAAAAATAAATGTTCCTAAAAACTAAATTCTATTCGTTAAGCGGAATAAATTGATAAAATTATAATTCTTTTTCTAACTTGCCTGTTGATAACCACAATATGACAGCGCTCCTTGCTCGCTGCCATATGCTTAAGGTTCTCCCTCAAACAGCTCGCTGTGGCCACTACATTCACATCGAATAGTTCCTTAATATCCTTGGTAGATGTTTCTAAAGTAAAAATACATTTATCGCAGATATTTTTGTTATATTTACTGTTCGCATTTACCACTTAGAAAACTTGCTTTTAGTATGCCCGCATTGCAGATAAGCACATGAACGCAATGGAAACGCTCTTTTATCCAGTTAAAGCTGTTGATTAGCTGCTCATCATTGACTAGATCACACTGACGACCAAAGATTTTGCCTTCACCAGTCACTTGAGCGTTGAGTGCCTGCAATGGCAATGTTTGATTTATTAACTTATCTATACAAGCAAATGCTTACCTCAATGAGCTCTGCACGCCTGGCCAGACCCACTACAACCATGCCGGCATTGGCCAAGGTAACCGCTGTGCTCGCTCCAATGCCAACCGAAGCGCCAGTAATGACAGCCACTTTATTGCGCCAATAGAACTGCCCCATGTCGATCACAACAGATAGATAAATACAAAAACAGAGAGCACTTCTATAGCAATAAACCAACAGCGCTGTGTGCTTGGAGCAAACTAATCTCGGAATTCTGAACAACTTTCGTCTCTATCAGCAATTGTTGCTGCGGCTTGCACTCAATTGTTGTTGTTTTGTCGGTGGCTTTGCTCATTTACATCGTTTGACTTTGTGGACTCGAAGTTTTCATTTTTCATTTAGTTTTGCTATTTTCTTTGTCATATTGTAATGAATTTACAATTACATTCCGGCTCGTTTTATATCAACCAGAACGTTGCACTGCGAATCTTTTTGTTGTAGTTGTTATGTCTGCAAATCGTTTAAAATACCCTGTAAATCATTTGCAGACAGATGTCGATAAATTTTGTTTGCAGATTCAAGTAAAAGTTAAACTCTCTCATCAAAAATAAATCCATTTCAAGTTGGATCTGCTCTTTAATTTTGAAGCTCACACAATACACAGTATTTCCTAGTCAGGCAATCTTTAGATTCGCATACTCATCTGTTTTGTCTAGCTTTTTCTGTGTTTTCTGGAAATTTAATACAAATTGAAAGTCTCATTTCGTGTTGTGGCTTGGGACAAGTTCTTTTTTACTTGTCTCTAGTGACTTTGTAAAAACTTTGTTGATTTGATTTTATTGGACTACAATTTTTACAAAACTCATACACATAATTGTTTTCAAATATGAATTCGGAGACTATGTTAAGTAAGCCTTTAAAGTTTCTTCGCATTTCTTAAGCACTGCAGTAATCACATAAATTATTTACCTATAAAACGTTTTTTAATAACAAAAATACTCACCAAGTTGTTGATAGTGTCATCAGCCAGAAACATCTTGAAACGGTTTCATTCATGCGTTTAAGTTTTACCATATTTTTGTTATTACTCAACAGCAGCGAAAGCTTCGGTTTCAGCTGCCTATCGCAATTCTTATGGCTTCCAAGCAGCAACTACATGCCACGCCCGGTTGCATCCAAAGCAGACAGCAAACTTGTTCTGCTGTCAAGCAAATCAAAAATGATATTTATCAGCATTTACAATAAAAAATGTTTGTAAAATATATAAATGACTTTCGGATACCTTACTTAACCAAAAAACTATATTCTAAATGAAAAAAAGTAATAAGAAATAAAATAGCAATTTAATACGTTTTTTATATAGTATATGCATATTTATAAAAATTTATCTAACACACCACAACACCTCACCACAAAAAAATATACATATATATATGTAATAATGGGTATAAGTTGTTTTGCAGCATGGAAAGTAAAACGTAAATTGTAAAATGAAATATACAACTATTCAAAAAGGCATCAAAAAAATGCTTCCAACTTGCTTTGTTATTGTTGGTGCAGATAACATTGCAGATGACAGCAATAAAATGCAGGTGCTGTATCTCAATTCAATGTCGTATCGGAGACAAGAGGTTCTTTGTGTTGCAGCCAATGAAGTTCTGTATAAATGCCCATTTGTTGCAGTTGATCAAACTGTTAACTAATAAAATCTATACACCAACAATTTCGCCTCGGTCGTAAAAGAAACTTTGATTGTGTGTACAGCAAATGAAAGGATTTCGAGCTAGAATAAATAGTCGCTGCTGAACATTCAATATTGTGTTCCTTGTTTGGGGATAACAACGTTAAGCGACAACACACAACATCGCCTCACTGCACCACATGGTCATCAAAGTGGCTGCCATTTAAGCTATACAAAAGCCCAATTGCAAACATTCTCAATGCGCCCACCATCCAGCGAAATTGATAGAAAATTGGCAGTCAAAGTGTTTTTAGTTTTAACAACAATTTATTTGGCTTTATTTTTATTACATCCCTTTTTCTTTACTTATTTATTTGTGTGCTGTTCAGGGGTGTCCAAATAAAGCACACAAAATGGCCTCACAAAACAAGGCGCACATCGTGGTAAAATTTATTGTTGCATACTTTTCGGCTCAGCGCGCTGGCATGCAAAAATAAAATTGTGTTGCCATATGATGTTTGGGGCATGATGTTGCTGCTGTTGGCCTTGTTTATTTTTCGGTTAAACCCAAATATGCATTTTTCATGGACCCGCTGCGCTCTTTTTGTTGGCCGTCAATATTATTTTTATTTTTGTGTGTTCCTGTTGCATTTCTTTTTAATTGTAATAACATTTGTTGGGCACACACACACAATTCAAATTGCATTTGTGTTTGCCAATTGGTTCTGAGCTCGGTTGCTGCTGCTGATGCTGCTTGGCTTTTTATGTAGTACGTATACAACTCATCCGTCATGTTGGCGGGATTTTCGCTTTCACAATCTAATAAAAAATCTCGCTCACAGTTCTCGCTCACTGTCGCAAAAATAAATGGAAACAATGCTAGCGTTGAACAAACGAACTCTCTGCTTCGTTGTCGACTGTCGAAACGGGGCCAAATTAAATTACAAACTTTTCTTTTAAGCAAGCAGTTTAATTGAATTGCTTCATCCACTGTGTGTGTGTACAAGCACTGAGAATATATAAATATACATACTATATTCCTGCGGCAGTAGCCGGCAATTGTATTTGTGTGTGTTTATTGCATTTGAATGTGAACGCAGACATCTATACGTTTTGGCATTTGATAACAACTGAAAGTTTGTGAACATAAAACATTTAAACGTAAAAAAAGAAAACACTGTGATCAAGTGTTGATGAGTTGAGAGTATGTATTTCAATCCAAAGCTTAAGAAATTTTATAGAAGAAAGAATTTTGTGATAATTGTTTAAATAATTTGGCAATAGATGTTTTATTTAATTATATTTAAAATGAACAAAAAACATAAATAAATATAAGTTTCATCAATTAATTGAATTTGAATTTATGATTATTTCCTCTTGTAATAACAAAACTAAACTTTCAAGCACATATTTCAAGTAGAAAACAATAATTTTTTATTTATGTCATAAAACTTTTGCGCACTTTTAAAACGAACTTGTTAACACATTGAAACCTTTTCGTTTAAAATTGTGTAACAATCGCTAAAGTACGTGTTCGATGAAATGCGCTTGGAAGTTGCAACTATGGCAATTAATCAAAAAGTGATTGTTAGAATTTAATTAAGTGCCACACCCACAGCGGAACACCTGCATAATTGACACGTAGACAATACGACGACGATTAAACAATTATTTAAGGCACACGTGCGCCACAAACTATACATACATATATACATGCAACAGAGGACAAAGGAACTCTGTCAGCTGTCAAATGGTGAAATGGTGCCGCAGGAGCCCCCGTAAAACTATGCCAACAATTTTAATGTTAAGTGCCAGCCGGTGTTAGTGGTTATTGTTGTTTTTGTTTGCTGATGTTCGGTGTTGTTTTTATGTGTAGAGACAACTTTTGATTAAATTAAAATTTATTTTAATTAAACAAGCGTCGCAAATGTCTCATTTACGCTTCGATGATGCGACAGGCGATGCCAGGCAAGCAGATAGACAGACAGATAGGCAGACGGACAGACAGGCAGACCGACTGACAGGCGTGCCAAGCATATTTGTCTGCCTGTAAAAGTGTGTGTGTGTGTGTTTTTAAGCGGCTGCAACAAAGTTGCTTTATTGCTCGCATGTTTTGCGGTCTGTTGACAATTTGTACCACCCGCAAAAATGTTGGCAGCATTTTTTTATGTGTTGTTTGTATGACAACAGTAACAGCAGCAGCAACAACTGCAGCAACAGCCAGTATTGCCAACTTTACCCATTTTTTCTGCCGGCTCAAGCTATATTTAGCAGGTAGTCCTTCAACACTAATAATAGGCTAAGAGGTTGCGAAAAAAAAGATTAGTTTATTAGCATTTTTTTAAACGAATCTAGCTGGTCAAACATTTACTATAACTGTTGTGCATGTATTTAAATCTCACGTGGCCCAAAAACTATGTAATCCATTTGTGGCGGCAAGATGAAAAACTAAATGACGCATAATAAGGCAGGCGAAACTAAGTGTCGTCTAAAGCTCCACCCACTATATGCCGTGCACGTTTAAGTGCAACTAATTAGCCTAAATTTTCGGGCCAAGTCCGCTTACACCTGCTAAAGCCTGCAATAACATGTTAGTGTTGTTTTCGCTTGTTATTGTTGCCTGTTAATTGCGCTAAGCGGAAGGAGCAAAGTGCACAAAAACTTTTTGGCATTTGCCACGCGAAACTTAACCACCTTAACACACCCGCTTCTCCCTCCCACAGCTTGTTGGGGCACTTTATTAGCTGTTTTGTGGCATGGCTATTATTTGATGTTATTTATGACTGACAGACGCTTAGCGAACGCATTTCAGGCAGCTGCCTGATCCTGCAACTGCAGCTGCTTTGTTCTCCATAAGGTGCGCAATCTTATTTTCATTACCAAGCAACAACAACAATGCGTTATAACTTTGCGTTTACTTTTTGGCCAAAGAAAATAACAAGCAAGTTGCAAGTAGCAAGTAGCAAGTAGCAAGTTGCAATTGTTTGGCAATTAGATGCAAGCATGTTAAGCATTGCTGCATTCATTAGAACTTTTGTGTGGTTTGCTAAGGTTAACATTAAATGCACAACCCTCAGAAATGTGGTAGCTACACTTGGAAATAAACAAAATGGAACATATCTAAGAAAATTAATTTTTGAATTTGGTTATCAAAGTTTGATACACACAAAGTATAAAACTCTTCAATATTTAATAACCGATTCAATTTAGTACGCAAAATTAATTATGTATAATTAATATTATTAATATACATATATCGAAATGCTTCCTAAGCTTTTAACTTCTGTTATTTTTCGTAAATCTCTGCCACAAGTATTTTTCCTTAGTGCACGTTACGCATTAAGCGGCCAGTCAAACAATGTCGGCTGCAAGTTTTTAGTGCCGCAAAGAAGCGCTCGTGCATGTCGCTAGTCTGTACTCCACTGGACTGCCAGCGACGGGCTGGACTGGGAGGAGGACTGCAGGCATAAATCACGTGCGCCCCGCACAAGAAACTTTTGATTTGTGAAATCAAAAGCTATTTGCTGCGTTGCAATCAGCACAAACATTGTGTATACGACTCGACGTCTCGACCATCCACTTGCAGCAATAAGGAAAAACTTTTGCTTTTTGGCATTCGTCAGATATGCAATAGTAGCAGCAACAGCAACAGCAGCCAAATCCAAAATCCAAGTCCATATCCAAGTTCTCTATGCTCGCTGTCTGAAACTTTTTCTTTTTTTTTTCTTATTGTAAAGTTTTTAATAGTTTGTTGGCGCTTTCGCTGATTTGCTGTAGCAAAACTTTTGCAGCATTCTTGTTATTGTATCTTTTTTTCTTACATTATTTGTGTTGGGTATTTTTATTTATTTTTATTATTTTTTTCTGGCTAAGCAGTTTGTTTAAAGTAGCATGCCAGTGAGTGAAAAAACGCATTGCTAAATTTTCAATGGAGCGGCTAATGAAGAGCTCTCAAGTAGGCAGCACACTAAGCCAGTCACATTCCATTTATCTGAATTTCCATCCCCTTGATATTTCTCTGGGTTGCATGTCGCACGTGTCCACTATAATTTGTCTTTAGCCGCACTGCGCTACGGCCCACAAAACATAAAAAAAAGGAAAAATAAAGAAAAAGAAATAACTATGCTAAAAGAAACTAAAAGTGTGTCAGACCCAAAAGCGTGGCCAACAGCATTTACCATTTAAGCCAGAAAGCGACACAAGAATTTGTCACAATTCGTAGGCTGCTGCAAGCACCAGCCATAAAAAATATAGTAGTAGATGTGGCATACAGCAGCCGACTAAAAGCAAAAAGTGGAAAATAATCAACTAAAGCTAAGTGCAGCGAGATGATGGCACAGGAGCAGCAGCAACAACAACAACAACAACAACAAAGCTGGCAACTTGCGACAAAGTGTGCATACACCAAATAAAGAAAGTTACCATACCATAGTCTCTCTTACACTTAATGTGTGTGTGTTTTGTATACCCTGTAAATATCAAATACCCTAAGAAGGTTTTTAAAAGGTTGTCAAAAAATATTTTCAATAAAATAAATTTGATTGCTTTTTAATTTGATTAAAAAAGCTATCCTGTTATCTAAATAAACTTGTCGAAAGTCTAATTTTATTCTGTTTACCTGTTACTTTATTTGTTACTTTACTTAGTGTATACTTAACTTGACATCCCTTAGGTAGAGTATCTCCAAACCAAACACTATCCTCTTGAGTAAAGCTACTTTGTTTTTGTTTTTAGTTTTTTTTGTGCATTTGCAGCATTTCGGAAAAACTCGTAGAAAAGTAGTTAAACTTAAACTTTTAGCTGCTATGCCTGACATAATTTCACAGTGCGCGCGAGCCTTTGAATGATATATACAAAATGCAGCAATAAATTTGCACAAAGCGTACAAAAAAGTTTTTTCAAACGTGGGATGACGTCACGCACATATACACAAACACACACTACCTCACACACATATACTTGCATAAGTAAATGTGCGGCGGGAAAAGCGGCTGGCACTAAGTGGCTAATGCGGCGTATGCGTATTAAAGTGTGGCTGCAGATAAGTAGATAGTTCTCATTTAAAAGTAAAGAGAGCTTAGAAGTTAGAATTGTTTTAATTTAATGAAAGTTGAAGGATATCAGTTCAAAAGAATACAAAAATTGCTTCAACAAATGCAACGTTTCTTAATAAGTGAGATTTTAATAAAATTTAACTTAAATATTATTACAAGTTAACTATACAAAATATTTTAACCTTAACTTAAAAATAAGATAAATTTAAAAACAATTGAAAAGCACCAAAATTCTTTACTCTAAAACTTCCATTGATTCAGCAATGCTCAAATTAAATTTTATTATTTAAGTTTTTCGCTGGCTCAAACTTTTTAAGCCATTTTGATAACAATAAGTGGAGTGTAAAACGGATGGAAAAATACGCAAGTAGTTTCTTATGCTTTCTCTTGACTGTGCTAATTGCGTTTTCTTCCTTGTTGACCTTCGAAGAAGGACATTGAAAGGTTTTATGCACATTAAGATTTGTGTTCACATTATTACTGAATTATTTTACTTGCATTTAAGTCACAAATTGCAAAACCATAGTTTTGATGTCGTTAGCCATGCTGTCGCAACCCTTCGAAGACCTCTTCTATTGTATTTTTTGCCCAAGTTCATGGCATGATGATGGCTGAAGGCGTCTCAGCACGTGCTACCCAGATTCATCTCAGTCAGTGGCAGTCAGCGCACAATTTCTCCATTTAAATGAGAAAAAATTGTGAAGAATTTGTAACTGAGTCGCTTTGTTGTTCTTTGCCGGTCACGAGCTGTATTTTTTCGTTTTTTGGATGATTTTTTTGTTTTTATTTTTTATTTTCGCTTGTGCCGGCTTTGCCAGTCAAGTCAAGTAAACATGACGTGCGATGTCTAATTTTTTTCTATATTTTTTTTTCATTCTTTCGTTTTACATTTTATTTTTTGTTCTATTCGCTCTCCCTAGCCAGTCGTTGACTCCGTGTGCCTGTCTCTCACCTCTCACTACCTCTCGCCCACTCTCCCGCTCGAACTCTGCAGCGCAATATTTTACATTTTCATGCATGACGCGTTTAATCACGTGATGCATATGATTTTCAGGCACTGAGGGCAAAGCGAGAGAGAGAGAGAGACTATACTCACTTGCCATTTTCTCATCCTTAAATTCGTGCATACAATTCCATCAGCATGAATTATGCCTTGCATACTTTCAGCTGCCTGCCATGTGTGTGTGTTGTGGAGCTTAGGTCTTTGGCGCTGTCTGCTTGTCTGCTGTGTGGTTTTCTGTTTGGTGGCCCTCTGGCGCCTTTACGAAATGTCGCCTTTTATGTTTAGATTTTATTTGGTTGCTGTGTGTTTAGTTGCATTGCATTTTAGGATTTTCAGCCCACTCAAAAGTTGTGGATTAGAGCGTGAAATTCAACTAAAAAGAGAACACACTTCACATACAACGCGCCGCAAGTGTTTTTACCGGGCAATGTGCTTTTAATATTCCCCCCTCTTCATCTCTCTCTCTCTCTATCTTTTTAACACTCTTCGAGTTTAAGTCCAGTGCAAAATTCGCATGTAATTTATGTGCTTAACTTTCACAGTCCACAGTTCCAAAAATGAAAAAAAAATTGTAGTCGCAATAAAAATGCTCGACATTTTCACACTTTTGCGCCTTTTGGCCAAAAACTGAAAATGAAAGCGACCAGCAGCAGTACTAGCAGCCGCAGCCAACCAAAAACCAAACCAAAAACAAGAACATCAGCCCAAAATATATTCAAGTGAATATTTATGAGCGACAAAAGTAGCATTTGTGCTTTGCATTCATGCTTTCCCTAAAATGGAGGAAAGAGTGTGAAAGAGAGAGAGAGAAAGAGAGAGCGAGAGAGCGTTGGATGTTGTTGTTGATGTTGGTGATATTATCCTAACGTTATAGCTGTAAGCAACAGTCGGCCAAACAGCGATGTTGGCCAGCATCAACAGACGTCGTTTTAGCTTTTGGACAGTTGTTGTTGTTGTTGTGGTTGTTATTGTTGTCAGCATTTCCGTCGCTGATGAGTTTATGCTTTTGGGCTATATTACTTTATTCTCCCATTACTATGTGTGCCTATCTGTGTTTGTGTATGGGAGTGTGTGTGTATGTGTGTGTGTGTGTGTGATTGTGGGGACTGTTGGTCTGCGGTTATAAGCCTCACACACACGCCCATTCATGACTGTCATGAGTTTTCCGCAATTGATGGTCTAATTATGCCGCCAACACTAAATTTCATGACTTTGGTGGTCGAGATGTGTGTGCGTGTGTGTGTGTGTGGTAGACAGGACGCATGTAATTTAATGGAAAAACATTTGCCACACTCACATACACTCACACACAAACATACTAGGACTAAGGGCTATGCGTTTGAAGTGTGAAAGATGCCCATCAGCGATTGCCCTTTAACAGATTGACAGCCGTCGCCAGAGAGAGGGATAGCTGACCAGTCCTTGAACAAACAGTACTCATACATGCTGAATTACAAGTATTATCTGTCAAGTATTAGTAAGTGACAGTTTGAAGGGTATGAAGATAATAGATTATGTGAAAGATTTATCGTTAATCTGTTCGCATGAGCACAGAAAAGTATAGAAAATATATATTTGTAGTGAAAAAGTACTGATAGATCAATGAATTTAAAGTGAGTAGTTTACAAGAATTTACCTAAAAACTATAGATAAGAGATACTTTAATGGGCAAATAGATGAATAATATTATTCTAATAAACGAAAATCATATTTTCTAATTCAAAGTATACAATATCGAATAACAGTTATTTTAGTAAATGCTATTAATCTTTCTTTGAAATATTTTATTAAAAAGAGTTACATAAATATTGATTAAGCTGTCAGCCAGAAACCAGAACCTTCAACTGAATTAACTAAACTTTTGCCATACATCTTATAAATATTTATATGCATTAGAATAGTTAATAGTATATTTAATTAATTTAATTTGGCTTAAATAGAAATTTTAGTTGATTTAAACAGAATGACTTTAATGTTTTTTCTTGCAGCTAATGTTTTGAGCTGTTATTATTTAAACAGAGCTACGACAAAAAATATGCTAATTAGATTGTTCGCACTTAATAATAATAATATGCATATTTATGAGCCTCACACATGTTTATGTATTGTATAATTATGTGCAAACAATATGTTATTTATTTATACAAATGAATGCCGAGAGAAAAATAAATAAAAAAGACTATTTAATGCAAAGTAAAATAAACATCCGGACTATCTATTTAATTAACTGACATCAACAAGTTCTTTTTTCTATTGCGGCAATTTTTCAATAATAATTATAAAACTCAATAGTTCGTACAGCAAGCTTTTAGTTAATATTTGTACTTCCAATTGGCAGGTTCTAACTTTTTTTATATTCTTTTGCCAAATATGTCATTCAATTGGCACACAGTGCTGCTAACCGTGTTGAGGACGTATCTAATATGCTGTTGCTGGAGTCGCCTAGTTGGAGCCCAGTTGTTTGAACAGCCGGCAACGAGAACGAAGACGAAGTAGGTCATACATACATAGGCTTAGTCAAAAAGCAGGTCAATCGTTTGAGCCGTCATTTACTTGCAGTGTCGTTTACACAGCCTATTCACAAAGTGATGAACGCGGGGTTGGCGGCGCCATGCAGCTGCCAAATCATGTGACCGCTCAACGTGCACCAATACAAATCACTAAAGCAACGGAGCTGCAAGATATTAAGGATAGCGATGACTTGGCGCCACTTTTACAGCAATTGTTGAGGCAAACTATGCCAAATTGGCAGCAACATCAACAGCAGCAACAACAAAAACACCAACAGCAGCAACACTTTTTTGTTTATGAAAACTCAGAGACTGGGCGGCGGGCAAGTCAACAACCTCAAATATTGCAGGAGTTCAATGGCGTCAATGTACGTCAGAAACAAAAAAAGCAGCAACAACAACAGCAGCAACAGCTTCCACAATCGACATTTATACAAAGGCAACAACAACAACAATTCACTCAGCTGCCAATTCAGATGAAACAACAACAACACATACAATATTTTCAAACAGCGCCAAAAATCGCTATGGCGCCGCCAGCAGCAACAGCCACTTGGCCGCCAGCAGTTGGTTTTGTGTAAGCAAATACTTATCAAGCATAACACATTTTTTCTACCATCTACCTGTTTACAAACAAGTTGAAATGGGTAGCCAAAACTTGTACAGTAGTAGTTTGAAACAAGCTGAGCGAAGCATTTTTTGATTGCAATATGCGTAAATATGATACATGGTATATCCTAGTCGATCACTCGATCGGCTCGAGTTATCTTAGCAATTTTTGGCTGTTGGGTTTTTTTTTTTTGTATTTTATTATTTATTACCACTCAAACAATGCATTTTAATTAGCTCACCTCATGCGAATAATGCGAAGGATGCTTGGTGCGAAAGATGCTGTAGGGAGGAGGGGGCAGCAACCACGCCCTGTTCCTGCTGTGTGCCGAAACCGTTGTTGAGCGCATCACTGCTCAAGGCGACAGTTGGTTAGTGGATTTTAATTAAATATTGGCTTGCCCTGATTAATAAAGATGTGCAACGGCTGCAGAAAATCGCAAGAAAGGAAAAAAAGTGTTGCATATTTTCGTGCGCTGTATCTCTGAGCGTGATTGGGTGGGTGGATGGGCATGGGTGTGTGGGTGGTTCATTTAATTGAATGCAGCTGCTGTCGCATATGTGTGTGTGTGTGTCTGCACCAGCAAAAAAGTTTTCACAATATGTGTCTTATCTGCCATCAAGGATGCCACGCCTCCAGATGACTCCACTTGGTGAAGTTGTTGCTGCCATGTAGTCCAAACTTGAAACACAAAAGCGACTCATGCAACTAAAAACAATTTCTAAAAATGTATAAAAACATGCTATAGCAAAAACAAGAACAAACAAAAAACCGCAACACTTCATGTTGAGTGCGACGTTGAAAATTGTTTGCCACTGTTTGTTTGTGTTTGTGTTAGTTTGTAAATGTGTGTGTGTGTGTGTGTGGCGCGCTGTCAGCATAAAAATAATAAATAAAAATCCACAAAAAGTATGCTGCACCACCGTGTTTAGGTGTGTGGTAGTGTGTGTGTGTTTAAGAGTGTTTCAGCTGAAAAATGAAAGTGCTGAAGTGTTTTCCATTGTTTTGTGTCAACGCTAAGCGCAGACGGACAGACTGCGACAACAAACAATGACAATGACGTCCAAAACTAAGTAAAACGAAGACATCATCTTGATGATGACAAGAGCGAGTAAAAGGGTGTTAAAACGTGATTTTTATCCACCACTTATCTTCTAGATGATTCTAAGTGTAGCATTAGATTTAAAGCCGAGCTTAAAAGAAGTAAATTTTATCTTTATCTTTAACTTTCTTAACTTAAGTTAGATTGATTTAAGTCAGTGTGTATACTTTTGGAGTTCATATATCAATGAGCAATAAAACTCTTAAGTATATTATCGGCAAAACAATCCAGCTCAATGTTGCTTTGTATACAACAACTACCTTTAATACTTATAATACCAACAAGTCTTAAAAGATGATATTAAAAAACACTTCAAAGAGGCAAGAAAAGCTGCGTCATGCTTTGTAGCTTGTTTGTGTGTTCAGGAAGGCAACTGTAATTTCATGCTTGCTGCTTAAAATTACCCATAATCGAGGAGCGTTGCTAATTAAATTCTAAGCATTTGCCAGCAGCTCGCAAAGTACAAACACTAAAAAATATTCTATTCAACAAGCAGAGTAGCAAAATCCAGCAATAATCCTGTACAGAATGTTTAACCCTTACCCTAACCGTCTTCTAACCCCTAGCCACCCAATCCCGTATTTGCAATGACAATTTCAATTGCAGATCCTGGACCCACACACGCCCCTATGCAAATGGTAAAGTCGACATCTCTCCCTCTCTATCTCTCTCTCTCTTGCTGCCTGCCAGTTTCTCAGCTTGTGCTGACAGCTTTTGAGCTGCCTTCGTTTGTTGTTGTTCAAGTTGTTGTCGTTGTCATTGCCGTCTAAATTAACCGTTTCGTTACATCAGCGCACTCCTTGTCTATCCTTGTGCGTTGCCCAGAGATGCGACGACATCTCTAGTTATACCCTTGCGTTTGAGGGTAAAGTAATAATATTGGGATGTGGGTAACATTCTGCTTAATTATTAAATTTTTGCTGTAATTTAAAATTTGTTTGAATCGAGTTTTACTGAAGTATTGAGTAAGAACTTCTTGAGAAACTCATTCTTGTAAAATATATGTACTTCTCGTATTTAATACAAAAATCGTTATTTGTAGTTTAAAAATAAATTGGTTTGTAATTGCCACCAAGTACAATTTTCATCTGCAAGGGTGTTTTAACTTCGACATACCATAGAATGCGTTTCTTTCTTGTTAAGTTTCAAGTTTGTATGAGGCAGTCGTGCGTGTAGCCCGTGCGCTTGCCAATTGGCGCAATCAGGCAGCGACTTTAGAGAGACAACGATGCCACCGCTGCCACTCGGCTGAACTGAGCTGGCTTTGTCTTCCTAGACTGGGTGTATATCCCTGGTACTGCCGCCCTGATTGGCATTTACAATTAGCGCGCGGGTAAACAGTTAAATCGCATGGCCTTAAAGGCGTTCGCTTTCTCTAATGAACTTTGTCCGATATCAAAGTACAGCCTAACATACCCAAGACATTCCTATTAATCTCACAATACGCATGGCATTGGAATCGGAATAATGTACTCGTAATTGGATATGTGATTAATGATCCATGCGCGCGTTCGCCTTTGACTCATCACACGTGCTGATTTATTGCTGTCAACGGTTGGTCCCAAATCGCCAACACACATAGACGCTTATACAAACGTAATTCAATTATGAACAATCGCATAATCATTAACCCTTCGATTAGCTTACAAAATGAAACTGCATTCGAAAACAGAGAACTATTGATTTTTGGAATTTTGAATGGGATTTGTTTATTTGATTTTAATTCCGAGTTGGATTTTGATTTTAATCAGCGATATTAATGCAATGATTTTGGTTTATGTCAGCTGTCAATTGTTCGCTTAATGCTGCAAGCTTCTTGTATGTGTGTGAATATTTGCTGTTAATTATGCTTAAATGAAGCTGTCATTGTTGTTTTTGGTGTTACCGCACCTTTGTGGACGTCAGCGAGGCGTTGCAAGCATACAGATTAAGTAAGAGGCATTGATGAAATAAATGTAATTAATGACAATTAAGTGGGCGTGACCAACAGCTGCCCAATGCTCGCCCAATAGCCCACTCGGCGCTAATGACCCATATAATGCCAGTGTGTGTGCCTCAGTATGTGTTGCAAGTGCACTTAACATTGTTTATTGAATAATTGCAAAAGCTTTAAGTTGTCAATGAAAGATGCTGTTAATTGGGTCAACAAGCTGCTGTAAATGCTGATAAAAACATCACTTTTCTTCTGCACTTCATATATCTTCACGATAAATCGCTTTACTCATTTACTTGAGGCAATAATTTATTTTTTTCGCCGACTCGAGCGAAGAAAAATGGTATTATAAAGTCGTAAATATGCTGAACTGTTTGTAAAAAGTAAAAGGCAACTTTTTAAGCCGAGTTGATGACCATATAGTATATTTAAATTAATTTTAAAGTATATTTCTTTTTGAATTTGCTGAAAAATTGGCAATTAATTTTTAAACAAGTTTACTTAAATAAATGCTATAAAATTATTAAACTAATAAACAACAATTTGGTTAAACTTTATAACGATTAAAAATATAATATTCTGTTTAACTTGTGACGCCCTAGGCTTTTTGAAAATGTTTGATGCTTATTAAATTAATTATTAAATACTTATATGAAACGAAATGTTGCACGTTTATTCAATTGCAACAGTGGTCATTTAGAATTTATTGATTATAACTTAATGATGCTCAAAAGTCTTATAAATTGAAATGCAAATGCTGCACTCAAAGGCCAAATACAATTTAAAGTCAAGTGAAACGCTTAGTTAAAGTGTACTTAAATTGATAAGCGTAAAATTAAATTACTAAAGACAATTGAGCAGCTTACAAAATTTGTATTTAACATACGAATATGTACTTAGAAAATGTTGTGGCTTTTTGGTTAAACATTTTAGCTGGCTGGCCCAACTGACCGACGAATGTTCAACAAAGTCTGCGATTAAATCGTAGGGGAATGATGCGTACAAATTATGTGCACAGTTTGTTGTGGTTTAAATGCATATTAAATCTAATTCGATTTGCATTTGCTTGCTTGCTTGCTTGCGTGCAACACCATTGAATGGATAATGATTTACAGCATGGGTTGTCGCTTGAGCATTGAGCATTGAGGTTTTTGAGCTTTGTTTAGGTGCAGGACGTGAGGAGAATAGAAACCGCAAGGAGTGCAGCTTACAACGTTGATGTGGCGTTGATGCATCTCCGGGCAAGTTGATGTAATGTTGTGGTTGAGTTTTGGAGCACGTTGCTTTGAGGCTTTTGCCTGGCTGGGTTTGTAGCACGAGCTCAACAAATAGTTCCACAGCCAGACAAATATATGGGGCGGAAGGTGGCAGCGCTTTGAAAATTACCGAATATCTCTCTCTCTCTCTCTCTCTCTCTATCTCTCTGTTTCATCAAATAAGTGGAAATTTTGTTATTAACATTTTAAAACAATAAACAAAAATTAAAAGTCAAATTCCTGCTGTTTGTTTTTTTGTTGTTTCATTTTTCTGCTGTCCGGAGTTTATTTTTTTTTAATTTCTGACGTGAATTCCCAACAGAATATTTTTACATATTTTTTTTTATTCGCTTCCAAAAACATGTCTTTGATCTCAAACATGTACGAAAGAGAGGGTGGTGGGTGGAGCCCTGAAGCTATAAAACACAATAAAAAGTTTTTTGTTGAGCTCAAACAACAATTTACACTCACACACAACTTAAATACAATTTACACCAAAATAGAATTAAACAAATACGCGAATAACGTAAGTGCATAATAAGCTTCAGAGTTACTCGCCGCCGTTTGAGGGAATTATTTGTGGAATTAATTACTTTTTTAATTTTTTGTTTACACAACAGTGCCGGGCAGATTGTCGCCCGAATGTAATGAAATTCCATCAGATCGGGGTATTTCGAAGGTGGATGGGAATGCATTTTTTCATAACACAAACTCTTTTTGAAAGCATTCTAAAAAAAACCAAATCTGTTATTTTTAATTCCACTCATAAATGTTATTGAAAGTGGCTTTGATTAAAAGTAAATTTTGGTGTTTGTTTTTTTTTTAATATCATTTTTGTGTATTAGCTAAAAGGGTAATAAGGTGCGAGTATGTATTAATAGAACTATGAATATAATACATATAATAAAAGGATTGTGAAAGTTAAGTTTTATATTATCCGATAAAACTTAAGAAACAATTTTTGATTTTTTATTTAAATTTCTGATTGTAAGTTAAAATAAAAATTCAATAAATAGTATTATTATTAGTTGTTTTTGAGAAAAAGTTAGATATTAATCATATTTTATTTAAAAACACAGTTTTTCTTCTTTATTAGCGTTTTTTCTTGCATATAAATACTTGTTAAGATGTTGATTTTATTTTTTAACAAATATGAAAAGTTGTTATTAAGTTAACGTTTGCCTAGAATTTGCTCTCTTTAGATATTTGGGACTTAATTAAAAAGTTTCAAAACAATTTAAACAAAGTTATATTTAGCAACGTTTTGTTAAGTTAAAATCTGCCTTTAAACCGACTAAATCATTGAAAAACCCATAATCTATCGTTACACACAATTTTCATGTGTTTGCTCGAGGCTCCAAATCCATTCCAATTCAAAATTTGCGCTGAACTTTCATTTAACCACACTCTTTAATTGGTTTCATTATAGCGTTACATCATTTTTTACTTCAGAATGCAAATTATAAATAACGAAAGGCACAGCTAAATTCGCAATTAAACAACAATATTAAACTTTATAAAACCGTTTGATTGATACACCAATTTGTAATATGACAGTGCGTATGTGTGTTTGTATAAATATATATGAAAACTCAGATTAACTGCTTTACCTTGCAAAAGTTCAGTGGTACACAAATTGTGTGTAATAAATATTGTTGTTTACTTTTAATATGTTTGTATTAATTTGCTAATAAAATTATGGCATTCAACGAATTAAAAGACAGTTAAACAAAAGCACAGTCAAAGTGTTATCAAATTTTAAAATGAATTATCAACGAAATGTGTGTCAGGTTAAGATTCAACAAACTTTATCATTTTGTCACAGGTGGATTTCACATTTCTCTTGTTCCGTTTTCTGCGCAATGTACTTGACATGCAACTTGATGCATGACGCCAGCTCCTTTATGGAACACACACACACACACATACATCTTTCCAGCTGCATTCTCAGCTTCACTCACAGCCTGACCTGCCCTGACGTTTGCTGCGTGTGTCAGTCACTCCGCTTGTCAGTCAAAGGCAGCCGGCAGCAAATGGTCGCGCTCAGTTGGAAATCGGTGCTTTGCAAACCGGATTTACCCAAAAAACGAAAAAGATAAAACATAACGCAGTGAAATGTTTTTGTTTTTGTTGACGACTTGAACCTGATGTTCGCTTTAAATATAAAAACACCAAGCGCTCAGAACATTAGATGTGTTCAAGAGCTCGATTGAAACGTAGCGCATAAAATTAAATGAGGTGCTAAGAAATTTATACAAAGTGCATTTCATTTTAATACAAAAAATTAAAGTGAATTTAAGTGATATTAAAAACAACAGAATAATTTAAAATGATAACTCAAGCTTCTAAAAATATGGTAGGCATTAAAAATATAATATATACTAAACTTTAAAAACATATCATTAAATATTTTTCTGTCTCATTTTTAGCTTCTGTTCAGTTGCTGTTTAAGCCTACTGCTAAGTACTAGTCAAGCGCTACCACGCTACAGTGCAACCACGTTAAAGAGACCCTTCGATCTTAGCGCCGCCGGCAGTGAAACTTACTTAGCCTATGCATCCGCTCCACAGCAGCCAATGGAGTTGACTGGCAATTATAATCTTATTATGCCCGATTATTATGACCATCATCCAGCGGAGTCAATGCAACTGCAAACTTTTGCCAACTTCGATGAGGCTAAGATAAGTCCGGGCGATGATCTGGGTATGGATGAATCACAGTTCCTTACCAGCACACCAGTGCGTGCGCCACAGCCCCTCAATCGTGAGGAGCATCGTATACGCCAAGAAGTTGCTCCAGTTGATATTAGCAGGGAGAAGAAGGCGCTGCGGAAACTGAAGAAAGGCAACACAAAGCCTCGGGGTCCAGGTTATGCGGAATGGGATCAATTTGATTATGATCTTTATAGCGTCAATCCCGGAGATAGCAAAAAGTACAATCATGATTTCTGAATACAGCAAACGGGGGCAACTTTCTAGTCAAAGGGAATTCCCGTTTGTTGTTTGTTATTGTTTGTTGAAAATAAATTATTTATTTAATGAAGTAATGCATTATTGTGCAAATTAATGGAATGCGGTTGCTAAAACAATTTTTCAACGACTCGTCGCGCCAAATTTTTATCTCATTTGCTAAAAATGTTTACGAGTTGCCTTATTTGTTTATTTTGATTGTCATTAGCATTTAGTCAATCGCGCTTTAGATTCTATTAATAGAATCTCGAAGCCCAAGGCATTATTTTAACCTATTATTATTTACTCTTTAGCTTTATTCAACGCTCTCTATTATTGCGTTTTAAAACGGCAGCCAACGTAAGCCACAACATAGTCATAATGGCCCGTCTATTTACGTTGATATCTCGATTACTCTTAGTGGCGCCTCAGCGTTACATAGCTTGTGACAAACTCTGCAAAGCTATTGCCCGTTTAAAAATACATCTCAACTCACAGTCACTGTCTAGGATTTTGAAACATTTGACGTCACAACTTGAAAGTTGTTTAGTATTTTCAACATAAACACTTAATCACCAACAACTTATATGGAGCTATTTCTTCGCGGAATATCTCTCACTCACATGCTAACAAAATGACAAAGCCAAAGTCTTCTTGTGGACAGGTTTTTGATTTGTTTGGGATTTACTTAAAACTGATGCTGAATATTTCCCAATTGAGTAAGGAATAAAGAATTCGGTATGTGATAATAAAAATGTATTTACTAAGTCAGCCAGTCATCCGGGTTCGTCTTTCTTTCTCTAGCAAATAAATGATGAATGTCAGATTACTTAGCCAATGCCTATTTGAGCTCTTATGGGTAGTTAGCTAAGTGGATTCATAGCCGATGAATGTTGTTACTTTTTTTTTTTGATAATGATAAAAGTAAAAACAAAGTAAAAAAATAATCGAAATAAAAAAATTTTAACAAAATTACAAATTGTATATATTAAACTTATGTCATAATAAGTTTGCAATATTTTTGATTATATTTTTATTTCTTTAGTTTCACAAACAT
The DNA here is from genome assembly GCA_035044585.1 of Scaptomyza polygonia. Lineage (NCBI taxonomy): Eukaryota > Metazoa > Arthropoda > Insecta > Diptera > Drosophilidae > Scaptomyza > Scaptomyza polygonia. Next base: position 6,212,126 of record JAWNNU010000151.1, on the reverse strand, counting down.
ACAATTTTTAAATTCATTATAACTGTAGCTAATTGTTGCTTAATACTTGTAAGCTATTGCACCTCTCAAAATACGCTTTTAAATACACGTTAATTGACAATATTCAACAAGTTTTGCAAAAAATCAAATATATAAGGGCTATTAAGTCCAAAAACATCAAAACAATGAACAAACTTGTTTGCTGCAATGCATAGCAATGTTGCTAAAGTTTTGCTAACGAAATACAACATACTTTTAGGCATGCAATTAAATATTAAATTGGGAGCTACACTAAAATGAACTAATATAGTAGTTCAATAGAAACAAAGTAAAACTATTAATCAAATAAAAATCCTTTAAAGGCTTAAATAAAGAATTATCATTATGTTTTTTGATTATTTCATTAACTGAATTCAGGATATAACATTACTATTGTTTCGTAAAGAAAGTCAATGTATTTTTAAATTCAAAATCTTCCAGAAAATAGGCAAAAAGTTTATTGTTTTAAGTTACCGCAATTTTTGTTGTTAGCTTTAACAAATAATACTTGTTCATACTTAAAAAATTCACCTAAGATTTACATCTTACAATTTCGATTAGAATTTTTTATTGATACTAGTTATATGGATACCTGGCCACCTCCTCTTGAACATTGGCATAGGTGCGTCTATTCTTTGGACGCAGTTGTCGCTGGGCATTTGGTTCGGCACCCGGCGGAACAGATTCATCTTTCTGGCAGTTGGTTTTAGCTGGTTGAGTTTGCGCACGCGCCGCTTGCAACACCTGATAATGATCACTATCGATTTGGCCAGGATTCAGATTAAGCTGCTGACACTGTCCATTGGGGAGACAGTTGGTCACATGGCGTGGATAGGCACGCGTATCGCCAGGCGCTGTTTGCTTATAGCTGTAGGCGTCCAGCATGGCACCCTGCGATTGGGCGCTATAGTCACCGATACGTGGTGGCGCCACCGTTGGTTCATTCGGTACTGGCTCAGAGCCATGACCAGCATCCAGAACGCGTTGACCATGCGGCAATGTGACAACAGAATATGGCTGTGGGTCGTTGATGTATGACTGTGGTTGCTCGTGATAAGGCAGCAACTGTTGCTGTTGTTGCTGCTGTTGAGGTGGACCATAGTTGGCAGTTGGCTGTTCAACTGTCAGAGCCTGCGGTTGGCTATAGTAACTGTCAGCTGACTGCTGCAGTGCCGCCTGTGCCTGAATCTGTTCCTGCGGCTCTGGCGGAGGTGGAACGTAGTAGCTATTGGGTGGTGGTGGTGGTGGTGGTGGTGGCACTAAGCCCACTGTCGTTGCTTGTGGGTAGCTGTTGGTGCTAGCCAATAGCGGATTTTTGTGCTGCGAACTTGGCGGGAACTGCTGTTGATGCTGGGGGTGGTGATACGGCTGCTGTTGCGGTTGCACTTGCACCTGCGCCTGATGTGGCACTTGATAGTGATGTTGTTGCTGATGCGGAGCTGCAGGCACTAAGTGTGTTTGATGTGCCACATATACCGCTGGCGCTTGATGCGTTTGCAGCTCATATGTGCGACCATTTGGTCCGTATGTTTGTACAATAAACTTGGCTGACGGCTGCGGTCTTTGTGCTGGATGCTGTGGCGTTAATTGGAAAGGAACCTGCGGGCGCGGATAATGATAATGATCTTGCGACTGAGCGCAGCTCATTAACGCCAACTATGAACAGAGACAAAACAATAATTAATATTAATGGCTCAAATTATTGGATGTGGGACTCTGCTTACCGTCAAGACGAGCAGCAACATGTTGGCCATCATATAAAATGAAATACTTTGTTTCACGCAGTGTGTTTTGTGTTGTGTTGTGCACGCTTTGCCGACTGGCAAATGATTGAGCTCATTGTGGTGTTGATCACTTGCCTGGACCTATTCAAAAGAAGAGTCGCCAATAGCAGCCGCAGCAGCGAGAGCAGCCCGAAACTTGTTTGGCTATTGAATTGTAACTGTGGTAGCATCAGTTTGGCCTTTTTTTGTCTCTTGATTTTTAGTAACACACTTAAAAAATTTCATAATTTCTTTTTATGCATATATTTTGTTTCCACCACTTCACAATGTTCGTTGTCTGCTCGCGGTATAATTTTGCTATCATTCACATCGTCGTATTTTGTCATCGTTAAAGAGCCAACTTTTGTTTTGCTGTTGCAGAAAATATCAAGATTTTGAAGAGTGCCGTGAAAATGTGTTCCGCTCTTTTTTGTCTTTCCGCTTTTAATCACTTCGCGGTGTTTTCAGTTTGATTCATTGTTGCTCATTCATAAATATTATTATTATTTCTACGTATTGACTAACATTCATAATCATAATTATGTTGTTGATCCATCAAAAGTAAAAGTGCGATTCCGAAACACTGCTGCTGGCTCTAACGACGGGGATATTTCTTTTAACAAAATACATTTTGCATTGATTGTTATAGCGTTTTTGATTTTAATTTATAGTGTTAACTGAGCGTGAGTCGTAGGTTGGTAATCAATGAATTCAAATACGATTTAACTTAAGGCGCATCGACTCAGTTGATTAATGCCTATTTAATTAAGTTTATATTTATCCGAATAGTCCAATATCGATTCGATATCATGCGATGGATATACATATTTCAAAGTGTTTTTGAAATCCATTTGGCTTACCACGCATAAAGTTATTCTAGCCGTATGTTATGTAAAACTATATTTCATTGTAAAATCACATGTAAAACCGGGTTTTTCAAGAAAAACATCAAAACGTATCTAATGGCAAAAAGGTATTAATTATTAATAATAATAATAAAATAATAATATGAGAAATGACAAAAGTTAGGCTCATATTTAAAATCCAAAAGAGGGAAACTGGTTTCCTTGCCCTTCAAATGGTTTTTGGCATCTTATAGTTTTTAAAAATGTTCACACTTAAAATTTAGATAAGATTGTAAAGCCAACACCTTATGATTAGTGACATGAAATGTTACTTAAATAAAATTGTTTTATGATTGATTGGTTGCAATTAAAACATCATTAGTTTTTATAAGCTGACTTGGGCTTTTTTTATAAATGTATTGAACTAGTTCACATAATACGAAAGTATAGCAGCCTTAAAAAACGTTGTTAATAATATGTAAATAAATCAAAAAGTTAAACAAAGCATCATCATAACCGGTCTGAACTTTCGGGTTTCTTAATGTGGCTTTAGAGATCGTAAGGTCAGCAAATCTGCCGCTCGACTTGTTTTACGACTTTTAATTTGAGTAGATGGCAAAAAAAAAAAAATGAAAAAAAAGCAAAACCAACCGAAAACTTTCTTCTTGTTAGCAACGCACTCAATTGCCTGACTGTGCAGACATTAAGTCGACGTCTTCGTCAGAGGCAAGACAACGCAATATGTTAATGTCAATCAAAGACACGGGATGTGAAATGTACTTTTGAATGCCACTTGACATAGCAAACGCTTGCAGTTAACATTAGATTCGCACGTGTGCCGACTATGTTAGGCAAACAAAACATCTTGGCTCAAAAGCTCAACAACACAGCAACAACAACAGTTACCAACACTTGACATTCACAATGAAAATGCAAGGCAAACAAAAGCAGCAAAACACATACACATGTATTCACGCACTTGCGACAGCTTATCACAGCGCTCGAGTAGCGCTTAATAATGCAAGTGGCCAATGCTGCGTATACGCAATCTGCCTTGACTTGACTTGACGTGCGGCTCAGCAGGAGCTGTCTCTCGCTCTCTGTCTCTCTCTCTGTCTCTCTCTATCTCGCTGTGGTGGTATGGGTGTGTCTGTGCGTTGTCTGTGCAACCCGCAGTTGCATTCATGAATTGCATTCAGGGTTAAAAGCCGCGCCGCGTTGCATGCAACGCCAAATGAGATAGGGCACGCTATTGAAATGCAGCTTGCAGCTTGCCGGTTCTCAGTTTGCATATGGATGAGTCTTTATGTGTGTATGCACATTTGCTATCTTTCCTTGTTTTTTGTTGCTTTTTTTTCCTTTTTTAAACAGCACACAGTTTGCTTTTGCCATTTTCCACATAAAGCGTCACTTTAGACACCTTTTGCTTTGGGTTTCTCTTATACACGGCTTTTCACAGGATTTGCTTTAGTTTGCTGCTGCGCCTAATTAGACACACCTATGCACAACAGTGGTTGTGTTATGTAACTGGCTTGGCTGGGTAACAAAAATTAGTAGTTAGTCTCTTAAGCGGGTTGAATGACCCTTGGCCCCAACACAGCTGAACTCGTTAAACACAAAAAAAAAGTATACAGTGACTTTAAGCAGCTTCGCCCACAAACAATGCAAAAAACCGTAGAATGCACAAAAAAAGCAAGAAAATCAATTGCATAATGGCGCATGTGTTGCGCTCAGCAGCAGCAGCAACAACAACAAGTGCAAATTGCAACTCTTTATTTTTTTTTTCATTTGCACGTTGGCAGAAGTTGCAAAAAAACAAAAAACAAATCAACCACCAGGCTACGGCACTCGACTTGCTGCAGTAGCTGAGATTTTTTGTTTTTGTTGCTGCAGCCATATTTTTTTGTTGTTGCTGTCGGAGACAAATACACCATCACACACACACTCATATACGCTATGGGGTATAGACATGTGTGTGCACTGGCTGGCAGTCAGGCAGCTTTTGTTTGCACCCGCACGGGAAGCCATTTAAGTGCGGCTTCTTGAGAAAATTGCTGGCGCGACAAGCGGAGCAATGTGGAAAGAGAAGATGCAGTAATAGAAAGAGATAGACACAGTTAACGAGAGAGAAAGAGAGAGCGAGTAGGAGTTATAGAAGGATATGCCTAACGAGCGCGTCACTGGCTTAATTATTAACAGCAACGACAGAGACAGATAGAAAGAGAGAGACAGAGAGAGAGAGATAGAGAGCTTAACTCTGTTGTTGCCTATCATTTACGGTGCGGAGATGTTTGGGTTGTGTGGCTGTAGCTGTAGCTGGAAACCTGCTCGGTGCTAAGCCGCTCAATTGTTGAGCGACTCAAGCGCTTTAATAGGCTTAGCATTGAGTCAACTATCAAAACAAGTCCGATAAAAGCATACACGCGCACACACACGGACTCTGGCTCACACTTCATATGATATGCATGCGCTCCAATTGCCTAGCAAACAAAACAGCTTTGTCAGACGCAGCTCGACTCTCAACTGGGCTACGTTTGCATCTGAGGTCTTTAGAATTTACATACACACACATTACGTGACTCTCTCTATCACTCTCTCTCTCTCTCTGCCTGTCTGCCGCGGCGCCTAAAAGCATGCAATGTTTGCTGCCCGCCTGCTTGACTTGGAATTGCAAATGCATCCTCATTGCCATTGTTTTATAATTTTCTTTTGATTAATTTTTTGTACTTTTTATTTTTGGTCACATGTTCAAAACAATGCCTAAAAGAAAGGAAGAAAAGTAATTAAGCAGGGTGTCCCGTGACTTCAGATTTTTAATATATAAAAACATAAAGAAACATGAGATGAAATGTTCAAAGAACACCATCAAACGATTGAAGTTATCTAAGCATAAACTATTGTCAAGTAATGTAAACTGAAAATAAATAGCTTTAAATCTTGAAAGTAGAGATTAAAATATTGCGCTTGGAAAAGATTTAAATAATAAAAAAAGGTTAAGCAAACAAACATAAGAAGACTTTAGTAAAATATTAATGAAGAAAATGTTATGTACAACAAAAATGTGTAAATGACATCAAGTGGATAACCTAACAGAATACAAAAAAATGTCTGAAACTAACTAAATTCATTTGAAATCATCAATGGAGAAACGAAATATGTTTAGATTGGATACGACGATTGAAAGGTATATTCATCAAAATATTTTTTAGCTCATAAAATGTATTGTTCCATTCCACTAATTAAAATGTATTTGGGATTAGTCTTAAAATTGTTTAAAAAAAATATTTTTCACTGAAAGACTCAGTATTATCAGCTTAAAACACTGTCTGTCTTCAACTGCTGCTGCCGGAAGGTTTTACAGACAGCGCAGCTCGCAACAACAATAGTAGTAGCAACAACAAATGTTGAGAGAACTGTTCGGATTTCTCTGTTGACGTTTATTTGCAGTCACTCGCATGTGTCGCCACCAGCGCGCGGCTTAGTGATGATGATGACAATGATGATGATGAGGCACAAAAATATGCCCATCTGTAGTCAAAACTAAACTGACTGTCGCTCTGCCGCAGCCACAGTCTGGCTGTCTGGCTGCTTGCAACAACAAGAAAAACAACAAAACCAACAATATAAAGAAAATTAAAATAAAATAATAAAAAAAATTACAAGAAGAAGAGTTCGAAACAAACAGACAAATGAGAACGTCGGCGTTGACATGATAGCCGCCTGGGAGCCTGACAGTGTCTGCTACTGCGACTGCTGCACGTTGGTCTGCTGCCGCAGCCGCAGCCGCTGCATCGTTGGCATCACAAATGTTGCAGACGATGTCGTCATTGCCGGCTGCATGCGTTGCATTTTTACGCCACTTTTGCTGTTGTTGTAGTCGTATATATTCTCTTTCTTGTTTTTGTATTTAGGTATATTTAAATACGCTGCGGGTTGCAAGCTCGTCATCATCGTCGTTGGCTGCTATGCTAGCACTTCATTTGCTTCACAGCTCATTCATGTTTTGTGTCGAGCCTACTGCTGCTGCTGCCACTGCTGTTACTGCAACTGCTGCTGCTGCTGCTGCTGCGATTCAGACTCTAAGCCGAGGTAAACACTCCTCGACAGTTCGTCTCTCTTGTCTCGCTTGCGCCCATTTCACTGACTGGCAGCTGCCTCACCTACTTTCTGCACTTAGACATGCAGCAGGCAGTCAGGCAGCAGTCGGCGGTGGTGGCTGCCTCAAAATGCAAAATGCAAAAAAAAAAAACAACAACACAAGTAAAATAAACCTCCCCAACTGCGCTGACTGCAAGCTCTGCTTTGCTGCTTGCTGCCTGCTCCCTTGCGGCCTGCGTCTGTGGGTATCGCTTACAACAAACACTTGCAACGTTTGCAAAGCTTCTGCTCCGCCGCACGGTCGTTGGCCATGCTAGAAGGCAGCAACGGCGACGTTAACGTTAACGTTAGCGTTAACGCTTACGTTAACGACTACTATGTACGTTCACAACGGCCTTCCTTCCTCGAGAAGTACTTTTTTTTTTTTATTTAGCCGAGCTCTCTGACTCTCTCTCCTCTCGGTTGCATGTGCGGCATGTGGCAAGCATGGTTTGCCAGTCTGCCAGTTTGCCAGTTTGCCAGTACGTTCGCGTGCTTTGAATACTTTGGTTGCGTTTTTTTTAACACTGCTGCTGCTGCTGTGGCATCATCGAGAACGACGTGCGATTTTAGTTTGGTTTATTTTTCGATTTCGATTCCTTTTGCCTTCGCCTTGCAATTGTCGACAGAAAGGAGCACGCGCTTTGTTGTTGCATTCTCTTTTGTTGCTACTGCCAAACTTGCCAATTTGTGCAGCATTTGGTGGCGTCTACGATATCCGCCGGTGTTATTTTGTCGACCGTTTGCGCGCCAATTTTTGGTTGTTTAGCCGGCTACTCGATTTGCGGTTGTCGTTGCTGTTGTTGTTGTTCTGCGAGGTGTCTAATGCCCGTCGCCATAAATCACATGGCATAATTGTGCATGTTGGACCATTATTCTGGCGTGTTGCGTGCTTATCGGAATTCGGTGTAACAATAACAAAAACAAATACAGCTTCAACACTAAAGCTGACAAGGACAACAAGTGGGCTTGTGTTGGCTTCACAGATTTCGTCTTAATGGGCGCCATAAACTCAACGAAATCTTACAAATTAAGTGTTGCATTATTTGATAATTGCATTAACAATAAAATTATTGAAATAAACAGAAGCAGCTGCTTAAATCAAACGGTCACATTGTGCAAGGATTAAGAAGCACTAAAGAAGTTGCGAAAGGAATAAGTTCTATAAGGCCAATTGTCTTTCAACTTAAAGTGTAAGCATGAAAATTTTATTGATTTACTTGAACATTGTGCATGAAAATCTTATTTAAAGCGAATACTTATTTTTAAATAAATAGCGTTCTTATTCGTTTTATCATTTTAACAAAAATATGTTTTATTTATAAGAATACTTGTTTTTTAATATTAAGAAAGAAAGCCTTTTCTAAGAAAAATTATTATACATTTTTAAAAAATTAGAAGAACTCAAAATAAATTCGTTAATTTAAGAGAATAATCATAGCATTAAACAAAAAGCAAATGCTTAATGTGAGGTAAGAAATCTATGTAATGTTAAGGCCAGCAGAAAATCTTTTTTTTTACTTAACCTTAAAGCTGTGTGGGGATTTAATTTTATTCAATTCATTCAACCAACTTGTCTTGTTTTATGTCTATAACGTTTTCTTTCAATTGGGCACGTATGGGATTTGAAAGCTTAAGAAAAAAACATCTCAATTTACTGGCATATTCAAAACTTGAGCAGCAAGCGGATGTGAATATTGTTAAAGAGGCATGTCTCGTATGTATATATCAAAAGAATATATGTCTATATATATTTTGAGAGCACGGAAACCGCAGAAACGTCTGTCTGGTGGTTACCACTTGACAAGTTGTCTTCAATTTGCCTAAAACATGTGAAACAAGTCTCGAATTCTGTTATAATACACACACACAAGCACACACTCATTACTTGTAATTAATGTGCAAACAAACACAGCAAATGCAATTTCAATTAAGCAAAAGGTATACAAAAAAACCAACAACAACAACAACAAGACATGCCAAAGGCAACCCCGTGGAATAATGTAAAAAAAAAGTGAAATCGAATCCGTTAACATCACACGGTTTGTTAGGCTGGGGATGAGCTGGTAGGTTCTTTAAGAGTCCTGCTTGGGAAAGATGGTGCTTCAAGAGCTTGTGCGGCTTCCTCTTTCCCTTTACGCTGTCTTTCCTCTCTAACCAAACGACCGCAAGTGCGTAGCCATCGTCAGAGGCTGGGCTCGATGTCTGAATGCCAAGTAGCACGCAGCTCGCAGCAAGTTGCAAGTGTAGCAGCTTCAGGTGCACTGACATTGACGCACACAAATGCAGCAGCAGCACTAAATGGGGGAGGACGTTAACAATCACCAGCCAGCTGTTTCGATTTCTTTACGCAGCAAACCTTGAGCTAAAAACAAACTCCTCTGTTTTTTCTGTGCGCCTGTTCCACGACATCAGCGTCTGCAAGGGCGTTCCATCGTTGGCTGCATTTTTTTTAGCCATCAACCCTCGCCACCCATTTTGTTCACATTTTGTGCATTTTTTTCAGTACACTCGAATAAAAATATATTTTTTAAATGTTGGGTTTAACTCAAATTCTATTCTGAACCATGGGTTCTTTTGACATGCCTGGTATCATTACAATATATATATATATATATATATATATCAATTTTTAACAATAATTTTGTTTTAAATTGAAATTTCAGCTATAAGAAAAATCAAACTTCACTCTATAGAAAATTTTGCTATATGCTTCTAGGGGATTTTTTTTTAGAGTGTAGATTGCATGCTGTGTGTGTTTTGTCAACATGGCAGTCAGGAAAATCCAGTTTCAACTCTAACTTACTGCTTTAGCTTTGAAGCTCCAGCTACTGCATTGTGCGCCTTTTTGTGTGCATTGTTATTGCCACTGACGGTTGGGCGGCTGGATGGTTGTATAGTAGTATATAGTATATAAAGCAGCGAACAGCATAGAACAGCACAGTTGCAGTTAATTGAAAATACTAAATTTTCACTGTCTAGACGGCAAATTATATGACAATTGTTAGAGCGCATGTTTGACTTTCATATTAAAATTAATTACTTGGGCTGGTTTGCATAAAAATGGGCACTGGATAAACATTAGAGATATGCACAAAATTCTATTAAAGCCTGTTCATTGTTTGATTTTTTCCGTGCATGTGCAAATAAAAGGATTAAATTTTTTTTTTCTTTTTTTTTTTTAATAGTTTTGTTGAAATTTCTATGTATTATATTTTTGGAATTTAACACTCTCGTGCAATATTCACACATTTGTGGGATCTCACATGGGATCTAATCACAGGTTGCATATAATTTAGAACCGTAATTGCAAAGGAAATCTCATAAACATGCAGCTTTTGGCAGGAAATTGAACAAAATAATGTACACAATAAGCAATTATAAAATGAAATCGTGCGAAAGCAAAACACCTTTGACAATTGCCCCAAATATACACACACACACATTAACACAGAGCATTAATTTGGCACTTAATAAACAATGAAATTGAAAATTTAAGACGCTTATCATCTGAGTCGTTGAAGCAGCAAAGCAAAGACGAACATTGTACATATGTAAATTTTGACATAACAGTCATGCAAGTAATTACACTCTACGCTCAAGTGCTTCAGAAATTTTATGCACTTCTGTGCATATGTGTGTGTGTGTGTGTGTGTGTGTGTGTGTGTGTGTGTGTGTTTACTATCTGTCAGTGCAGAAACAGCAACAACAGATTCATTAACTGTCGCTTCATGTTGTTGTTGTTGTTATTGTTGTTATTGTTATTGTTCCTTTTGGCCAGCATCTTGGATATGAAGTTTGCCTGGCAACCATTCTCGTATGCAAAAACATCCACTTCAACATTGACTTTACTGATTTTGCTTTTCGCATTTTATTACGTGTTTATTATGCTAACAATGCAAGAAAAGTTTAAGGCAAAATATGTACGCAGCTTCAACAGTGGCAAGTGCAAACAGTGCAGTGGCGTAGTTCTTCAAGGCATTGCCAAGTTAAACATAATGAAAAGTTCATCTAAAGTGCATGCATACATTTGTTTATTAATATTTAAAATATATGTGCTGTTGCTTAAGTTAAACACATGTGGCTTGTTAGCTGTAGTCGACTACATAAGCAGAAATAGTTGCAGCTATTCGTTTTCGTTCTTGCACCTAAAGTTGAAATACAAAATTGTAGTTACTATTTTTTTAAATTCAAAAACTATGCAGAGACATACTCAAGCCGCAAACTTTACAAAGATATTATGTCTTTAATATTTGCTTATTTCTACCCACCTTAAAAATTAATCTACTTTGCACCCAATTTTATAGAAATGTGCCACTTGAAGTGGTGCTGTTGATTTTTGGAATTTCTGAAGCATCGCATGTTTTGATCAATAAGTCTGAATGGCAAAGTTCAAGTTCCACATGCGACCGAACCACTCCACACTTAATGACAGCTTCAGCAGTCAAGCAAGTCAAGAAAATACTGTGTAGCCACAGAACATATTTTCATTAAAGGTTAGAAACGTAAATGATTTTGTGTACAAAGTATCATCAACTGTCTGTGCACGACTGCCCACCTGAGCTAAGTCAAATGAATGTGAATGTGTTCAGGTTGGTGTGAAAGGTGGGAAAGGTGTGAAGAAAGGGAAATGGCAGCACATATTTCTAGTCAGCCATTTGCATTTCAATTTTCGACAAGCCAAAAATATTTTTGCAGGCGCAAGACAAACAGTCTGCCCGGGCGGGAGGTTCAGTTATAAATAGTTAGACGACTTCCTTTTGTCTTTTGTTCAAGTGGAAAGTCAGAAGCAGAGCAAGAGATAGAGAAAGAGTAAGAGAGAAGTTCTGTGATTGTTTCTGCACCTTTTACTCTCTTCGGCTGTCTCTTTGGTTTTGTGTGTCCTTAGTTCATCTGTCATTTTAAGTGGCTTATTCATATGCAAGTGGCTTCCGGGGGCTAAACATATTCAAGTGTTTTAGTGGCCCGTGTACATGACCGAGCATTAACATTAAGTGCTTATAGGCCAGTCGATCTGTCTGTCTTTCTGTTTGTCTGCCTGTCAGTGAACAATGATGGCTATTAACACAAATTGAAATACATATACCTTTTGGCCTGACAGACATTGCATACTTATGTGGGCGCCGGAAGTGACATGAAGGCAATACCATTATAAAGCATACGCACAATTTGCTTTCACTTTTCATACATCTTTATGTTTCTTTGTTTTTGGCAGACTTAACGTTGCTATGAAGGCAACGGCCAGCAGCAGCAGCAGCGCCGCCAGCAGCAGCAATCATTTGGAGCCACTGGCGGCCAGCAGCAGCAGCACCAGCAGCACTTGCCACACCAGCAACACCATTTCGAAGCCAAGGCTGGCCAAGGTATCCTTTGCCCCGCTGGACATTGCAACAACGTCGGTAGCCACGTGATACGCGAATATGCCGCAGCACAATATCGTTTGCGAGTGGCTGCGCACAATTGGTCTGCCGCAATATGGTGAAAGCTTTCTGGAGAATGGCTATGATGAGCTGGAGATATGCAAGCAGATTGGTGAAATTGATTTGGATGCCATTGGCGTTGATAATCTCTCGCATCGGGGCAAGTTGCTAAAAAGCATAAGAACCTTAAGGGAGAAGGGTGCTGCCATTGTCTATGTGCTCATCAATGATCCAAAGGCGTTGAGCAACAGCAATGAGATACTCGCCTCGGACTGTGATACGCCCGTGACGATGAAGGAGCTGGAGGCGGTCATGAAACGCCATCTGGAGGCAGATGGCATAAGGCTAACAGCACATCCCTATTCAACGCCGGTGAGTAGATATTTTACCCTTCCCCCTCCAACCCCCCACCGTTCAGTTGGCAGCGGCAGCTTATCTTAACCAATTTTATTTAGCGCTTGCAATTTGCATGTACTCTCCTATGGGGGATACGTTGTTGCCGTTGTTATTGTTGTTGTTCCTGTTGTAGTTGTTGCTGTGACAGTTGTTGGTAGTTTGTAATGGCTACCGTTTGGGGAGTCGTCGCCTGGTGCGCTGTGTGCGCTCTAATGTGAAATTAACACGATTTTAATTTAGTTAAACCGAGTGGCCAACCGCGTGTCTGGTCGGTTCTGTTTAGTTCTGGATCCGGGTCTGCTGGTTCGTTTCTCTCCTTTGGACTCTCCACCCCCGCCCGTTGACCGCCCACTGAGTTGTACACTTTGGCGCTTTGAAAAAGTTTATTTTATAATATGTCGGTTTGGTTTTAGCCGTGGGAAATGTTTGTTGCCTTGCGTTAATTTTGTTTATTTTTGTCGAGTGTTTTCTGTTTTTACCCTAAATGGTCGCGGCCTTAAACAAATTGGGCCATAAACGCCACCGGGGAGCCACAGTTAGAGCAACAGTCGCCAGAATCAGCAACAGCAATAGCCCGCACCTCGTCCCGCACCAACCCCAACTTGCCACATTTCGTGCTAACATTTAATGATCTGCCAATACACAAATTTTGCAAACGCTTGCAACATTGCCAAATTGCAGGCACTAGACACGCACGATAAAGCGGCGGTGGCAACAATGTCACCATAATAATACAACATTGTTGCAGGCAGCAATGCATGCTAAAAAATAACACAAAAATACAGTGGTTAAAAAATGTTATGAAAATAATTAAGATAAAAGTTTATGTGTAGCTAAAAACCAATATAGAAGAAGACTAAAATTGGAAAATGTTTTGAAAAAAATCCAAATAACATATTTCTATGACAATTGAAACTGACAATTGCGATTGTTGAAGCATTTTTACTTTCGCTCAATTTTAGCAAAAAATATTTTGTTATTTGAGTGTACATTTTTAAAGCAACATTGGCTTCATATTTAATTATTGAGGTTCGAAACTATAATTGCAATACAAGCCCAATGAATACTATTGGTATTGTTTTTATCAAACCAACAATATCGATTTATCTGAAAAATGTATATATATTGTTTAAAAATTATTTAATTATTTTGATTTTATTTCCATGTATGCTATTTATGCTTTGCCCTTAAAGCTTAATCACGATTTTAATTACTTTTTTTATAACAAATATATTATTTAGTTATTGACTAACTTCAATATTTGATTGCTTTTATGGAATTCTCTTGAGTAAGTTCACCCATTGTACTTTGTGCATTAAAATTGTGTGTTATTGAAGGGATATTCTTTTCTGCAGACGTAAACGTAACGTGTGTGTTCAATTCATATGTGATGATGAGTTTTGCAAGCGTGTCAAGCAGTGCCTTTTACCTTGTTTTTTTTTTTTTTTGCCTGTGCTGAACTGCAATTTTAGCAAGCTCAGTTGGCAGCCCCACCCCGTCTACCTACATACATACTTTATTGCAGGCATTCATAGTTGTCATGCAGTTTTGTTGAGCTTTTGTGCAATGTTTGACAAAAAAAGATGTCACTGGTTCAGGGCCGTACTGCATTTGCAGCAAATGCGTTGCAAATAAATGCAAAATGAGCGTTACTCTTATTTAAAGTTGTAGACTGTGACTCTGACTTAATGGGCGTGGCTGTCGGCCTATTGAGCACGCATATTGCCAAGAACTACTCAGTGGATGTATTATGCAGCCGCGTATGCACTCCCTTTGCAACCTCCTACCACTTGTCCAAGTGGCAAAGTGTGCAGTTTGATGACGAAGCACGAAACGGAGTGCCACTTGTCGGGGCATGTTTTTTAGTGTGTGTGAGTGTGTGTGTGTGACAACTTTGACATAGACTGTCTCCAGTCTTTGCCGCCTTGCATTTTAATTAGCAATTGTGTGTGTGAGTGTTCTTTTTTTATGCTTCTTTTTGGGTTGAAAGTTGCACTTAACATAGTTTGCCTGCTGGAGTATAGACAAATATTTGCAGTTGTTTTGGCAATATTCTCTTTCTTTTTTTCTTCTGTCTGGTTGTATTTGTGCAACGCGACGTATGCGCAATATCACGTTCCGGACACAAATTGAAATGCAACTTAAATGCGGCAATAAAAATTATATGAAATGGAAATGCACTCAAGTAAAAATACATATGTATCTGTATATCTGTGTGTGTGTGAGTGTATGTGTTAGCTTGACAGGTGTCTGTACTCGTGCGAGACAACAAAAGCAAGGAGGGGCACACCAAAAAATAGAGAGAAAGAGAGAGAGAGAGATTGAGAGAGAGAGAGAGAGAGCGGTGCGATGGGAGGCAATAGATGCTAGACTTGTTAGCTTCTGGGGTGCTTTCCTCTGTCTGGGGCATGTTGATGCGCGCAACTTCAACTAATTGCACTTTGCGCTGATGAGGCAGACATGTGTATGTGTGTGTGTGTGTGTGTTTGTGTGTGTTGTTTGTGTGTATCACTGACTGACTGACAGTTGCAGACAAGTTGCATTTCAGCACAAATGTTTGCATGGGATGCGATTCTAAATGAATTTGCCTGGCAGCCACAGAAACATCAGCAGACAACAGTCCTACACACACATTCACTCACTCAAACACACATGTTAACAGATAGAATGGCTTAAGAGGATGCACTGATGCTTCAGTGGACGCTTTGAATGTCAAGAAGGACACATTTAAGTGGCAGCCTTACGCTAATTACCGAAAGATATTAACACTTGTGTTTTGTGTGGTCCACAAAATGCCCAGGGTTTTGACCCTGCCTTGCCCATCATATCTGTGCGATAAGCGAAAAAGATATATATCCTGTAAGTCTTAAGTTAAAAGTTGTTATTAAAAAGAGTTGATAGCTTTTGCGTAAAGCGAAGTTGAAAGACTTATGATAAAAGGTTAAGAATAAATAAATAAATCAAAATTATAGGAAATTTTCTTTTAACGATTTAAACGTTAAATGCAAATAAAGTAATACATTCAATGCATTATTGGTTTTAAAATTTAAATAAAGTTTTATTTAACCATATTGAACATAACATTTGACCCAATAGTACATTAAACACACATAATTGAATTTTTTATATATATATTTTTCTTTAATTTAAATGACACAATTTGCGTTTTTTTCAACTCATTCATTCTCAGACTCATTTAATATGCTCATATTCTTTTTTTTGGTTGTGCAGGAGGGTAAACGTGGCTATTTGGAAGGATTGGCTGCTCACTACAGCAAACAGATAAATATGCCATATGAGGATGTGTTGGATGCCATAGAGCAGGCGCGCCTGTCCAAGTGGAAAGAGCGACATGTTCGCATCTCGACTGGACATACGTTGACGCGACGCAGCGCCGGACCGAGTGGAAGTGGTGGTGGATTGGTTGGCTCCTCGGTGATGCCCACCAGTCACAGTCAGCCGCTTTATGTGCCTGGCAAGTATTTGGTAAGCAAAGTGCACATTGACTTTTTATGGCTGGCTTCAATGTTTTTACGAGCTTGAAGCTAATCAGTCCGTTGGATGAAGGTTCTAATTCATTTCGTTTATTATGCATGTGTGCACAGCCATCGAGTTGTCTCTCGAATCGAGAGGAGAACGAGATATATAGCTATACCCAAAACGATTTGGCCAATCGGATGGCTCGCAACGCCATCGACTCGAAGTCGGCGCTCAATTTAAATGGCATGCAGCACAGTTATCCTGGCGCGCGCACCAACTTCTTTTACGACTTTTCGGCAACAGGTAAGTGGATGGTGAGGTGGAGTAGTTGAATGCTGCCACAGCATGTAGTAGTCTGCGGCTTGCCACTTTGTCGGCTGTTTGACTTTTTATGGCTTTTAATTCAATTAAATTGGTTTTGCGCTTTAACTTCACATTTCGTCTTTCCATTTAACGGACTGACTGTTTGATTGCGGCTTTTAATATTGGTTTGATTTATTTGTTTTCCGGCATTTTTTGTCTGCTGTCTTTCTAGAGGGGCGCAACAAACACAAACAACGACGCACAGTCTTTGCACGCTTCCTGCACGGCCTGCGGCAGAGTGGAGACGAGTTAAATGCAACCGAGGGCATGCAACTGAAGGTGAGTTCGAATGGAAAAGTAGGAGTGATTTTTTTTTTTTAAATATATATGAAATGTTCTTAAGTAGGTGAAGAGTGTAAAATAATGTAATTAAAGTCTGAAAGTTCTTTCAGGCTGTACGTTTTCTTAAGTTTGAGTTTTTATATATTTTTTTCCCATTATTTTTGGAAATTAATTTTAAATTTTAAAATTTTTGAATGTATTATTTCAGCTACGAATATTTGTTTGTTTTGCATATATATTTATGTAGCTAAAATAATTTCAAATCGTATTCTATTAAAGTTCTATTAATATTAAAGTGTAATTTTGTTTTTTCTAGTTTGCATATGAAATTTGTATGACATGTACTTCAAAGCATTTTCCGCCCACAGACAATACCAAAAAAACTTTTGTGAACGTTTTGTTTAATGTCTAATTTTTGGCAAAGACAAACTTTTGACCTCAGGTTCGGCCTCTC
Organism: Scaptomyza polygonia; assembly: GCA_035044585.1. Classification (NCBI taxonomy): domain Eukaryota; kingdom Metazoa; phylum Arthropoda; class Insecta; order Diptera; family Drosophilidae; genus Scaptomyza; species Scaptomyza polygonia. Next base: position 6,194,968 of record JAWNNU010000151.1, on the reverse strand, counting down.
ACACTCAGCACCCGCCCCTACTGTGTGCTACTTATAAAATTAAATTAAAATATAAAAACCGCGTAAACCTACAAATAACAGCAACAATAAGAGCAGCTTCAGAAGTTGAAAGGGACAAAAGACAAGAGAAAGACAGAGAGAGAGAGAGAGAGAGAGAGAGAGAGACCGACGAAGGGAGAGAAATGAAAAGCAAACAAAAAGAATATAAAAAAAACTTATCAGGACTAAGCCGATAAAAGGCAATTACCGTTAATTGCGTTGCCTTGTGCGAAGGGCGGTGCACGAGATGACAAAACAAAAACAGAGTCGTGCGAGGGCAAAGAGCAAGAATTGATAAGGTGTTAGCGAAAAGAGAGTGGAGACGGTGGAGCTGAAACAGTGCTGTTGGGACATGTGCAGGATGCAAATGGCAGAGCAACGACTGTCAAACGACTGGAGAGATATGAACTCGTCAAGGCGATTGCATGGTGCAACCGAGGTAGCAAGCAATCTCTGTGTGGAGAAGAGGTTGGGTTATGTCGGTTTTGGTTGGGTTACGTTTTGTCCAGTCGAGTTGAACGGGTTGTGGAGCACGTTTGTTGGACTTTGTAGTGGTTACTGGGAATGGGTTTGGTTTAAGGTCTGGGTACCACTCATTTGCACCTTGGCGCGTTTGCATTTTGAGGTTTGGCATCCGGTGATTCCCACCACCCAACACACGATTGTCCTTTATATCTGTGTACTTGTTTTTTTTTTCTTTCTTGTTGTGAGGACATTCAACGACAGCATCGCATTTGTTTTTATTATTTCAGGCGTGCCAAAAAGTATTTCTTTTTTTTTTTTTTGGTTCTGTGTGGAGTTTCTTTTTGAGAGAGTTTATAACTTTTCGTGTTTTACGGTTGTTGTCCGGCGTTTCTTTACCGTATTTGTGTTGCTTTGCCTTTTTGCGCTTTGTCTTTTTTGTGACTTCCTCTTTTACGGTGCTGTTGTTGTCGTTGCTTTTCATTTAATATTTAAGCACAATTTGCTGTCGCCCAGCGCAAAAGACTCTCACTCAGACTCTGTGTGCTGCGGTCAATTTTGAAAATTACTTGGACTAAGCACTGGCGACAATTGTGACCCGCCAAACCCACAACAAGCTATTATTTTTTTTGTCTGCTGGCCCTTTGCCACTCATTACCTTTTTTGTGCTGGAGTTGGGGTTTGGGTAACAGCTGGCGGCCATGGTTAGCCCCAGCGAAGAGGTCAACGCAGACGCGTATGTATAATTCTAAACATTTTGGCTACAGCTACGGCTACGGCTACGGCTACGGCTCTCTCATTATGCGGTCTGCTGCGGAAATGTTGCTTTAGGGAAATTTCACTGTTGGTCTTTCATTATAAATATTTCTCGACGTTGGCCAGTGCTTTTCATTTGAAATTTTATTTAACATTTTGTGTGGGCTTTCGTTTTCTTTTATTGTGGTTATGTTGTTAGGTGTCGATTTGTTTAATGCCGTCTGTTGGTTTCCTTTCTTTTTGGCTTTGGGGGTAGAAAGCTCCGACTGGTTAAGTTAATGAAGTAATCATAAGGCAAAATACTTGTTTATTCCATGCATTTATGTTTCTGCTATATTTAACAGACCAACGAGCGCTTGAAAAGCTGCGGCACCATGAAACGACCGGATCCACCACAGGACTTTGAGAAGACAATTCAGAGGGTAAATATATTGGGCCACTAAGAGAAAAATCAAGAGGTGGATATGAAAAAAAACTAGATTATAATATAGATTCCACTTAATTTCTCTCTGAGTGTACCTATCCCACACCTAAGCTCACCCTGAACCTTTACTATTTTCATCTCATTTACTTTCAATTTTAAACACAGCTAAAGACTCAAAAGGCGGCACAGAAGAAACCAGCGAGTGCACCCTTGGACATTGCTCTACATGAACGAAACAAGGAGGTGGCTCACAGTTTGGCCCAGGATATGCCATTGAACAATTATACAAAGCATCCCTAGGATACGGCCATCAGCATAGATGCTGCATAAGATTTACATATTTAAGAGTCATACATTCATAGTATGCATACATCAAGAAACAAGCAAAAAGAAACACATAATCTAGTTAGTTGGGATCAGGTGATACACACGTTAAGCAAAGCAATACGAATTTAAGAGCGATAAGCGCAATAACTTAGTTTGTAGTTCAGTGTAATGGTGATATTGATCAGTCTAAGTGCTAGCTTATAAACAGTTGAAATGGAAATGCAATCAATGTGATTGCAACTCAATAGAATAGAACAAAAAACTCATGCAAATCTCATAAATCCACACGCAAAAGCCAGTTGATTCAAAAGTTATATTTTCATTTAGCATATTTCTAGCCAAAAGATTCAATTACACTTATTTGAGCCAACTTAAGTAAAAGCATCCACACAAATCAATCAAAAACTTCTACTGCTTCTAACATGCCATGTTCAATAATATTCCATGAGAGCACATTTCAGCAAAATCAGCTTCAAACACACACTCTGAAATAACTAGCGGCAAATGCATCCAAAAACTTGGCAAGGAATGTTGACAAAACGCGAAATTCCAACAAGCTTAACGCTGAATCAACACGACCGCACACATACACACACAGCACACACTCGTACATGCAAACACGCACTTATACACACACATGCACAACAAACTTGCGCCAACCGCAGACGCTGCATAGACAATCCACAGCAACTGCAGCTGGTTGAGGTTGTGCCTTGGTCTGATATACCCGGTGTCCGGGCCCGGGTCCGGGTCTGGGTTCGCTTTGGCTTCTGGCATTTCCGTTTTTGGGCATTGGAGTGCATCGATTTTGGTCTTTGGGCCTAATGGGGTGGGTAGTTGCTGCCGTTGGCTTTTTTGCATTTTAATTGCATGTCGCGCAGGAAAGTATGCAACGAAGTTGACATTGGCCAGTACGAGGAACTCGCAGCAAATGCGATTTGCATTTTTGTCGAGCAAAAGCATTTGAAATTCGCTTATAATTTTGTTTGCGCTCTTGCCCAACAGGCATTTGAAAACAAAACGTTTGAACAAAAAAAAAAATGAAACTCGATAACTGTTGTCTTTTGCCATTTTAAAATGTTAGTTCCGGGATTGCTGGCGACTGCATTTATTATTAAATATCTGCTGGCGCCTTATGGAGCTGCCAAAATTGAAACATTTCGCAGCTACGTGTGCGCTAAAAACTATGGCCATTTAATGCGGGTTGCGTGCCGGCGTTGCCGTTTCCGCTTTTTGGCACAGCCTTCACAGTGATTAGCCAAAGTACTTGTTGGCAGCCGAAAATTGTTGTCTCGTTATCAGTTGCCAGACCAGATACGAAACGAAAACGATTTAAGACACACGATTTAGGTTGATGGCGTTCTGGCAATCGATTTCATGTTCATATCTCGGCATGTGACGATTTGATTGCACATTAATTGCAATTGTTGCAGGCCATTTGTTGGATGGCGGTGTGTGCATAAAGTGCTCAATTATGCCGGATTTAAGCTTGATTGCGAATTTTCATGTTTTATGCAGTGCTTTTTATTTGCTTTTAATTTTTTCGTTAACGTGCAATTAAGCTCGGTTCGCCAATGGACGGCCTCGTTTGCCTCGTTTTATATCATTTAAATTTAATTAAATGCAATGAAAACTCATTTGAAAAATCAACCAGCCATAGTGAAATAGTATAGAGACAAACAAAATGCAAACAGTGAAAAAAGGTGAAATTAAATATAGGCAATATAGGCAGTCATGTGTAAAATTGTGCGCCGTTTTAAATATACATATACATACATATACTATCTACAAATACAATATACACATACATAATTGCTTAACAAATACATACATACTATTTATTAAATGCAACATAGACAGACAACAAGCATGATTACAATAATAACAACAACAAAAAAGCAACAAACGATTTAGTTTTTTTTTTTTTTTTTTAATTTATTGCAGGCTCATTTATAATTTCTAGTATACAAATATAAAGTAAACGCAGCAGATAAATTATACATACATATATTTCGAAAAAAATATATATGATTTTAAATGTTAATAACTACGTATTTACTTTGTATACATTAAACATGTATACAATTAGTATTAACTGCAATTGAAAAATGTTTATACAAAATATATATATACATATGTATAGAAATATTTAATATACATTCAATGTTAACAATTATCATATGCTACAATAAGTAAGTGCCAGGTGTAACAATTAATTGTGAAATCGAACAAATCTATAGGATAGCTCACCATTCAAACGAATTGTTAATAAATATAACATAAATATATGAATATTCATTAACGTACGAGTAGAGTAGTTTAAAGTTATTAGCACGCACTCGATTCTATTCGTAATTACAATTTACAATTTAAGGCAAATGTAAAAGCAATCACAATCACAATCAGCTCAAGCAAAATACAACACAGAACTCTAAATTGATTAAAGCCAACCAAATGGCTTACAAAGAGTCCATAAAAAAAATCAATTTTCAAATGGCTAACAAGGCTATCAAAAATAATATTTGAATATAAATTTATTGGGTGTGCATAAATATTGATGAGTTATACAAAAATATATACACCTACATATACATATATATTTACAGTATGTATATTTATAATAAATAGTACTAGGGCGAAAATTAAAATCCATATACATGTGTTTGTGTGTGTATGTATGCATACATGGTATACATTTCAATTTACATTTTTAAGTGTTTAAGCAAAATGCCAAAAATGCATTTGAAATGCGTGGCACTAGTGCGAAAGTTGATTGCGAAATGCATAACAAATACATCTCATCGCGTCGTATTTATGAATGTAAGCGAATACAAATATGAATGCATTGTTTAAGCGAGTGTTGAAAATATGACTTACATACACGTATACACAATATATCTATATATCTAGTACATAAAGAAAACGTATTTTGAATAATCATTAAGGGTTAAACATCTGACAAATATTAAGTGTATTTTAAATGTTTTTATACCAGTTTGGCTATAAAGTTCTAGCAATAAACGGATTGAGATAAATTTGCATGTTGAGCACATGTGTGTGGCATTTTTGCAGCAAATTGAATCAAAATTATATTTAAATAAATATGAAAATAAATAAAGTGTTTTATAACTGTACGACAAGCACTTTAAACTTTCGTCTAATAGCATGTGAAACATGTCTTTGGCCATTAAGCACTTTTGGAATTTTATTGATTGCAGTTTATGGTATTTTCACTTTGTCTTATATTCTTTGCAAAACATCTTGTAACTCATAAATTTCTAATAACAATTTTCATAAATTGAGTTTAGATTAAAGCGCAATACAATTTAAAAAAATGTTGTAAAGCTACAAAAAAAATATTTCCATCAGACATTTTAATTGTGTTTTAAATTATTTATATGAAATATTGCAAAATTTTAATTTACAAATCGGATTTTTGTTGCTTTTTTTGTTTTTGTATGTTGCTGCCGACCTGCCATTTGCTTAGTCGTTTGTGTAAACATGGAAAATGCTTAGAAATGCACAAAAACAGGCAGCAACTCCATTTAAACTAATGAAAGCAATTTGCAAAAACTGCAGAGAAAACAGAGTAAAAGACAAAATAAATGGAATGCAGCTCAGCACATGTACGTATTTGCAAATATGCACAGCGAATATGCAGAGCTCACACAGTTCGAACATGTCATTGTAAGTTCAAGTGTATCCAGAACGTCAGCAACAGCAGCAGCAGCATCTGATAAAGCTGCAGAAGTAGAAGCAGGAGCTGAAGCAAGGGCAGCTGACTCAGTCAGGCACAAGAATGCCATTGCTGCTGATGATTGTGATGGGCACAAAAGCCAACACCTCATGAAAAATGCATGGGCTCTCACATATGTTTTAAGGCTTGTTGAATTTCGTTGCTGTTGTAGTTCAAGTTGTAGTCAAAGGCGGCGCTGTGGCATCCTGTTAAATTAATAACGTACCCAAAAAATAAAACGTGAAAAAACCAGCCAGGTCCTAGAGCGCATCACTGTGACAGAATATTTTTGGTTGAGGTTTTGTTTTTTTTTTTTTTTGTCAACAGCAGCAGTAGCAGCTGTGCAGGAGACATCGACATAGGTTGTGTGCTAAGGGCTGCCAAAAAAAAAAAAACTAAATAAATATCTCTTCGAGGATAATGTATTAAAAGTTTTCCAAAAAACTTATAAATACCCTGTATCCAATTGCGGACTTTAAAATCATGAAAAGCCAACAAAAATCGAAGACACTTTTTGCTTGTAGTATTAAAGCTATAATTAATTAAATTTATTAAGATTTATAAAGAGTGCAATACCTGAACGAAATTACCAAATTCTACATGAAAAATCTAAATGCTTTTCGGGTTCAAACGTAAAGAGGATTTTGTTTGTTTTTCATAGCCTCAGGATCATTCTTTAAATGCAACTAAGTTGAGTTTTATATTACGAATGAATGGTAAGTTGTTTAGGGTATTTGATGTCGGGGGTATCTTCTAGTCGATCTCGCTTTATATTTAAACATTTTGACTTGCTGTATTTTGTTATATGCTTTGTTTGATTTTATGCGCCCAACCAGCGAGCATTTGTTTAACGAACTGTAAATTTGTTGTTTTTGGTTTTTTTATATATGTAACTCGCCTTAGCTCATGTGGAAGTGTATGTGTGCGAGTGTGGGAAAAAAGGATTTCCTCCATTTTTTTTTGTGATAGATTTTAATTTCCGTTTGCATTTTGCACGTTTTTCATAATTCATGCTCTCCAAGTAGCGAGATTGATGAGGGCTTTCACAGTTTGGGCTTGGGCCGCAACTGGCTTAGACCCCTCCTCCCACACACAAACACCCATACACACTCACTTACACGTACGTTGGGCATAATCGTGCGGAAATACCAGGCACACTAAGCTGACCTGGGCCAGTCGCCCTGAGTATTACTTATATATATTTATATATATATATATATATATGTGAATCTATAAGTAAAACACAATGAGTGCAACAGCAGCAGCAAAGTTAAGCCACCCCATGCCATTCACCATCAACCACCCCCCTCCCTCCGGTCAACCCTTTAGACATTGTCGAACAGCTGCCGTGACTAGCGCTGCTGTTGCATCCCCAAAGGGCCATTGACTAATAGGATTTGAAGAGCGTAAAATTGGTTCGTTGTGAACATGAAATATGCAGTAAATCCTTCTGCCAGAATCCAGAACAATCTACCCCAGCCCCATTACCCTCATCCTGCACTCTACCTCTCTCTTTTAGTATGCGCATTCTTATTTTCACATGTTTTTCTTTAATATTTGCAGCAACGTCGCAGCTTAAATATTCTTTGCAGCTCTGGCCATATTTTGCACCATTGCAACCGGATGCTTGTTGCCGTTTCGCGCTCCCATTCGCATCCGGGTCCTTGGATCTCTTTGGGTCCTGGATGTATGGGTCCTGACTTTTGCTATTACCGCTGCCATGGAGGCCAATGTACGCGCAGTTCGTTACAATTTCGCGGTTCGATTTCGCCCCTAAAAGTCGCCCACGTCCCCACATCCTTGTTGTTGTGCTCTCCTCTGCATTCCGCTTCTCTCCAGGGCGCGATGGTGTGTTTTATTATCGCAAATAAAGCGCAATCATTGTTGTTGCACCCGCAGCAAGGCGAATGTGACACCTCCTGTGTCCCAGTGTCCCCTTGTGCCATGCACTGTATTTTTTTCATGTGGCAGCTGCTTGCTTGAAATATTGCAAATAGTTCTTATTCATACTTCAATTGAGTGAAATATGAAGAACTCGACACAGGGAAATTTACAAGGTTACACACAAAATCCCCTGCATTCTTTCAGGCGCTTCCTAAAAACTTTTAACACCCTAAGTAGTGAGCAAAAACCGAAATAATAATAACATTTAATTTACGCTTCGCTTTTCTTTAACTGTATCTTGAAATGAATATTTGTTTTCATTATTGCCACTGCGTTGACGCTTCAGAATGAGGGTCATATTTAAAAAGGGATTCTGGGCATTCTTGCTGCCAGCTAGACAGTGATAATTGTGCATAATATATATGCAGTGAGCCACTGATGATGCCTTAAAGTGGCTTCCAACGCAACAAATGCCTCAAAATCCCTTGAAAAGCCATAGAGGGAGGATGGAACTTAGCCTCTCAACGTCTTCTGGCTAAGCTGGCTGAAGATATACTCGCTTGTCGTTCATTCAACTGCAGCTTGGCTGACTTCCGGCGTTGCCTTTTATGATAAATTGAAACAAATAGCCAGCAACACCCACCCAAACACATACACACACACACACACACACATATAGCTACTGAAAGTGCAGCCAGGACTATGGCTTATCAGAAAATTGCGCTCAGCTGTATATGAAAGCATAACAATGTTAGCTGCTGTTACTGCCAAAGCCATTACTGTGAGGGCTGCGAACATCAAGCTGATCATCAAGAGCTGAATGGCTGGCTGCCCTGGCTGGCCAAAGAACGTTGCCAAAGCGTCGCAGCACATAATTCACAAGTAGGATAAACAATTTACTTATCGCTGCTGCAGGCCAGCAGAGAGACGAGAAAGCCTTCAACTCCAACAAAGACTACAACGACTTCGTCTGAGTCGAAGTTCTTAGCGCTTCACTCTCAGTCTACGTCTCAGAGGTTGCTGCCACATTGGCAAATAAATCATAATAAATAACTTGAAAAACGAAACACCTTGCCGCATAAAAGTTGTACGTCGTCGTTTTCTTCGTTGTTGCCTGCCTGCCTGGCTGCCTGGGCAAACAAGTTTTGCTGCTGTTGCTGCTTGTGTTGCCGTTCAAACTTGCTTTGCATTTGGAGGGTATCACAACTTGGCAACAAGACTTGCAACATGTACCAACATGGGATTTACTATTGTCAGAAAACTTATAGCCTACTGATACACACACATTCCATGTACAAACTATGCAAAACATGTCCAAACAACTGCCTCAAGTTATTTGAATGTTTGCAATGTTTGCTATAACTATTGGTCGAGGTGGGCGAGTCTGTCTAATTAGCAACGAGAAAGAGAAAGAGAGAGAGAGAGAGACAGATAAAGTTAAATAATAATAGCAATAGTTAAGGCAAACTGAACAACAAGTAACTTTGGCCAAAATGTTGCAATGTCTTGGCCAAGTGCTAGTTACTGATATTATTTATATGTAGGTTAGTTTTGTTAACTTAGCTAAAGCCTACAACCAATTGAAGCTGTTTGGGCTAAATTTCGAAATAATTGAGCTTCAGTTTTAGCGAGTTTCAAATTAAGAAATTATTATTAATAATTCATTAATTAAATAACAATTATTATTCTGAGTGACTCTCATTTTTTTTATAGCCTACCAAAAAAAAATAGAGTATAAGGCTTTCGTATTCTTACCTTTTTCAATTCATTCACTTTTTTATTGTTATTGTTGGCAGTGTTAGTGCCTGCTTACAGTTTAACACTTTGCCAACTCTTCTGTACTGTGCGCGGGGTTGCGAGTTGTCGGGTTGGTGGGCTGGGCTCGTTTTTGCAACTGGTGATAAAAATTGATACATAACTGGCATAAATCAGGCGAGTGGAGCGCATTACGCATACGACGCGTGTGTCTGCCAAGCAATTTATTAAATTAGCCACAGTAGCATCAGCATCAGCATCAGCAACGCCAACACACACTCACCTACATTTTCATGCACACACCCCCGCATTTACGCCAAGGGCAACGGCACATGATATCGCAGGTAATTTGTATATATCTGACAGATGCGCTGATAAACTCATTGCAGAGATTTCATTCATTCATTCATTCATTCATTCATGCTCGTTGGCGGCGGCGGCGTCCCTGTGATTTATATGAGGCTTATTACAGTTGCCAACATAAGTACGCATACACATACACACGTATACACAAAATTAAGTATAACAACACTTTATTCGTAATACTTGGGGCGTACTTAATGCTAACATCACAACAGGACCAAGCCAAATCAATTGCCAGCAGTTTCATGGCGCAAACGCCGGCTGATTCAGCTTGGTTAACTCTGGCTCTGGCATCATCATTTGCTTCTTCTTCTTCTTCTTATCCTGAGCCAAAGGCGCTTTTGGCAGACTGAAGAATTTCTGTAAATTAAATTTGTGAAAAATGAAATTAGGCTACGGCTGCTTTGCATAATTTAAATTATAAATTAGATGCCGTCGATAGCTGCTGTTGCTGCTGTTGGCAGAGACTTATGGATATGTTGGATACTTACATCGTGCCTGCCAAAGTTCTTTGCCTCCTCGATTGTGTCTGGCAGCTTCTTGTGCAGCGTCTCGGGTAGAAACATTGCCCCGATTCCGCCCAGCAGAAACAGGGTGCCCAATATATAGTATGGTGCACGAATATTCACAGTCGTGCCCAAATAAACCAGATATGGTGCCAGGACACCAATTGCATTCGCCAAAATGGTGCCCAGTGCAATGCCAGTCTGTCTCATGCATGTGGGATAGATCTCCAGGCACTGTAGATTGGCCGTGAAGAATGTGAGTGCATTGAGAAACTTAATAAACGTTGCCAAATAGATCATAAGCCATTCGTGTCTCTCATCCGTGGCATATATAATGATGGGCAGGCAGGTGATAAAGGATATCAGAAAGGATGTGGAATTGGTAAACCTTCGGCCATATTTGTCGCCTGCACGAAACAGAAACAGAAATCAAAACCAAAACCAAAACGTAAAGATGATTGGCAATCAGTGGCTAGCGGTTTTGTGCATGCAAAGCTTACTTGTAACTTCCGCCACCCCAACACCACAACACTTACCCAAGTATTTGCCAGCCATGTAGGCGGGTATTTCCACAATACTTTGGTACAAAAAGTTCAAAAACGGATTGCCCGCCATGCGCGAACTGAAGAGAACCAGTGTGAAGTAGGAAACGGCAACCACGCACCTGCAAAAACGGAACGAAATCAACCAAAAATGGCCAACAGTTAGAAATGCAAATTGGTTTTTTGGTTCTCAATTCTCAGTTTTTGCCATCACACACCAGCTAAAGCCCATGATGATGGTGTTTCGGGCTAAACGCCAGCCAGAAAACAGCGATGCCATGCCATAGGTAACTTCACGATTGTCCAGACTATAGATTTCCAGCAGCTCTTTCTCCGTCACATCGAATGTTCGCCCATTAATTTTTGCAATCTTCTTGAACTGCACAATGGCTTCGCGGAAGCGTCGCTTGCTAATCAACCAACGTGGCGATTCAATGACGTACCTAAACGAGAAAGTAAAAAAAGGTTGTTAGTTTCGTTTGGCTGAAGAGTAAATGCTCTTTCTAGATGTGTGGAGAACTCTTTTCAACACATTTTTTAATATAAAACACAATACATAATAATACAATCACATCAAGGTGACGTCTACATTGACACAAGTGCTAATAATGATAAAACCTCCAACTGATTACAGATAAAGCGGATGCGTTACACAATCCGTGACAAATTCATGACAAACAATCATAGCAAAGAGTATACAAAGGATGTAAAAAAAAAAATAAAAAATGAATGCGATTGCGTATGGGTTGTGACAGTAGCAAACGAGAGAATAGTTGAAGCGTTCATTCAATTGAATTGACTGCGTGACTTACTTGGAGAAAATTAAAACCATCGCCGTGGGCAGTGATGTTAGCCACATAAAGGATTCCCAGTGGCGCAGCCACCAGAACAGCAAAGGCATCAGCGTTGTGCCCACCGACCAGCCAACGCTTTGAAAGAAGGCAATTCGACTGCGATCCTCCCTGGCCAAGTGCAATCCCAAGCGAAAATAAAGTTAAGTTAGTTAGAAAAAAAAAGTTTCTTTTTTTTATTTCTTTTTGTTTTGCTGCGTATGCGCTACAGTCACAAACTTACTCCCGTGAGATTTCCATGCCAATAATTTGTGGCGATTGAAAGAGACTGTTGACGGTGAGGCCCACAATGCCGGACATGATGAGGAACCATGTGTACGAGGATGTGCACATCACAGAGCCCAATCGACCCACCGAGCAGAAGACAACGCTGATGTAGTAGACAACGCTGCGACCAAAGCTGTGCCACCAACAACAAATACAAATTCAATTACCAATTGGCCAATTGCGCTCTCTGTCGCAGTGCCATATTTTAGTTTTTGTGTTCCAACTTACGAATCGCCCATTTGTCCAAATATAAATGAGCCAACCACCTCTGTGACGCGGCCAACAACGAAGACATTCGTTACAAACAAATCCTTGGCACAGACCCAGTCATGGTCGGTGGGTATTGTGCTGTCGTACCAGGTCTGGTCGTAGCTCCAACCGTGCTGGCAAACTGCAAAACAATTGTAATGACCATAAAACGTATTAGAGTGCAAAGTTGTAAAAATTTATAAGACAGTCGAAAACCAAGCGAATGCTTTCCAAGTTTTTCCTTTACCATTCGCTTCAATTGAAACAAAAGACAGGCAATCTAACGTTTTTTTGTTTATGCATACATATACATGTATGTGAACATGGGCGTACAATGGGCTACTATAAGGTGTAATCAAACTAAAATATTAAAATTTCTATGAAGTTTCATTAAATTATTCTGTATACAAAATAGTAGTAGTAGTATTATAATCAAAGAACTTTTCTTTTTAATTCGTTTTGGGAAAAAGCTCGTGTTATTCTCCTTTCCTTTGTGTAGTATTGACTGTCTTTTGTCTTATATTGTCTTTTTACCACTCACCCGTAGTTTGATTCTTACTGCTGCTCCAGGCAACGAAATCAGTTATTTCTGTAAAGTTTGCATCGTACATTTCACAGTTGCTGTGCGTCGCCCTGCCACGATTGTCTTTCTGTCTGTTTAAGTGAAATGTTAAGAAATGTGCTCAATCTTTGGCCAAAGACCAACTCACTTGGGCAATGTCAAATCCCGCCACTGATCCATTGTGTAGTTTGTGTGCTCTCTGCCTGGCACCGTGCACCAGTGTTCAGGTATGTTTAGTGCCAATATTATATTCATGTAGATCATGGCACCGGCAAAGGCCAGACCGGCAACAAAAATGTAGTTGTAAAGCGTTTGATAGCGTCCATGGTTGCCTGCCTTCTCCATCAGCGCCTGGAATGGATCATTCATCTCCGATTCGTCTATATCCATTTCATGAACGGTCGTCGACGCTGTTGTAGATAATTTTCTACAATTCGCCTCTGCCTCCTCCTGCTTATCATTCATTTTGTTGAAATTGTGTTTAGCTGCTGCTGATGTTGCTGTAGCTATCTACATATATAAATAATTATGTGACGGATATAAGTCTAGGTAATCAAATGATGCATTTATCTTTATGTTAGGCCTGATGCTACGTGTAAATCGCGTATGACTGCCTATGAAGCCTTTAAGGTAATTGGTTTTAACTAGAAAGTTTATCATGCCAATAACTAGGTGAACTTACTTTATTACAATCTCTTGATTGTGGCTATTAAAACTCGAAGCCCACAAAACGTTTCAAATAGATTTCAATTTTTTTCCACCAACTGCGCAGAAACTGTTATTGTTTTAGTTGGGCGTGTTTACATTTCTGAATGTCATAAAAACTCTATTGAACTATAAATAAAAGTCAATATATCAAGACACTCAAGTTATATATAGACAGATTTCAATGAACTAAACCTTATGCAAATGAGTTTTTGTTAATAAAGAAAAATAGAGCAATTTTTGGAACTTTTCACACTCTAAAGCAAAAACATTTTACTTACCTTTTATGTATGTGTCGTTTGGGTTTCCATACGATAATTGTATTAAACTCAATGAAATTATTTCACAGCCAAAAACGATTCACACACTTTTAGTTGGTCACTAATTTGATGAATGCAGAGTGGAAAATTTCTATAACTTTACACATATGTTTATGATTTGATAAGATTTGATTTTGCTTTTAAACCAAATTCGCTTAATTTCAAATCAGTATTTCGCTAACGCTTTATGCGTTTCGCTGCAATTAAATAGTTCAATCTCACAGTAATAATAGTATTTGAATGTTGTCGCAGCTCGTTTGCACTTTTCACATTTCGAATTCAAATTGAGTATTTTAAATATCCGTTGGCTGGTTCCACAGCGCATCAACAACAGACAGTAACACTCTAAGGTGTTGTAATAAATGCAAGCATGGGTAACTGTCGGCGTTAAAAGCTTGGCCCCTTAGCTGCTGCGCTAATGGTATCAGGTGGCTTATCAGCACTACAGACAGAGCACATGCATTATAAAAAACTGCTGATAACAGAGGGTCTTTCGTTTACAACGTTATTATATTATACTGCAGTGATTAACATACAACGAAATATGCACATACATACGTCACACAATCAAGAAAGCTCATAATTTCTAAGTAAGAAAACAATTTGATTTCAAATTAAAAAAATCATGACACAATCTTTATTTAAACTAAAAGTAGTTAAAAGATTTCGAGACAAAGTTCTTTTCAAACCTCTTTCGATTTAGAATCGACAAAAAAAAAGGTAATATTTATGTAATTTTAACAATTATTTATTGCGTTTACTAATCTAATTTGAAAATCTAACTTTTTGTTAATTGTACACAGGGAACTGTGTAGTTGAGCTGTGGTTAAGGTTTATCAGCTTTTTATCAATCAGGTAAGTTTGACTTGATCTATGGGTCAAGTTACAAATCAATGTTGCGGTATGCACTTCAGACACATTTGACATATTAGATTAAGTTGATATTCATCTCTTGAATTTAGATTGAGATTTGTCAGCTAAGCTTGTGATTTTGGCTTATTTGGCTTATTTGTTTAATCTGAATTATCTTTCATAGTTAGAATTACTTAGTTTTTTTTTAACAGGAGGTAAGAGGTACACGGTCAACGTATTTAATGTTAGGAGATCTAAAAATTTGTTCCGTGTCAATTACAGAAAGCGCATTTTCATTTCACTAATAAGTAGAAAAAATTCCAACCTACTTTTCCTTTAAGTTGGCAATCTTCCGTTTATAAATACTTGAGTACACATTGTCTTTTGTTCTTGCAAGTATTTGTTCTTATTTGATTATAGAATTTAATATTCATGCGCATTTGCTCCGGGTGAGGCTCGGAATGCGCATCAACTGAAACTGAAACTAAGCGCAAAATGTAGCAAAAAATGAGATACAAGTCCACGTTGTAGTTTGTGCAAATGCAATAATATCAATTTTCATATTTTCATTTACTTATTCGTAGGAAGAAAGACAAAAGCAATTTAACAATCTACTAAAGCACTTAAGCGCAAATTTATTTCCCGGTCAAGAGGGCTGGCGACATCAAACTAAAATAAAAAGCAAACGAGAGAAATATTTTTCTGAATTCAAACATCAAATTCGCTGCAACTACTAACTACGTATACGTAGTATGTTGTAAAACAGAGTTTAGTTACAAGTAGGCAAGTGTAACTGTGCTATGAATAAACATCACAATGCATTAGGCATGCGTATGTGCCCGGCCCCTCTCTTTAGATATAAAGATCTATTTCATGAGCGTCGTAAATTTAATCAGCATCAGCGCAGATTACGGAGACACATCGGCATCCATCCAAGCATTCATTACTATTCGTTAACATTGAGATCTATCTGCCCGTCTGCATTTGCCCAGTTCGTAGGCTTATGAATTGTTCGAACAACAACATTTTGGATTTGCGCGATATCTCATAAGATAAGATAATACACATTTGCGCACGTACATCATTCATATAAACATACATACAGTAGGAACTATAAACTATTCACGTGTTTCTAAGATAAAATAATCAGAATTGGTGTGAACTAGAGCGTCTATTCAATGCCAGTGACACTATACTCCTATCTGTACCTCAATAAGTGCGACAACTAAACCGATTACGGCGGCCTGTTTTGTTTGATGACACTTAAAAGTGTAAACTTAAATAAATTATAAAATGCCTGAATGTTTATTTTTGGATTATTGTTTGATTGTCTCTGATTAACATCTTCAATCATAAGCTTACATTGCGTCTTCTTGTAAAAATCAAAATGAAACACAAACTATTTAATCTGTTTAAAGCTTAGTTAATTCTCTTGCTTACTCAAACTCTTGAAAAAATTAATTGAATTGAAATAGCTTTTTTTATGAATCCCACAAGTATTTAGAAATATATTTGCTGCAGCAACGAGTTGTTTCTATCCCAGTGAAATATGTATGTGTATACTCACTCAATTAGTATAAATATTTTTATAATTTATATTAAATGAATAATGCCATTCAGTGTTTGTCTTCCTTTAAACTTTCAAAGTTTACAAGTTTCATTTTAGTTACATTACCTTTATGTCCATTTATCACCTGAAAAGTGAGTTTGCCACACCTGTTGATAAACCTTTTCCGGTAAGAAAAAAATCTCCAGTGATTACTTTTTAGATATGTTCATTTTTATTTAAGACTTTTACTTGATTTATGCATAAACTTTCATCAGCATGTTGTGCGCTCCTTTTGAGTTTTTTTCTTATACTTTTTATGCTGCAAATTCTTTCTAAAATGTATGGAGCTCTTGAGATTTAAAGTTCGCTAACTGCATTTTGTTTGTGTTCTAATAAAAGGTTAGATTTACTTTTTAACTTTGCCCGAAACTGCAATGTGATGCCTTAGGTATTTCTTTTTCTTTTTCTTTTTTCCGTTTTTGTTTTGTTATTTTTTTTAACTTTAATATTGCTTACATATTCAATTTAATTACATAATTTTACAGTGATGAATGAAAACTATTTGCACATTGTGCATGTTGCCCTTTTGTGCAATTGTATTTTTGTATATATATTTTTGTTTCTTTTTAATTTCTTTTATAATTTACAGTTTGAAACACTTAAATGTTAGTTTTTAGATAAATAAAAGTTCAAAATGCCTACATACGAATATGTTTACTCTCTGGCTTTAACACGTGCGCTATTATTTTTAATGTTAAATTTTATTTAATTTTTGGGATTATGTTAAAATTTTAATTATATAAATATTAATATATGTATATAGGTATATTTATGTATATGTATATACGTGATGCTTGTAAGGTTCTAAAAGCATTTTGGAATTTATCTCGATTTGTTTTTTGTCAAATGTACATGTAAGTCAATTGGTATATATTAGATATTTCATATGCGCTATGATATATGCAATAAATGCATTTTAATATACACATATTTCTTTTTATCTCTTTTGTGCTTGTATTGATTTAACTAATTGATTAATTTAAAATCAATAAAATCTCCTGCACTGCCTGACTAATTTCATTGTCCTTTTGTTTTGATTATCGCTAAATAGCTTGCACGTTGCTAATAGTTTAAATATATATATATATGCATATATATGTTTATACTAATATACTTACGAATATTTATCATCTATTATTAAATGGCATAAATAAACACTCCAGTCACAATCATTTCTAATTATGTACATATCGCTTGCATGGAGTCGAAAATTTCCAATTTATATTGCTTATCATACAATTATTTAGCTGCTTTTGCAAATTTACAATTCTGACGGATTATTTTGTTGTGTGTGTGAGTGTCTGTGTGTTGTGTTTGATGTGATTTTTTCATTAAATAATTTCTACTTAAGAATAACACAATTTAAAATGAGTTTTGTTGAATTACAAATACATAGTTTAAAATTTATATTGGCAAGTTTTGGTGTTTCCGTTTTGTTTCGTGTAATTATTTTTAAAATTGTAATTGGTCTATTGCTTGCACCGGTTGTGCTTTAATATAGGAATCAACTTGAGTTAAATATACTTATATAGGGGGTCAGTTTAGCTGCGACCGCGCACTAAGTAAAAGTTCGGTTATTAATTAAAACAGCAATTCAAGTTGGACGTTTGACAATATCACGTTGCGAAATACACATAGCAATAAAAAACAATTGGCAAGTGGCAAATTATATACAACAAAAAAGAACGTACTTTACATCAGGCTAACTAAAAATAGTTAAACAATTTGATTACAATTACATTACTAAGTATATAGCTCTGTCTCTTATTGTTTCGTTTTATAAATATAAATCTATTTTTTTAAATATATATATTCAATTTATATAAATGCCAACATTATCGGAGGAAGGATTGACTGACTAACTGACTCTATAACACGCTCCTCTCTCTCGCTCTCCCGCACTCTCGCTCTGTTGCTAGCTATCTGCCTCCTATACACTATAAATTTGAACTGAAAGACGCGTCTTGGCCTTTTGTTTTAACTATCGAATCACAGCAATTGAAATACATACATAAATCGAATACAGCTTAAACCTAAACTAAAAACTGTATATAATAAATGGGTCGTTATGGATCCTTGTCATCGTGCAACGATTGCGACGCGGCATTGCCACTTGTATTTTTGCGCAAATGATTACGCAACATAACCAGATTGCGATTCAGTGGCAGATTGCTAGACAAACCCAGCGGGTTGCTTGCAGCCGAACTGGGCGTATGCGGCAGTGTGTGACAAATGTTGCCAAGTGGCGCCGTTGCATTTACACCACTCACAAGGCTAGCGGACGCTACCGATGTGGTGGGTGATGTGGCCCCGCTGCTGCTGCTACATCCAGTGGAGTTGGCAGCACCAACGTGGCCCAAACCTACGCCCAGGAGCAGCTCGTGGGCGAGTATGGTTGGCAAATGTTAAGTGCTGCTCTTTAATGGACCCGACGATAACGAACTGCTGCTGACCCCCGAATCACTCGACTTCTCGCTAAGTCCACCACGTGTGAGCGTATCGTCACCCATAAGTCCGCCGCCGCCAAGAAAGGACTTCTTGCCCACACGTGCTGGCAACGTTGCCTTGAATGGGTTATCCTTACAGCGACGCGCGCTCTCCACACGCTTCATTATCTCACTAGAGCACTTGGAGACCACATCGTCCAGACTATTCGACTCATCCGTGGAGTTAACCGTCTGCGTAGGTGTTTGGGAGCTAGGCAGCGGTGATCCCTCGTAGCACCCCGAGTCGCGGGGAAAGTGTCTTCGACCGAATGGAGAAGCGCCATGCTTTTTGTTGATATTATTAAGACGAGCCTCATCGTTCTCGGAGCTGGAGCCGGCAATGTCAACATCGGAGCCTGTACGTGCGAAATTTGTAGCTGGTGTTAGGTGTGTTTTTGTGAGTGTGTGTTTGCAAGTTTACAAGGACATGTAGCTTCATTTATGTAATAAGGTTTAAGGGTTTCTTTAGCCTATACTTACATTCAATGTCATGCAACAGCTGCACGGCCGTCAACAGCTTAGCTCGATGCTCCTGACTGAGTATGCCCAGATAATCCAGGTCGGCCGGTTCAAGTTCCTTGAACAGTTCCAGATCCTCGTAGCTGCAAATGGAACGATAGGTGAAACAATCCAACAAAAAATTGTTGAGAATTTTGTTTCATCTACACCACTTACCCGTTAAGCACAAACACCGAAGTGTACTCCTTCAGGCCAATGCGCATCAACAGATCCTCGACAGAACTGGGTCCACTTCCATTGTTGACACTGCCATTGTTGCTGTTGGCCAAGCGGGAGGCAGGCGCCAATGTTTTACTGCTAGAGTTCTTCATGCGCTGTTGCTCGGGCAGCACTTCAATATTGATGAATTTGAAGTGACCCACACGTCCATGACATCGTCCCTTCCAAATGCCAGAAGCATTCATCGACAGCACGTCGATAAGCTCGCCTTTCTGTAAGGGTTGATTTAACAATGGAATATGATTTAAAAAATAATCAATACGACGACTTTATAGGTAATTTTTATTTGTGTGAGCAATAGAGTAATAGATTAGTTTGAGTAAAAGTTTACCTTGAATTTAAGCGCCTCTTTGTCATACGGATTAGGCAGGCTGTCGACAAGCGCTTTTGCTTTGCAAATGGTTGGCAGCGAAGTGCGATCCTCGGCCGAAATGGAGCTGTGTGGGCTGCCCGGACGTACGAGAGCTTGAGTGCCTGCCAAATGGATGGTTTCAAGTTTAAATATTTGTCTCAACAAAATCCTGATGGAAGTTTGCCCAGAAAATTTTCCAATTAATGCGCCCACAGCCAATTAGCCAAGGGCTAAGGAATTTTTGGCAGTACCAAAAATACACACACTTACGCGCACACACACACACACACAGTTCGTTTGGTTAATTAAAAACTTTTCAAATATTTTTCCACACACAGGGAGAGAAGGAGAGAGAGAGAGAGAAGGAGAGCAGGGGCAGGGTAGAAGAATAGAGAGTCACAGACACAAAGCACGAGTCCGCCCAAAAAATATTCAAATAAGCACTTGAAGTTTTTGGCCAAAGCTTTGGCTAATCCTTGCTTTGTGTCCTAGCCACATAAAAATAAAGTATTTTTTCTTGCACTTTTGCAAACTTGCTCCTCTACAGAGTTAACCTAACCCACACCCTTCGATATCCAAAACCTTGCTTGACTGCTGCTCTTACTTTTTGTTTTGTTTTGGGTTGTTGTTGTTGTTGGTCTTTTTTTATTATTTTTATTTAGAGTAGAAATTTGCGCATATAGCGAAAACTTTTGTTCATTAAAAACTGAGCTGCAGCAGCAGCAGCAGCAGAAGCAGCAGTGTCGACTCGGGGCTGCTCTTTATTTAACCAAGCCCCAGCCAGACATTGCACTGACTGCAAGGCATCATGGCGCCCCTTTACTTGCATTTGCCACATTACCAGTTACCAGTTGCCAGTTGCCCGGTTGCCACTTGACTGTGCGCAAGTGCATTAAAAATTCATTAAGTTTGCAAAATTTCAAGTTATTGTGCAGCGGTTGCAGAAACAACCGCAGCAACAACTACAGCTGTTAATAGACCAATATGCAGCTGACGATGGATGGTGGAGCGAGAGCGAGGGAGGGAGTGGGTGGTGGTAAGTTTTTGTGCTGGCAGTCTGGGAATTTTTATAAACAAACCACTACAAACTAGAGTCGAAATGCTTCTTTCTGTCCGAAGCAAAAGAAAATACGAAAAAGCCAAAAGTACAGAAACTAAAATCAAAGCTCTAAATAGTTAACACACACACACGCACGCACACACACACACAAACCCCATACATAGATAGCTGGCGTACTTACTTGAACCGGATGCACTGGGCAAACTTTCGACGGAGCTGGCGGAACATGCAAACGCCTGATCGCTCATGCTGCCACGGTCGGTATTATCTTGGGAATTGCTAAAATCCCTTGATGTATCCTTTGTGGCAACAAAGTTCCGTCCATTCTCATTAAATGCGCCAATTTCCTTTGGTGAGCTACGCATTTCGCTCGACTGCAAACACCATCAGAGACAGAGAAACAGAGAGAAAGCAGTGAAAGTTGTTTAGCCAGCATCGTCGTTTTCGTCATCGTCGTCATCGTCGTCATCATCATCATGTTGTGCAATAAATTGCATGTTGAATGAGAGTTGAGTTAGGTGTTGACCAAATCCGAGCAGCGCCGAGCAAAGAGAATAGAGTCAAAAAGTTTTGTTAGTTAAATCATTAAAAAGTTTATTACAACCACACAAATTCCAACACACACACACACACACACTCACGCACACGCACATATACACACTCTAACATTCTATGGAAGAATAAAGCCTTTGGGTTGCTTTTTGTAGGTCTTCGATAGGATTTGGCTGCAGCGCTTCCGCTTTGGCTTTGGCAAAGGATTTGCCTTTACTTTTTTTTTTTGGTAGTTTGACAGTGAATATTGAAGCTGCTTTGCAGCCAAAAACTTTACTCATATCTCGTTTAGGCAACAGGCCTAGCCGCCGATTGCAACAAGCCGCACGACAGCAAAAAACACAGCTTAGCGTTTTCGACCTTTTTTGAACGAAAATATGGCTGCCTAAAGTCGAGTTGGTTCGATATGGGATGTCCTTTATTTTGATTTTCTTTCTTCATACAAAATGTTTTAGATAAACTCTATGTTTTTTTTTTTTTGTTACAAAGTCAGTTTGCCATGGCTTCAGCTTCAAAAATCTCTTTTAGCAAACTCAGCTTTCTCTTCATTTGTAATTTAATTCAAAATTAAACATTTTGCTTAGGGTCCAGGAAGTCAGAAAACAAAAATGGCTTCGATTCAGTCCTGCGAATTTGAAGTGTTTGGCAAGGTGCAAGGCGTCTATTTTCGTCGCCATGCGGAACGAAAAGCCAAGAATCTGGGTCTTAGAGGATGGTGCATGAATACAGCCGATGGGACAGTTAAGGGATACATTGAGGGTCCACGTACTGAGGTGCGTGTAATGAAGGAATGGCTCAAAACCACTGGCAGTCCCGCTAGCAATATAACTAGGGCTAAATTTACTAATGCCACTGAGAAAACGGATTATGGTTATACAAACTTTCACATTAGACCCGATGAGCCCAAAGATCTAAATCGATCTTGAGAGTAAAGAGAGAAAATTATTGTTAACATGCATTGAATATACAAAATAGTCTTAAATATGTATGTTTTGATGTAACATATTTCAAGGATAACAGGATCCGAAGGAAGAGAAAGATTTCATTATTATGTACATTGCTTTTAAAGCTTAAAGTTCGTAAGTTAATCTGTATTGCCGACTGCAGCGCAAAGTCATCATCATCACCAAAAAAAAAAATAATAATAAAGTCCAACACATGAAACTGAAAATGAACTTTCACTTTTGCGGTCAGTTCTAAAACGGCATTGCGATGCGAATACTTGACTTTCCCCTACCACTTTACCAACCCACCCGCGCCGTTCGTGATGGGCGCGCATAAAAACTCATTTAACTGGCATTTGCATTTAGAGTGCATGTTCAAACGCTCGCCCGTTGGCCATGATGCAAAAGTGTTTCGAGTCTTTTTTTCTTAATGTTTTTTTTTTTTTGGCAATGTTTTTTTTTCGTAGGCTGCAGACAAATATCAAATGGCTTAGACAGACAGAGATAGAAATAGAGAGAGAATGAGAAAGAGAGTTTGTGTTAGTGCTCACAAATTCCAATCAGGTGCATATGTAAATGGCCAGGCTAATTACATTTTGCAGCTCACAGATTTGCGGCAAGTCAATAAGCTTGTCAATGATGGTTGCGTTTTCTCCATGTTTTTCGTTGTTTTTGTTACCAAAATGCAAATGCAATCACACAAACACACACACACACACAAACACGAATTACTTGGTTTGTCATCAACTGAGATTAATTAACTTACATGATGCACCATGGCCTTCTGGCAAATTGTATTCGCCTTGTGCGGCAGCCCGTTCTTTTTACCCTTTGCTGCAAAATTCGACGGATGTCCGTGACGTGTGGCGCCAATGTCCTCGTAATCGGATGAAGGACTCGGCGACAGAGATGGCGATTCACCAACGCCGCCACTTAGCGTTCGGTATCTAGCCGTGCAATTGTTTGTGCCAATCTATGGTATGCAAAATAAAAGAGAATGGAGCAAATGCAAAAATGTTAAGAAGTTAAACGCGTTTCACATTAACCAAACACCAGACGAGCAGACGAGCCAAGTCAAGTTTGCAAATGAAATGGCCAACAGTCGGTTCACATTTCACATTTCGACATCGTTTAGCTGGCTTAAGTGGCTCAAACACAGCAACAACACACTGTTAAGCAGCAGGGAAAACTTTTGGCTAAAAAGCTTTTCGAGTTTTTATGCTCGTTTCGACCGACGTGCATTTTGTTATTCTTGTTCTGCTGCAAAAAGAAGGACGTTTGTCGAAAATGCGAACTTTGTTTGTCACTAAGTGCACTTAATCAATTTAGACGACGCATTGAGACGCACACACGTGTGTCGAAGTTGCATGTTGTGTTGTGGGGAGTTACTTAAATGAGCTGGCTGCCTGCCTGGGTCTAATGGTTTTTTCTTTGTGGATGGGCTGGCTTACTCACCGACACAGTGCTCAGCCTGGAGGTAACGCTTTGTATATCCGAAATGGAGCCCGCATAGTCGCCGCTTTCTCGATCATGGGACCTGTGGGTAGGCAATAACAACAAATTAATGTTATGTGATTAAATAGAAAATGTTTTAAAGTTAAATGGGTATTGGGTTAAATTAGCCGTTTTTAGTAGAGTTTCAATTGTAGTGTGCCTGCCACTTTGTCGGCAAAAATAGTTTTGTTACCCATACAAATGCACCATTAGTGTCAAACTTATGCATGTTGTTGCAAAGATTCGGATTTGCTCAAAGTGATTTTTTTTTTGTATTCAACACCATTATTATTTGAATTAAACCTGGCTATTCTAAAACTATTCAACCAACTTTTACTGAGTACACATATTGCCATAGAGTAAACATATTGCCAACTTTCAACTGCCCTTCAATTTTACTCGAGAAACAAACTATTTAAATTATATACAAATATTTCTTCATCTTCACCTGAAATAGCAGCAACCAAGGAGAGAAAACTGAGCTGAGGGGAATGTATGTATGTTTGGATATCCTGGATTCTAGTGTGTAGCACTTGAAGAGCCTTTTGGTAACCGTTTGGATTTCAAACCAGACTTTGTTGCTGTTAAGCAAATATGTATACACAAGGGCAACAACAACAACAACAACAATAATAACAACGGCAATAATAACACTTGGCACAAAGGTCCTGTGTGTCCTCATATAAATAAATATTTTATACCTTTTCTTTGAATTCTTTTCGTTTTTGCTGTTGTTGGTCGTTTGACTTTAACACTGTTGAGATTTTCACTTTTGCCTGTATGTTTGAATTTTCTTTATTTTTATTTTGATATGTACGTATGTGTTGTATATTCTTTTTTGCTTTCATTTATTTTTATGTTTGTTGCTCTCTTATTTGTCCAAAGGAAAGATATTTCTTTGTTTTGGCCCTAAGGGCCCACTGGGCGTATAAGTTATTTCAGCACGTCTTTTGTATAGTTGGCCGGTGCGTACGTGTGGAAAACGCTGCACCACTGCCAATTGGCAAACCGGCAACTGGCAACTGGCAACTCGAAATTGGTCCTGGCATCTTTGCTCTCTCTCTCTCTCTCTCTCTCTTCTAGCTGATTGACGAGCAAAGTTTGTTGTTGTGCGGACCGTTCGTTCGTTCTGGAGCCGCGTTGAAGTAGCAATAATGCCATTTCATTCAAGTGCCGTCGTCGTCATCATCATCATGGTTGTAGTTGTTGCTTTTAGGGCCAATATTGCAGAAGTCTTTTCTTATTGGTGTTCCTATTAGTTTCGGGCTCGAGAAGAGCTTCCTCACTCCCATTCTGTTTGTTGCTGCTGCCTGATGTTGCTGCTGAGTCAATGTTTTATTCTTTGTGGCATGCGTAACAATATGAAATTGATGACTTTCGCTTCAATGCGTTACGATATGTTGCAAGCAGTCAGTCAGCCAGTCAGACAGACAGACAGTCAGACGAGACGAGACGAGAACATTGAAAGAGTCAGTTTGTCATTCAGTTAGTTCATTCGTTTGGCTCATTCATTCGTGTGGCTGCCAAATGTTGATAACAGCACTAATGAAGTGAGGTTACCTTTTCACTCTTTTTATTTATATATTTTTTTTTTTGGGTCAATCCTTTTGCGCACCTTTTCACATTGACAAATAAATTCAAGGATCTTATAAAGGGGAATGGAACTGAGGCAAGAGCAGTTGAGCTGGTTGATTGCTTTGCTTTTGGTTCGACTCGATTCGATTCGATTCGATTTGCAGCGATTTCAGTTTGGGTCTTTGTAGTTGTTGTTGTTGTCGAGTATTTGGGTTCGGTCAGCTATTAGTGTTGGCTTGTTTACAGGGCTAAATGTTTAGCCTTTTCATGCCCCACTGCACACATTTGTGGCACATTTTGTACTTGACTGGGTTTTTATTTTGTTTGCGTTTTTGTTGTTTTTGGCCCCAGCTCTCTTTGAAGTGGTGGTCAAAGGGTTTAAGTTGTGCCAGCAATTGTCAAGTATTAAACAAGATAACTGCTTAACCCAGAACACACATAAATATATTTATTTTCTTTTTTGTGAATCTTTTGTTGCTTTTGTGTTTTATTAATGCGTTGCCCTTGGCCCCCACAGCCATAAACACAACTGCAAATAATAATGGCAATCAGCAAGGGCTGGTCTCTGGCCCAATTTCCCATTCGACTGCTCTGTGGCAACAACAGCTCATACACACACAAACACACACACATACATACAGACACACTTACCTGGCATGCGTTAACGGTATTATTGTCGGTGGATTTGGCGGCTGCTGCGGCACGATAAGCCCTCGTCGCGGCGGACCGCGTTGCGGCAGTGAAATATCTCCGGCAGATCTTAATGAAATTACACCCGTCCTCTCGCGATTGTTCGAGAAACGAACGCGGCCACCCTAAAAAGAGAGAAAACAAAAAAAAAGAGAATTGTAAAATTGTTGTAGTAAGAGAAATGTAAGCAAAACATGCGGATTAGCGCTTAAGTTGAATTTGTTGCACAACAGCAACAAAAACAACAATGCTAACAATGGCAACAACAAATTATGAAAAATTAACAAAGTTATAAAAGTTTATGCGTCGCGAGTTGAGTTTACTTTTGCCCGTTGTGGCTATTATCATATCTTCTTCTTCTTTTCGTTGTTGTTGTTGCTGAGGTTTTTGTGTTTTTCGCATGGAATTTTAAATTTAGTTTATTCGAACGCAGCGGAAATTGCAAAGTTGTTGCTTTGCATTTGGGACCGACAAACACACACACACACACCCACACTGCCACACACTTCTCAATTACAGCGGCAACTTTCATGTTTGACGTAATTTGTAGCAGAATGTAAATTGCAAAGTTTTTGTTAACGTGTAGATTTGCTATTGCATACTTCATGAAGCCAGTGTGGTAAGGCAAGAAGATTTTGTTGCACAAACTACACCGCGACTCAATCATCAATGGGCCAAGAGAATGATAGCAAGAAGTATGGATCTTAAGGGCTACTCGTTTGGGGAGTTTGTAAACTTTTTAGGCCTAGATCCGGTCGACTAGGCAACAACAAACGGTACAATTCACATATATTTATGGACAGGCCCCTCAAGTAAAGTGCTGTGCAAACCGCAAAGAGAAAATCGTACTTTTGGCTTAAACAAATTTCTGTTGGTTTGTTGGCTTTTCTCGTTTTCTGGCCACATCAAAGCGTAACAAGAAATCGAGAGGCCACAAAGGGCGGTTCAGGAAGCACATCGAACCCGAAATGCTGAGTGATTTCAATTGACTAAGAAAACAAAATTTTTCAGATAAAAAATAAGGGTGCACATTTAACACCCACTCCACAGCCACTACGCCCCCCCCCCCCCCCAATATTCCAAAAGGCGCAGCGACAAAAGCGCAACTTCTGTGAATGAAGAGAAAGGAAATAGAATTGTATGCAAAGCTTGAGGAAATAGTCTCAAGACGACTTCGGCGACGTCGCCGGGTTGAGTCAAGTCAACAAGAATTATGCACTTTTTGACTGTCAATAAAAATAAAGTAAGTTGAAGTTCAAGTCGCATTCGCAGTCGCAGTTCGAGAGTTGTCGAGACTTGAATCGACATAGAGAAAAGTCGAGAATAAGTAAGGAAAAAATGCCAAAGGACATACAAATCGAAGTTGGGAATCAATGCGCTAGCAAAATATATTCAGCGTATAATTTAATAAAGCAAATAAAACGAAGAAAAGAAAAAGCAGCAGAGAGTGGGCACAAAGCACAAAGCGAATAAGACGAAGGTTGCCGAATCCGCTGAGAAATCAAAGTTACAGCTTCAAGCGGCCAACGAGGCGTGGCGCCAGCCTCTGCGCCAGGATGAACAGCGAAGACGAATGTGCTGCAGAAATCCAACAAAAACGCAAAAAAAAAATCAAATAGTGTATAGTGTAGGAAATAAGTAAAAGTGGTCTGATGAATGATAACATACTGAAAAGTACCCTGTAATCTGCATCTTCGAATAAAATAAAAGAAAATTTATTTTCACTAACAAAAAAAAAAGTTTAAATATCCATTTTACATACAAAACTTGACTAAGCTTATTTTTAAGGCATACTTTATACATATGTAGTTATTATTGTTTCCAAATGGGAATCATCATCTATGTAGAAAAATATATCTAGAGGATTGATGTTCATAAAATTAAATCAACATGTCTTATTTTGCCTGTTACAGACAAAGTAACAACTTTTGATACTCTTCTCAACTTTTGTTCCTTTTTTTTGTTGTTTTTTTTTTTTTTTTGTAGAAGCGAGTAACAAATAATAGAAAGAAAGCTGCTTGCATTGCCTGGCATCATTGTTGCAGGCAAATAAAATTGGCTGATAAATGAAAATGCTACTGCGACAACAACTGCGACTCCAACTGCCTTTGCCAAATGTCCTTACGTTCGTCTCGGCGTCTGCTTCTTAAGGTTCAGCTGGCGCATGAAAGTGCATGCCAATAAGTGGGCGCAAGTGTTTGGTAAACCGCGCACATAAATCACAAGCACAAGCAGCTAAATTATATAGCTTACAATTGGCGACATAGCACACACAGACACACACACACACAAACACAGACGAACACACACTTATTTATAGAGAGACTTACCTGAATGGTAGCAGCTGGTCCACAGTTGAGACCGGCCATAAGGAAGTCATCGGGATCGCTTTCGTAGGGCGGCTCATCGTACCAATGACCTTGATGATGCAGCGCACTGACCGCATAATGTGCACCACCGCCCAGACCAATGATGCCACCACCCGCACCAATCTGTCCAGTTCTCAGTGCCTCATCGTACATGTACGTATCATCTGCAAAAGGATAGACTGTGAGGCGTTTCGTTTGGGGTTAGTACTTAAAGGGGGGCAGGTTTTGGGTAAAAGAATGAGGCAGCAACATACTAGTACAAAAGATGTGCTTTAAACTTTTGCAGGCAGAGCCGAAATGATGTGCAACGACGGCAACATGATATTATTATACGCAACGTTGCACACACAAAAACTTGAAATGCCATTTGCCACATGCGCTGCACAAAAATAGTTGCACATGCACACGCACACACACACACACACATAGTTGGTGCTTCAAGTTTTTACTGTTTGTTGATATTGTTGTTGGTGTTGCTGATGTTGCAACCGGAAACGGACATAAGATTTTATGCTCGCTTATGCATGTGACGCTTGCCAGACGGTGCCACGCCTACTGCAACAACAATATTCTCCAGTACACATTTATACAATTTTTGTCTGTTGAGATTTTAAAGCACCCAACCATCAACGAAAAAAAAAAAAATGAAACATAATCAGAGTATGAGAAACCCACACATAAAACACTTATGTGGGCCAGGGCCGACAGGCAATTTTGTTGGCCATGTAATTGCTGTTGCTCGTTTTTAATTGAAATATTTTTGGACAGAGCTTAGAGGCTGTTCAAGAGATGAAGGCTGGGACAAGTTGACTTACCCGTTCGTCCCTCGCCTCGGCTCATTTGCAGCAGTCCCTGGCGTATGTCCCGCAAGATCTGCAAGAAATTAAATGGCAACATGTACATAAATGACATTTTTATATGGCTTAAAGCTATTAAGTGTACGAGTCTCTAGTGAATAAAACGAAGTTCTTATAGCTTTTATATAAATATACTTATGTTATGAAACTTGATGGATATATTCTAACATACCCGCTCGAGTGGGCTCATTAAAGTTGTAATATTAATAAAATCTTTAATTGGCTTTGTTATATGATCATAAAAACATAATAAGTCAGAGGCATAAGTTTATTTAACATTAGATCCAAACGCAACTATCATCAGCTGAATGCATAAACGAATGCACTTTATGGCCTTTAAAAAACACAGAGAGAGTCACACTCGGCAAGGCTTCTTTTCTTTTCTTTCTTTTTTTTTTAATATTTTAGGGCAGCGAGGGCACTTTGTCTATATTAAGGATACGTGATTGCTGTGCACAATAAAAATAGGGACTCAACATTGGCAGGCGATGAAGTTTCAGCTTATTCGTCAGCCTGGCTGAGACTTCTTTTCGTTCCCTCGTTCGTTTTACAGCTGCAGCGAGCAAAGGCGTTAAAATTACAAAATTCCATTTGAAAACTGAAACAATTTTCAGTGCAAAAAGAAGCACAACTGAAAATGCTGCTTACTGTTTGCTAGCTTGGTTGAATGTCCTGCAAACATAATAGCGCAATATGTGCTGCATACTAATTTAAGAACAAGCCAGCGCCATATACA
The DNA here is from genome assembly GCA_035044585.1 of Scaptomyza polygonia. NCBI lineage: Eukaryota > Metazoa > Arthropoda > Insecta > Diptera > Drosophilidae > Scaptomyza > Scaptomyza polygonia. The sequence continues at coordinate 6,164,906 of JAWNNU010000151.1, read as the reverse complement.
CACAAACATCTGTGTGTGTGTGTGTGTCTAAAAAGGATGCCAGGGCCAGGCGGTATGCATAGTGAAATAGAAACAGAAACAGCAGCAACAGAAAGTAGTGTAAAAATTAGCTAAAAGCTTTTTTGGGGTAGCAGCATTAAAAATGCATTTAAATGGCCACAACAGCAACATGACGCAGCAGCAGCAGCAACAATTGACTCTGCCAGCCACAGCAATTTGCAAATTTATGTGTGGCAAACAAGAAGGATGGGAAAATAGAAGGTTGGTAGGGGAAGCATGTTGCTTAAGGCTAATCACAATGCTCGAGAGCCGTGCTTAATTGACTGCCCGATAGCTGGCACAAAATTATTGGCTAGCAAACATTTGCCTTTCAGACCAGGTCCAAACCAAGGATGTCGCCCAGCTCTTTTCTAAATATTTCATAAGCATTAACAATTCTCTACTTTCTTCTTTTTATTTGGTGTTTTTTTTTTTTATGCTTTTGCTCTTGGCCAAAATGGAAAATGAGCAGCCTGTTTACTAAGGCCAAAGCAGATGTCCAGTCATAGAGAGAGAGAGACAGAAAGAGAGAAAGATAGAGAGAAAGGCACATTGGCAACAAAAACAGCAATTACAATTAGACAAACAGCAAGTTGTTTGCACAAGTTAAGCAGCAACTACAACTGCAAAGACAACAGCAACAACAACAATGACAGCAAAAACATTTCGTACATACGTGTGAGTTTGTATGTGTTTGTCTGTGTGTTAGTGTGTGCTTTTCATTTATGCACAAAAATTATTGCCGTTGCTTAGGCGGACACGTCGTCGACGGGCAAACAGACAAATTGTCGTGCTGGCAACGCACATGTGTGTGTGTGTGTTTGAGTGTGTGCGTATGGTAAATGTGCAAGAACTATGCACTTCAGCTACATCAGGCAACGAAAATTGCAGAGACTATGGGCTTAGTTTTTGGGGAAAATGGAAAATGGAATATCGCTTCGCTTTTGTCGGAGCTGATAACTCGGCTTTGTATAATTAACTGTGAATATTCGAAGTACACATATCAGAGTTTTCACAAATTCAATGAAAACTGATATGCAGCTGTTTTGGCATTCAGTGCAATCTTCTTTGTTCTTTGATTGAAATTTAAACTGGCATAATAAGAGAACCAACCAACTAGCTAAATTAAGGCAAAGGAAATTTGTTTTTATTGCAGATGGAGAATAAGCTTTGCAGGAGATATTCATTAAAGATGCTCTGCAATTGACTTTTGGTATTAATTCTTCAATTATATTTACAGCATACTTTTAGGATGATTTTGATATTCAATCATCAAATCAAATATCTTTCTTGATTATTGCTAGTGCTTGGAATAAATATCAAAAAACTTTATGCAATTAAGTTCAAAGCACGGCCTTTCAAACATTTTGTGAGCATCAGGACCTAAATATTAAGTTTAATAATCTTCAATTGACGTTAGCACATAAAACTCAATTTTAATTGAACCTGCCTTAAGAAACTTAAGCAAAAAAAACAAAAACAAAAACATTTACTTACGTCCTGTCACGCCCATTCATTTACACTTGCCCTCTGTGCATATACGTAATGCATTAACTTGCCAACACGTTTACTCACTCAAAACAATTAGTGTGCCACCTTTAGAAAGTATCTCTATATGTGTTAAGTCTTATATGTATATGTATGTATGTTTATCATCTGCTTGGACGGTCCGGTTCGGTGTTGTGTAAAATTTTTCGGAAAATGTGTAAAATAATTTTTATGACAGACAAAAAGTTTATCATTCGCCACGTTACACTTCATTGTTTTTGTAGCTAGATGTTGTTTGCGTTTGTATGATAGTACATAATATAGTGTGTGAGTGTGTGTGTGTGTGTGTCCTGTGTGTGAAAATGAATGTTGGCTTGTGCCTGTTTTGCATGTTTTTATTGGACATTTGTTTTGCTAAACGTAGCCAACTCGTACGCCCTGAGGCGTCTGCAACGAAAATAATTGCTATTTCTCATACGGAATATTTTGATAGCTTTTGGAAAATTGGAGCTGCGCATTTAAGAGTTTACAGCTTTTAAATATGTATGATACGGCATTTGGAAGAGAAACGAATGCAATGCCATAGATTTAGATTGTGTCTATGCTATAAAGCAGCTGCTGATGTTTTATTAAGGCAAACAAAATGCAAAAGTAATAACAATTTGCCCCAAATGCTTTACGAGCTAGTTGCTCGTTTATTTATTCAGGGTAAACTAACTAAACTGGTAGCATAAACTTTTGTATGCCCGATTTATTTATCTGTATTTCATTTGCAATTATAATTTAATTGTTTGCAATTGTTGCGAATTGCATTTTCTAGCGATTAAATTATAATCAAATCCTATTTATTTGTTTAAGTAGTACAAATATACATATTGATTGGCATATTTATTGCTTACCTCTTCGTGTTCACGTTGAAATTTTTCCTTTTTGCGCATTGCTTCTTGTACTTTTAGCTGCAGGAGACGAAATCAAAATAACAATATAGATTATTTAAGCATTTTACATGTCTACATACATATCTATATATATTGTTTGCAAGTGCTGTTAGCCAATTTCTGAACTCCAAACTCAAGTTTACAAACACATCAGCAACCAGCAACAACCAACAACTAACAACAACAACAATAGTGTAAAGCATTATAAACTTTAAAGTCTGCTTTTAGGTGCTTGGGCAAAAGTTTGCTTGGTGTGAAAAACATGCGTGCAATGGCCCAAACAAGGCGTTGAGGAGCGGGGCATGGTTGGTTGTATGCATTATGCAGCACTAGCTGTTGCAGCTGTCGTGTTGATGCCACTGTTGCTGTTGTTGCTGCTGTTGCTGTCTGTTTGTTGTCGCTCGCTGATTGCATTTTGTTGCTTGTTTTTGGTTGCACTATGCGCGCGTTTTCTGCTCTGCTCGCGCTGTCATTAATAATGAATGTTGACGGCAATGAACTTTTAAATGTTGCATGCATCTACTTTACGCTGCAGGTAAACGTGCTCGCAACCAACGGTTGCAGCTTTCGTGTTAAAATTGCATTGCAAATGCAACAGCAGCAGCTTGTTTTAGGGGTGTACTGTCTTCGGGGGGTGTTTGGCATAAGTAGGTGTGCAAGTTTCTTATTGCTGTTGTCGTTGTTGTAAACAATTTTGAAGTAATTTTGTTTGCTGTGGCAGCTGTTGCCGCTTGCAGCAAATGCGTTCCAGCACTGCATAAATATTTATGCTGCTTCAACTGCTGCTGCTGCTGCTTGCCAGCATAAAAGCCCATATATATTTATTGCGTATACGCGGCGTTGTCTTTCTCTCTTTACTCACCCTATGAATTGTCTCCTCGAAACTCTGTTGCGGCACTCCGGCGCCACCGTTAATCATCTGAAAGTGCCGCAGTCGATCGTTGGCCGCCTGCAAAATAAAAAATAATAGCATCAAAATCAATTACAACAATTTTCAATATTTGAATATTTTCAATTTTTCCGTCTCAAGCCAAAAAAGTTTATTTTTCGCGGCTCTCAGCTTATTAACTCGAAGGCGAATTTCAAGGCGAGCTCGAGCCCTTTAAATATATGCACAAAGGACGCAGCCTGGAGGAGTTGACCCAAAGCAAAGAGACTCATAAATCAGTGTTGGGCACCGGGTTCCACGTGCTTTATCGCCATTACGAGACGCCATTTTGTATATTTCACACCTTTTCAGCTGGGCTTTAATTTTTAATTAATAACGAGGACGGGGCAACGAGGGTCGCGACCCCAAAGTGTTAAGAGTTCTCCGAGTGTAAATGAGACCAAAAAAAAAAAACAAACCAAAGCCAAAAAAATATATACATGTATAGTATAACCCTATTCAACCCAGTTCAAGGTACTTAACTGCATCTCTTTCACACTTGCTCTGACTTTTTGTGGTGTTGTTGGTTGTCTAATGCGTTTGTTTTCTTATCATAAATATCAAATCAGCTGGGCGGATGGGGCTGTAACACATGGCGGCCAGGTGAGTGCTGTTTAATTATATTTTGAAAGGGCAAGATGTATATGTGTTTGTGTGTGGTGAAGGATGCTGCTACTTAGGCGCATATCCTTAGTCATTTCCTGCGCTTATCTGTTGCACGATTCCAGCTCAACTCACTCTCCTACAACTTTGCCTTTTTGACTCTCTTTCTTTACTCTATTTCGCTTTATTATTTATTTTTCAGCTGGCAGCTTCTTTTATTTATTCTTTTCTTATTTTGCTTTTTTCATCTTGTGCGCTGGTTGCTTTTGAAATATTTATGCATGTCCTTGCTTATTTATGAGCGGCGACGACGACGTCCTGCCACGCCAGCGTTATCTTTGGCCACAGTTTCATTGCCAAAGCCTCCTCTTTGTTGCTGTGCCACTCCACCACCTCCCCCAAAATAAAGAATAGTAGTGGGAAATACTGTCGACAGAAAAAAAAAAAAACAAAAACTGATGCTGATGCTCCTTGGCTACCCCCAAAGGTGGCTGGGCTCTAATCAAAGGCGCTCAGTGCCTGAATATGTATCCTTTGTGAGCCGTAGAGAGTGCTGTGCAGATAAACTGCCGACTGTATAGTATAGAGTACTATATAGAGTATAACATTATGCTGGAGCGCCAAGAAAGAAGTGGCTTTAGAGACATGGCCGCCAGGCAATGACAGCAGAAGCAAAAGTATCTGGGCAGCAGCAGCGGCGGGAGCACATTTTTAACCTTTTCAGTTTCAGAGCGCGAAGCGCGCATAAAAATTTACATGTCCCCGGGGCCAAGATTAAGTACAGCAGCAGTCAAGACGCAGCACCAGCAGTCACAACAGAAAGTCATAAAATGACGACAAGAAAGTGGAAGGGGACAGTAGGAAGGAGCAACGAAATTTTATGAAATGAACGAAGGGATCTTTGGCGGCAAGTAAAAAGAGCAAAAAAATAAGCAGTTGGCGCAAATAAATTGAAAGAATTACCGCAGTTGATTTAAATGAAAGAAAGGCAAAAGGACAAACAATTTGCTTGCGGTCATAAAAGCCAAGCTCGCAAATGAGTTTCACTTGTATTGACAAGAATTGGAAGGGATTTAACAACAACAAGAACTTACCCTGGCTTGAGCGCCATTTTGTTGATTGTTGCGATCCCTTCGATTGACAGTTTTTAAGCCTTTTAACAGTCGCGCCAATGTTGTGCGTTTCTTTGTTTCGCGTCCCTCTGAATAACAAAACAAACACAACAAACAATTGAATTAGCTTTGAGTAGTATTATAAGGGGGTTTTCTCAAGGAAGAAACTCACCTGCAGTTGGTGGAAATTCATAAAAATATGCGGAGCGCGGACTCAGGCAGCTAAAAGATAAGAAAAAGCACTTGATTATTAAATTGTCTGGCCAAAAAGTTTTCGTATTTTCAAAAATTCCTTGCACAAACTTTGTAAGAAATTTGTAAATTTATTTGTGTTCACTTTCTATACTTTTTACTTAACCTACTCACTTTTGTTGCACAAAGTTGAGATGCGCTACATTTGGCGGGAGTGTCTGATGCTGTTGTGGTCCAACTCCGGGCTGTCCTCCACCCGCCTGTTGTTGGCCTGGCACAATTGGTAGTTGTTGTTGCTGATGATGCTGTTGTTGCAACTGTTGCTGCTGCTGCTGCTGATGTATGGCTTGTTGCGTTTGCAACGTTTGCTGTTGCAACAGCTGCTGCTGCTGTGTCAAGCCGCCGCGTGCCACTCGCGGCGCAAAGACGCCATAGCCAAAGCCATAGATCTCATCCTCCTCCTTGTCGGACAAGCAACTTGAAGGCTGCAAAAGATAGAAGTTAATTTGTTATAAATTATATCAATAAATATGGTTCACATAGCAAAGCATTGTGTAAGCGTGCAACATGCGTCAAAAGCAAAACATAAAAAACACAACACAAATATTTACAAGATATCAATTTCATAATTTATACATTTAATGATAACTTTTTGTTTTAAGGGTTTTCATTTTCGGTTTTTTCATTTTATTTTTTTTTTTGTATCTTATTTTCAGTTTGCCAAATCAACGCCAACATCAATAAATTTATTCGTGTCTTTCTGTAAATATTTTAAGGCTTTTGTTTTCTTTATGTTGGTTTTTGTTGTCGTTGTATTATGGGCCCATGTCTGTGTTGTCTTTTGTTCTTTGTTCAGGGTTTGAAGTAGCGGGAGGCTGGTTGTTGGTTGGGTCATACATACCGAGTACTTTCCTGGCACATAAATTGGCTGACTATGACTATTGGGCAGGCCGGCGCCGTGCATTGAATGGCCACGATGGCCATGCTGCTGGCGATGTTGCATAACGCTGACGAGGCCGCTGCCGCCGGCGCTGCCGCTGAGGCCGCTGCCACCGCTGCCGCTGGCACCGCCGCTGCTGCCTCCAGCGGGATGGAGCGGACTTCGCTCCGCCCATGCTGCTTGTCTAGCATTTTCTAAAGCACTTAAAATATCTCCAAAGGGAGCCATTAACAATTCGCAATAGACGGATGCAAGACCCTCTAAATGGCCGCGTTGTCCATCCTGCAAACAAAAACAGCAAAAACAAAGCACCAAGAAAAATGAAAGTTACATATGTTTCTTCTTCTTCTTCTTCTTCTCTATGTTTCCAATTTTTTAGGAGTGGTGGGCGGGCGAACTATGAAGAGGGGGGTGGGTGTTGGTGGCAATTACATATGTTTTTTTGTGTTTGTTTTTAATGAAATTGGTGCAAGAGTTAAAATTTTAAATTGTCTACTTGCGGATGGGAATTAAACGATTAACGATTATTGTTATGAGCTTGTTAATGATGGTTATTGATGTTGGCGTGGGCGTGAGCATGGTCTAATAAAAATGGGTCGTGCTAAATAATTTAATTCAAGGTTTTAATGCCTATGAAAATTGGGGTTAGTTAACTACGGAGACTTACAATTTAGCCATAAACCAGCTACAGGCACAGCTTATAGTCAACACAACAGTTTGTACTTAGTAAGTGTGTGTGTGTGTGTTTGTGTGTGTACAATACGCTTAACTCAAATTAGTTTGCCGCTTGACGCCAATTCGCGCAAATTATTAAGTCGACGCCCCCTTAGGGCACTAAAAGCGAACGCCTAATGCACTTAGAGCCCAAGCCGAGCCAACAAGAAGCGCACTTCGTTTGTCTTGGCATAAATTATGGGCGCAAAACTTGTCCCAAGTATGAGTGTGTTTGTGTGTGTGTTCTAGTCTCGGCGCAGCTGTAAAAAGACCCCCCGTCTGCTTGCCTGCCTGCCGGCCTGCCTTGTATGTGTTTTTGTGTGCAAATATTTACAGCTTACCAGGCAGTTTGCCTAGTGGCAGTAAATTGCGTAACATCCCCCCTTACTTCACAACAACCACCGCCACCTACTACTTTGCAGACTGCCAAAAAATAAGCAAGAGAACAATAAAATTGTTAAGCAAGAAGCAACGCTAAATTGCGCAACATGCAAACAGTAAAAAAATCGCACAAACACTTTAAAAAATAGTTGTAAAATTACCAAATGCGTTAAAAGCATTGTGGAAACACAAGCAAGGTCGAAAGAAAAGCAGAGAATGTTATGCTTGTCTTAAGTAATTATTTTTTTTATAATTCTCAAGTAACTTCAGGAACACTTTCTGAGTGAAAGCTCATGTTGCAGATGAATTTCAATGCATGACCGAACCGGATACCCCTAACGAATAGAACTTGAAATCTTAAACAAAAATCAATGAGAATGCTTTCCAACAACATTTTTGCTTCAAGTGCACAAAACACACACACATAGAAAGAGCAAATTACTTTTGTCAAAGGACACAGAAAGTGGCCCGCACGCACTTTTACATTGCATACCTGCAGGGGCCACTTCTGGAGCGCGGGCAAGCGCGCGACACTTGAAAGTGGCGCTTGGGGCAATGTTGAACTCTTGACATTGTTGCCGTGAAGCTTGTCAAGCGTCAAAAAGGAGCCCTGCTCGGCACAGCACAGTGGCATCAATCAAATATGACACGCATTAAAATTCACACGCCTTCTCATGTGCGTGTGTGTGTGTGTGTGTGTATGTTGCACGAAAATTGACAGCCTGCCACACTTATTTTTCTTTATACCCTCCGTTTTCTTCGAGCCATTGATGCGACATGCCGCGCATTACAAAATGTCTGCGCCTCTGTGTTTTATGCTTTATTTATAGTTAAATTTTATGCCGCTAGCTGCCACCTGGCCAAGTTTCTAGCACAGTTTACTCTCTCTGTGTGTGTGTTTAAGAATGTGTGCAATTTAGCAGGAAATTGCTGCGTTTAGCGTAATTTTTGCTACTTATTGCCTCTTGGCGCCGCCCCACATAAAGCCTTTTTTTTTTTGTATATTATAGCCGAGGTCTTTTTATTTTTCTCATTTTTTCTTTCATTCTATTCGTTCCACGGGTAATTTTACAATGAGCGCCTGGGGCACCAAAGGTGTTGCCTGTTGTTGCTGTAATTGCCAGTTGACTGTATGACTTCTATTTATATTTTGTATTATAAAGGGGCGCTTGTTTTGCCTGCTAAAGTGTCACATTTTGATGGCTGAGTAAAGTGTTTTTCTCCTGGCACTTGTATATGTATGTGTAGCAATTCGAGTCGTGGGAATAAAAGTGTGTGTCTTTATTAACAACAACGTTGCCAAATCGATATGTGTTTTAAACGCTCAGTTTAAGTGGAATTTTATTGTTTGATAATGCACTTGAAGAGCTTTCATTCATATCGAACGACACGAATATATGAGCGAGTTAATGTTATGTACATTATGCATTCTGCACAAATTTATTATGCAATACCAAGATACAGAATCAATTTCATGCGATGCCTTATTATACAAGCAGCTCTTTTCTTGGCTTGGCAGTTCATCACACACACACACACACAAAGATCAGATAAAATTCATAAAGTCATTTGCAATTTGCTGCAAATGGGATGCCAATACGACATGACAGCAAACTTCTTATGTGTAGCGTACAAACATATGTATTTATTGAAAGTATATGCTGTACGAGTGAATTGAAAAAAAAAAATAATATACCAAACCAAATAACTGTCGCAATAAAATAATTTATTGAAGTTGTGCAATGCCAGCGACAAACGCAATAAACTGCAAAAAAATTCTACACTCGGCTCACATGACGTATGCGTTATAAATTTATTTTCAATAGTTCAACAACAGTTCGACAACATCGCGAGAAGCTTTAGCAACTCTTGACACACATCGCAGGCGAAAATGTGGCGAGCTCACACAGTACAGCAGTTAGTTAGGTTGGCAGCAGATAGCAAAGGATATATGTAAGTTTATAGAGAGAGGCTCAAGTGATGTATGAGTTTAACGCCCTCACGTATCGGCACAGGGACAGCTGCAAAAGTTGTCTTCATATAAGGCAAAAACATGGATACATATAGAACATATTGACAGCAGATACATTTATATATATAGATATATTAAGCGCATGCTCGTGCTAGGATTTGGCAATGACAGCAAAACAGCAGCAGCTACAAAACTTTTCTACTCTATTTTTTTTTTTTTTTTTGGCAGCAGCATTTTCGATGTTATTGCTGACGACCCCTTGAGCTGGCCAAATGACTTTGTTGATAGATAGAAAATGTTGTAAGACGACAACGACAGCGCGTTTAGTAATCAGCTTTCTGGCATACGCAACAAACACAAATTATTTGAACTAAGGCTTATAAGTTTTGACATGCGTTGACATGCAAGTGCCACTAAGCAGTTAGAGGGGCAGGGTGTTTAGGTGTTACTTGCTACACATATGCGCTCATTAGGTGCTGCCGGGTCACAGTTATGCCACCGACAAAAATTCGCTTAGGCCTGTCAATTTTTTGCGCAAACTTGGCGGCGTTGTTGTTAGCCAGCTGCTAATTGATGACATTGCTCTTGTTGTGGTTGTTCTGGATGTTGTTGTCACTATTGTTGTTGTTGTTGTTGCCTTCAAGCGTTTAATGAGCAAACAGAACGCACGCAAAATTACAAAGAAGCAAATGCCTCTGTCTGGTCAGCCCCGTATTTACACAAGACTTCAAGCCGCATGCAAACACCAATTAGAGTGACCGCAATGCAAACAAAAGTATCAATTAAGGGCCAGCCAGTAACAACAACAACAACAACAGCAACAACGCAACGTAAACTCCCCTTCCCTTTTTAGTCTCTTTGTCTTTTCTCCCCTTTAAGTAATCTTTTAGTCTTTGGTTAAGCCAAGTCTTTAAATGGCTTATAACAAAACGAAATGGAATGCAAGTCAATTTGCGCTTGAAGTCACATTCATAAACGGCTTCAGACTATTTTTTCAGTTCCCAGCTCAAGTCATAACAATCAGTGGCAACTGCATCCTGTTTCCGTTGACAGCGCGTAATCAGCTAAAAGAAATCAACTTGAAGCGAAGCGTTTCGTTTTATGTCTACTATGATGATGAACACAATATAGAGTTTATGTCAGGGGCAGGCAGCACCACTTAAGGGTTAATTTCATAAATTGTGGATCAAAGCATTTGCCCAACAGCTCAAAATTTTGTCTCTTTCTCACTCTCACACTCTCCCACACTGTCTCTCATTTTGTTATGCTGGCATTTGCCCTGCAGTTGACAATTTTTGAAAGTCAGTGATTTGTAAATAATCCTTTTATAAGCACAATAGCCGCTCGTTAACGGCAAATGAGTTTTGACATGCCCAATGGACACACCATCCATCCACCTAACCACCCACTCCCATCTGCTGCTTATCCCTTTTGACAATCTGAGAACGAGACTTTGAATAATGCGTGGCCATTAGCACAGCTATCGTTATAGTCCATGTTATAGTCGGCAATTCAAGCCAACACACTTTGTGCCCCCTCCCCCCCCACCATTAATTCATGTTGTAGTTTTAGTTGTTAGCTTTTTTTTTTCGGTGTTAATATGCGGCATACATGCAAAGTTAGTTTCAGCTGTTGCGCATTCCTTGCGCTACTCACGTTCTCATGTCTCGAGTCTCAAGGTTTGATCGCAGGTAGAGGAAAAAGGTATTTTGTACAACATATGCGACGATGTTAAGTTGCTAAAAAGCAAAACCTTGCACGCTGGCGAAATATATATACATATGTTTAAACATATAGAAGATATAAGGGGTCTACGGAAAATGTGCACAGGTCCTGACTGCTTGCTTGCTTGCCGCCTGCCTTGATTTTTGTTGCTTTGGCTGCCTGAAAGTATTTTCTAATTAAATACTCATGTTTTACAATATGACGCTGACATTTTGCGGAAATGCCTTTTAATTTCACATTTGAGATGCGCACGCTGCCAGCACATACACATGCGTGTGTGTGTGTGTTTAACTCATATTTGTTGCTTCTGCTGATGGGGCACAAACACACGCACACATTTCAGTTTAATTTGGCAGAAATGAGTTTTAGTTTTCATTTCAGCTTTTTAGCCACGCTTCGTTTGTGTGCCGGCTGCTTTTCGCTCTCATTTCACTCTTTTGCTGTATCATTTCCGCTGCGCACTTTTCGAAAAAGAACCAAGTGCTTAAATAACCCCCACCCACCAATTTACAACCCTTACAAGCTGTTCTTTTAGACATTAGCAGCAAATAATTTAATTTCTCATTTCAAGCACAAAAGTTGAGTAGGAGGCAAAAAATCATTTAAAAATAAGCGCTGGTGGGGGCGTAAATGAAAAATAACGCATACGCCACGTTTAACATAAAATTGCGCATCGTGATGCGAAAAGTCAGTCAGGGAGTAAATATGAAGTCAAATGGCCAAATGACAACAGAAACAGGGAAACGGGCAACATGGGGGGCATGAGTAACGGTGCAACTGTGCTACGTCAGCTGGCAGCAGTGAAGAGTCACCTCGGGGCGACAGTGCATTACATTTCAATTTAACTCCAACTTCTACTCTGTGTTTTTTTTATCATTTTGCCATTTAATTTTAATTCATTTGCATTGTCTTTTATGATATTGCACGCGGCATGCATTTCTTTGTGCTGAGTGTGCGTGTGTGTGTGTGGCACCAACTCCTTTGTCTGGCATGGCGCATGCAACACAACGCAAATGGAATGAAATCAGCCATAATTAGCATAATATTTCATGCTTAATGTAATTTAAGTTGGCAAACGAAAACAAAAAAAAAAAATAAAAATATTGAATTTGAAATGCATGACATGCTACGCAAGTGACAGCCATGCAACAGCAGCAACACTCTGTGTGTTCATGCCATGCCACGCCAAACCAATCCTATGCGTGGTAGGACAATGCAACAATGCCGCACGGCATGATGGTTCAAGGCAGGACCAAAAAGGGTTCGCCTGAACCATTTGACATATGCGTCAGGCAAAGTGCACCGTTTGATTGTTACCTCTTCCACTTTTGTTCACTGTCAGTCACTTGCTCGATGGATGGGCTGCATTCTCCACGTGCAACATGCGGCCGCCAACGTCACATGCTGCGTGCCCCTGAGGGCTGCTGTCTTTGGCAATTTATGCGTTTGCCGACGCAATTATGCGAAATTTTCGCACAGCATGAAAGCGCGCGTTGGGCGTGGCTAAGCGTTTTAAGTTTTGTTTTCCAAATTCCGGAGGAGTTTGGGCTTTTTGCTTTTCAGCGTAATTTAATTACATTTCTGTGGCCAGGACGGGGGGAGAACGTAAAATGGCCATTTGTTTTGCTCTTGGCATTTGTCTGTATGCGTGTGTGTGTGTGGCAATTTAAATTTTGTGGGTGAACTGCTTGAGGTCATATTAGCAGCAAATTAATGTTGTTTTAATTGTAAATGAGTTTGAAATAAGCATGAAACAGACATTCAGAACAGGGCGGATGGAATCACTTTGTTTGGGAAATTTAATATTATTTCAAAAACAGTTTTGAATTATTCAAGTTTGGCTGTAAATAATTTTTGATTGAAAAACAACATTTTGTTTGATAAAACAATACAATTTTCTTCATTTTGATATTTGTTCAAGCTCAATAATTGTGCGCTTCTAAATATTTACTTTTAATTTTCTACCTGTTGCTTTTCCATTCTGAATTTAAATGTAAGCTTCAATATACAAGAAGTTTATTAATACAATCTTATTAATTATGTTATTCTTTGAATTTTACCGATAATAAACGACCCTTCACTCAGATATTTTCTAGTACTTTCTATTAAAAAAAAAATGGTGGCTAATTACGCCATGTAATTGGCTCGAACGCCCCATGTTAACGCTTCTCTTTCATTCTGTTCAATGATTTATTTTCCTTCGTAGCAGCTTCGCAAATTGACATTAAACGCACAATCGAAGTTGAAAGACGACAGGCCTGAAAACGAAAACCCTATATACTAATCTGCTACACAACAGCAGCAACAACGATAACAACAACAACATCAAATACTACTTTTACAATGATAACAAGGCAAAACAACGAAAGAAAAAAGTAAATGAAGAAGACAAGTAGGCGTTACTCTGTGAGCTGACAGCATGAGAAAGTGCCAAAATGACTAACGCACGAGTTCCGTGTGTTTTGGTTTTGGTTTTTCGAATTACAACGCATAGAAAGAACGCCAATGGTATACGGCTTCCATATGACTGGCAGTCAGACAGATTGGGTTTCATTCGGCTGTAACGGACACAATCAAGCAACCAAACATAGAAACAGAAACAGAAACAGATGTGAACAACAGAGGACCACACAGAAGTGAAGCACAAATGCCAAACGAATGCAGTGCGGCAACAATTTTGGCCAAATTACATTTCAACACAGCCTTTTGCTTGTACAGCAACAACGTTTTTTTTCTTTCTATTTTTTTTTTTTTTTTGTTGTGATACCCTTGCTTTATTGGTTATTTTAATTGTAGCAGCCAATGCGTTATCCTTTGTATTCTTAATCAATAATTCTCAATATCAAATCTTAGCAACTTAATCAGTTTGGCGCTTAACTAGTGAAAACTACAATTCAATAAATTGAGTTGCAGAGCAACTACCATAAAGATTATCTGGTATTTTCATTAGTCGTGCCTAGCAAGGGTATTAAATCACCGGTATGCTGCACTTGAACTGGAATTTCCTATTTGATTTCACAATGTTGTACTTTTTGCATTTCTCGGCTGGTCAGAGTAGTGAAAGAGAATTTTCACATTTGGCACATCAATGTCAAATTGAGGCATCGCTCCGACAGGCGGTCCGACAGTCCCTGAGTTCAAATGAGCTGCCAGGAAATTGCCAAGCAAAAACAAGAAAAGAAAAAAAACGAGCGTGTGTGTGTGTGCGTGTGTGCAGCAAAGAAGACATAAAATGAAATGAACAAAAAGATTTCTATCAGGGTCTCGGACGCACTCAGCTCATTCGCCAGGCCAACGGAATGGTCAAAGTTGCTTAATATGACAGCTCACTGATAGAAGAGGGATAGAAGAGGGAGGGGCGGCAGAGTGGGGTGGCACAAAACAAATGAGTGTGTAATAAACGTGGCATAGTGTGTGTTTGAGCGAGGGAGTATGGGCAAAAGTTTGAGCATAAACTGCAATTGCCGTAGCCAAACTAAGAAACGAAAGCAAGAAACAACTTTCGCACAGCACACTTAATGGTTAAAGTAGAGAGGTGGTTGGATGGCTTGGATGGTGGTTTGGGTGGTTGCTCGTGCTTGTTAAGCCGCCAACTTCTTTGTCATTCTGGCTTAGTTCACTTGGCCGTGTGCACGTTGGCTATCGGATTATACCCCACTCAACGCATGGCTGGATCTGACTCTGGCTCCGGCCAAAACGTAAGCAGATGCTAATCGGGAACTCTTCGTTCAGGACGCTTAAAACAATTTTCTTTGATGCGGCCCTAAGCCATGAGCCATGAGCCATAAGCAAGGTTCAACTAGCCCAGACACACGGCACAATCCAATTGACATCATTTGTCAGTCGGCATAAGAGCAAAAGACTAAATGATAAAGCGCCCAAAGGCATCTCATGCTGGACAAAGTCCATTTTGTATATAATAGCCTTGCTTTGTCGCACCCCCGAGTCATATTTGCAGTTAACCGCACACAATACAATAGGCACAAGCGTTTTGATGAATTCATCTCAACACAAATCAGCCCACCCACCAACATTCACCACCCGCTGTTATGTGGTGGGCGTGAGATGTGGGCTGTAGCATGTTGAGCATATGAATTGATTTGCTGTCAGCGTTGGCGGCGACTGTGGATGCGACTGCGACTGCGACGGCGACTGCATGCACGACTTGCCTTGGCGACGTCCTCATTATGCCGCACATATGGCTATGTGAAACGTTGCCAGTGCTACTACAACAGCTACCACGTGCCACTTAATATGCGCAGGCATGTGGCAAGATTTGGCTGACTGCCGGGTATGCAACCACCAATAGTTAAGCCTCCATGTTCTTGTCTTATGTTCACGGTTAGTATTTGTCATTTTTGCCTATTTTCTTTATATATACAATATTTTCCTTCCTTTATTTACCCAATTTTGCGCATTTGCCTTTTGTTAAAACAGCCCCCAGTTTGTGGCAGACAATGGTTGCCGTCAAGTTGTTTACTTAATGTACAAATTATGAAGAATAAAAGTAGCTCAAAAATGTAATTTGACTATAATGGGAGGGCCCTGCAATCAATGTAATCTGATTTTGTGCTTTCGTTATTGATTATGAGGGATTTGTTTTGGGCGAACAAAAGGTTTCATTTCTATGGAATAAAAAAAACACAGCAACGATTTTTGTTGTCCTCTCTAATATATGGATTCAATAGTCTCTATTAAGATTAAAGTAGATTTATTTAAAAGCCGACTGGCAAATAAAAACAGTTAAGAAACATTTTCAACCATTTTTTGGTAATAATCATTTTTTTTACACTAGCAATCAATCATCAACCATTCAAAGTGTAATTGATTCTTTATCAGCACAGCCATTTCTTGTTTTTGTCGCAATTTAAGCAGCTTGCAAACTTTTGAGACAATTTTCATTAGCATTAGATTAAACTTCGTTGCGCTACTTAGACCGCTGGCTATGCATCAATTAGGGTCGCATCCAAAAACTTTAACCATTTTTAGCTGCTGAAACAGAGTTGCAAAGTCAGCATCAAAGTTTTTGGCGTAGCCAAACAAGCTGTCAACATTTTAATAAAAGTCCGAAGTCAAAAAAGCACTCAAAAAAACAAAAAACAAAAAAAGAAACGAAAAGCGAAAAATTGCCACCAAAATATTTGTACAAAATTAAAAAGGCAAATGAAGGCAACGTAAGGCGAGTGGACTGCGCTCTCTTTCTTTATGGAGTTTTGGCCAATAAAACTTTCTTCATCAAGTCAACGGCTTTTTGGTAGAAGCGCCGCCCAAAACTATGCTTAATTTTTTATCAACTGCAAGTTTGTAGTAGCCGGCTAAGGATGAGCACAGTAATCTACAATCTTTCTGTGTGTTTATGCGTTTTAACCCAAAGACCAAGTTTGTATACTGGCACTGGGCCAAATTGAGTAGCGTGGGAGATAGAAGGCTTTGCTAAAGAGGCTGCTGAAAGCCTAAGAAGAGACAAGAAAAATTGTTTGGCAAATGCCAACTGCCAAATGCTACATTTAGCCTACAAACTACTGTGTAGGCAAAACAAAAGCGCGTGCATTGAACTTTTCTAGAGAAAGAATCGCACACAAAAAACCATCCAACAACAAGAACAACGATAGACTGACAGCCCCAAGGCGGCAAAAAGTGCACAAAAAGATAGAAAGAAAAGTAGGCGTGCGCGCCAACGTAAATAGTTAGTGCAGCTGCAACAGAAAGTGCAGCAGCTACCAGGCAGTTGGCACTTTTTCAGCCATCCTGCCAGCCAGAAAGACAGATGGACAGCGAGACGACGAAAATAGACAACCGACAAGTGCACATGGCTTGGTTCCTAATGAAGCCAGCCAAAGGCGCAACCCAACCGCTAACCCACTCTCGAGCCCAAAAAAAAAAGACAGACGACACGGCGACCGCCGAATAAAGCAGAGTAGGAGATGGAGCCAGAGAGAGAGAGAAAGAGAGAGAACTTTAGCAAGACTGTTACACTCAAAAAAATAATAAGAAAATACTGATGCGCTAAATCACATTAAAACATAGCTTTTTTAATTAAAAATAAATCTTTATAAAAAAGTTTCGGAAGATAAAATAAAATAAAATAAAGGAAAAAGTAATTTTTTTAGTGTGTCTGTCAGTCAGTTTTGTTGCACGGATGTGCTATTTGCCCCATGTCTCGACGGCCATCTGTGAGGCGTACACACTTGTCAGTTTGCCGTTAGACACATTGTTGACAGGCGTAGTGCCACGCCCACCTGCGAGTACCTCTGCCTGTGCTTGTGAATGTGTGTGTGTTTGTGTGTGTGTGTTTGCTGACAGTCAACGTTTACACACACTCAAACACAGTTTGTCAGTTGTTTGGCTTTTAGTGCACTTGCCAATTGCCTGACCTAGAAATAAGCCTCTACACGGCACGCCTTCTTCCTCGATCCTTGGCTAGAGCTTTTTTGTTTTTTTTTTTTTTTTTTTTTTTGCAGTCAATTGTCAGTTTTTAGTGTTCATTTGGTTTGCTTTTTGTCATTGCGTTGATGTTGTTGTTGTTGTTGGCTATTTATGTCATCGCTTTTGTGTCGTAAATCTGTTAAGCTGTTAAGTGCTGTTCGAGGTGGATGGGAAAAGTGGGAGCGAGTTGGCAAATTAATAAAATTTTATGAACCTCTCTTTCGTTCGCACGTTTATTATGCTAATATTGGAATGCCAATTGGCGAAATGCAATTCCCAAACTCCCCCAACTGCCTGGCCATGGTTGATTGCAGCTTATCAAAGCGATTGGCACTTTTTTGCTATTGCAATTTCATTTTTGCATTAAAGAGTGCAAAAGTTATTATCTGTTATGCCAACAAAAGCTGCCACATACAAATACGAGTACAGTGTGCGCTTGCTAAACAGAACTCTCTCTCTATGTTAATTTTATACGCATTTCAATAGTCGCTCTGCTTCAATAACGCTTTGTATGAGTCAAAATTTGATTGTGTTTTCATAACGGCTAAGAGATTGCTGCAGCGATTAGCAAATGCTTGTTATGACTAGCATCCTGGGCAGGCCGAATTTGCATTGCATTGGCTCTCTCTCCCCGCTGCTTGAGCATAAAATCTAATTAAACAGTAAATTTGATATTGATATCGTTAATAGTACGATATATACTCTCGTTTAATGGCTATAAACCTGCAAACGCTTTAGCCGCAGACAGACAAAAGCCATCATTAAATGTGCACAATGCAAATTAATATAGCATACTTAGCAGCGCCAGCGACCATTTTGTGGTTTGGCCAAATGCCATTTTTTTATACCCTTTCGCCCCGCCATTCTAGTCGATACTCATCAAAGCAACAACACTTGCACATTGGCCCATTTGCTGGTTTGCAACGCTTCCCCTTCCAGCCCGCTCTGCGTTTCCTGCTTTAGCCGTAACAAATGGCAAAGCCGGCTGGCTGGCTTCTATCATTAGGTGGTTGGGTGGCTGAGTGGTGTTGTTGGTGGCAAAGTCGCGTCGCTCGCTTTGTTGTTTATCAACGCTGACAAATCTTTATGCGTTCATTTCATTTTGTTGTCGCCTGTTCTTTCTCTATTTTTCCCGCTTTTATTATATATACCCATTACCCCATAAAAGGGTTAAAGGGTTAAAAGCTAGATGAGATTGTGTTGGAAATATTAAGTTGTTGAGTGCTTTTAAAGATTTGAAAACCAAAAAATGTCATTGAAACGTAAAAAAAACATAGCACAGCTTCAAACTTGTCCTTGTTGTTATTAAGTTAATTTAGAATACGCAAAAGACATGGCTATGGATGTTTAGAAGTCTAATTGCAGGGTATATACAAAGTCGATTGTTTTGATATATTTTTTTATACGCGACACTCTTGCTATTTTTCATTAAAGAGCGCGTGTGGTTAGCTGCATTGTTGACATGCGGCTATTCAAAACGATTGTGAAAGTATAGAAAGAGAGAGAGAGAAATCACGAGTGAGAAAGAGGTACAAAAGAGTTACAGAAATGGAACGCGTTTGGCGTTCGTCCTGTGTGCCTAAGCCACAACAGCACGAGGCATAATGGAGGGGTTTTTAATTTATTTAAATGCTTATCACGAAAGGCTTAAATGTTATTTTGCTTGTTGCGGCAGCGGTTTAAAGCGGCTTAAAATCAAAATAAAACACAAAACGAAACAAACAAAAAAACACAATGTGAAAAATTGTAATGCACCAACGAACAATAACAAAAATGGCAGCTTTTGGATTTTATAAATGCCAAATAAATGTCCCAACTGTAAAAATATTAACACACAAACACACACACTCACACACACATACATGCATACATATTTATACATATTCCTGATAGTCTTGTATTTACTTATGCTTTGCAATTTCAAAATGGACATCCGGCGGGGACCAGGTCGAAAATGTATTGCTTAATTAAACGCAACCAAAGATGGAAGGCCGCAAGACAAGACCAGAGCAAACAGGAAACAGCAGCAGCAGCGGCAGCAGCAGCAGTGGCATCAGCAGGTGAAGCGTGGGGCAAATGAAGAGATGTTGGATGTTGGCGAGACCCCAAAATGCCAACCGCAACAAGACAGAATCAACAAGGACATGCGGCAAGGGTCGACTCGTGGCCAACAACAATAACAACAATAGCAACAATAACAACTGCCTGTTCAATTAATTATTCAAGTGAAAATTTTCATATCCTGCGATACATACAAAATAAGTCAGGCAGGCAGCCAGCCAGCCAGCCAGCCAGGCAGGCAGCCAGGGGATGCAGGTTCTTCGCCCCCGCTTCGACAGCTGTTGACCTTACCTCAAATGACTGGGCCATCTCCGGAATGGGTCGCAGGGACACAGCTCCTTGTTTGCTGTGGCAAATTTATGGTTGCAAATTGTTTTGCACCCTGCAACCCGAGGCACAAAAAAGGTTAACGCGCGGGGAGAGCGAAGGAGTAACATATTTTTTAAGGCTCGTTGAAAAGTCAACATTTTGACAGCAGCAGCTGAAGTTGGAGATGTAAATGTAGATGGAATTGAAGTCGTAGTCGAAATAACTGTAACTGTTTTTGTTGTTGGTGTTATATGCTTGGTCAAAAGAGTCGCTATTTTGCTACTTTGCATGCGCAGCAGGAACTGGAACCGTTAAAGGACAGTAGGTTGGAGTTTGTAGAGTGAGTGGAAAAGGTTCAAGGCGCTCGCTCGTTCCCAGTTGTTGTTGATGATGATGATTGTAATCCGGTTTGTAAGTTATGTGCTGCTTAATTGAGTTCACATGCACATGACCTGAATTCTTGATTACTAAACCTTTATCGCTCTTTCTCACTTTCCCTCTCTCGTTCTGCCTCTATTTGTCTCTTTTTCTTTGCATGCCTTTGTTGTAGAATGCCCAAGGATGCTATGAAAAATCCAACCTCAAACCCAAACCTAACCATTCCATTGGGAAGTCGCACCAGGTGTGCTGACTGCTGATGAGCACAGATACTAACACACACACCCACACACACATGAAAGAGAATGAACACGTGCTGGATGCCATTAATGGTGGTTGTGGGGGTTTAAATAGCAGCGGCGCTTAACCTGCAAGTTGATTTCACTTATCCTTTATCTCTTTAGATTTGTTTTACTTTCGCTTTGCTCTTATTATGCAATTTTATAGTTTGCATGTGTGTGTGTGTGTGTGTGTGTTCGTGTCCGTGTATATGTAGAGAAAAAACAATCTCTTAATTTTCGTAAATCTGCACCTCATAATTTATTTTAATTGCCCCCAAAGATCCGAGCAGTGAGAGCTCAGACATGGCTCATGAAAAATACTTTGATGCTATCTGGCATTAAAAAATGACCTGGACCAAAGCAATTTATGGCTGGCGAAGGCGAACGCTTCGTCTCCTCACATGGCTTTCAAACATATTGTTTATGTTGTCTAGCCATAGAATTTACGTGAGTTTTAACCCAAAAACCCGGACTACTCGCTCAGGCAATTCAAACTTGCTAAATGCACTGCAAAACTTTTGTTCAACGTCAGAGAATGGGACAGGAGTGAAAAACTAATGAAACTAATTTAGTGAACAGCTCGAAATCTAAACAGGGTGTACACGCTGCTTGCCAGCTTCAAATCATTTAACCGCAAAAAAAAAGGAAAAGAAAACCTACATGAAGACCGCAGGATACGGTTTAAAAAATTGCACATATAAAAATATGTAAATATGCACCTGCTGCTGATCCAGAATGAATGTGTGTGGGGAGAACCTTGTGGCGCTACCCCAGCTTCCCTTTCCAAAATACACTTTAACTTTAGTAAAACATACTGAGCAGGAGAAACATTGTCAGCCAGAGCGAGAGAGAGCGAGGTGTAAGGGGCGTGGCCGCAACAATGTTATAGAACTTTTTGGTCCGCCGAGAAACTGTTGCTTTTACTGTTACAGCTCTGAAGCCCCTCGCAGCATTTGACAAATGCCTTTGAAACAGAGGACAGCTCAGCATGTTCTTTGTGGGAGAGTGGAGGGAGAATTGGTTAGGGGTAGAGGTTGCTGGTTTCTGCTCATTGCAATGCCCTAGGGGCTTTTGCTATGGGGCTTTTAATAGTTTGATGTATGAGTCTCATATATGGCAGCCGCACATATGCAAATTTCACAAGGTCTATGCGAATGGAGGGGGGTTGGAGTAGGTAAAATGAGTGTTTGGGTTTTGCTGCCTTGTCAGAATGCCGCCACTAAGCCTTTTTATTACGCATTCGGTTGTATGTGTGTGTTGGGAAATTAACACAAATGTATTTAGTTTTGGCAGAAAATGTTGGCCAAACTAATAGTCTGCCAGCCAAACGAAGACGTGACGAGAGGGTGTTTGGGTGGTTGTTGAACAGGCGCACTTTAAAAGGTGCCTAATGGTCATGTACATACATGAGAGTGTCGCTGTGTGCGTGTGTGTTTGAGTAATAGCTTTAGGGCCAGAACTTTCTAAGCTAATTTCAAATAAAATGTGCTTCATGGCCTGCCTGGCATTTGCCGTGTGACATATTTCTATGCTTAAAATGTTTTTATAAAAATATTCCACCCAAAAAACGAATAAGAGAGTGCAACAATTTGGCATTTTTTGTTATTGTTTGTGCGTCGCTTTGATAGCATTTTCTCAACGCTTTTCGCGTTTTCGCAAATAATGAGTGCAAGTTCAAAGCCAACATAAATAAAATTGTTAACATTTTGTGACTGTGCCACGCCCAAACACGCCCCAACAATTGAATTTACTTACAAATGAAAAAAACACATTAAAAAGAACATGGTAAATATATATTATATAGTGACTGCAATATACCCTTCTCAAGTTTTAGATGTTCTGTGGTAATCAAAGTAAATTTTCCCAATAAAATTTTTAAAATTTCAATTTATGATACTTATTGAAACATTGTTTAATCTTTTTATTGACTATTTTATCGTTTCTTTCTTTGACAACATACGATCGTCAGATGTTATCTGCATGCCACATGTCACCGCTGATACAGGGTATCGCATAGGGGAGGGTAAGAAAAGAGGAAGTATAAATAAAATAAAAGAGGAGCTGAACTGAACTGAACTGAGTTAAGACCGAGCTAAGAGTAAAAACTTTTTCCTTTTCGCTGACGCTGGCTGCCAAATGGAATTCGCCGTTTGATGTGCTCACGATTTTCTTTCTTTTTTTGTTTCCTTCGTTGGTTCTTTTTTTGTGTTTTGTGTTTTGTACTTTTGGCTCGACTTTCACTTGGGCGTCGCCTTGTGCAATTGTTTGAATACTTTTTGCAGCGCATTAAATTAGTTTCGTTTGAGTTAACGTGCCAAGCGATACAGAGGTCCCAGACAGACTGAGAGGCAGACAACAGCAAGCCACATGCCATAGATATAGAGAAACATAGCACAAGACACACACACACATAACAACACAACTTATAATCATGTCAGTCAAAGGCAGCATTTTTTGGCTAACAAGAAAATGTAACATACACAGTACATACACAGTAGCAGACAAACACAGAGCAGAAAGGATGTTGTCTGTTCTGGCTGTCAAAAGAAAGTTTTTGGTGCAAGCCAGACAGACCAGTTGAGAAGTTTGGTCGTGGGTGGTGGAAGGTGGTAGGGGTGCACGTGGCCCCCAAAGGCAAACGCGGGCCAAAAATGAACAAACTAAAATGATGGCAGGGCAATTGACTTTAATATCCGAAGTCAAGGCAAGCCAAGCCGAGCCAAGCAGCTTGCACAATAAAACTGTCGACAGCATATTGAACTGAACGATTCAGCCAATATACCTTAATGCCACACCAAACAATAAATGCCAAAATGCTCAATAGCTATAGCTAAACCGACCGACATGTCCTGTCCTGTACTGTCCACAAAACTGCAGCTGTAGTAGTATAAGAAAGCCACACACACACACACAAAAGGCCATTGAGTTGATAATTGTATAGTCGACAGCATCAACGAAAGACTTGCTTTTAAAGTCCTGCCAGCGGTGCTTTTTGTATGTTCTAAGATGTGCCAGCGATAAGTTCTATGTGTGTTTGTGTGTACTTTTTGGTTTCTTATTGTTCTCATTTATTTATTTACATTTAAGATATTTTTATTTACTCAACTCTAATTGAAGTGCCAACCAACCCCACAAAAATTATGCTATTTTCATAATGCTCATCATGATTGAGACGAAGAAAGAGAGAGAAGAGATCGTTTGTTAAAGATACCACAAAATATAAAAGGGGAAACCCGTGTCCTGTGGCACGCGACAGTAGCAAGTATTTTGTGGTTAAGTGGGTGGTGGCTGGGTTGGTTTTTGCACAAGGGCGGCTGCTGCTGAGCAATTGTCATAACTTCATTTGCATTCGTTCAGTTATTTGACAATGCAAATGGCAATGGCTAAAAATTAGGCAACATTTTTTCATGTTTTATATTTTAGAGTGTTTTGTTTTTTTTTTTAAACCGGAGAATATATATCCTGTGTGTCATGACAACGACGCATGTCAACATGAAATAAATCACTAAACGTTGTGACAGTGTCAAATGTCAGAGGCAAGTGGAAACCGGCCCAGAGCTGTAACCGTCTGCTCTTGTCTCGGGCGCACAGGCGCACAGGAGGCAGGACCCCAGGACAATGACCGTTACCGTTAACCATTACTGCTGCGCCACTTCATTGTTGACATTTAACGTGTTCGTGTTTGGCGTGACAAGTGACATGCTGTGCTGGGGCCGACCAACTGTTGAGGTTGAGGTGGAGTGCAGCGCACAGGGCAGAAAGAGAGAGTTAAAAACAAAAAAAAACACTCAAAAGGGTTGAGAACGGCTGAGAATTCTGTGTGCGCGCAACGGCTGAGAGCAACGAAAATAAACCCTACAGACGTTGGGCACAAAAGGTAACGTATAATTGCATAAATATGCAAATTACTGTGAATGTGTGTGCATGTAAAAAGTGACGGGGACAGGGTGGTAATGTATGTGTAAAAAAGGGGTGCGCCAGCTTGACGCATTGTCGCCCCAATGTCAACGAGTGTCGCCGGGTGTCGTTGTCACAGGACACGCACACACACGCGCACACACACACACAGGATGTGCGAGGTGCTCGAGCTACAAAAAATCTATAGCATACTGTACAGAGCGCGCGCACCCAACTCACAAACATTCAGCGTATCTGTCTGTCTGAGTGCCTGTTAACCCCCACCGACCCCCCCACGCCCACTTCATTTCTCACCTGCTTGTGCATTGGCATATCAATGCGCAAATAGTGCTTGCAGCCGTTGGCATTTTCGCATGCACGGAAATGTGTCTAATTTCAATACAAAGTAACTTTGACAACCAGCTGCCAGGCGAGACAAAAGCTGCATTTGTCTTTGTGAAATTGCACTAACAAACACAAATACACACACGCATGAACAGCAGCTTCCAAACGAATGCACAACATTTGCATTGAACATTTCTACAGTTGCTTTTTCTGTTGCCGTATACATACGTTGCATGTGGAATATCAACTAAAGGATATTTATTGAAAATTGTTATGGAGTTGCGCCGCAGCCAGGAATCTTAATTTGCCCTGAAGTTTCTTGGCTCGGCTTTTCCTTTGGCGCATTATGACAAAATGTGCATTTAAGTGCAACATTTATGTAAAATGTGCGTCTGGCAAGTTTCTACGCTTTAAAATATGCACCAAAGCACCACCGAAAACATCGACCCTTCTAACTCTTCATTTGACGACGACAACAAGGACGACGACGAGGACGAGGACAACGTTGAATAAGCGACCAAGTTGGTGACGAGCATTTTGTTAGCGTCGATTGTGTATGTGTATGTGTGTGTGTGTGTGTGTGTTGCTTGTTCGGCAGCGGATGCCATTTGCTTGTGCTTTGGCTACGAAAAAGTTCAGAAATTAAGTTTGCTGACAAACGTTTGTACAGTACACCGCCCAGCAGGAGGTGGAAGTGGAGGTGTTCAGAGCATGGCAACTTTTGCCAAGACATTTCTAAACTTAAATAAGCGCAAGTTTGGCGGACCGAGTTGCCGAGCCAGTTGCAGACGCTGCTGCTGCTGCTGCTGCTGCCGACGCCGCCTGCCACATGTGCGACTCTGTGCAACTTTTCTAATGCAATTAATTTCTGCACTCAACAACGAGGCAGCAGAAACAAGAGTACGAGCCTTTTTGAGGACTAGGTCTAGAGGACTCTAGGACGAGGGCAAAGTTTGCAAGCCGAGCGCAACAGCATAACTTGGGGTGGCGGCGTTTTGTTTTTCGCACTTGCAACTTGGGAATGCACAAATTAGTGTGGCAGCATGTGGCCACGACTGTGTCCCTTCAGGCTTTTGGCTCCTGGTTGGATTTTTGGCCATAATGCATGTCATACTTGTAATGGCAGGCAGGCAGGCAGCGCAGCGCAGTGCAGGCACACACATAAAGGCCCGCACTTTACCGTTTCCCTTTCGTAGCTAACCGTAAATTTGTCATACGCACAAATTGCTGGTTGTAGGGGCACCACCGCCCACTTTTAATGCCCACCCATATTTGATGTAATTTAAATTTTTAATCAAGCACACAAATTGTTTTCGGCGGTTTGGCAAATCTCTGACAGATTTGTGTTGCCAGCGTTTGGGCATATAATGAAATGATAATAAAAACGTTTAAATATTTACCACAATTTGTAACAATACACACACAATCACAAATACACACACAACAATATACAGATAATGATTACATACATACCAAAAGTTGTGAGTGTTAGGTTAGTAGTAGTTGTTAAAGCGAAATCAAACTACGGAACTAATAATAATGGAAACGATTACGATGAATGTTTTATTTGGATGAAGTGCCGAGTAAAACATTGATATTAACATCGAACGGATAGTTGGGTGTTGAATTTTTGATTTAAAGTTCACATACCTGCAATGATAAGAACAATAACAAAAATTAGTCAAAGATTGAAATAATATTGAAGAGATTTTTGTATTGCAAAGCAACTTAACTTTAACTATTATAAATTCAATTTCAGATACAAGTTTTGCTTTCACATACATATAATTTAAACATTGGCAATAAATTTAAATTTTGCACATGCATACATATCTCAACGTCGGGTGTATTTAATACGGTACTATGGCTGTTTGATCACGTGATATCAACAAATCATGCACCTCTGATATTTGCTTAAAATTATAAAACAAAACTTTCGCATGCCACAAAATGTGGTTGTTAAATGAAAAACAAGCAAATCACGACAACAATTGCATGTTGCATGCAACAAGGGAGTTTTAAAGAGCTGGTTGAAGGGTGAAGGGGAATCGAAATGGTTGTCATATGTACGAGCAGCTGTCCAACAGAATGATCCACGGCTAGACGAAAATATTTGCCTTGCATTTGCACAGTATAATTTAAATTTCACCTTTTTTTTTTTATATATATTTATCTTTTTTTTGTTTTATTTCGAGTAGAAAATTGTTAAAAAATGTTGTTGTTGCATGTGTGTGTCTATGTCTGTCTGCTATTTGTTTGGTTTGCGGCTTGTGCGGCGGCATTTATATCATTTTTGCACTCTGTTTGGCGGTTGACGAACAGGAAGATAGAAGCAAACGATCGGGGCGGTGGGCGAAGAAGAGATTGGTTTGTTGTGTGCATGGGTTGGTTTTTCAGGGAAAATTTGCTCACGGCGATATACAGTTTCAATTCATGAATGTTAATATTTATGTTTTGATTTCAAACAACGCCACCTCTGCAATATTAATGAAATACAAACAAAATGTTAGCGCGCGAGCGGCAACAAATACGTTCACATGGACAGACACACAAACAGCCACACAAACAGACACAAACACATGTTAATGTATGTGTACCAGCAGCAGGCAAACACAGACATAGTTGAAATGCAAATAGCGTTGACTGCGAGGCAAACGAAAGAATCGAAGGAAAAGCACCTGGCCAAAAATAAAAAATGAACGAAGCCCCAGAAAATCAAACACAAGTAACTTGTGAGTTAGAAAGAGAGAGGTTGAGTCAAAAGGAGAAAAGAAAGGCAGACTAAAAGTGGGCTTTAAGGCAAGGCAATGTGAAGTTCTTTGTCAATTTGCAAGAGCTTAGAAGTGTATAGCTAAGTAAAAGATACCAAAAATATATGCAAACACAAACGCACACACAAACAAACATATATATATATATATATATATATATATATATATATATGTATGTCTATATACACCTGCGAGTACTTGCATGTTTATTTTCACCAGCAACTGGAAGTTTTTCACTTTTTTTGTTGTGTGTGTGTGCTGCTGCTCTGCCTAAAATTTATGCAAAGTCTATGGAAAGTCGCTTTGCGTCAAAAGATAATCAAAATGTCACAAGAGTGCGACTTGCGCTCTAAAGTATGCAACGCATTTTGGTGGTTGAATTTTTGGTTTTTGAAAAGCAATCTTTTCTTGATTCGGAGCGAAACAAATACATATTTTATTTCAAGATTAACGCTTGTCAGCGCCCCCCCAACAACAGCCGTGGAATAGCTGCTTTAGAAAAATGCAAGGAGAAAAAAAGGAAATGCCGCCCTCGACAATTTCAATTCGGTTTGTTGCACTTTGTAGCCCTGGCTGGAGGGGCTAACAGCTGCCATGTGCCACACCTAAGCCGAGGCGATTCGAGTCCTATATATATATCTGTGTGTGTGTGTGTGTGTGTGTATTCACTAGAGAAAAGCAGGCGACACAAACAGACAGTCAGACAGTGAGACAGACAGACTGGCGAATTTAGCTGCAGGCTAAACAAATGACAAAGCGGCGGCGCCGTCGGCGTCGTCATTGTCGGAAGCTGCTTGTTCTGGCAGCCGTTGCCCCCGTGTCGCATCCTTGCAAAAAGTAAAAGTGGCAGAGAGGCAGACAGAGACAGAGCTAAAGGGACGCACATTTTATTGATTTTCCTTGCCAAGAACGCGGCAGTTGCACATGCGTCGACCATTGCGCACAAGCGTTCTTTTTTATTCATCTTTTCTTTTTCATTTATTTATTTTATTTTTACTTTTTGTTGTGGCGTATTTCCGGCGATTAAGACGACCGTTGCGCCGTTTGTTTGTAAATTATTTAATGTTGCGCTTAAATTTTCCGGCTCCAGATTCCAACTTTTAGCCTTGCAACAGTTTTTCGAGCCCAGTCTTTGAACTTTTGTGTCTGTGTGACTGTGTCTGTCGCTGACTGGGCAGAGCAGAGCTTTCGGTTTCGTTTTGCTGGCATTTTGCTGGCCATGTCCTTGTTGCTGGGTGTCCTTTTTACGGCTGCTGCTGGCTCTCTCGCTTATGTCTTTTGTTGTAACATGGATTTGCTGCTTCCTTTTTGGCACAGGCTTTAGCTGTGCTGCTGATGCTGTTGTTGTTGTTCTTGTTGTTGTTGTAGCTGGTGCTACGTCCTCGAGTGGTATTTAACATTATCTGCTTGAGTACATGTTGCGGTATTTGCAGCAGACAACACAGGCAGTATGCCCCGCCGCAGCATAACAGCAGCAGAACAGGACAACAAGGACACGCTGACACTCGCACTCCCAATTGCGTTGTGTGTTTTCTTTCTTTCGTATTCTTTTTCTTGCCTTTTGTGTTTTTTTTGCTTCGTTTTTTTTTTTCGTGTCTGCGTTTCCGTTTACAACAACATCGTTGTCGTTGTCGCCATCTTTTTTGCTTGAGCGCTGCAAGCCGCTTATCTTTGGTTATGTTTTCCTACATTTTTGTTCATTGTTTGTTTTGATTTGATTGTTGGCAGTGCCTTTGCTTCAGCTAACTTTTAACGAAATGTCTACAAAGGATCAAGCATTATGTTCTCCCTTCCACTCACTCAATACTATAATTCCAACAGAGTTTGTATGCGTATGTGTGTGTCTATGCGATTGTCTGGCTTGTCAGAATCACGACTCTGCGCTTAAGGATTTTCCTTTGCATTTAACTTGGCAGCATTCCTGAGCAACATCATTTTCCGTTTGACTAAATGCACTCAAATTGCCAACAGGACTGCCGACATCTCATCTCCGATGCCCTGCCATAGGACGTCCGACGGCAGCAACAGCAACAGCACCAGCATTAAAAGCTAATTAATTATGGAGCTCAGCATAGTCAGTGTGCGGCAGTTAGTCAGCGCTTTGGGACGTCTTGTGATTTATGTATTTACTGCTAACGGACAAACAACAACAATAATCTTCAGCAACAACAATCTTCAGCAGCAACAGTTTGCAGTTTGAAGTCGTTCACTGATTGAAAAGTCTGCGCTCAGATTTGCTGTCAAAGTATCCGTTTCAATAAAATATAATTTATGCTACAAGTCGTCGACGCGTCGCTGCACACAACTTGACACCTTAGCGACGCTAAGGACAATAACGAAAAAGGGCACGAGACAGGGCGGGGAAGTTGAGTTGGTAAAGGGAAGGGCCGCTCACATTGGACATAAACAATAAATCTTCTTTGGTTTCATTTAAAATGCAGACAGATTGCTGGCATATTTGATATCAAAGCAAAGCGCGCACAACAAATAAGACAGTAATGGAAAAAATATTATAAAAAATATATATGAACAAATCAATTGCACGTGAATATTGGATTTCTTCGTTAAGGAGAACATTGTAACAAATCATAGTTAAAGATTTTATCAACTAAAAAAATCAACTCAAGTTTATTGATAATTACTTTTTATTTTTTTACTACAATTAGCCCATCATATAAAACTTTAAGTGCTGCCCTCGTTTGACGCATAGCGGGGAGCTTTTTCTTTAACACTAACTGTTAATAGTTACAATGGGTCCATAAAATGTTTTTGATTGTGGTTCGTGCAAATAGTTGAAATATTTACTTCTAGAAGCACGCAACATAAAATGCATTCAAAAAATTCCACACCCATACACAAAACATTTTTTTGTCGGTTTGAAAAATGAGTCAGAAGTGAAAAACCAAATGTCAATGTTATGTGTCAGCAGGCTTAACAATTTTAGACATTTATCCGGTCGAATTTGTTGTTTGCCATTTACAGTTCTTTGATTTTGTTTTACATTTACTCTCTGTTTTTTCTTTTATTACTTTATTTGCAGTCGCATAACAAAAGCATAAAAAAGAAAATGAAGAATCGGCACACAACACATTTTCATGTCAATTGTCAATAAGCTGCAAATGAAATGAAAATATTATATCTTGATGTCGCTTGTTCCAGTTCGTGGCAAAACATTTGCACTTCCGCAACATGGAATACGTTTTCCGACTCCATTTTGTCTCCACACGGTTCCTTCTTCTATTTATTTTTTTGTTGTATTTTCTTTCTTTATGACAGCCAAGACAAAGTCGAACAAAAAAATACGCAAAAAAAAAACAGAAGCATGTTGGAATTTATGCATATTTTATGTTCTGGCGCACAGTCACGTAACACGCATACGACATGTGTGACGACAACAATGACGAAGTTGTCAAGCGCGTCTTAGTGAAAGGTGTAGCGTTGGACTGTGACTGCAAAGTCAACGTCGACTGCGAAGCAAGCATCAAGTGCGTGAACAAATATCAACAATAAATTATTGGAGTGGCATTTAGTGAACGGCTGCTGATGAAAGTTGTTTGCAGCTGTTGTTGCTTGCTATTCTAGTTAAAATAAAAATCAAAACATGCCACACTTGAAGCTCAAGACAAACACACTTCATTTAAACCTGTACAGAAAAGGAGTTATAAAAAAACACTTGAAGCACTCAAGTGCCAGACAGCGGCTATAAGAGAACTCTTGGCCAAGAGTTGATGTAGCTTTAGCTGTGTGCTTCATGCGCCATTTGGCAGACGACAACAACAGCAACAGCATCAAGTAATAACAGCATGGCAACTGCTCTTGAGCCGCACATGTTCCAGACTATAGCTGCCCAAACTCAAAGAATCTAGAAACTGCACAAAACAAAACAAAAGTCACCAACCTCAAACTCCAGTTTCGGTTGCTTTTAGCCATTCATATTGCGTTCGTACGCCGGCTGCTTGCACTAATGAAGTCTCAAAGGCGCGATTAAAAATGTAACTTGTGCGCGCAAAGAAAAACTACGCAAAGCGCAGACAAATATGAGTTTTCTCTCTCTCTCTCTCTCTCTCTCTGAGTCGCAATCCATCTATCTGGTACTCTTTGCATGCAAAGCGGAGATAAAAGGCAAATATGCCAAGGGACAAGCAACGAGAGCTCAGTTTGTTGGTGGCGTTGATGCGCTGCCAAAGTGCTGCTTCAACACTTTCAAAAACTAAGCAAAAGCTGCAGTCGATGAGAAGTTGAGTGATACACTTTAAAAAATCTTTGATACATATTGCTTCATACAAACAATTCTTAAAGGTGAACACCTGTTACATTGAACGAATGCTTTTAGTTTGCTCACATTTTTTATAACTCTTATTTTTAATTTTATAAATAAAGAAAGGGATTATCTTTAAATGACAATCTTTCCTTTTCTTAGTGTAACAAGTCAAAACATAAGTAAATGACTTTACTTTTTTATTATGTATGTATTACTGACCTCAAAAAGTTTGCACTTTAAATGAACACTAACTTTACTATAAGTTTCTCTTAGTGTAGTTTGATATGTGGGGTTGAGATGGTTGGCATGTGAATGCCAGCACTTGCTGGCCAGGCCGAAATCCAAAGCCAAAACCAACGCCAAAGCTAACTCAAGCCAAAAACCAGACTGAGGCAAACGAACAACTTCAAATGAAGTAAAGAGACAAAAAGCTGTAGCACATTTATCACAAAGTCGGCAACAGTCAGCAGTCAAGGCAGCAGGAGCTAGCAGAGAACTAGAGAGCTGGAGCCTGGCTTGGGTCTGATTGGAAGTTTGTTTTGCTGTTGGGTGCTTAGCGGTTGGTAGATTGGCAGAATTAAGGGGCGAACAAACGGTACGGTACGGGATGGTTGCTGTTGTCTGACTGCCATGTGCGATTGCTGCGTAGCTGTAGTTGTTGTTGTTGTTTTATATAGATTGCGCGCACGAGACGCATGACATTGAAAAATTTATTGCACGCTTGTGAGTTGCAAGCTGAACCTGCTGAAGGCATTGAAGAAAGGGGAATAAACTAAGAGGGTTGTTCACTGTGCCTAGGGGTTGTGTCAATGTCAATGTGAGACCAAATAGCACACACAGTATACAATGCTCTACCCACCAATCCCTCCCTAACCTTAATACTTTATTTTACACACTTTAGCACAGGTTGGCAACGCTAGATGGCGCTGTTGTTGCTATTAAGAGTGGTCCAGCTAGTATAGCTGGCCCTCTTGTCTGTCATTTGAAATGCAATTAAAAAGCATTTTGAGCACTTGGTCGACTTGACATTTAGCGTGATTAATGAGCACATCGTCCAATGAGTCGTTTAACGCTGTCGACTGAACTTTCACTCTATCTTGCTTCCACTCTTCTGGTTGGCGTTTTTATTTATTTTTTTTTTTTCGCAAGCTCTTTACATTTCACTTTTTTATTTATATACTTTTTCTGTGTGTTGCTGGCAAATTAAAATTATTGTGTAGCGGCTTTATAAATGTGCATTGCCTGGGCACAAATTCGCAATCCTTTCGCATCCTCACAGATATTTCACGCGCCAACGCAATTTGAAAGCGAAATTCCAGCCCTTTTTCCATTCGTACCCTCCCTTCTACCTTGCTTTTTCCACACTGCTTCCCTTGTCTATTTTTCGGCATTTAAATGTTTTACGGTGTCGTTTCATTTGTGTGCTTCTGTTTCTGTGTCTGTTCTGCTCTGTTCTGTTGGCAGCCACTGTTGTCTGTTGTTTGCGCCTCTTGAGTGTGTTTTAATTGCGTTTGTATTACACGCACACACCCTTACACACAAACACACACACACACACACACACATACACACTCAGACAGCTTGCATAGCAATGGAAATTTAAAGCCCTTTTTTCGCACCATCACCCTCACTCTTTTTTTTAACAGCTTGGCAGCTCATTCCTTTTGTGTACCCCTTTTTCAACTCAGCATTTGCCGCTCCCTCTCCTTCTTAGCCTTTTCTGCAAAGTTTATTATATTTCATTTGCCTGATTTTTGTGCCTGTGTTGCGCTTTTGCTTGGTTGCTTGGCTGCTGTAGCTGTAGCTGTAGCTGCCTTTTGCTAAATTAACTTAATTGTTTTTGCATGAAATTAATTTCGGCGCATAAATTTCACCTTCGGCCATTCATTCAAATAGCGCTCCTCCCCCCTTCCCAACTCGCCAGACAATTCGTTTGGCTGTCAGCTTTAAGTGTGAATTGCGTCGCCTTCGCCCGTTCGCATAATTTACGCATTTTTGTAGCCACTTCAGGCGCCAAACAATTAATTATGTGCCACTGTGTAAATATTTAAATGCTGATATTAATGAAAAATACTCTCGTTGAAGAATTCTTCTTTAAATTGCAAATTTTGCCTAAGACGCAGCATAAATATTGTCTTTGCCTACTGCTGGGGCTACTGTCCATGGGTTTTATAATAATGAGTTCATTTATATGCCGCATTGGGAGTAAGAGGGAAAAAAGAGACTTTTATTTGATGTCAGCAATTGCATTTGCCTAGGGGCCAAAGTGGATAGAACAAGAACGAAACAGACAGAAACAAAGCTGCATTTCATTGTGTCCTGACAGTTACTTAATCCCTGCAATGTGGTTTCCAACTCCTTTGTACATACATTTATATATATACATATATATACATAGATAAAGGAGATTGCAAAAGAGCATTATAAAAAAGGGAAGTCAAGCTATAATACCAATTATAAATGAAACTAGAAGCGAGATGACTTAGTATTAAACAGATTTCTTTCAGTATTTAAGTGCATTTCGTATACTTTTTGTTGTTGTTGTTGAGTGCTTAAGCACCCGTTAATTTGCATGAAATGGGAATGAGGCTTTAAGTTGGGTTGCATGCGTCAAATCTGCTTAGATCTATAAGCTGCTTAAAGCTCACGAATAGATTTGCGCATTTTGCATTTGTTTCACAATCAACATTATTTTCACTTATGTTAAAGCCTTAAATAAAATTTTCAATTTCTTTGCCTGACGCAAAGAGCCCAAAAGCTGACACTTAGAAAAATGAATTTATAAATGAATGAGCACATATGAATTGCGGCACATACATGCACTTAAATACATATTCACTTGAATGAAAATATATAGGCGCTAACAACCTGCGCATTTAGACAAGTTAACAAGGATTTAAAAGGTTTCAGCTGTCAAATACACGCACTCCAATAATATATAATACAAAAAAAAAATACAAAAAAAAAAAACAGGCTGCAATGCGATTGACAATAAAAAATCTCAATTCAAGAAAATATTCGGAAAGCAACACAAAAAAATTGTCAGCTAGACTTTAAATTTGTTAAAAAAAAACCATCAAGTATATATGCTTATAAAGAAATATGTTTATGGCCAAACTCATTCTCTCATCTCGTCGCTTTTTTTTCCTACAGTTTTTTTTTGTCAGCTGTTTTTTATGTTGTGTGCGCCCCGTTTACTAAATTTTCATTTTCTAAATGAAATTTCAGCATTGAACGCCTGTTACTTCAGCTTTTTTTCCCCCTATGGCGCTGCTTTCTAGTTTATCTTCATTTGGTTGGTGATGTTGCTGTTGTTGTTGTCTGCACATGTCTCTGGCAGCTGCTAGACGACACACACACACACACACACACACACACAGCTGACAAAGGCAGTTTAATTTCATTTCAATCATGCTAAAAGCAAAACATAATAATTTGTATAACTGTCAGAGGCATCACAGCAACCAACAGAAAAACAGTCTGAAACGCCGGGCATAAAGTGCAA
Organism: Scaptomyza polygonia; assembly: GCA_035044585.1. NCBI lineage: Eukaryota > Metazoa > Arthropoda > Insecta > Diptera > Drosophilidae > Scaptomyza > Scaptomyza polygonia. The sequence goes on along the minus strand of JAWNNU010000151.1, from coordinate 6,129,640 downwards.
ATTAATAAAGCTGCTTAAAGGTGGATGGGGTTTCAATAAGTACATAAATCAGTTGATGCTTAGCGAGATTTGTTGCCAAAATATAAAAGAAAGAACAAGTCACTGGCAAAAACAAACTTTAATGCACTTGAATAGCTTTTTACAAGTTTAAGCCCCCAGACAGACAGGAAGAAAGATAGCCCCTTCTCTGTTTATTTTTTTTGCGATATATCTATAGATATGCAAGGTTTCTAAGCTATTGATGGCAAACAAACAAAATAAAATAAAAAAAAGGTTTCCAGCGCGCTGACTCTTCTTGAATTATTAATGAAGGCACATCACACGGAACACAGCCGCCCCAAGAACAGTGTGTGAAATCAGATGCTTGAATACAAGACACATTGTTACTGTAACGCTTGAAATTTGACACAGGGGATCGATGCCAAAATGGCCGACAGCAGCAACGTCATATTTAAACAGCTAACACTCAAGTGTAGCATATTTATACGCACAACTTTAATCTGACCTTGAGTGGGGCGCTACGGCAATAAAAACAAAGTGTTGCAAGCGCCATTTGCAATTTTCACATCGTCAGAGTATCAATTTTTGAAGCATCTTTTGTGCAGTGAAATGACCAACAATTTGGCACTTCATAACAAGCATGCCCAGACCTTAATTAAATTAACACAACAAACCACACACGCACACTCGTACGCACACACACACACACACACTACACCCACACAGTGTATAGCAAAGTAAGCAATTTTTTTCGCGCCCGGTCGTTTCTGATTTTTATATAATTGCATATAATATTGTTGTTTTTGCTGTTGTTGTTGGTGTTGCATGCATTTGCCTGGTGTGGCCAGAACCTGCTGTGTGTGTGCATTAAAAAGCCACTTTGCGGCTTCCTGTGAACACCGCCCCTTGGCGTGCCTGTGTGTAAATTTGTGGGCAGCAAGCAAGTAAGCAAGCAAGTGGCGCTTTTATCGTTTGGCTTGTTGTTGTTGTTGTTTGGCTTTTAAAGCGCAGGTAAGCTAACAGCCAGGTGCCGGATAGCTCAAGTGCATAGGCATAAAATGCAAAGCCAAGTTTGGTTTTATGTTGGGCCAAGTTTTACTCCTTATCTAATCCTTTGCATGTTTACTCTACCTGACGACTGCTTAGGATGAAGACCAGTTCCTCTGGTCGCTTTTATGAGGCATCGTAAAAACTTTTGTGCCACAACAACGACGGAACAACGAACGTGCGCCTAGAAATATGCAATACATACAATATTAATGCCTTAGCAAGAAATGGCCGAAAAAGCCAAAGTTAAGTTTATATTGTCGACGTTTTTATTGATATCGTAAAATTGCGGCGACCAACACGAGACCAGCACCAGTCCAACTCCTTTAACTGTATTTTCTTATTGCCAGCCAGCCTGCCTGCCACGCAATTTGCATACTAAATTTATGAGACAATTACTGAGCATTTTTGATTTAATGACAATTATTGTCATAATTTTCATAAAATTGCTTGCCGTGCGCTCTTTTCTTCTTCTTCTTTTGCTGCTTTTGTTTTGTTTTGTTTGCTCTCTCTTTTACTCTGTTTTGGTTTAGCTAATATCATGGATTTTGCCATATTCGTGTCTCACACAAAAATAACAACAACAAAAAATAAAGCCAGAAAAAAATAAGCTAAAAGCAAATGGGGAATAGCAAAAAACAAAACGACGAAAACTTGGGATATTTATGCGTTTTCGTGGCTCATGAATTTCGGAGCATACTTCACTCAGCTGGCGGCCCCAAATTTCTCCACTTTCCCTCAATCCACAATCCCCCAAACCGTAGTAGTACTTTCCATATTCGCCTTATGGGCTTTGCATGCGCTCGTAAAATGTCTGCGCCAGTTTTCTGTAGTCTACTTTTGGGGTTTGCTTTAAGTGGCTGCCTTGACAGACTGGTTTTTTTTAATTCTATTTTTTGTTTTCTTTCTCTTTAATACTCTTTATTTGATGTTTTAGTTAGCTTAAGGTATGCTGCATGAATATCAAGTATTTAAATGGATTACATCAAGTAAGAAAGTAAACCTCAACATTATTAAAATATCTGAAAAAAATTAATTTCACACAAATTTTAACACTTTTGACTACCTGTGGAAGGAAGCTAAGTTTTTCCAAACAATAGGCGAACCATTTTATTAACAGCCCAGTAATAACACATTTTTGATATGTTTTTGCAACAAAAATCACTCGATTCTTGTCGATTAAAGTTGCTATTGCAACATCAGCGCAACAAAGTTTTTTTTTTCATATAATTTATATATTTTTAGAGGAATGGTTAAACTTTTCTATAATGCAGGGTATTCAGAGTTTCACTTTAGCTTTTGTAGCTTTGACATTCATTTTTATTTTATTTTACTGCAGTGCGCTCTCATTTCAATTAAGAAGTCACGCAATTTCCTAATAAAGTTGTCTGCCACGCTCGCATAAATCAAGAACGACCCAAGCAATTCGATATTATTTTCCAGGAACTTTGGGTGCGTTAAACAACTCTTCTTATTCGTATTCTATTAGTCCCTGCTACTGACACTGATAACCATCAAGTGGAAGTAATTAATAATAATAGGGTTAGCAAAATCGGAAAAAAAATCAATTTGAGTTTTGCAGCTCTAAGTAATTCTCATCAATTCAAAAATTGAACAATAATTAATTTATCGAATTTACATTCTACCTATATATGGTGTTTAAGCTGCTAGGCTAATACAGTGGAACGTTCTCCATGGATGTCAATTTCATGAGTGTCATTGTTCAAAAAAGAGATACAATTTCCAAACTCGACTCGCACTTGAAGTTGTCTGTGTGTGTTTGCCTGTGTTTAGGTGTGTCTATTTACCGTTTTGTGGTTATCTCTTTTTTTCGGATTGAGTTTCAAGGGCGGCGAGCAAGTTACCAAAAAGTGTATGCTGTGTTGTCTGGCATCAATAACCCGACGATGCTTATAAAACTGCAAACAAATTTCGGTCGCACACGCAGGCACAAATGCAGACCGACAACCAACAAACTCAGAGGGAGATACAACACACAACACGCAGGTGTTGTTTGTTCAGGCTTTGGGGCACTCAATTTGTCACATTGAAAACGATGACAAACAATACAAAAAGCTCTTCAACACAACAAAACGAAATCAAATTGCATTTTTATTTACAAACGCTTTGCACTTCCACAACACTGAGAGAGAGAGAGAGAAAGAGAGAGAGAACGAGTGAAACGCGAATTTTTGAATGCCATGCGGCGTTGTTTTTAGATATAAAACTCGATAGGTGGATATGGAAAGGATGTTGGTTTGTTTCCATTTTGTGCAAACGTGCAGCTCTTTTTCAAATGCATTGTAAGACCACTGAAATGTTAAATATCCGAGTGAACTGAAGTACACAAACAGCAATACATTTTAAGCTTGCCACAAAGCAAACCAATGCCACACACAAGTTGCCACCACCCTAGAATAACAAACAAGGAAATCAACTTAGAAATGATGGGTCCTTGGTGGGGTAGAGAACATTTCATACGAAAATTAAACATAAGAAACAAAAGCATAAAATCATAAAAAACATAAAATAAATGTTATAAAAAGTAAACAACGTAAACAGGAAGCTGGAGAAGAAGAAAATTGCGAACAATGCAATTTTCGGGGCGTATGTGTAACAGGCCACAAAGGTCATAAAACCATATCAACGCCATTAAATGTACAACGGGGGGTAAGCTCAAAACACACAAACACACACACACACTAAGGATACTTCGACAAGTGTGTGTGTGTGTGTAGTATAAACACCTATGCAAAGGGAAGGGGAAATGGAACGGGAGGAGAATAGCTTGCGCAGCTCAACAAAATGCCATAAAAAAGTGCGCAACAAAAAGTTGCCTGGAGACTGTGATAGAGAGAGAAAGATGTAGGGGTGTGTGGACCACCTATGGGGAAACCAAGGTATTGGGCAGAGAATAAGGCTGCTGTTGCCAAATGAGACCCCGTGTGCTTGTTGGCCAAGCCTCGGCGTTTAGACAATGTAAACGCCGCATAACCACAAAAAAACTAAACAAACTGAGGCAGGCTTACAATCGGCAACGAGGAGAAGAAGCTGGGGACAGCGGGAGGCTAGCATCAAGGGTCGTGAGTTTGGCTGTTAGCCGTTGCCGGGTGCCTGGCTCAAGTGTGAGTACAGACCATTTTTTCTTTTACGATGCTGAAACGTACAACGTGCATAGAACGAAAAAAAAAAACAAAACAAAACTTACAGTAAGCGAAAAGGAAAAAATTTTAGACAACAGGCAGAGAGGCAGCCGTGTCAGCAAATGTGGCCTCGTCAATGAAATTAGGACGGCGGGAAGTGAATGTTGAACACTAAACTAGGATGCCATGTACATACATAGATGTCAAGGGTGTCTCTGTTTTCCTCCCTCTAATGTTTTAATGAATGCTAACAGGTGTTGCAGCAAAAGCAGTCGATGATGATAATGATAGTAAACTACATACACATTATACATTAAATGCCAGGCTACCCTTCACCCTTTTTGCTTTTTGGGCAAATGCTCAACAATTTATGTTAAGTGTTGCGCAACGTAATGAGCATTACCCTCACGTTACGTTACGTTACGTTAACAACAATGGCCAGCAATTAAGGTTTGTTATAACGTTTTTTGCTTTTGCCATTTGCAACTCAATTAACCCAACCAACCCCCAAAAGAAATTACCAAAAAGTGTAGAAGCATTTTGTACTGCATGCTATACACAAAATTGCCACCACTTTAATGCAGCTCACATGCTGTTAAGTGGTTACAAAAAACACAAACACAAATGCACAACACGCTGCATTTAAATATTTAGATTTAATAAATAGCCAGTTTTAATTATTTTAATAAATGTAATTTCAATGGAATGCAACGGTGAACTCCTTTTTTTTGTTGCACGAAAATGCATGCATTATAAATTTTATGTTACTGCTGGAAATGGAAGTAGAAGTCCTTAAACCCAACAAGAATAATTTCGGAAAAGTTATTAGCTATCAAAAAAAAAAAAAGGAATTCAAGCTCAATAAAAAGGAATATAATATTTTTTTATTACATTTTGAAAAGGTTAGCAATATGACTGTAAATGTGTGAAATTTTTTCATGTTGCACAAGAAATTTATGCTTTTAACAAAGTTTCACGAACTTTACGCAGAGCCTGGGAAACGGGCCAATTACATTTCGCACTTCATAAAAAGTGGAAAGCCATTTCACATATAGAAAGATCCAGAAAGTTGTGGCCACAAGTGCAATTTAATGAATCTGACACAAAATAACATCAAATCAGCGTAAAACTTTAACGTTTGATCGTTCAGCAAAATATATGCCACAAGGCGTATGTACATAAAACATATATGTAAGTGCATAAATATTGTGGTTATTGGCTGTTGTGTTCAAAAGCTATAAATTCAAAGCGCCAGCGGAAAATAACAAGAAAAAATACACTTTTTTTATGGGTAACAGAGTAAAAACAACAACGAAGAAATAGAGAGAATAGAAACAAACATAAGGCCTAAAACTTTGAGCCTGTGTCGACAAAAACAGGAAGCATAAAAGCCAAGCGTAAAATATGTCAAAATGGCCAAAACAAAAACAACACACAATTTTTACTTCTTTTTTCCCTCGCCAGCCATAAAAGTGTTGCCAATAGAGGCGGCGCGATAAAATCCACAAAAAGGAGCAACAGCCGCAAAACTACAACAACTACACAAAAATAAACTGAACAACAGGAAAACAGCGAACAAAAGCATGCAAAATATGTTTTTAAAGTTTATAAACAATATGTTGAATCAAAGTTGGGCTAGGCAACTGTTAGGCAGCGAGCAGCTGGCATTAAACGTTTATTAAAGCGACCAAATGACAGATTACAGGTAAATGTGTGTGCACATTTGCTTAACTTGGCCTAAACTGAAACAGGCAACAAAACATGGCAGGGGCGTATTGTCAACAAATTGACACATTAAAACAAATGAGGCCACTGCGACCGTTGAGAAAGCCGCCATCTGTCGAACGTTTGGGGCAGAAACCAAACTAATGGTGCTTGTTAGACGACTTATGCGTAGTTTTTTTTTTACATCTTCACACAAGCAGCTTGTTAAGGGTGCCGCCACGTTAGGAAGTGTGGCAATCTACACCGAAAGAAAGAGAGCAAACAGGTTAGTGTAGCAAAAAGGAAATTAACGCCACGTAGCTGTAAATGATTGCCAAGTGTGGTGCGAATGAGTTTTTTATGCGTATATATTCGTTTAGTTGTTGTTGACTTTGTGCCGGGTAGCCCGACAAAAAAATATAAATATATATATAGGAAAGGCAACAACACCTGGTTGTAGTGGGCGTGGCATGAAGTCGCAAAGTTTTGTCGCCGCACGCATAAATCAAGTTAATCATTTGGCGCCAAAGTTACACAGGCGCAACGCGCAAATTGGACATTAATATTTTTTTTTTTTTTTCTTTTCTTTCGGTTCTCTAGCAGCAAAAGCAACAATCAACCTACACAATAATAATAACAACAACAGAAGCAGCAGCAGTTCCATGGCATGTCCTTTAACATTGCTGCTGTGTTAAATTATGACGCGTCCAAAAGCCATTCAGTCTAGGTATGTGTGTGTGTGTTGTTGTTGCTGTGGCTAAGATTTATGATCTTTCGACTTGAACTTGACGTTTTCAGCTTCAGACTCCTGGAGCTTGTGATGGGTGAATTAATGTAAATTACTGGGCTAGTCAACTTGAAAGTTAGATCATCAACATAATTAGATCTTTATATTTTTATATATACATATAAAGCAAACCTGTTAAGAGGCTGTTAAGTACTGTGGTTTCTTTAATTAAGGCTTACCTGCAATGAGAAGAAAAATAAACATAAATATTATTCAAAGTTTAATTGCATTTCGAATTTTGCAAAATGCAAATCAAATGGCAATATAAAATAGAAACAACAAAAGAGCTCATAAGCAATCGAAACAGTGTTTGAATATGCGCATAGCTAAACAAAACATTGATTATTTCTCCAGATACAGAGAGGCAGAACGAGAGAGAAAAAGGTGAACAAAACTTTTACTCCAACAACTTTTGGCCATAAAAATGCGTTGAAACACTCGAGAATGTGAACTTAGAGCTGCTCCAGCCACTTGCAAATATGTATGTATGGCACATACATAAATAACATGAAAAGCCACCACACAAAAGCCGAATCAATAAAAAGAGCAATAGTTAGGGCTTAAGAGTGGGTTGATTCAAAAGGCAGATGCACAAGTTTTTGTCTTCAATTTACTAGCTGAGCTGAGCAACCAAAAGTCCGAGCTACAAAATCAAATCGAAATGTAAAAATGAAAGAATTACCTGACTTTATGCAACAAGAGCTGTGGCAGCAGCTGCATGCAACATACAGTTACCTAGCCCGGCACAAAGCAAGCATCAGGCAATGGTATTTTTAACCAAAGGACATACCCGATGGATAAGGGTTAAGGGAGATTTTTAACTTGGTGCAACTGTCGCATTGATGAGCAAACGAACTCAAAGTGCGTGACAGAAGTGAGGCAGGTGGGTACGAGGAGCGGTTGCCGGAACTGGACTTTGTGTGACAGGAACAAGCACAAGTCCAGGTAATCCTTTGGGTACTACAAGCTCTCAGTTCACGCCCAAAAAGCCCAGGTCACAGTACCCCAGGCAGGCAGGCAGGCAGATAAAGGGTAACAGCAGACTTGGTTGATCACTCAAAATGTGTGGGCAGAGAGTTGTCAAGTTGTCCGTGTCTGTGCGTGTGTGTGTGTGTGTGTGCAGATAGGGTTGCCTTTTGCTAGCTAGCATTTTATGCAAAAACTCCTCTACAGCTGAGTTACTTTGCCCTTATTTCTAGCCTGCAGCAGCCAAAGGGGCGAGGGAGTGGGTAGACTAAGGCAAGCTGTGAGCTTTGCATGAATATTTTTTGTGGTCATGTTGTTGTTGTTGGTGTAAGTGTGTTGGTTTTGTTTGCTTCGCTTGTTTGCAATTTGCGTGCGTGCAACGTTTTGTTTGTGCGCCTCGAGCTATGCTTCATTATTTTTGCAAACTTTTAGCTTAAACAAGTGTGTGTGTTCGTATGTGGCTTTAAAATGGTACATATGTGTACTGTTGTTGTTGTTGTTGTGTTTGTGGGTCTGTCTCGTACAGTTTATTGATAAATTAGTCTTGGACACTTGTGGACAGTCTGGTTTTTGGCATATGAAACGCAATTATTGTTAATAAATGTTCTGTGCACAGAATTCAATTAAAATGCACAAATACACACATACCAGCACACATTCAAACACAGACAATGACCTGTCAATTGCCGTGCCTGCCTGCCTGCCTACCTACCTGCATGCCACACACATAATGGCAGGTTTGTGGCAATCATTTTGCACACATAAAGCGCCACTTTAAGCTGTTTGCAGGTATTGTATGACAAACTGTCACGCCCACAAAGGCAAAACGGCAATAGAGAGTAGAATACTAAAAAACAATATAGAAATCCGCTTAACTCAGCTTTTCTAGCAATTTTACTAAGTGCCAGCGGCACAAAAAGATTTAACCACAAAGCCTTTCTGTGTCTCAGTTTATCAGATTCTCTCTCTCTCTCTCTCACTCTCTCTCTCTCAGTCTCTTTCTCTGTGAGTGAACTAATTTGGCCCTTGTCTATGAGTGGAGCAAAATGAAAGGCTTTACTTTTGCTTGCGTGTTGCAGCACTTTTCCAAACGATAGAAAAGCAATTCACTTTGAAATTTGCACCTGTAAACATTGTCAAACAAGCAGCGGCCAAAGGACAAAGCAAAATTGCGACAGACAATGAAATAACAGCACTTGAGTGTGCGCAGCCCAGGTAGCCCTAGCCACACCTGATGTGCTTGTTGTTGTTGTGCTGTTTGCTGTTATTGTTGTGCCTTGCAAATCGCCTTAGCCGGTAATTGTGTATATGAACAACAAACAGGAGACCAAGCCATGGCGAAGCACAGACACATAAAACCTGGCACACTACCAAGACCAAGACACATAACAAGGAGCCATCGACAGGCAGACAAGACAGGACAACACAACACAGAGAAGACATGGCTGAGTGGAGGGGGGTGGACGGGAATGTTGGGAGTTGTTTCTCGTTAGCAACGCCTTATGCCACAATTTGCTGACTCTGCTCTTGGGGCATTCTTCTAATGCTATCAGCAAGCAAGAAAATAAAGAAGAAAAAAAAATAATAATAATAGCTCAACGTGAGTTTGACCAGCTGCAAACTTGAATGGTAAATGCTAAGTGGCAAACAAATGCAATCATAAGATGTGTCATTAAATTAAACTGCAACTACGCCTGCAAGCATGCAACAACATTTTTTTAAAAAGCTGCACATTCTTAGTAATTTAAGCTACACACACAGTTTATAGACAACATACATATTGCCAGTTAAAGTTCAGTTAACTTGGCTAAAGGTGCGTTTCAGCAACAACAACAACATATAAAAAAAGGAAAGGAAGCGAAAAGTAAATTGAAAATCGAAAGTTGTTAAATTTAACGACTGTTTTTCTATTATTTCCTCTTTATCCTATTTTCATTTCTGTTCGTTTTCAATTGCGAATTTAGCGCATCGCAGCATCTAATGGTTAAAATTGTCAAACGGAAATCGCCACAGCAGCCAAAGCAGCGACAGTTGCTAACAACCATCATCATCAACAACATCATCATCATTCTCATTCTCTTTTTATTTCTTTCACATTTAGCATATTTGCTTTTATATTTCTTTTCTATATAAATTCGTACACTTTTTCAATTTCTATGCTTTTGCCTTGCTTTGGCATGTAATTGATTTTCAACATTCATTAGCTTTTTTCCCCCAGCTGACCTCGAGTGGCAAAAAGGCAAGTGAAGGAGAATGGCTTTTCAAGGATTGGTTCTTTTGTTCTGCATTTTCATTTTCTACAGTGGCAAATATCATTATTTGCCCCATGCCGTTAAATGTTAAATGTTGCAAAATTTCGCTTTAAATATTTTTCGCTGCTTTTTGTTCTCTCCATTTTATATGTATGTATTTAGTACGTACACATGTGTTTTGTGTTCAGTAAAATGTTTTTGAATTTTTACTTTCAAATGTGCGACTTGATTTCCGTTGCAAATGGCCGCATGAAAAGGTTGGGTTGGTTGTGCGCACATTATAAGTGATATTGAAAGCGTTGCGTTTATGTGCCATTGTATTGGGCAAAACAAGGACGACGACGGAAGGGCAATACCCCAACGCCTTTTATTGTTAAATGATGCGTATAATTTATATGAATATATTCGTTTTATTTTTGTATTCAATGCCATTTCATGCTCTTAATGTTGGTTTTACTTTTATTTTCTGTTACATGGGAATTGCTTTTGCTTGCCCCAAACACTCACTTGATTTAGGTAGAACAAGTAGACAACAGCAAACAGAAACCAACAACAAAAGCAACAACAAATGTAAATGGCCAGCAATTAAAGCACATTCAGGAATCGGTGCGGCTGGCTAAGCATGTTGTAAAAACAAAGTTGAGCTACATAAATTGATGTCAGAGAGCTGCTGCAATCAAAAATGACAAGGACATGAGATAATAATGCACATAAAATATGTCAGAAATGCTTAACAAGACCATACAATACAAACAAAAGATATGGAGTCATGCCAAAAATGGCCGGACAAGAATATTCTATGATGCGGGACAAATGTTTGCATGTCCTGGCCAAATAAACTGAATGAATTTAAATAGATCCGCTTCTCAAGCCAAAGGCTCAGCCCCCCCGAAAAAAAAAGACAAGTAATAAACCCAAAAAGAATGCGACAACTGATATAGAAAAAAAAAACATATCCATACTATGTATGGTATATATAAGTAAAACTGCAAAATGCCTCAAATGCAAAATGTACTCAAGCAAAAAGGGAACAAATTGTTTTGCAGCCGAATGGCATGCCAAGAGTACTAACAAAAAAAAACTCAACAAAAAGCAACAATAATGGCAATAATATTGTCGAAGGGACACGAAAAAAAAAAAACATGAGGCGGAACTGTCGCCGTTGCAAAAATAATAATAAAATCTACAAATAGATTTTAAGCAATTTCACTTGTGAGCGAACGCAATAAAAATCAAGAATATTTGCTATGAGTTCTCCCCGCAAAAGGAAGCCACTCACACACACACACGCTTATACACTTTCCTTACTTTGGCAGGAGCATAAAACGGAAAAAGTAAATCGGCGGCGTCGATGGCGTCTCCTGATAAAGCGCAGCCATTGAAAGGCACACCAAGGATAACAACTGAAAGCGTAGAAAGCAGAAAGCGATTAAACTACATTTGTTTTGCTCTTTCTCTTTTATGCTCGGCTTTTCAATATATATATACACACACACAAACACAAACCTGCACATACATACGATATGCATGCAAAAAGGTTTCCAGGATATCTCAATAGAGTCACGATTATTTACACGCCATGCGGCTACCAAGCACTAGCATAGTTTGTGTATAAATGTGTATATGGAAAATGGGAAATTGAATTTCACGCAGAACGAAAACAAACCCAATCAAAGCGAACGAAGCAAACGCAACCAGGCTGAGCCGAGCATGGGCTGCACAGAGAATATAATAAAATCATGCTTAGAGGAGAATTTACGCCGTCCAATGTTAAAAGTTTAGTGGAGCATCCTCGTCTTAGTGTCGCACGTGCGCGCTGTCGAAATGAAAATCGAAAGCAATAATAAAAAAAGAACGTGAAATAAAATAAGAGATGAGGCAGCTATACACGGCGTATACGTAACGTAACGCGAGTACTGCGCAAAACTTGACAATGTGCTGGGGACTTACAAAACCATTGCATACTTATTGGGGCATGCAGCCAGTTTGACAAGAGTGTCGGAGCAAAGCAGTAAAGCACCAATTTTGTTGCTCTTGCTCTAGAGAATCAAGTGAAAATACCTAGAATATTTGAGCTTAGCACAACTGGCAAGCAAACCACAGGCATTTTTCTACTTCTTCACAATAGTACAGCAGAAACCTTAACAATGATGAAATTCATGCAAAATGTGTCGGTAAAATATATATATTTATATATGAATATATGTATATATATATTTGTTCGTCTGTACATATAATAAGCAAACGTATGAAAAGGTATAGAAAGTAAGTAGCTTTCTTATCCGAAGTTATGAGTATTATTTGTATGTAAGTTTTCTACACGCATTTGGGAGGTAAAGCTTTTTGTTGAAATTGAAGAGAGCAGGAGAGAGCGAATGTGAGACTTCTGAATGTAAATACAAAAATACTACAGTACACTTATTTACTTTTCAAAAAAACTTGCAGCATAGCTTAGGTCTTTAAAAGGACAACAAAAGATATTTGAAAATACATAGTTTTTTGTTTTATGTTTTTCTTTACAGCAAAATAATTAAAACTCTGCCAAGCCAATTTAAATAAACTACAATACTGAACGGTTTTGTGAATAAAATAGATATGAGTTTTTATTTATTGATTGATTTGTTAATTTATTTCAACTAAAACTTGATAATTAAAATTCTTGCTAAAAACCTGATGATTATTTAATATTTACTCAATATTTTTATTATTCTTTCTTAAATCGATGCCCAAACATAAGGACATAAAAAAGCCGTCCTAAAATGTTTATAAAGGTGGCTTACGACTACTCTAAGTAACAATTGATGCCAATTTGAGGGTGCGAGCTGCCTAGCTGCTAGGTAAGAAGCCAAATGTCGTTCGAATGGCTTACCAAAAAATTTGCATTTTTAATTCGGCTTTTTGCCAGTTTTGCATAATGCCAACGATGACGACGCCGCGACGTGTGTCAGTTGTTGTGGCTGCTGATGTCAGCTGCCAGTTTGCCATTTTTGCCCTGCTTTGCTCGTTTTTCAGCTGGCAAAGGGTCTGTCCACAACATAAGTTTGTTAGAAAGAGTGAGAAGAAATCCCCTAGAATAGCGAAATTGGCTTGTCAGTTAGCATTTGTCGCTGTCTCAGCTCAACTTTGGCCGCAGGAGAACACCAACCTTCCCGCAAATCTCTCTCCACTCCATTTAAAGTTCATGTCGTCCAAGTTGCGACTGAATAAATATACAATTGCATAGCTAAAGGCGCATTTAAATAAACAAACTAAACACAACATGTTGAGCAGAGGGCGGAAGGGGGGTGGGGGTGTAAAACTTTTGTCGCATTCATAAATATTCATAAATAAGCACTAAGTAAAACATATTTTCTGTTTGATAGCCAGGGCCAAGTTTTGTTCTGTTTACAGCTCGCGGCCCAACAAAATGGCAGTCAATTTTTGTCAAAACTGTCGCCCTGATAAAACTCATTAAAGCGGAACTTCCATCGCACGATATGCGACCACCGCACCAAAACAGAAGCAAAGCGAAGCAAAGCAAAGAAAATAAAAGGAAAAGTCTCAAGAAAATGATGGGAAAAAATCAAGCAAATGCTTTGCGCTTCATTACAAGTCACTTCCGTTGTTGTTATTGTTAATGTTGTTGTTCTTGCTGTTTGTAATGAAGGCGAAAACCCGCCACGCTGATCTCTATCGAAACTTTTTTTTTGGCTTTGATGATGGACCCCTCTAACACGCTCTGCCTCGCACCGCCCACTCTTCTGACGCTGCTGAAATGTGGGCGGCGCAGATGTGCGCCAGCAACAACTAAATTAAAATTTACAGCACTTAAAATGAAAACGTGCCTGTTTTATTAAATACATTTTATAGCCCGACAAAAAGCGAGAGAGAGAGAGAGCGAGCGAGAAAATGGAAAAAATTTGAAATGTTAAATCTTGTTTGGCAATAACGAATTTTCTTTCGTTTGCTCAGTTTGTTGCAGTTGTTGTTGTTGTTGTAGATGTTGATGTTGCTGTTGTTGTTTTAAAATAAATTAGACATTTAATGATGACCGCAGGCTGTTTGTGCTGATTGCTCTGCAACTGGTTCTAGACACGGAGGAAAGGACTAGAAACTGGATAGCTGGGCGTAGCCGAGATTTATTTTAATTTAATTGAAGTTTTATTGAACGCATCGTTGCGGCACTAAGTCGAGTGAAAAACGCAAAAGTGCAAAGCGCTTTAATTTTAAGCTGTTGCCCAAACTGCAAAAGGCAAAGCCTGAAGAAATTTTCTATCCTTTAAACGAGAGATTTTATACAACAAAGGACATGGGTTACTTTTAAGCAATATTAGACAATAGCTTTAGTTAAGTTTAACAAACCATATTATATTTCTATCAGCTAGCATTTGATTTTCAAATGGTTTCTTAGAACTCTTATCGTCTAAGCTGTCTAGCAATGCATTTAAAAACAGCTCGTTTCCCTTTTGCCTCCCTAGCTACATTGTTTAACATTTTGGAAATTGAATTGGAAAACATAAAAAGAAAGAGGGCGGCGACTCGTCGTCGGCTCGGGATTACTTTCACTTGAGTGCTTGGCGAAAGCTTTTCGACACTTGTCTGCAGCAGGCGGGTCCGATCAACAGCTCGGGGACATCAAATGGCCATTGTCGGCTAATGAAATTAGAAGAATACGTCGTCTCTAATGTGCATGGGACACAAAGAAAGAGCAAAGCTAAGCAAAAGAGAGAGGCAACTGCACATTTGAATATGAATTTCAATTTATGCTCGACGCTTGCCTTGCTGCTCGCTGCACATGTCTAAGAGTCGCACCCCAAGGACAAGAGCCCCCGCAGACACACACGTACACACTCCAACACACACGCATACACGCACACATTTAGCCGCAGTTTAGGGGTCGACTGCCCGTCTGTGCCAACACATTGCGGCAGTCAACAACCTTAGCCCAAGTTTAAGGTAATAAGCTGGCACAGAAAAATACAAACAACCTTAGTTTGCCAAGACGTTGGCAAAAAACTAAACATTAAGCATGCACACATGTGAGCCTTGTGGGTGCTAAATAAAGTGCATATACACTCAAAAAAAAAAAAGGCCGCAAATAATGTGCATTAATTGAAAATAATTTTTAGGTGTTATTCATTAATAATAATCAATTTTAATTACACTAAAACGTCATAAATATTAGAAAATTAAACAAAAAAGTTTTGCAACTCAAGTCGACGTTCTTTTTTTTTTTGAAGTGTAATGAACCGCAAGTATGTGAAAAGACGATGCCTTTTTACGTTTTTGCATTTGGACATGCATAAGTTATGCTTGGCAAAGTTCATGCAACTGCCACGCAGCACTGTGTTTGCCGCAACCAACTTGACTTTAATGTGCCGACTGTTTTCAATGCTGAGATGAGCTGCCACACACACTTTAATTATTTCAGCTCAAGGCGGCAATGTCTGCTTCAAATCATATTAAAACTTTGTTTTTTTCGCTCAGCTGGGGACAAAGCGTTGAAAGAGAGACAGAGAAGGAAATCAGGCGGCGAGGGGATGGTGGCAGGGCAAAGGAAGATGGAAAAAATTAAGAAACTTTGTGTTCGCCGCAAAATGAACTGTACAATGTGTCTGGGTTGTCTTTGTCTGTGACTGGTGTGGAGTGAAGGCTGGCATTAACGGCCCAGGACGTCTGCATCAAGGACACCCTCCTAATTATTATGCTATATGCGTGCGGGCCGGCAAAACAAACGTAGAAATGGCAACCAGTCGACTCGACTGCACACGGACTAAAGCAAAATATAATAAAAATAATAATACTACGAAAAAGTAGATTCGGTTGGGTTGCTTGGAAAAAGAAGGCAGCCAAATCAAGTTTGGAGAATTGTATTGTGACCAGCTCTCAGTCTGTCTCTTGTTAAATATATATGTATGGAGTATATTCCCCTGCTGGTATATCTACGCATTTTCGATTTCACCATAAATTGGCAATGGCAGCCACAAAACTACACCAACAACAAGTACAAAAATAATAAAAATGAAAAGAAAGAAACGAAACTTTTGCTTTCAGTTTGTAGACGCAGCACTTAAGAGCCGAACAGTTGCTTCAGCCAGAACTGGCAGCAACTTCAAATGCAATTAAGTCTCGAACAGTGAAAAAATAACGAGAAAGATAGCAAGAAAGAGGGAGTAAAATCTCTGCTAGAGAAGAGTTGTGCAAGCCCACAACAATTTAACGCGTTGGCCAGCTCAATAAAAATGGCAAAGGACTTGAGTTAATGCCCAGCCGCAAAATGCTTTTTCTCTTCCTTACTCGCTTTTCCTCAGACAGACAGACAGACAGACACATTGGCTTTAGCTGCATTGCATTGTACAATGTGCGGCATTAAAAATGGCATTAAAAATAACACACACACACACACACAAAAATAAAAGGGCTGCAAAAAAAATATAAGTTAAATTATTATTTCACATTTAGCACGTAACGCACATAAATCCTTTTAAATAAACGTTTGGCACGTTTTTTGTAATATTTTTTTCGCCAGCATCGTCGACGACGACGTCCTGCTGCATCCAGCAGCATGTCCATGTCCGTCGTGCAACGGTTGCCAGGTGGCAGCAGCCGCAGCATCGGACCCTTAAGTCTTATCCTTGCCAACGGACACACAAAATATAAAACAAGAAAAAAATTAAACGCGCGCTGCTTTTTTAATTTCTTTGGTTTCCTTAAAAAATTACTTAAATCAGCAGCAACCAGCAACAACAGCAGCAGCAAGATGAAGAACAGATCGAATGCAGCGAAAGTGCGAGAGAGAGAGAGATAGGTTAAGACAGCACGAAGAAGATTGGACAACGAGCTGTAGGATTATCCTGTCCCGAGTCTCTCCAAGCACGAGTAGAGCATGCAAATGGGTTACAAACGATGGGCGATGGGCGTTGAAATTAATCACACTGCATTATAGCAGTAGCAGTAGAAGCATTTGCACGGGGGGCGTGGCCTAGCACAAGGCGTTGCAATTGCTGTTTTAAACTTTAATTGAAGCAGCAACGCGAACAGAGGAACAAGTCGAAGTTATCTGCCATTTAATGTAGCACACTTCTCAGCTACGCGAACACTTGACACGAGTATGAGAAAGCTGGAGAGAGAAGGCAAAGCAAGCATGAGAGGTTGAGTTTCGTTGCTGCGGCAGCGAGTCGAGTGTCCTGTCCACTAATTGCAGGCACTGTCTTGGCGCATTCATCATGTTGCATAATCGCCCAAGAAGAAAATGCAAATGACACCAAGACACACACACACACACACACCATGCAGTCGCCAAACATTCTCGCCTCCTTTTCTCTTAACACTTAATTTTATTCCTTGGCTGCAATCGATGCTGTTGCAGCAACTCTAGCTGCTGCTGCTGCTGCTGCTGCATTGCAGATAAAGCCTGTTCCGTGGCATAACGACTGACACGTGAGACGTTTTTAACACGTACACACTCAAATTTACGGTTTGCAAAAATATTAACTACACTCAGCAAAAATACAAAAAAAATTAAGAGGAAAGAACTTATAACTCAAAATAAGAACATTCGTTATGGAAACCCAACCAAGGTGGAAATCCTGAGTTAAGGACTATGAAAATCAACTTTACTTTCGTAAGAAAATTTAATTCGCATTCAACAATGTTCCCCTATTTCCCTGATGAGTTAATAGATATTTAAAAAAAAAAATAATAGTATGTTTAGATATTTGTTGATTGCAAGCATTGTGTACGTTGATAAAGATTTGGTTCTCATCATAATTACAACACCAAAGGAAATTATTCCTCCTTAATATTTTTTTTTGTAAATAAATTCAATGTCTGTAATTGTTTTGGATTTATTTAAATCACAGAAATTCTATTTATTCAAATATTTTTACTGAATATTTGAAGCTTTGCGCTTATTTGTTTAATGTCAAAAGAGCAATGATAAAATATCGCACTTATTAAAGATTTTAACATGTTTCTCGCTGTGTATTTACTTATTTATTATAAATCTGTCTGTCTCAGTCTCACTCTGTCTGTTACTTTGCCTTGGCTCTATCTGTCTAGTTTGTGTGATTTATTTGGCGAGTTGCGGCAACAGAGTTTAATTCTGCCTTGGCCAAATTCACTTGGCTAGTTGCTTGCCGGTTTGCTGTTGCTGTTGTTACTGCCACTGCCACTGTCTGAGAAGGTGCCACTACGTAGCACGCGATAAGGCAGCACACTTGAGGGCGGCAACCGCAAAAATACTTTAACAAAAAAGAAACGAAAAAACTGAAATAACAGAGAAAAGCAGTAGCAAAAAAGCTGAAAGCAATGCACAAGGAAATGCAAAAAATGACACGAAATCGTTAAGAGCTTCTCCTCCGCTCCTCTGGGTTCTAACAAGCGCGTGCCCAGGCAACGGAAATGCCACGGTTTCCCTTCTTTCCCAACCCAGCCTAGCAGCAAAAGCAAAAGTAGGCAGTAGCAGCTATGCAAGTGTCGCAGCGATAAGCAGCTCTGGGCACGCCCCCCTTTTGGCCCTCTTGCTACTTCGCTTAGGCAAATGTGTGAAAAGCCAAAGGACAACTACGTGGTGCATGTCGCCAATGGGCGTGGATGTGGACATGGACATAGACTTGACATCGGTGGGGAGTAAACGATATGCGCGATACAAGTTTTGCTTTAGCTTATACCTTGCAACCCTTTTCGACTTGTCACAGGTGCAGCAAGTATCGGGGCATGTAAACAAATGAAAGCTTTGCCAGCAACTGACTGTGGCATGATTTATGGCTCAGTTTTGGGCTTCTTGAAGTATCGCGCCTCACACACTCGCTGCTGCATGTGAAGCAGCTCTTTAAATTTATGAATTTTGTGTGTTGTCTTGTCGAAAACCAATAAAAAAAATTACAAAAAAAAAACATCGTTACTTTTATCGATACGCGTTGAAGTGAAGTGGTGGTATCAGCTATAGATGGCAGCGATATGGCAGGGATCAGCAAAGGATATATGCTCCTGCATAAGGACTAACCTAAAGCACATCAACGCAGTTACTTCGCACGGTGCAGCAACGCATAAATTTTCAATTTTCAATAAAAGCTTGTAAAAAATGCGGGTAATTTGCGTTTTTTATTTGCTTTCACACACACACACATACAGCCACAAATATGCAGCAACTTCAGTCATGTGTAGACATAAAGGCTGCAATGACATTCTATATGTATATACACTTGTGCATATATATATATATATAAAGATGGATATACATGAAATGGTTTTTATGCGGTCGAATTTAAATGGGTCTACTTCGAGTGCTAAAAAAATAAAATAAAATAAAATTGTCATATGAAAAATGCATAATAAATGTGCTTGATTGGCGAGCAAAGCGTGTGTGTGTGGCATGTTCACATACCCTAAGAGCGTGCAGCACACACACACACATAACAAGTTTTAGGTTTGGGCATCGGCTTTATATGGTTTTTTTTTTGTCCTTCTTCTTTTTTATAGACGTCGACATTGGCTGATTGATTTTTGGCGCTATTGCTGGGGCGTTATCCACTAGCAAAAACGGATAGGGCGGAACGGAAGCCGGGTGGTTGACATCCAACTAGATGGATAGTGTTGAAATAGTGACAGTTTAAAAAAAAAAAAAAAAAAAAAACCATCCAAATCGAGTCATAAAATGAATGGTACGAATGGTATTAAGTATATCCGTGAACGTACATGTATGAAATGTCGAGTAATAAAAATGCGAAACAGCTTTGATGTGTCATCAGGAATCAGAGTAGTAAAATGCGAATGTGAATGTATAAAGATAGCCAAACAAGGAGGCAAAGCCTCTAATTGACAGTGTCCGATGACAAGATGTCATTAAAAATGGGCATGAATAAACTAAATGGAAAATTGGATTACAATATCTCACAACAAGAGAAACTCAAAAGCATTTTTCCTACAATTTTATTATTAAGAGTTTAAATATTAAAGCTTATACTGATATATTTGTATTACATTTACAAGTCCTGGGTTTATGTCTATGTGGGAAATTTTAGATAATTCCCAACGAAAAAAGATCAGAAATCGAACAACAATAATAAATATTTAAATAACTAATCTCTGGTCTGTTTACACATTTAATTAATTTCGTGTTGGGTGTTGTGTGTGTTGTTGTTTGTATGTTTGTTTGTTTGTTGATAATGTTTCATCTATGATGATGAAGTGGTTCAGTGCGTTAATCAGGGATTTTACATCGGACAACGGGCTAAGTAAGCAAAACAACACAAAATGTTTGCCTAAAGCGGCCGAAAAACAATGTTTATAATTCATGTGCCAGTGTTTTAAATATTTAATGTGTTTCTAATTGTGCGGCAATGTGGACACACACACACACAATCTCACACATACTATTAAACATACATGATTACATGTTGTATGCCTAAATTATGCAGCAAAACATTTGGCATGGCATTTATCATTGGTCGAGAGTGAGTCCTTTTGGGCCTCGCATCGCATTGCAAAATGATTTATTGTTTTAAAATTAAAATTGCATGTGTGTAGTGTTTTTGGCTAAGTGCACAGATGATGATGGTTCTCCCCCCCCCCTCGCCCAACGAAAAACATATGCATTAAATTGCATTTAATACTAATTAAAATTGTAGACAAGCACTTACGCTAACTGTATTGTGTATTCATTGTGGCTATTTTTGTGGTTTTATTTGTAGGTAATAGTAATAAGCTTACCTGCAATTAGAAGAACAAATGGAAAAAGAAAAATTAATAAATTGATTGGTTATGTTGCAAGTTGGTTAGTGCACTGCTCAGCTCAGCTCAGCAGAGAACCATCACAATTCGCAGTTGTTCAATGTCCACTTTTGCTACCCTAGGGGACGGCACAGAGCTGTCAACGCTTCTGGTTAGAGAGGCAGGCATGCAGGCGGGCAGTGAGTAGTTTCTCACATGCCGCAGGTAATTTGTTGCTCATGACTAATGCACAATGGGCACAGATTGGACAAGATTCTGGCTCTTGGACTTTGTCCAGCTAGTGAAGGAAGAACGAAAAAAAAAACCAACCAGAGAGACAAACAAACAGACAAACAACAATCTCATGGCACGTCAACAAAGTCCCAAAGGCACACACACACACACACACACACGCACTCACACATACATGTACACCCTTAAACGGTAAGACAACGAGCAATTGCTTGCCTGTTGTTGCTGCTGCATCTTTCAATTGAACCCTTTTTTCCGTTCGATTCATTTTCGTTGTTGCGTTGTCTATAAAAACTGAAGGCAGGAAAATTGAAATGACATAAAATGAAAATTTTAGTACGTGCGCACAATATAACCCAACGTCCATTGGGGATCAACAGCAACAGCATCTGAGTATTGGGGATACAAACTAGAATACCAAAGCTCATCCCACATGTCAGCTAAGCCAGAAAGAGATAGCAACAGAGCGTTCACATAATGAAAAACTGCCCCAGCAATAAGTAATCGAGTAGTTGTAGCTGGCGGCAAAGAAAAGTTGGGTATCCCGAAATGAAAAAAACGTGGCTAGCATCACATTGTCGTCAACGTCTCTCTCTCTCTCTCTCTCTCTTTCATTCTCTGTTCTATTCTATTCTGCTTAGTCATCCCGGTTCACAACTAATCAAGTTAGAAGAGACCAAAGCAAAAATGTCACAAGTTGTCAAAAGGCAACCAATTTCCTCTGTTCCCTTCCCCATCAATTGCATTTAAATCCGTTTAGCGCCCGCACGCCAATTACAATGACAATGAGTAATTATTTGTGCAAAAGATCAGAGCTCAGAAGGAATTTTAATGGCAGTTGCAGCTGCCACTGCTGCTGCCATTGCAAGGCACAAAAAAGAAAGGGAGAACGCCGCAAATTGCTGGCCAAATTAATTTTTAACTCAAATTTCAATTTGAATGCAGCATTAAGACTGTGGGCGAGCAGCATTTGCCATTGACATCGCATTCATAGGCAAACGGGCGGCTTTTGTTTTGCAAATTTTCTTCTACGGCTTTTTGCAATTAAATGGTATTTTTCTAGGTGTTAAATATGCCTTTGTCCATATGCAAATGCGCTGCCATTAACAATAGCGAAGCGAATGAGTGAAAGAGAGGGAAAGTGAGCGCATTAATTACTTTTCCACAATAAAAGCGCCAAATGAAAAATTGATGGACGCAATTATGGCGGCTGTTGCTGTTTTCGTTACGACGCTACTGCCAACTTGTTTCGTTTAATTACCAAAAATTTGTGCACATATGCTCGAAATTAATGCGACAATTGTACAGATATGCTACGCTGTGATATTGATAATGATGCCACGAGAATAATCGAGAATCGAGAACAATGCCCAAAATTGCAATGCCAATGCACGTTCACATAACTTGCACCCTACACCGACACTGAACCTCAAACTCACCCTTAGTTACATAGGTACAGATGTATTGGGGTAATGGTCACTAATCCCGTTGACAATTTGGACATTAAGTGGGCGACAATGTCTGCAGTGTGACATTATATCAATTACTCAATACCAACCACTGAAATCGAGCATTGCATTTGATGTAATAATTTTAGCACAACTGACATTTTTGGGCTATTGATGATGTGATGTGTGTTCGCTGGGCGATGTAACAAATCGTCCGTCATTTACTGTGTGGCTAAAGTGCCACGCCCACGCACTCAAACCATACGAATACATATACATATAGGAAATAGGAAGAGCAGATGTGCTTGCTGCTGCCTGCATATGCAGTTGTGATTTAATTTGGTGCGGCATGTGCGACAATTTTGGGCGTCAGGGGATCAATTATAGCGAGCATGGTTCGCAGTCTAGGATGAAAGTGTTTCGTGATGAGATGATGAATAAAGTTGTTAAATCATGAAAATAAAACCCTAAAAGAATAATATATTTCGTCTAATCTTCACAAATTGCCAAAAATGGTGGTGAGAATTAGCAAGAAATGCGTAAGAATAACTTTCTTAAATCAATATCGATACATTTTCTGAAATTTTTTTTTTGACGTTTTAATATTTTATTTAATTTTTTTGGCAGCGCTGTCTATTTGGCTAATTAGTTTAACAGTCATTTTAAACGAATTTAAACTGTCTGCAGTTTTTCTCAAATATTTTCTATAGACGAGCGCATTTTTTAAATTTTAGTTGGGTTTCTTTTTTTAGAAAAGTGTAAAAGTGTGTAGGTGCTGTAAAGTGTATTAAATGTGCGTGGCATTGAAATATTCTAAATTATTGTTAACTATATATTTTTGAATAATTTGCTTTCCCATGCTTTGTTTTTAAGCGTTGACGACTCTATTTTTTTTTTGCTGTTATTTTTTCCTGATTTTGTATTTTTTTTTAAACTTTTTTGAATTTTTTGAATTTTTTTTGTTGTGAGATTTTTGTCTTTTTTGGTGGTATTTGTACTGCGCGAAACATGTTTAATGGAGTTTTTTTTTGGGCAACCACATTTGCTAAAGATTAATTAGCTTTTCTGATTTTGTATCGCTTGCGACGGAATCTTACAAATGCAATGAATCGAAATCTCAAGTGTCTAACGTTAAATTTAAATGTCTCGTTCCAGTGCAAGCTCGGCAATTATCTTCTTTTTTTTTTTTGATGTGTTTAAACACTTAATAGTTGGGGGAGTTAGCAGACAAAAATTTGTTTTTGCTGCCCAAGTCTAAAGCTGGTGGGTGATTTTTTCTGTTTTGGTTGTGTTATTTTTTTCGTGGCTTCAAATTTATTGCAAATTTTACTATTTGCTGGCATTTGTTGCATTCTGCTTGGCATCTGCTTGAGCATTTTGCTGTGGCACTGGCTCTTCCATAATGGTTGCCATCGGCTCGACTTTGCGGCGTATATCATTCCACATAGCTGTCATCTCCATCATGTGCCTGGGCGATAGCTGCAAGCTGTTCGACATGGATGAGGCGCCAGTCCGCAACTTATGAACTGAATCATTATCAGACTCCTCCGGGTTATTTATGACTGGTCCCTCGTACCCAGCAAATATGGAGTTTAAGTTGTGCGTGGATTCCAATCGATTGTACGAGGCCAAAAAGATGGCACGAATGCGTTCAAAGGTCTCTGCATCATAAACGGAACGAGCTGTGTTGGTCAAATCGAAGGGCTCCTCAATGCACAACTGATTCCACTGATGAATATCATTTTTCACAGCTTTGGCAGCACGACAGGCTTCAACGGGCAATAGACCGCCCGTTCGAATAGACACAGCAAACTTGACGTAATCAAAGACGCTGTAATATTGTAAAAATCCCAAAAATAGTTCACTCAGCGTTTGTCGATTATCCGATTTATAAGCTGGCAAACACTCATTCATATCCACATAACCAAAATCGTTCGGGTGCAATATGCCAAATTTTTCCGGATACATTGTGTGCAGACAGGGCAACACCGGTGGATTAGCGCCAGCTTGCAGATAGTGTATAACCATTAGCATTAACGAGTAGCTGGATATGGTCATGTTCTTGGCATTGTTGATATTATGATGCTGTGCCCACTGCTTAATGGTTAGAGCAATGGGGCGAAGACGCCAATCCAGCTGTGAGTAACAGTATAGAAGATGCGTATTACGTATGCCCACCGAGTTGTTAAAGTTAATGTCCACCTCGACGTTATGACGCCGATCCGTGAAACGCAAAATTGGAACACGTGCCTCAATCAGATTAAAGTCCTTGAACTGTTCGGTGGCATTCAACATTTCGCGCATCAGTTGCAAATGATAAACAGCTTCCATGCGTGTATCCAAATTGGGATTGGTGCAAGCCAGCATGCAAATATCCATATCGGAGCACTTCGAGCCAAAATATGATATGGAAGAGCCAACCAAATAGACGCCATAGCGTGGATAGACAGCCTGTTGAAAAAGGTTTTGGAGTTATAGTTGGGAATGGAGTTATCCTTAGACCACTTACCATGGTCACCTTGTAGATGAAGCGCCACAGACGCATTTTGGTCTTGAATATGTTACGCGTTTGTTGCGCATCCCGAAACTTATGCCAAATGTCAAGCGTCAGCGAATCCCATCGCTGCCATGTGTCTACCGATTTTGGAGGACGCTTCATCTCCACATGTCTGCAGCGTGTTAGAAAACGATCAGCTGGCGTATAGCCAAAAAACTCATGCCAATAACGATTTTGCATGGTCAACGGCTGATCTTCCCGAGATTGAGATTCATCCTAAATCAAAATTGCTATTCAATTCAAAATTCAAACTAGAGATAAACTGTAGCATACCGTGTTGGAGTTATTGTTGGCCAACCAAGTCCGACTGGAATGTGCTGGGCCAACTAAAGTTGAGGCATCCAAGGAACTATTGCCAACAACATCACCGCTTTGCATCGATTGAGTCTTTGGCTCGACGAGCATATCACCACAACAATGCGAGGAACACTTGAATCCATTACGCAATCTTTGGGGTCCCATGCGTTCCGATTCACGCAAATTATGCATATCGCCATAGGGTATCAAATTGGGACCCTTAAGGTCCGGTAGTTGGGCACTTGTTGCTAAAGCCAAGCAACTCATTGTTATCTTGCGTACCATGGACTCCAGTGAGGTGTCGCTTTGCTCACTCTCTGTGCTGTCACTGGAGCAACTGGGCAAGGATTGTGAATCACAATCCCTACCACGATTCATTACAATGTTGCTTTGAGCATCTGCTTGCGATGAGAACTCGGGCTGGGTGGCATTTCCGGCATATTCAACATCGGAAGTGCCACTGCTTGCTGCAGCTGCCATGCCCTGCACTTCCATATCATTCTCTTGAAGCACTGCCTCTGCGTACTGCAGGCTATAGCCAGCATTTTCCAACTGCCTGTAGTTATAGAATCGTTGTGGCTGTTGCTGCTGCTGCTGCTGCAGTTGCTGCTGTTGCTGCAGTTGCTGCTGTTGCTGCAGTTGCTGCTGCTGCAGTTGCTGCTGTTGATTGACAAATCTGAGCGTACGATTGTTATTGTTATTATTAAATCCAGCTTGCTGCTGACCACCGCCACGTTGCTGTTGTCCATTTTGGTCCATATAACGTGGACGATTGCGATAGCTTCGCGGGTGATGATGATGATGGTTGTGGTTGGTGGCCAGGGCGACACTCGAATTGTTATCAAACTGCGTCTTAGAAGACGATGGCGATATGGATTCGGAGGAATGTGAACTTCTTGCCGTTAGCTGCTGTTGACTTTTTGAGCTTTTTGCATGACGACCATTGTTGTTGTTGTTGGTGTTGTTGTTGTTGTTCTGAAAGCCACCTCGACGATTCGAATTATTATTGTTGTTAACATTGCTGCTGCTGCTAGCCAAAGGTTGAGCGCCCGAGCGTGGATCAAAGGGATGACGAATGCGTGTGCCAGGAGCTCCAGGTGTTGTCTCACTGCCATTGCTATTGTAAAATGTCTTTGACTCTCGACAAAAGGATTGGGCATTTTGAATTTGTCGTATAGACCCAAAGCGTTCACTTTGACGATTAAAGCGATCCATTTGTGTAGAGTCCTGTGATGCATCCTGTTGCTGCTGCTCGGCATAAGCTGCCAATGGTGGTCCTGGTGGTTGTGGTTGTTGTGGTGGTTGTGGTGGTGCTGATTGTTGTTGTTGTTGCTCAGCTGTTGGTGCCTGATGTGGCGTGCCAAGACGATAGTTATTGTTGCCGCCGCGTGCCACGGCTGTTGCCTGATTATTGTTGTAATTGTAGTTGGGAATCATGAACCGCTGATTGTACGCATTAGGATCGTAGCTGATTGGTATGCCATTTATCATTGGTATGCCATATTGTGAGCCATAAGCCTGATTGTAAGGATAATTGCGATCAAGTTGATACACGCTATTCTCAGGATGCCACAAACGTCGCTGCGGACCCGCATACCCAGGGCATAGATATTGTTGCGGCTGCATTGTTGACAGGTTGGCATTGGAAGGTGCTCCTGCTGCTGCTCCACTTGCTGCAGTTGGTGCTGCTGCTGCTGCGGCAGCTGAGCGTGCCCCAGGCGTCGGCATGGCTGGCGGCATTGTTGGCAGGGGCGGCGGCGGCGGCGTTGTGCGCAACGTATGCGGCGTTATGGAATGCGGCGTGGGTATATCCAAAGTAATGCCAGCCAAATGATTACCAATGCCATAAAGGAATCCCATTGAGTATTTGTAGCCGCCAGGAGGACGTGCTATCATTTGTGTAACATTATTTTGTTGCAAAAGCAACTTCGGCCTTTGCTGCCGGCTCTCGCCGCCCAGTGACTGCTCATTGGGCTCTAAATAATCCGAATGTTGCAATTCCGAGCCATTTTCCGAGTCGGTTTCCCTACTCAATGCATGCTGCTCCAACTGCAACTCTTCCTCTTGCTGTTGCTGTTCTTGTTGTTGTAGCTGCTGGTAGTTGTTTTTGTTTTGTTGCATTAGTAACGATTTGTCAATGTTCTGTTAAAACTTACATTTGCTCTATTGTCGTCATAGGTTTGCTCCACAAATTGTGGCATGGCTGGTTCCAGCAACATGGTGGCCGTTGATTTTGTTATTGGTATTGTTGGGGTCGTTGCAGCTGCTACTGTGATCGCTGCTGGCGGTTGCTGTGTGTCTGTTGTGGATGTGCTGGTTGCACCGCTGCCTACCGCCGCTGCCAGCGCAGTTGACATTGCTACCGAATGCGGCGCAATTACAATTAAAACGACATATAGGTTCAATGCCTACGCAAATACAGAACTATCCACATCCGAAAAAAATTCCGTTAGTAGTATCTAATGCGCGGTCGTGTGCTTAACCAAATTGCTCTAGACTTGTGTGTGAGTTACGAAATGTTACTTGAAATTAAGCAAAATATTTGACAGCTAACTCTAAAACGTCTTGTCACCGCCGACAGCCCCACAAACACTTTGATAGTTTGTGTTGTGTTCGTTATGTTGTGTGTATTGTGTTTGTGTTCGTGTTCGTGTGTGTGTGTGTCCTATAAATGAAAATTTTTATTTTCTCAAATCGCATTTATTCTCACGAGCATTTTTTTAAACGCCTTTTATGTCACACTTTTCACATTTGTGGTTACTTTTGCTTTTGAATGCCGCGTGTTGCAAGGCCGCTCTATTCAGTTCTTCCACAGTACAACACAAATTTAATATATACAATTTTTATACAATTTTTCACGCTTGCACATTAGGATGTCATGAAGGTGTGACAAGTGTGGCCAAACTGGTTGGACAAACAATGTTGGATAATACCCCAAATGTCAAAAAGCTTGCAAAATGCAACTGTGCAATTAGAAAACACTTTCATAACGGTCAATAGATGTGTAAGGCCAATTGCTTACTAATTGTCACAGTTTAATTTGAATTTGATTTTTTCTATAATAAATATTTCCTATTCAAAAATTCTTTATATATGAAATTTAGTTTATATAGTTATTTTTACGCGTTTTGTTCATGTTTTGTGATAAAAACAAATAACGTAAATGCTTTCGAGCCATAAAAAAAAACTCCATATGTATTAAAAATAATATCGTACACAGCATAAACAATAACATTCATATTATGCATGGACACATCTATACATATGTCTATACTCTTATTGGCAATTGTAGTTTCTCTTCATACAAATATCTATATTTTTGCACAGTTCAATTATTCAGCAGCTCGCAATGTACTACAGTTCCATAGGGTCCCCACATACATATATCTACTGTACATAAATTCCCACCACTTTACACATTTCCAAGCCCGTCTAAAGCATCACTTGAGCTAAATTCTTTGACGACAAAAGACGCACAAAAGCATGCCAAATACAACAATAACAAAACAAACAAAAATCCAAAGCTTACACAATTTGTGGCAAGGATGTGAAAAGAGAAGCGAAAACTTTCAAGCAAATCTACGTCAGACACTCAACATAGTTCCATTTTCAGCTGGTTTTGCTTGACATAAAAGAGAGTGCGCTCCCTTTTACCTCCACCGCCGCCCACCCAACCGTTCGAAGTACCAGTTTTTTTTTTTTTTTGCATAGAGCGCCCAAAATTCCATTTACAATTTGATTTGCTTATGTAAATTATGAAAATTGCCCGCAGAGACTAACCGCAAGTAAGATTCGATTTGGCGGCTTAACAAAATGCAGCCGAAAATCCAAAAAAAAAAATAAGCACACACACACATAATAAAGCACAAAGCACAGAGAAATAAAAATTGTTCATTGCTTTTTGGCTGTAATTTGAAACAAATCAAATTTATTACCCAGACGCACAGGCGCCGCCATTGGCAATTTGGTGTGTGTGTGTGTGTGTGTGTGCGGATGCGGCCAGATGCGCTGAGCATATGAAATGAGCCAAAAGTGCGATGCGTGAATAGAGGTACGACGAGTCTATGTATATTTAGATACGGGGCGGGCACACACATATTATAATTAGATTTATAATGCAACAAAAACGATGTTGTGCCAAAAGATTTTCAAATTTAAAATTTTTTTGAATTATGCTCGACATGAACAGATGACACTTAAAAGAAAAAGGGGTTGCCGGGGGGAACTACTACATAGAATCAAAGCCGGATTCAGGCAGCTAGATAAGCCAGGCAAAACCTAAAACGAGGAAGAGGGCCAAGGACTAAAAAATCGGTGAGTCATAGTCATGGCATATTAGTTGGGATTTTCAATTTTTGGGATTGTGGGTTTTTTGGCTTTTTCGGTTACGGTATCGGGCCCTCTCTCCCCGCCTGTCCACCCTCTTTGCCTGTTGTTGCAGCAATGCGTGACGCGTGTTTCAGATTTTCGATTTTGCACACACACATACACTTTTATTTTTTGTGTGTGTCCTTGTATATGTTTGTGTGTGACTCATTGGTAAAACTAAAAATTAGCCAGAAACGTAAAGTTTCAAATTACATCCAAGCAATTTGCCAAATAAACTGTCAGCAACTGTGAACTGTCTACGATTACTGGTAGCCAGGGAGATTTATACCCGAACAGAGAAAAGATGCCATTGGCCTTATCGATTGAGCATACTGAATAATTCACATAGACACAGAGACAGGCAAAGCAAATGTGTATGCAATCCAATTCAATCCGAGGCCCAATCCAATCCCTTGGGCACGCACAATAATAATCAGCACACAACAAAAAGGGGCGTCTGCGTGGGCCCACAGGGTTGTTCGGAAGTCCAGTCCTAGAATTTATACTATTATATATATATATATATATATACATCCCTCACATTAAGAGCGAGAGTATAGGAAAAAATTGAGGCAGCTGAATTATTTCAAGGCGCACTTTGTGTAGATTTTTTAGATTTCGTTACGCAAAAGGTAGAGGCAAAATAAATGTGTGTGTGTGTGACAGGTAATTAGATTAAGCTAATTTTGCTTTTATTAGCAATAAGGCTTGTCTCGTTACGCCTTGCGCATTTTGGTTAATAATTTTATTAGTCTTTCCTCCCTTTCTCTCTCTCTCACTTTTTGCGTTTTTAGTTATCGTTATTTACGCGCCAACTGTACGACATTTTAGTGTTGCATGGCGGCTGCTGTCAAACGTAGGTGACAGGCATTTGCCGCAATGCAACACTGGATTGTCAGCTAGCAACAGCAAAGAGTGTTGGCAGCTGTGTGCGTGCGTGTGTGTTTGAGTGTGACAGCAGCCTGTCTATCTGTCGTGCTGCGTGTGTGCCTGTGTGTGAGTGCGAAAATTCAAATAATTAATAATTCATGCCACACGATTGACAGTGCGCACCCAGCTGAACCAGAAACACAACCAGAACTCTTTCTCTTGCTGTTTACTTTTGGTTTTTATTTTTTATTTTTTTTTTTTTTGTATACTTTTCTCTCGCACCGCCTCATAAATTTACAATTACAGATTCGAATGCGAGAGAAGCTTGCGATTTTTGCGTTGTGTTTTGTCTCTGTGCTTTATTTTGTGTTTTTAATTTAATAAATTAATAAAACAGCAACGTGACAACACTGGCAACGCCATCAAAGTGGCAAAGTGTTGCCATTTGCATTTTTAATGCACTCGCTGCGTCGCGTAAAAATAATTATCAACTGAATTGATGATGAGTCCACAGAATGGCAATGTGAATAAAAGTACGGAATGCCTAAAAGACATTGCACGTGCCAGACCGCGACAGCTAGAGAGAGAGTGAGAAAGATACGTGTGTGTACTGTGTGTCAACACTGCCGCAGCCACGCCCCTTTCCTGCCCTCCCAAGGGTGCTGCCTGCCAAGCCAACAAAAATAAAAGAAAAACTTGCTCAAATTGAATTTCACAATTTGCGTGTCAACTTTGCTGACTTTTAAATAAAAAATGCAAAATTTGTTTTGGGTTGAAAAATTCAACAGCAAAATGTTTCAGTTGTTTAATTTCTTTTGGTTCTATATACTTAACAAAACTAACTACACAAATTTCACTTTCAGTTACATGGTTAATTGCAAAAGAGAGCGCATTAAACAACAACTACAAAAATAGAGTAAACTGCTAGAAGAACTTCCAGCAACTTCCAGTTGCTAACAACAACAACAACAACAAGTTATAAGTGCGGCAAAAATTTTACTTTTCCTTTTTAGCACACTTTGGCACAATGGTCGTTGTTGCTTCCTCTTTTGCCAGTCCTGTTAAACGGAAATGGGCAGAAAGTAGGGGTAGGCAGTCGGACGGGGGTGGGGGGACTGCACCTGGCCGTAGTTAACCCCAATTATGCGCACAAAGCCCAAACAGAAGCAGCAGCAAAAAGAAAGACAATAAGACAACGAGACAGGCACAACTAGTGGAGGACTCAAAGGACTCAACGCAAGGTAGTTGAAATATTTAAGCAACAAGGAATGTGCCATGAAAAATGTTACAAAAAAAAAAGAAAGAAAGAGAAGAGAAAACTTTGGGCAGGGGGAATAAAAAAAAATGTAAGTAAGATGAAATGCAGCCGCAGGCATTAAAATAATAAGGATAAGGAAGCGCTTGTTAACCACGAAACCGCTCAAAAAATATATATATGAATAAAAGCCAGTTGCTGCGTTGTGAGCGGCGAGCTACGAGCTGGAAACGGATTCAGAGTCAGAGTCCGTGCTCAGTGCTATTGTGGTGTGGCCGGAGTGAGTCAGTGTGCCGCTGACGGCGTTGCCGGACCGTTTCATTTGTTTCGTCAGTATTCATTATGCGCTTCCTGTTTGCATAAACTCCAACCAGAGCCAGAGACCCGTTCAGGCGCAGTCCTTGGCTAACTCCTGGCCAGAGGATTTCGCTAGTTGTAATTGTTATAATGCTTGTTGCTGCTGCTGCTGCTTCTGTTTTTGTTGTTGTTGTTACTGCGGTGAAACCAATTTTCATTGTGCATAGCGTTAAATTTGGAAAGTTTACGTGCTGGGCCGGGGCATGCCCCGTGGGCTATTGACAGAGAATATGAGTGAAGCGCGCGCGCAAAAAAAAAAAAAATAAAAGTGAAATTGCCAAGACGAGCGTAAAAATAGCAAGAGAATTTTAATTATGCAACGCAAATAGAGCACAGTTGCAGTGAGTTGCCAAAGTTGCCACCTGTCAAACATTTGCCAACACTGGCGCAATGGCCCATGAAGCAATTATACAATACATATTCATATTTCAACTGCGCTGGCAGTGGCAGTGGCAGTGGCAGTGGCTGCCAATCGCATAATTATGACTTCAAAAATGGTTACAGTCTGGCAAATTTTGCCAAATGAGTAAGGGACCACCTTACATGTCAGCACATGAAGAAAAAAGTAAAAACAAGTATAAAGAAACACAAACTTCCATTCACAATTAATGCTAAAAATAACAGACGACATCTTGTTCTCCTTAAGCGTCATGTTGTGCGTAGAGCGTACAATAAAATTTATTGTCAAGTGCAGTCACAACGGTTCAACATTTGAAACAAAAAACGAATGGAGTGGAAGGGATG
This sequence comes from Scaptomyza polygonia, assembly GCA_035044585.1. Lineage (NCBI taxonomy): Eukaryota > Metazoa > Arthropoda > Insecta > Diptera > Drosophilidae > Scaptomyza > Scaptomyza polygonia. The sequence continues at coordinate 6,096,901 of JAWNNU010000151.1, read as the reverse complement.
AGAGGCGCCTAGGTGAGTGTGTGCACAACAACGGCGTGACGAAAAGTGAGGCAAGAAGTCTAGGTCTAGGGTGGGAATCACGCTGTCGCTCAACAGCCAAAGCAACACAGCATTGCAAGACTTGGCAGCCTGTGACGGCAACACAGAGAAGAGAAAGATAAAAAAAATTCCAAATCAACAACGCAATCTTAATGAAGGCAATAATTCAAATAAAATGCAAAATTCACTTAACAAACTGTACGAAGTCAGTCAGTCATTTGTTCATTCATTCGCTCACTCACTCGGTGAGTCTTCGTTTAAGCTGTGCGCTCATTCATTTCATTTTTCAGTCAAGACCTCCACAAGACACAAACATTGAGAAATTGCTGCCTAGTGTTGATGTTGATGTTGATGTTGTTGCTGTAACACGCTCTGACAAGAATTCCTTGTTGAAATTAAATTTTTACAAAATCAAATCAAATTCAATGCGTGCCAAGTTGCGCAGACATGGAACAAAAACACACAATGTGGCAACTGCCTCGCTCCTGCTCTTTCTCTTTTTATATTAATTACTTTGTATTTTTGGCATACGAATATAACAGAAAATTGTTTAACATTTGCCCTGTAGCACATTAAGTGGCCACATTTGTCAATTTGCGTTTTGTGCCCGGGTCAACTTTTTCCCCAATCATCCCAAAAATATATATGTACTACAAATGGCCCAAAAGCACTTCAGGCCCCACCGTGCACTGTGTAGTTAATGGCTGCACATTTGCCTAAATAATGAGCCACCGGTGTATTGCCTTGAATTCGATTTGGCTTGATTAAAAATATATTTCATTGTTGTTGCAGGAGAAAGAAGTGTAGAGAGAGTCGGCGAGGGGTATATCTAGCTGGACAGAAGAGCGATTGCAGGCAGCAGCTAAGAAGCTAATCGGTAAAATGTGCCGTTTTACAGAGCCAAGGGGGCCAAGAAACTATATTGATTAGCAAAGAAAGAGGGAGCGGGAGATGGCTGAAAATTAAATGCTCTACGCATGCATATGAAAATACACTTCATAAATAATTCTACTAATAAGTCAAGTCATTTTTCACACCATTTTATTTAACAGCTGCTGTTAGCTGTCAGATTAATTAATGAAGTGTAAATTTTTAGAAACCTCAACTTCTTTTGGTGCAGACCAATTGCTTAGAAAAAGGAGAATGGTAATCGTTTCTCAAAATGTCAAAATATCTACACGTTTTTAAATGATGATTAAAAATGTTGAAACTTTGCTTTATTTAAAGCTTTACACAAAATAGATTTAAATACTGCCCCCTGCAAATAACTTAGACATTGAATAACAAAATAACAAGGATTTTATCACACAATAAATTGAACATTTTTTTTGTCTCTCATTTTCTTTGCATTTAGCATACAAATTTCAAACATTCCAAACCATTTTCTACTCAAAATTCTTGTAGAAAATTGTCCATTGGCTTTCAGCTGTTAAGCAGCTTACAAAGCTTTTGGCAAAAAAGAAAAAATATCAGAAAAAAAAACTTTCTCAAGAGAAAAGCCAAACTAAACAAGCAGAGCTCAAAGACAGAAGGACTGTTAGACTGAGAGACAGACAGACAGTCAGTCAGTTGGACTGACGACACAAAAGAACTGCCATTAAGCTACTCATAACCTAAATATTCTAGAAAAAAAAAAACAAAAAATAAAACACAACTTAGTTCGCTGGAGGGTATTTGTTAAGTGTGGGTAGAGTGCGCGGGGTAGAAGGGATGCAGAGGGCGGACACTTATGTCAAATGCGTTTGCGATTTGTGTCAATAAACGTTGCAGCAGATGCGGCAAAGAAAGAAATTTCTATTATCTGTGCAAAGTGTGCACGAAATTGAAAATTGCAGCCGGTTGTCATCGTGCTACCCGTCCCCGTCCCCGTCTCGGCCACCACAACCACACCACACCCAACGGTACTATAGTCATTTTCGTTGTTGTCCTTGCCGCTATCTAGCTAGCTAGCTCTCTAAATTTTCATAGCGTTGCCAGTTGATAAACTCTAATATGACATTGTAGAAACTGGTGGTACTACAGCTGGGAGACGGCAGCAGTAGCCTTGGCTTATGCAAGCATTTTGTAAAATTGCATTTGAGTTGCTTTTGCTTTTGCTGATGCAGCGCATTATTGTACACACACACAGGGGGAGCTTAAGAGTATAGATAGCTATGTATATACATACGTACATATAAATGTTGTTTGTTTGTGTATTTGTGTTTATAGAGACATGGCAACAAGTTTACCAACACATTGCGGTTACGCGAAAAAGTCAATTACCATTTTAACTGAAAGAGCGCCGGCTGCCGTTGCTCCACCTCTTCCTCTACCTCATACTCTAACTGCTCCACCACCATCTCGCCGCACACTCCACTTATAGATTGAGTCCGCCCAGGCGATCATCGCTTCGTACATACAGTCAATCAGTTGGTAATCGATTTTGTCTGGCTGCGTTTTTGGTGGAATCGGGTTCTCTTTATACTGAATACTGGATACTGGATACTGTGGATACTGTGGATTCTCTGGATTCTGTTGCTTGAGGTTAACAAATATGGCAAGCAAACGCTTTTTACGCACAATTTTCCTTTGGCAGCGTGAGTTTTGCCAAATGGAATGTAAATATTTATTTTTATTTGCCCGCACCGCACCGCATTGCTGGGTATAAAATTTGTTTGCAACTTTTCTCGACATAATTAGACGTCTGTATCTGCAACTGGTTGGGTGTGTTGGGTGTGTTGGGCGTGTGTGTGTGTTAGTGTGTGTTTGGTGGGTATATTTGTGTAACCGAATGCAAATGATACTCATATATACTCAAATTGCGAATAGATTTGCAATATTTGCGCATGCAAATTGCCTTAAGCCACAGACTTGGCTTAAGCTCGATGATTTTTATTAAAAACCCGAACAAAAAAATAAATAATAACCAGATGTGCAGATGTGTTGATAAGGGGGTGAATTAAATTTTATTTTCCAAAAGGGCGTCAACCTTCTAAGTATTCATAATTGAATTTCCATGTTTGTTGCCTGCATTTATGAGCTCGAGCAAACTTATTCGAAAGAAATGCTTAACACGTTTAACACGCAAACCTGAGAGCAAGACATACCATATATATGTATGTATTATATGTAGCCGTTGCCTGTGTTTTAATAACATAATTGAAAAATGACTGTTGGCAGTGTTGTTAATGGAATGCAGTCCGTGTCCTGTTGCCCACACAGCTGCTTGGCTCTGATTACTGCCGTTCGTATTGTGATAGGGTTGTTCAATCGCGTGCCAAGGCTTGTTAACATGCGTTTGTCCTTTTAATGGTGCACAGTTAAACAACAACAAAAACAACTACCAGCATGGCCTCCTACCTTATTACCGTAAATCAATAAGCAACACACACACACACACAGACACAGTGCGTTTCAATTGAAAATTGTTGCCTGATAATTAACTGCAATTTCCCTAACGAATGGGGGACAGCAAAAATTTGCACAGAATGATTTCAATGTCTTTATTTGCTGCCTGTCATTTCACTGTCTTCCTTAACCCCCTCTCCCTTTCTCATCCATTCTCTTATATTTTTGTATTTTTTATTGTTTTACCTCCCAGCATGGCATCCTAGCTAGCTGCTAGCTGGCTGGCTAGCTGGCCCCCAGATGAGTAATGAGCATTCCGCGCTCTGGCACAAAATTGAAACTATTTTGCATAGCATTGGAAGCATTTTAATTTGAATTTCTTTGCCAGTGATCAACGTTGAAGATGCAAAAAAGACGCATCCATCGTTCACAATGTTGGACAGTAGGGGCGATAAAAAAAGGGGGCTTGCGCTACTAATGGCGTCTATAGTTGCTGGCAACATTAAGGATAATTGTTGTAGTTAGCATGTACTTTTGCATTTATAATGTGCCTCATTTATTTTAGCGTTCCTTTTTTGCCATCCCGCCAAACCACCGCTCTCCCTCCCTCTCTCTCTCTCTCACTGTCTCTCTGTCTGTGTGTTTCTTGTGTTTAAATACTACTTCTTTTGCATATTCCATGGGCCCCCACCGACGATAAAAATGTATAAAAATGCTGATTATGCATTTTATTGCTTTTGGCTGTGGTGTTGATTGCGGCTGATTGCTTTGAGGATAAATTGAATGTAGATGCGGGGCACCTGCAGCAGTTGGGGCACATCAAAAGGAATGTGGCAAGGTAGAAGCTGTAAAGCAACAACCGACGGCTATGAAATTTCACATGGCCAAGAATCCAATATCCCCAAGCAAAATGGTCAATTAAGTAGTTTTTTTTTTTTGCAATTTTATAATTACAAAAGATATGGAGTTCTAATTACTGTAGAATATGATAGCAGCTGGCTAATAAAAACCTCCAACTGTGTGAGAAAGAAACCATATGAATCTAAGTTTTATCAAAATTAATTATTAATAAGACCATTAAGGAAAATAAATGTTTTTAAAATAATAATATTTTTCTAGCCATGTTTAATATACTTTTTGACTTTTTAAAAAGAAAAACCCGATTTCTATATATATTTTTATTCTTATTTAAACTCATTCAATGTATATACTATGTATAATCAACTATCTAAAATGGCTTCATATTACAAACATCATGTTTTGCCACTTTTCAAGCCACAGACACACACATTCATTCATTTCAACAACTTAACTGACTCTGCACACTTGAAATTTAATCTTTGCACAAAAATTTCGCTGGCCAAAATTGCTGCTGCTTTTCTACTCTTGTGTGATTGTAACTGGCTGGCTGACTGGCCGCTAATTGCCAGCCATGAACTCATACTAGCACACAAACAGTTATTAGCCACAACTCGATCCGTTTTCGCTACATATCATAATTTCAAAGCAGAGAGCCAATCGAGTCGGACTCAGAGACAGACCAGCCAGACAGGCAGACAGACAGACTGACAAATAGAATTGACGTGCCGACACGTAAACACTGGCAAACGAGCGGTGGGAGGCAGACAAACATAACAACGAACAACGAACAACAACACATTTGTTAACCATGGCCAAAAATGAAAGACAAATGCCACAAAAAATGTTAAGAGCGGCATGGGTGGGAGAAAAGTTGGGCGAACGTTTTTTTGGGGCTTTAAAAATTGCATAAATAAATCATGTTCTAATATTGCACTTGCCCTTGCAGACAATCTGTCAAAATGTAGCGGCGCAACACTAAATGAAAGCGTATTGCAAGGATATTGGATGAGAGAACAATGCCAGTAAAGTCCCGGCAACATGGCGTGAATGAGCGCTCACAAAATGGCGTTAAAGGCCGTTATACAAAACACCGAAAAACGGGCTAACGTGAACAATGGGAAACAACTGGCCAAAAACCAATCGATGCCCGGCCATAGATAGCGTGCATCGGCATCTAAGAACGGGTGACGGGCTACGAGTTAAGGGTGAGGGTGAGGGTAAATGTACGGGTTTGCGTCCGGCATTTGTAGCTAGGGCAACAGGCCCCTGCATTTGACAATGCAAGAGTTGAAAAGAGAGAGAGAGAGAGATACTGAAGTGGGTGTTGGTTGGTTTGTTGGGACTCCCACCCTCTCTGACATACTGAATCGCCTGTCTGTTTTGGCGCTTAATTCGTCACTAAATGAGATTTTTGGATGCCCCTTCTATCTAACTATGTTTGTATGCATGTATGTACGTACATATGTGTGTTTCCGATGATTTTTTTATTTTTCGAAAATTGCTGGCTGGCATTGTTTTGCGCCGTTGGAAAATTGCTATTTTGGAAGTTGGTGCTGCGGCTTTTTGGGGCAGTTGCAGCCACTTTGCAATAACACAGCGTGAAATTGCAACGGCAAATCGAATCAGTCCGCACGGGAAATTCGATTTTTTGTTTTTCTACATTTTTTTTTGTTGTTGTTGCTCTGAGTGTGTTCTTGTGTGTGTTGTGCTGTGTTGAGCTGCCTTTTGCGGGCAATCAGACAGCAACAAATGCCTCGCCATCCCAGACAGAGAAAGAGTTAAACGAGCAGGAAAGAGAACGACATAGATAGATAGACGGCAAAGGGAAACAGGCACCAATGCAATTTAACGCGCGCGGGAATTTTTCGACACATACCCAAAAAAAAAAAAAAAAAACAGTCGAAGAAGGAAAAATTAAGGATAGCATAGTTGGACGTGCTGATCGCTCAGTTGCCAAGTGGCGCCACCAAAAGGCTCCCAAAAGCATACTACCTGTCAGCAGTCAGCAGTCAACAGACAGCAGTTGTTCATCGAGTTCGCTTGTCCATCCATCCATCAACACAACACAAGTTCGACTTTCTACCATAATCAAATGAAATTACAATATGTGTATGTTGGTGTGTGTCTGTGTGTGTGTGAGTGTGTTTGTTGCACGAATGTGCTTTGCGGCATTTTGGCATAGTCCGCTGCTTACACATGTTACAACACAATACAGTACAACACCACGCCCACATTTGCCGCCCACTTTTGTTCAACAAATTGCTTATTTATTGTTTAATAGTGTGATTGCTAACAGCATTTGATATTCAGGTAGTCCAGCCAGCAACAACAGCAACACTTGAATTGAATCCATTGTTTCGACTTGTTGAATTTTCTGATTGAAAACGAGCAAAACTGTTCGAACAAAATTCAAAATAGCCAACACACACACACACACACTTACACACAAACTACTGCATATGGTGTAGTTTTTTAATTTTCAGCAGCTGCCTTTTCGAGCGACCAAACAACACCAGCTCGTAGCACAGTGCAATGCGCAATGTTCGCATAAAGTTGCAAATCAAGTTGAAAATCCTAAATAAGGATAATTGAATTGGGTGCGCAATTTTACGCTCAACATAACTCATGGAAATCAACTACACATGCACATATGTAAAGTTTAGTAATCGTTTTAATATTTGCTCGGTTATGAGTGCAGTGCCAAAAAATATATACAAACAAAACCACATTTTTACACTTGAGGCAAATTTAACCAATTTTTTGGTCAACATAAACTATTTTCCTGCTTTACTTTGAACACTATTTGATGGCTACAAAATATGTACAAGAATATAAACTGATAATAAATTTAATAAGCTTTTTAAACTTGTGTAATATATTAATTATAATGTAAGCTATAAAAAAATAAAATTAAAAAATCGTTTGCAATTTTTTATTAACGATCTTAATTTCAAAACCGATATTGTTGAATTTTCTAATATTTTTCACTTTATTTTTATCGATCGAAACGACCTTTTTAGGAACTATTATGCTATCTTTCCTATTTTTTTCTATCATTGAATGCATTTCAATCTTTGTACTCTTTTTATCTATCGCTTTAATTTCATTTGTCTGGATCTTTCTTTTGATTTTCTTCCTCTATTCTCTCTTTATCTTTGTCAATTGCTGCTTTTGAACAACCATTTAAAAAGATTTGCATACTGAATCTTTCATTGAATTATAACAATGACAATACAATCGACAATACAATGGCAAACCGTTTAGATCACATCACAGCCAAAAAGTGTCCCACACATTTGATCCTTCCGCTCCTCTACATCCCCTCTCTATCACTAAGTGAACTACCAATTTTGGTCATTGTTGCTGACAAGATCGCACATTGTGAGCAGGCCGAGACATTGGTGTCCATCAGCAGTCGGGATGCATGCCAATCAAACAAAACTTGGCGGAGACGACAACTGCGGCAACAACAACAGCAACAACAACTGCATAACGATATGCAAAATATGCAACAGCTGCCAAAAGCTACTGCCAAACAGCAGCAGCAACCAGCAACCGCAGCAGCTACTGTGGCAGCCACAACCGCCTCCTTTGGTTTGTGGCAACAACAAAAACGACGTTCGCTTGTCGCTTTGCGCCCAATTACGCCTTCAAATTGAGTGATAAATGTCTTGGAGATGGCAAATAAATAAGCTTGAGTTAAATTTATTACACAACCCACACAAAGACTTCATAAAAATGCAAACTAAATGAACTATTAAGAGGCGGCGGCAAACATGAGACAAACACAGTAAAACCAATAAACAAAACTTCTTTCTCTCTGTTGCGAAAACAGAGCCAAACAAAAACAGCAACAACAACAACAAAAACAGCAAAACAAGCAGAGCCAAGGCTAAAAAGAAATTCAAGAGCAGACAATTGAATTGCATTGCGCTCAACAGAAAGAAACAAAACAAACAAATAAACAAGTTGCATGGGATTTGCGGGCAGGGCATGTGCGGCAAGGGGCTGTTGCAAACACGTGAAAGACAGCAGCGCGACTGCCGTGTGAGAAAATATGCAAATAAATGCGCAAATAAAATGTGCAATCAACTGGAGATGGCGCACTGAGATCTCTTGGAGAACTTGGGGAACTTGGCATCTTGCAACTGCAGCCACTTCAGCGAAAGCCAAAGTGTGAATGTTGCGCATGCGCAGGCAACAAAATCCGCGTGAAGCAGAGAAGTACAACACACTGCGCATCAATTAGGCCGCCAGGCGGTCAGAAAAACGGCAGCACGAATTGTTCAGAGAGCGAGAGATAAGCCAGAATGCCACAACACACTGAACAACACGAAGGCAGAAGCCACACAAACAAACAAACAAACACACACACACACACACACACACACACACACACACACACACAAATGTATAAAACGTTAAGATAAACAAATACAGAAGAATGCTGAAATGCTGTTAAAAGCTACAAAATGAAGTGGCCGTTGGCGGCTTTTGGAATTGGTAACTGGAAGAAAAAGGGGGAAACATGAAACAGTCGAATGGGAAATGGTTATATGTGTATACGTAGATTTGTATTAGGGATCGCCAAGCGGCGACAACAACAACATCAACAACAACAACAAATTCAATGAACATGCGCGCGCACAGTTGAAGAGCAAACAAATTTATTACGCGCCGTTTGAACAGCGCATAAATTTAAACAGTTCCCCAACAGCAGCAACAACAACAACAACAACAACAGCCGCTGCAGCAACAGTCGCAGTCGCAGTCAAAGCAACAGTCGCAGCTGCAGACGAAGTCATGCGGTCCAAGATTAACATACTCGGCCAAAACGACTGACTGACTTCGACACTTGAAGAAAAATTGTGATCATAGTTGAAGGTGTCAATGGGTAAGAAATTTTAAAGAAAGGGTATTTGCAGGAAGGATTTATTTAAAAAAAAAAAACTATATTCTCAAATCTTCCCATAAAAAGAAAAAATAAATTCCATCTGGCGTAAGAGTTAAACAAAAGCTGGGAGCTTTAAAGAAAAAACAACCAATTATTGCTAATTGATTAAAATCATAAGCATTATCTCTTAAATGCTGCATGATATAGTTCGCCAATTTTTATTTGAATTAATTTATATTCATGGAACTAAAAACGGAAATCCCACAACAGTCAAGATCCTAGGAACTTACGAAAAACTTTTACAAACTTAGAAAAGTCGCCCGTACTTTTTGGCAAGTGTAGTTTTGTTATTTGTGGTGCGGGGCTTAAAACATGGTCTGTGACTGGCCCAATCGATCGACGCATCGCCGACTCGAAAGCTTGCGTGCAGCGTGCGTGATTTAAAAACAGCGCCACATTTGGCGAAACATTTACGTGGACTTGTCTCAAAACTACGTAAAACGATTTAAAGCTGAACACGAGCAATTTGTGGATAGTCCAAGAGACTGGAGCTGGGGCTAGGGCTGGGCACCAACCAAACCGAAAACAAAAAAAAAATAAACTGGAAATGACGCTCCCCGGACTTAAGATACTGCCCACCCGCTGGCTGGACGCAATAAGGCAGAGCGACGCTTACTGAGGCGTCGACGTCGACGTCACAGATTTCTTATGTTGAAATTTATGCGCACATACAATTGATTGTTGAATTTGGTTGTTGCATGGTTTATGAATCGTGCCGTTGTGATTTTTTCGTCTCAACATTATGTAATTCAATATGTTTTAGTGTCTAATATTGCCGAGTGCAATGAAATTAATATACTAGAAGCGAGTTTTTATGTAAATGTTGTCCGAACGCTGAGTTTAGTAGAGTTCCAGTGAAAAGTGTCTACAATGTCATTTACAGTTTGTAGCACGGAAAGTTGAAACTGTGGAGCTGCGGGACCCCACACTTATTAAAAACATGCAGCGCTTTGACATTTCGATTTATTTTTATTGATTCTCCAGAGCAAACGATGTCGACTGAGTTGAGTCGAGGTGAGGTGAGCCAAGGTATGGCAAGTTAAGGTGAGGTAAGGAAGGTGAGGCAAGGTGGAGACGAATTTCTCTCGCTCTCTGAAATGCAAGTCAGGCGCCGCTGGCACGCAAGTGATCATCACACCTTGATAAGGGACCACGGGACCCGATGCCGAACATCGAATCATCAAATACGCTTGCCCCGACCCATGCCCCCCAAAACGTATCGAATTTTATTGAAATGCAGAGTTGCATGTGCGAGTGTGAGTGTGAGTGTGTGCGAGTGTGTGTGTTATCTGAGTGTTTGGGCTGTGCATTTGTTACTTTTATGCTTGATTTATTGACTTTATTTTATGGCTGCTTGATTGGACACTAAATGAGTTTTTAAACTGCAAACGTTGCGGGGCGGGCCTTATCAATATTTTTTTTATTTTTTTTCTTCCCTTGCTGCTGTCGGAAAGTGAAGTTTTTTGTTGCTGCACGTTGCAGTTGCAGTTGTATTTGAACATTTCAAGCCACTTACTTTTTTTAACATTTAACCCACGTCAAACAAAACGTTTCGATTTTATTGCGGATATGAACTTCTTTTTAATGTGGATTCTTGGTTGAAGGAACTTACCTGAAATGAGAAAAAATAAAAAAGAAGACAAAGAAAATGTTAATTAAACTGTTTATGCAGGCAAAAGCTTTTATTGCAATTAAAATAAATGTGCTGAGAGATGCGGGCAGGTCATTATGTAAGAATATTTCGTTTGGCAAGAAATCTAAATAAATTGGATTTAAATATAAATCAATTCATTTCGATTAAGTACTTAAAATGAGGTGATTTATATGATAGGTAAGTCTAAAAAGAATATATGGTGTGAGGAGTTTGGCCTAAGTAATAGTTAAAATGTCAAAGAAGTTTGTTTTCTACTTTCAGAGTGAGTTTATATAAACTTAATTTATAAGTTCATTAAAATTTTGTATTCAGTTTATTTACCATTTTGTAGCAAAAACTTTTACCATGGCTTAATTGGCTTTTGTTACATGAAAATCTTGTGAGTTTTCCCAAAGACTTAAATTTATGTAAATTATGTAGATTAGATAATCGCAATTTCCTGCTTAAAGCAAATGGTATTATGATAATTTTCTTTTAGCATCGCTGATCATCTTAGCGCCTGTCAAGTACTTGAAATCTTTTCTGATCTCAAGACCAAGTATCGCATATCTACGAGGCAATTCCAACTGACTCTCTCTCTCTCCACCCCTTTTATAGTTTGCTTTTTTAACTGCAACTCATGTCAGACTGATTTGAATATTGCCCACGCAACATATTTCTTTCGTTTTTTTCTTCTTACTTTTTTTTACCAAATTAACATCAAAGTCGTGCACACAAGGCACAAAAATACATGGCCAATACGCACATAGCAACAACTACAAAAATCATGTTAACTATTATTAAATAAAAGCAACAACAACATGCGACGTGAATAGCAGAAATGTCCATCAAAGCAGCTGAGTCAAATGACGCAGAATTCTTTTTAATTAAACATAAAATTACTTTGGCGCTGCCAGACATGTAGACAGACACTGACAACAACATTTTTTCTACACTACACAGCTGGCAATAAATCAAGAAATCTACTTTGCAGCTACAACTCTTGACGGAGAGTGAGAGAGATGTGAGGAAGGTAGAGGTTGAAGTAGAGAGGGAAGGCTAGTCGGCACGTAATAATCATTTACATGAACACTCGCATAAATGTCACGTTGCTGCGATTATAAAAATAGCTTTGAAAAACAAAAAAAAAATAAACAAACTCCAAACTGAACTCGAACTAATGGAGTCTTGGAGTCCGCTTCTTCAACTTGTACTTCGTCGTCTACCCCGCCGCTGGCATTCATAAATTAATGAAATTTTATTTGCTTATGCAATGAGGGAAGAATTACAACCCCACACTAGACTAGCTCCCATATACACATACATACGTACACATATACATATATCTATCTATAATAATGAAAGCATATCCTGCTTAAAAGCGCGCAACGTACTGCAAACCAATGGAGCCAGGTGGAAAAATTCAATTTCCAGGCCATACGGGCATATCCACATGGACGGCAACTTTGGCGTTCGCCTCGGAGGTTGGAAAACAAGTTGCATCCGCAATTAAGTCATCAAGTTGCAATTATTGCCATAAAAACGAACAAAACGCAGGCAACACAAAAAATACAACAACAACAACAAAAAATGTGGCCACGCATGAACGTGATGCTGTAAGATGGGTGGGGAATGAGGTGGGGTCGGGCAGTGGGTAGCCGTGACTGTGCGATTGCGACTGTAGCTGTAGCTGTGGCTCTGGCTGGGGTGTTGACGCTCAGCGGGGCAACCAGCAGCAGCAGCAGCAGCCGTCGTGAGAGACTTAAACAAACAAACAAACAACAACAAAAAATACCTCAAGAAAAAAAAGTGAAGAAAAAAGAAGGAAATCAAGCAATGCGAGGCGCGCGCAGATACATATTGCAGTTACAGATACGGCCGAAAAGATACAGATACGGCTCGGTCAGAGATACAGATACAACATATATGCGGCTTACGCGCAGATAAATTATTTTTGTTCTTTTTTGCTTTTTTCGCTACAAGTCCAAGCCAAAAACACAAAAACTGCAGCAGAGTGGCAAGACGAGCTGCAGAAGGTGTATGAAACTGAAGCAACCAGTTGCTCTTTGGGCTTAATTAAAAGCTGCAGCACGCTGGACTGTAACACGGATACACGCGGCTAGGCAGGGGGGGGAAGAGTTCTTGCAGTTTTGAGTTCGTTTTCGATTTTTGGCGGCGCATCTTTGCCTTCGTTTGGTTTTATTTGCTTTTATTTGGTTTTCATGCTGCGGTCGGTCTGTCTGTGTATCTCTGAAATGACACTACAATGTCTTCAAAATGAAAATAAATACAACGACACGAAATGGAAGAAGTAGATGAGCGCATTGGGCCACAAAACTGCGGACTTGGCTACATGTTACACATTAAAGCTACAGCTCTTTGCCACAGAATGCGGTGGTGCCCCGCGCTTGTTGTTGCCTTTTGCCTTTTGTTTTGTTTGCTTTTCTGATTTCGCAGCCAAGCGCAGCGCTGACAATGACTTTGCGCTTTTTTGCCTTTGTTTTTTTTTTTTTGTTTCTACTTCTTTTCTTCTAGATATGTTTTGTATCAGTTTTTTTTTTTTGTGCTGCGTCTGCTCAGTGTTTTATAAATCTCATTTCAAGAGGATTTGTGTGCCTGTCAAAATGTTGATGTTTCACAAAACACTCGCCAAGAGGCCACTTCGAGTGTGTGCGTGTGTGTGTGTTGCATGCCTCTGTGTCTCTGCTCGATTTCAATCATGATCGATTTCAGTTTGTTTTACTTTAGGTTACTTTTGATCTGCGTCGGCTGCCTGGGAATTTAAGTGCAAGATTTATACGATTTCTTTTCGACGCGTTGAATTACCGCGTCGTCTCCGGACTTGAATGACTTTGTGGTAAAATGAATCTGTATCTGTGTATCTGTGTTTCTGTCTCGGCTCTCACAATCAGTCGCGGTTGCGTCCAAATAACAACAATTTGTTTGCCTTATAAAGATAATGCCACAACAAAGGCATTAAACACACACAGACACACACACACACATACATGCATATACAAAGCAAACAATCATCATTATCGAAATGTCATAAAAGCAAATGGGCGTTCATTATTCAATTCAAATTTAAACTGCAGCAGCTGCCAAACAACTTAATACAATGGCAAAACAGCAGCAGCCTTTAAAACTTCTAAAAGCGAATTCCCCAAGTCTTTGCAAATAAAAATAAATGTTTCACAGACGCCAGGCGGCCGAAACACAAAAAAAAAAGAGAATGAAATTAAGTATAATTACTGACAGCAATTCAAGTCGGGCCACACACACAAGAGAGAGACAGAGAGAAGATTGCCAACGTGCAGGCAGGCAATTTCTGGCAACGATTTCATTAAAATTGCACAGGCAACAAGTTCGTTTTTAACCCGAAAAACTGCAGTTTGGTCGAGTGAGACAATTATAAGCATGACAAATGAATTTCGCATTTCGCATTTGTGAGTTGGGAACCAAACAGCAACAACAACAACTGTCAGTCAATTGTGAACATACCGCAAAAACCGAATACCCTTCTAGCTGTTGTTGCTGCTGTTGTTGTTTTGGTTGTTGGCCAGCAGGCACACACCTTCTTCGCCTTAGCAACATTTGACTGTGCGTGCATGTATGAATAATTGCATCAAGATTTTACGTTTTCCATTCCTTTTCTTTTTATTTTCCTTTTTTTTTTTTTTTGTTTGTGGTTTTTGCAGCATCAGCTGCCCGGCTTGGACTGCATTCAAGGTACATTTTTTGCAGCATCAACCGCAGTCGACGTGAAATGTGGCGACCACCATGAGTGCAACATCCACAACAACAGCAACGAGAAACTCATTTAACTTAAATTTTTAATTTCAACGCTTTAAAGACCAACTTCATCTTCTGCCTTTTTGACAACGACGACGACGACGACTTTCATTTTAATGCAATTTGCTGTATTATGCACGTCAGCAATAAGAATGCCACAAGCAACAACAATAACAACAACAACACGTGCTACTGTGTTGCGTTGATGGAATTTCACAAATATGAGCTGATGCCAGAAATATTTACCTCTGTATATTTTTTTTTTTGTACATAACCACAACACTACGTATACTTGATTTTTTTCATAGTTACTTTACCTGTCGTGTTGCACTTTGTACTTTTATGTCTCTTGCTCGTTTTGCATCTGTGTAATAATTTGATGTTTATGTTGGAATATGCGTTTTTTGTGTTGTTCTGTGTTCTGTATGCTGTATGTGACGAAACATTCTTTCCCTTTTGGTTTTGGTGGGAAACCGAGCTTTACATATTTTTGGCATTGAATGCGGCTAAGAGACACAAACGGAACGCACGAGAGAATGGTAAAAGGATGCAAAGGACGAATGTGGGCGCATATTAACCTCTTTTTTTGTGTGTTTTCAAATATGCATTAGGGTGTAACATTGGCAGCATTGGGTATTTGTTGTGATGAAACGCAAATATGGTTTAAAAGAACTTTTTAAAAATCTAACGCTTATGTTTCATGTCTTATTGAATTTATAGAGAACAGGTACATAGTTTTGAATTTAAGAGTTAAAAATCTCGTTTTGAAACATTTTTTAACAACATACGATTTGTTTGCTTGAATCACCCTTATGCTACGATATATGCATGCATTTTACATCACTTATCCACATACTGGCTCACGCATATTTTTGCCAGCCACAAAATTTTGCGCCATTACCAACAACAAGAACAACGAGAAACAAACACGAAAATAGTAGCTGCCCAACAATACAGAAGGGCACATCACATGAAATTGTTTCCTACATAACGACCTACAACAAAACAAACATAGCCAAACGTAAGTTAAACAAAAAAAATAGAAACATACACAACAGCAACAAAATGTAGAAAGACTGAGAGAGCGAGAGTGGTTCGCAGAAATTTGAAAATAAAGGCAGACACATAAAAGAAAGAACACACAAAAATGGCGCACAATTTCAGTTATGCTTCCAAATAAAAAACAACAACAACATAAAATACACATAGATGTGAACAGTAGCTATGTATGTGTGTGTGTGTGTGTGTGTGTGTGCTATGATCAAAATCCCGACCTCTTCACCCCACCCACCCATAAGAAAAAAGGTTTATTTTTGCATTTTCATTTGGTTTTTTTTTTTTGTTTTTTACTGGTAAGCATCCTAACCAACCCCCACTTTCCAGACAAACAAAAGTAAAAGCCAAAATGCAGCAGCGGCCTTTCACAATTTTGTAAACCAAATTTACAGTAATGTAATGAAAACGCGGCGTTAAAAGGATTAAATTCACATTGCATTTATGGACAGTATCAAACACACACAAAAAAACAAAATAGACAAACAAGAAACCGAGAACAAACAAAGCCCAAATACCGTTGGTAATTTTTTATTGGCAGTAAGCAAGTGACGCGTATTTTTTATTTGTGGGGCAACATTTTCGTTATAATTTTAACTCGCGTCGCACGTGTTTTTGTGTTTTAATTAACAAAAGGCAGCTAACAATAAAAATGGAATATTAAATGCTGCTTTATCTATGTGTGTGTGCGTGTGTGTGTTCGTGTATGTGAGGCAGCTTGTGGGCGTTTGGAAACGCTGACTGACAGTGCTTCACCTTAGCGCTCATAAAATTGTGTAACAAAATGTTTACCAATTAAGTAAACAAAAAGTACAACCAAACTCTGAATTAATTGCGTGGGAAAATTTAAGTGCCTTTTTATGCATTACCGACAATGAGATGACTGCCAAATAAGCTGGGTAGTTATAAGGGGGCGTACCAGTTGAAGCTACTGGTGCACATTAAATGTTAGAAGCCTATAAAAATGCCAGCAGGGATGAAAACTTTATTTCACTGCAGATTTCCATAGCTTATAGTTTTTGTTAGTATATGGTTGTGTGTTCGTGTTCGTGTGTGTGTGTTTACTGTTCGTTCCTCATAAATCAAGCAACTAAGGTGTTGCGTTGCAGACAAGTTAACGGTTCGCACAGCCAGCAGTCAACTACTGTTTTTTTTTTGTTGGCCTTGTGCGTGTTTGTAGGCAAATTAAAATTCATAGAAAGTGTTGCCTACTTTTCGGCTGAGATCATTAAAACTCATTAGCTCACGTGGAGTGCAAATTGAAGGGTGGGTGGTAAGTAAGGATATGGGGTTGAAACTAAGAGCCCCATTGCAAAATATAACCTACTCATAGCCTTTGTCATAGCCAATTGATGGATGGTGTTCGGCAGGCAACACTACAAATAGCCTAAGAAAATGCTTGTGGGCTCAAGAGATCGACTAGAAAATATCCTATCTAAGAAACAAAATTAGTCAAAGCCTTTATTGGCGATGATAGAATCAGTATAAGTCAACTTACATGCACTTTTATTTTTCTTAAATATTTGGCAAGAGTTTTGCAAAATCTAATTAACCTTGTTCTGATTAAGTAAAAGTATCGCTTTTATTTTTATACAATTTTGTTAAAGCGTATTACTCGTAAGTGTATCCTTTTCAAATATAATTAATGGGCATTTCATCCCATTTGGCCTAACCATTTATCTTAGCACAAGTAATTAACGACACACATAAATGACAAGAGCAGCGTTAAAGCAAATCAATAATATTAATTATCAATTAGAGCATGCTTTAAGTGCGAATAATAGCGTTTAATACCTCCAAACATACATTTATTATTCAAGAGCAGCAGCTGAGTTATTTTGGATTTGTTATTTTTTCTTGCCGCTATGCTGAACATGAATAATTTTTCCAGATGAACACCGCATTAATTTGCCATTTTAATTATTAATTTTATACGCTCAAACAATGAAAACCAGAAGAAAAAAATTATAATTGGTATAAGCGTGCGCAAAGCGTTTTTTACATTTGCATTAAGCAGCTTACAAAAACGTTCTATGTATTATGTGAGGGAACGGTAGAGTTTTGAGCTTGAATCCGATGCTAATAATGCAAGCGATTTTAATGCAAATTTGTGGTCTTGCATGCTTAATTACAAAACATTGACCATTATTATTATAATTGTTCTATAATATTTGGCAAGAAACAACAACAACAATGGCAACAAATTCCAAAACCAATGGTTACACACATAAAACAAAAAAACAATCGATACCTAATTAGGGTTGTTTTTTTATTATTATTTTACCGCGAAGCTGCTGGCATTTTAATTGCAATTGAAAAATAGAGTGTTTATGCATTTAGATCTGTGGATTGTGTAAGTAATTAAGTGTTATTTTAACAGCACTTGAATACAATTTCCAGCTTTAAGCTCCATGTTAATTTGTACATAAAAAAGCGAACATTTTTGTGACAGATTTTTATGACAGATTTAGTCGTCATTCAGTTGCAAATCGTTTTTAATCAAGCGAAATACTTCAGCTCTAATTGCACTCAAACGAAATATAAAGCAACAAATATATAAAAAAAAATATCACACAAGCATAGTTTATATATTTTAATTGATTTAGAGTAGTTTCTGATTAAATGCAACTATATTTCCATAAATACACTACATTCAAAGGCAAAACTTCGTAGCTTGTTGTGTTTAACCACAGACTACTGTACTTGTTCGGCACTAGCCACAAAAAAAAGCGACGCTAGTACTTGCCCTTTGGGATTTGCGCTGCTCGCTTCATTGACGATCATCATTCTATTTGTTTAGGCCATTGACTGTGTATATATATATCGATATAAAATTTTGTGCCTTCTCTTTCAATTGCTGCCACTCATAATGAAAATGGTTTTTACAAGTGGAGGTCGAAAAAAAATAAATCAAAAAGAAAAAAAAAGTTTAAATAAAATTGGCTAAAAACTGAAATAAAATGTTTATATTTGCACACGTAATATGCGCCGCCTTAACGCTCAAATACGCTCTCAATTGTCCAAATTTCATTTATATATATTTTATTTTTGGCTCATGGAGTGTACTGAGATGGGGGATTGGACGAGGGATTGTACACTCTCAAGTGGCTGGCGTGCAAATAAAAATTTTTATACAATATAAATAGAAAATACAATTTGTTCGTGCTTGCTGCAATTTCAAGTTGTCTGCACAAGTTCTGAAATTTTTAATTTTACCTTCATGAGAAGCTAAGGAAAAAAATGCATATTTTTTTTCGGGCAGCCCCATTGTTAAGGCTATGAGATGGGTATGTGGGCTACATATACATATATAAACATACATATAGGAAATGAAGTTAAAGGTGAAGCTTTGAGCTGTTGCCGCCGTCGCCGGTGCAACTGCAACCGTTGTTGCTGTGTGTGGGAGTTTCTTTATGCGCCATAATTATGTCATTTAAATGCAACAAGCTAGTGGAATGAGCCAGTCACTCAGTCAGTCAGTCAGTCAGTTTGATAGTCAGTCAGTGCAAGCCAAAGAGCACAACGATAATTCATAATTAAAAAAACCATGCAAGTTTATTTTTTTAGTGCCCATATATACATATAGATGAATATGGAGTATATATACTTTACAAAAGCGCGCACAAAAAAGAAGCAAGATAATAAAGGCAGCTGAAAGGAAAAAATTGCTTGAACCGCGCCCGCCCAAAGATGCAGCACGCCTTCTTGGCCCAGCCTCCGTCATAGCCAGAGCCATCTCCTCCTTGCCGTAGGATGCTGCTGCCGCGGCTGCTGATACTGATGCTGATGAGGCAAGCTAGCTTGTGGTCTTCTTCTCCTGATGTGGCATGGAGTGGCTTGGCGTGGCGCGCGACTGTTAATTAAATGAGCGCGCAGGCAAACGAGCAAACGACTGATGGACGTATCGCATGGTGCAACCCATTTCCTTTCTCCGCTACCCCAGTGCTTTTGCCAACAAATGCAAAGGCATTTGCACTGAGTGGGTGTGCGTCTAAATTGCTAAATGGATACGGGCCAGCTTCTCCAAGCAGAGGACACACTTACACTCACACACACACACACTCCGAAAGATACACACAAAGGAATCACAGTGATAGATAGCAAGAGAGTGAGCGAAATAAAAGGGTACAAGGGATAGTAGCAGTAGTAGTCGCATAAGGGGTTAATAGTGCAAACTGCATAGTGCCACTGTGTTGCAAAGCTGTGTATGGGGCGTCTAACTAACTTAGGCTTCTAATTAAGCTAACCGAGAGAAACAGGCACAGCAGGCAGCTTACTACACTCAGAAAAAGTGTACTAAATAGTGAGCCGAGGGAGTTGACGAAATGAGACAACATTTACTTAAATAAAGTTATTGAATTATTGATAAATACTACTTTCACTCAAAATACTATTTATTTAAAAAGAAAAAACTATTATATTATGTATACAAAAACATCCTATTTTGGTTGAACCTTGATACACCAATTGTCACAATATTTTTAACTACACATTTTCCTATACAAACGTAGATTTATAAATATCAACTAAGCACTTTGGAAATTTTTTGCTTATTTATATATTTTTCGCAAGTGTATTTTGGACACAGTTGTTGTTGATGCCAAGTGTGAATATCTGTCCTCTGCTTGCCACATGATACTTGCAGCAAATTGCAACTTGCAGTTGCAACTGGCAACTGTGTCGTTGTCGTCGTCGTCTGGCTTTTTGCATTTTGTCGCTCATTAGTTTATTGCCGAAAAAAACACAAAAGCGCTACTGAAGAGTTCAAGCACCCGATTTTTGCAAAAGGCAAAAGCACACAAGGATGTGAATGCGAATAAAGGCACATGCCCATGTGCCTCCTTGTTGCAAGTGGACAAAAGCCATTTGGCTTAACTAACTAAGTAACTGAGCTCTGCAATGTGAGAGCTGTGGGTTAATTGCGAGTCACCTTATTTTCGTTTTTTGTTTTGGGAACATGCTCAGCCAATTAGCTGTACGCGGAAGTTGGCACTTTAAAATTGAAGTTTTTTTTGTCACTATAAGACCAAAGTCAAATTACGCATACGCGTTGCTGTTGTCTACTCATATGCCATTTGCCAATCAAACGCCGCTTTTGTCAGCATAAATCTTGCCACCCCATCGACTTTTCACCCCTCATCCAATCTTGTTGACAGCGGCGTGGCCAAATACAAACATGGGGCGTTGATGCACATATGTCACATGATAACAACATGGGGTCTGTCTGCCTGTCCGTCTCTCTGTCCTTCTGTCTGTCTGTCGTTCTGTCGGTCGGTCTGTCTGTCTGTCTGTCTGTCTGTGTGTTTGTATCAGTGAAGTAATATAAATTTCGCAAAAATCAGCAAATGCTGTGTAGGCGGTCGATGGATGGAGAATAAAAGAAAAAGACAGTGTCTGCCTGCCACAGACAATGGCAACAGCCGCCGCCACAGCAGCAGCATCAGCAGCAGCAACAGGGCGAGGACTTGACTTGACTGAAAGGTGTTGCAAATGTTGCCATGTAATGGCTTAACGACGAACGGCGTTGGTCAGCCAAGAGTACAACTACAAACAACAACATCAACAAAGAACAAAACAGAAAAAAAAAACAAAATAATATGCTGCCTCATACTAGTTGGGCATTGCCTGTTTTGGCATGTGTCAAGGCTTGCAACGAGACTCGCAACGTTCAACGTTCAACGCTGAATGTTGTGCCAGCCAGCAGTCAGCAGCATGTCCATCAATTGAGGCTGACTGTGGCGCCGTTGTCCTCCACTATGTATGAGATGACCATGTGTGTGTGTGTTTGTGTTTTGGTTTTTGCAATTATTTTCTAATTAAAGACGTGCCTGGCAAACCCAAACCCAAGCCCAGTACCAGTACCAGAGTCCGACCACAGTTGGCTGGACGAACACACACATTCTGTTAGGCATTTAATCAAACACAACGCATCTCGCATATCTCTTTAAGGGCTGCGCCGTTTGTGGTAACTGAAATGGGTCAAGAGGCGCCCCAAAAAAAAAAGCAACAAAAACTGAAAATGAAAACTGCACAAAAAACTGTTACATGTGCCATATATGTATGTAGTACCACATACTAGATACTATATGACTGGAGGATATGTACAAATGCGCTGGGCATGATTAGCCTGTTTTTGGTTTTTCTTTCTTTTTAGTTTTAGAACAGCAGCAATGGGAACAACTGCAACAACACAGGCACTTCATTAAATATTTAAATGAGCATCCTGTGTTTTTTTTTTTGTTTTTTTTTTTTATATTCATTTTAGTTTTGTTGGTGCCACGCCACCGCAACGAACAGCACCTACACAACATCTTCACATCTATTCACACAAAGAGGCGGGACCCGACGACAACGACTGCATATGCAGATTCATAAGCAGTTAATTAAGGCCGAACTGGGGTCGTCGCTAAAAAAAATAAAGCTCAACATCAACTATGCAACACACTAAGTTACACCAATATACCGAGACAGAGACAACTACAAGCGAGGCAGCGCAGCAAGCAAAAAAGTGAAATTCATGAAAAACAAAAACGTGGAAGAAGATTGAACTTAGTTAGGGCGAATATTAAATGCTTTTGCTAATTTACAAAACCAATTATTGATAATAATTAATTAAGTGACATGTTATTAGTATTAAAAATGATATGCAGTTTTTTAAAACAGTTTTTATATATTTAAACTTTTATCACACTTAAATTGCCATTAAGATCGTAAAATCTTTATGAGCTCAAATGTCACTACTTTCAAGCTTTTCACATATCGTGACATAATCAATAGAAATAAAAATAAACCATTTTGATAGAGTATAGTATAAAAAAAGAAATGGCAAATACTTGAAAACAGCAAAACTGCCCAACAACCAAGGCATAAAAAGTCCAGGAGTGTGAGGCTGCAACTTGGAGGCAGAGTTTGGTTGCTGCGGCTGTTGCACACAGTTGGGGCAACATATTTTACACATTTCATTTTCGTTGCTGCACGAATTTATTTGGCAATAAGAGCAGCCAGAGTCAGACCAGGAGACAGACAGACAGTTGGTAGAGAAATAGGCTGGCAGAGGCAAAGAGTCAAGAAAATGGCGCAATGAATACGAATGGTTATAGTCGTGTCTGACTGTCAGTCTGTACGTACGATTCCGTATGTGCTTGTGTGTGTGAGTGCGTGGGGCATGTTGGTAATTTCGTACAAGTGGAATTATTATTTATAATTTTTAGCGACGTCAGTTGGGTGGGCGTAACGGGCGCTGCGCTATGCCGTAAATTATGTCATTTAAGACAAGTGCGACGGTATGAGAAGTGAGTGTGAGGTGGGGCAAAGCGTTGTGAGTTTGGGTTCGCAGCAATTCGCTCTATTCGTTTTAACATACTGCGGATACGTACGAATCCCCCAAACGACATAAATACATAAGAGTTGGCAATATGCATATGGAATTGGGTTGAGCAGCGTCGTCGCGCACTTGTGCACAAATGGAGCTTGAACTGGAGCTAGAGTGTTGAGGCACGGAACGTTAAAAAGACGACATGGTGAGGGGGGGTCGTATTAAGTTTCATATATGCATTTTGTCTCGCTTTGGGATTTTTTTTTATTTTATTATTTTTCCGCACCTAAATGAAGTAGGCCCCCGCCATGCGAAATTAGTAAGCGTTGAGTTCTGGGAATGTTTGACGGGTGAAAGAAAGGAAAAAAAAGAAAGGGATAGTTAAGTGTGTGTGTGTGGGGAGAGAAGTTAACCCACTAGTGTGGGTGTGCATGGGAAATTGATATAAATTGTTTTGAGCTCCAGATCAGACAGTCTGTGAAAGCGACAACACTTTTGATAGGGTCAGACAGCTGGAAATGTTTTTGTGTATGTTTGTGTGCGCGGAGTTGAAATGTCTCGGAACATGAGTTAATGTGAAATTCTTGTGGCTTGTTAGTAGCAATCAAAAAAATAATATATTTGAAGAATAAATGCATGCACAGACATGCTTGAACACCAATTAAAAAGCTCAAACAAGATGAAAGGGATAATCTAAATACTTTTGAGGATTCGTTACGATACAACTAAAATTTAAGTTTTTCTCTTCATTTATTTTGAGTTTTACATTCATTTTTAAACAAGGCAAATAACAATTAAGGATTTATTCGGTTTATTATTTTTTTTAAATATTTTCTATGGTGAAAATAAAATTTCTTTCTGTAACTTTAAAGCATATCAATAAATGAATATCAATTTACTTTAACTAGCCCAATTTACCATAATATTCTGTTCTAATCTGAACCTATAACAAGAATAAGCACTTATAACACAATACTGAAATTATTTCCTTCTTTCTGTTCGCTTATACTTCTCAAATTCCATATAGTAAACGTTTTCAACTCAATTTCGCATTGAAAAGATTGCTGGTCAATGTGGCAATGTCTGTGTGTTGCTACTTTAAGCTCCTTTTCCATATTATTTGCATTACAATCCGACAGATATGCCTATTAAAGGCAGCTCAGCTGCAGCTGTTGTCTCAATTCTCACACCTTTTGGCAACAACTTCGTCATACTTACTCTTCGCTTCGCTTCGTATACAATTTCAGCACAAGAAAAAAGAGAAGAAAAAAACCTAGACAAGAACAACAACATATGGCTAAATGCAGTGCATAAACAACAACAACAACAACAACAACAAAAGTAATGTCAACCAATTCATTTCATTGAGTGCATTGCGTTGGCCGGACAACGCATTTGGATTGCTGTTTGTGCAACCGAGCAAGGAATATCTTTTGACTGTAGCATATTCTGGCATTTTAAGGCGCATGTTCAGTCAGCCTTAGCCCCCGGGTCAAGTTCAAGCGAGGCTGGAGCAGGAGAAGAAGAAGAAGAAGAAGCTGCTGCTGCAAATGGCAAAAGCCTGGCCAAAAGGTTTGCATATCGCATATCTAAATGAGGTGATGATGCTGCACATGCACAAGTATCAGACAAAGATACAACGCACAAACACATCCACAAGATACAACTTGGACAGCGACACGGCTCTGCAGACACACATTGCATTGGCAATGGCAATGGCTTAAATACATACATACATACATATAGGTATGTTTATTTGTATGTATATGGTATAAAGAGAGCCAAGGCTCAAATGTCCACTCGAGTGGGTAGCATGAACATGAAGTGTTTGCACAACAACAACAACAACAGCATACAACATCGAAGAGCTTGATGATGAGACGAGAATGTCAGTGCTGCCAGTGCCAATTATGAAAACTGATATGCTTGCCTTGCTTCAAAACCCGTTGATGAGCGCGCTTCAAAGGCGCTGACCAGCCGCCAGGCAGTACACTCTGTGAGATAGAGGGGCGGGCAGCGGAGTGTGAGCCGTTGAGGAGGCGCACAGAGATAAGGCAGTGGAGTATGTTCGTCTGTATTTATCTGGCGCTTAAGCACATTGTGGTTGCAGTTTCGATTGCATACGGATATTGGACACTCACACGTGGCACTTGGAAATTAATTAAGCCCAGGCAATGGTATTGGTTGGTTGATGCAACTTGCTGCAACAACTGCAAACTGCAAAATGAAGCTAGTGAGACACTCTCTCTAATGAAAATGTACCAAAACTGATTTTCGACTAGCTTTGGGGTGTGGCAATTACATTGCGGGCTTATCTGCAAGTAATTAGATTGGCAACAGAATCTTGTCATTGCATTTCGTATCTTCTCACACTTATCACTATATATGTATATCTCACTCTATCACTGCCACTGCCAATGCCGATGCAAAAGCCAATGCTGATGATGTATCATCATCATTTGTGAATTTGTCCAGTTTTGTGGGTAGGGTGAGAAGGGTTTGGGATGCGAGAAAACCTGAAATCATTAAATGGGGCGTGGAGCAGATGGGCGTTTTGGCTTGTCTTATCTGCAAGTAATTAAGCACCGCAGGGCGGCATTACAAAACCGATATTAAGCCAATATATATATATGTATATGTGCAATATGCATATGTGTGTGTGTGTGTGTGCCGCATAATTCACTTGGAAGCTGGCTACAGCCGAGTACAACATGCTGGAAAAATGCCGAAATGTCGCCGTGGCGAAATTTATGACCCAAAACGGCAACAAGCGGCTGTGGCAGCAACAGCAGTCGCTCGCAAAACTTCGCAAATGGGGAGCAACAGTCGCAAAACAGTCACAAAGGACGACTGTTGTAAATGTTTTTTTTTTTTTGCTTTTGTTGTTGTTGTTATTGTTATTGTCGTTGCTCTTGTTTTGCAGCCACAATGTCAAAGTAGGGGGAAAGCAAGCAAGCAAGCAAGCAAACAAACAACAACGACTGCAACATCGACTTCGACTGCAACTGCAATTTATGCGCAGAAATATTGTTGAAATTGTTTGACTTTAACAACTATATTTCCAGTTGTCGTTTATGTGGGTGTGTGTAAACATTTGTGTGTGTGTGTAGACAAAAGTGCTCTAAATTGGTTTTTACTCAAACTACACAGTGGCCAGGTGATAAACCGTGCAGGTGCTGGCTAACCTACGACTTCTCCAACTTTAACTTCTACACTCTAAAAAAGGCAAACGAAAATCGAATGAAACTGCATTGTTCCGTAAAGATTTTGAGAGATCACTTGAATGTTTTTAAGAAACTTAAGAAGATTCTGGATTTTATTGATAAAAATCATACTTTGATTTAATAAAATAAGGAGTTTAAACTGTAAATCTTTCGAAATAAAATGTTCAGACTTAGATAATTTTCACTACAGAGCGTTTGCATTTGTTTGAGGTGTTCTCTTTCCTTGACTTAACTCTCGTTTGAGTTAGGTTTTATTTGGCTGAGTGTACAAGTCTTTGGCTTAAGCCTTAGAGCAACGTCTGTCGCATGATTTGTGTGCTTCTAATGGCCACAGGTATTTAGTGAGTTGAAGGTGTGGCAAACTAGCTAGCTAGCTGATGGAGTCTGTGCAACATGATTAGCACCGGCCAAGTGAATACTTCTATTGTCGACACACACACACACACTAACAACAAACTATTCTGTAGCTTTCTTGTTTAACGTGGTTTATGGCGATACAGCGTGTCGTGAGAAAGGTGGCCAGCTGGCTTGCCTCGGTTTGAGTCTCGCTCAACTGTTGTTAGTCTAGACTGTGTAGACCACAAAAGACCATCATTAATGTGGGTAACACACACACACACAAAACGACACACACACATTATGCAAATCCTGTTCGCATGCCGTGGCCAAGTCAATCACTCAACAGCAACAGATGAGAGGGCTTTTGAGGTAAGCGCTCAGCATTTATATCAAATGTCATATGCCTCTTGGAAATTGCCAAATGAATCATAAAAAGAAGTGAGGACCACCATCAAACAGGAAATAAACACAAATGCGATGTGGATACACCTACCCAAAAATAAGTACAAAAAATATATATATATGTATATAAACTTATATAAGCAAAGAGACATCGCTACGCCTACGATGTTCACTGAGGAGACCCCCAAGACCCACGAGACCCACAAGACCGACAGACAGACAGACCGACAGCCAGACTGAATCTTAAGATGGGGCTGATAGACAGCAGGGGTGTTGGTGGTGTAAGTGATGGTGAGATGTCTGCACATGCAAAAGCAAAAAAAAAAAAATTGAGAAAGGAAAGCAGCACCCACACCCTATGAGTGGGTCCGAGTGAGTCCGGAATCGGCTCCACTCCAGGCGGTTGACCAACATAAATGGCGCAAAGTTGAAATGCTGACAGGCGCACATTCGTTATGACGTCGCAACGTAACGTGGCATGAGCTATGTTTCGTCTCTGGCATGCGGTATGAGGTATGAGGCATGAGGCATGAGGCATTCGGGGCCATGAGCCCATGAGCCATGAGGCCACGAGGCTATAGTGAGTAAATCAAGTTGTAGGTAAGTGAGATTTATGCTTATGTCGTTTAGTGTAAGCCAGCAAACATCGCCAACTTTGTCTTTTGACTCTTCTTCTGCTTCTTCCTCTGCCACAACACAACACACACTCGTTGCGGCTGTCGTCTATCGCATGCAAAATATGACAACATTTTCCATCCTACCCCAAAAAAAAAAAAAACAAGTAACGAATCACAAGGAGTCGACCTCACAGCAGAAAGGCCAAAATGCAATGCAACTCAATGCAACTTTTCGGGCATTTGACTTCAGGGCCCCAGAAACCAGCATCTCACTTTTGCACCATTTCTGTTTGTTTTTTTTTTTTGGAGTTGCATCTAGTTTGACAACGCGCACTCGAGCAACAAAACCGTTTGGAGTAAAGGTGAGTAATATTTGCGAATAGAAAGTGTCGAAAAAGTTTGATAAATGTTTGAAGCAAATTTTGAATCGTCCCAGATTCTAACATATATGAAAGTTGATTAAAATGAAGATAAATTGTCCTAAAAAACAAC
Organism: Scaptomyza polygonia; assembly: GCA_035044585.1. Lineage (NCBI taxonomy): Eukaryota > Metazoa > Arthropoda > Insecta > Diptera > Drosophilidae > Scaptomyza > Scaptomyza polygonia. The sequence goes on along the minus strand of JAWNNU010000151.1, from coordinate 6,068,853 downwards.
TTAAGGATCTTAACAGCTGATTTTCTTTAAATACAGCCTTGAGATCAAATCTCTATATGTCTTTCAACAGTTAGCAAAATGTTTTTCCCTTTAAACTTAATGTTAAATCTCAAAAACTTTACTTTAAAACATATAAAAGTAACACACTGCATATGATGTTCCCTTTTTTTGTTTTTTTTTTTTTTTTTGGTAGGCAAACTTGTTTCTAATCGCTGCCACCCCGACTGTTAATTACAGCAAACAAGCTGCGTTCTAATCAAACTCAAACTGGTAAGCCCGTACCATCGCCTCTTCCCTAATGCTGTGTTCCCTTTTGTGTCATCCATCCAGGCAGTGAGTTAGCACTCAGTTGATGCACTTGTGCAATGTTTGATGTATTCATGTTGTTGTCCTCCTCTTCTTGGAATGCTCTAATTAGTTGGACTAACTGGCGCACAGGCCAGGCCAAAGCTGTTTGAAAAGGCTTCAATGGTTGGCAAAATGTGTCAGCAGCATCAGCACCATTTGTGCCACGAGGCAAGTGTAAACAACTTTCACTGGACGCTTGACGAAAAAAAATAAAATAAAAATAAATCCAAGAATCTTTTCGCTTTAGCAATGGTGTTGATGATGATGATGGCCTGGGAACTAGATGCATCTCGCTAGCTACTCTAAATGTGGCAAGAATAAGTCAAGAGCATACTACCGCCCACAATAATAATAATAATCATAAAAGGCTGGGGCTGAATTGAAAAGTGGGCGTTGTTGTTGTTGGCAAACGCCAATTAAAAGCGAAAACGTTGCAAAAATAGTTGATGACATTAATTGATATTTAGCAGCGACGGACGGGCATATCAACTGTGCCGGACAGCACAATCACCCCAAAGGCAAAAGACCAACTGGGGACGCTGTCGTTCCGTCGACGCGATTGCAGTTGCCAGTTAAGAGAGTTGGCCAACAGATAAAACGGGGCTGGGAATGGGAATGGTGAATAGGGGATGGGGGATGGTGGAGGCAGACAGCTATCGAGTCTGTAATAGGTAGAGTTTTGGCATAGGCCGCCTTTCACTGCCACTGCCACTCCACGCAATTGTACAATTGGCAAAATGTCACAAAATCCAAAGGCAGTTGTCAGCGTTTGTTTGCTTTGGCTGGCTGGACGTGGGACTCCCATCATTAGCGTGGCACAATTGTGAGATGTGTAATTGCTGCAACAACAACAACAACAGCAACGTTAACATCGATGACAACAACAACTTTGAGACATGCAGACGACACATTGACAGCGAGTTATGTCAAGTCGAGCGCGATTTGTTTAGCTCTCTCGAATGCTGCCAATGAGAAATTTTGCAACATAAATAAATGTAAGCAACAAATTGAAAGCGAGATAGCAACTGGCATCCCTCTCTACCACTCCCTTGATCCGTCTTATTGCGTAGTCTTTTGTAATTGGTTACACGACAAACGCACAAGTGAAAAAGCAGAGAAAGAGGAGTCCTCGTCTCGGGATCTCGTGAGTCGAAGTGCGCGACAAGATTTATAAGCGGCTGTCAACGTAGCCTTCTACTAGTAGTTACTACTTATACTTGCAACATGGTTGGGTTGGCTGGTTGTGGCCATTTTTTGATTTATAAGCAAAACTGCTGCCGCATACGAGGCAAAGCAGCAGTTTGTTGTTGTTGTAGTAGTAGTAGTATTTATGAAACATTTCAAGGCAACGGACACAGCACAGGAGGCTACTTGTGTAGGCAGTTGACATAGCCAGTTGTGGTGCAGTGGTGCAGTGTTGCAGTGGTGCAGCTGCCCGTCAGTAAGTAGCCGCTGTGGCGGCAGTAATTGCAGCGGCATGTGAAGTATGAGATAAACTCCAAGTAAGGCCCGGTTTTGCAACGGCAGCCGGAGCGGTAACTTTCAAGCATGTGGCAAGTTGTTTAGAATCCCAACTAGCTAAACAAAAAAAAAAAAACAAAAACAAAAGCAAAGAAAAAGAGAAGGAAGAAGTTGAAGACAGGCGACGACAGCAGCATTTTGGTGCCACTTTGTGGCATGCGAAATAACTTCGCACAATTGAGCATGCCGACAAACTAAAAGCAAACTCACAATCACACAGAGATTCACAGTCCACACAGTCAACACAGAATCGTTGCAGGCCAAACACCAAACTTGGACATTCTATTAAATTAATCGTCAATTATCAATGGGCAAACTGGCAAGGTAACTGGCTAAACTGCAAAATGTTTGCGATAAATTACATGTGTGCGGTTAACAGGGCCGTGTTGAAAACGCAACTAAAGCCAACGGCCAAATCAATTTAACTGCATGTCTAATTAAGCCGCAATTGCCAAACTACAAGCACTCGAATTTCTCTATCTCAAACTCGAACCGAAAATAAAAAATAAAAAACTTGACTTTGCATGCAATTTGCACGAATGTCTCTCCTTCAAAAAGAGAAAGCGAGAGCGGTAGAGTGCCAATGTGTTTAATTAAATAGCAAGCGTAATTAAATCGCAATTAAATTAATTAAAAAGCACGCAGCCCATTGCCGTCAGCTCAATTCAGCTGAAGAGGGTTCGCTTCGACGTTTAGTTTAGGGTCCAACTTCTCCCGTTCTTACCCTGATTGGGTTGAGTTAAAAGAAAAACAAAACGTGTATCCGCCCTGTTAGACCCGCTAGGCCACAAAGGACATGAACGTGAACCAAAACCGAATGCGAACGCGAAACGTGCCATCATTTTGGGCTCTCTCTCTTACTCTCTCTCTCTCTTTCTCTCGTTTTGTTTGTGTGTGTACAATTAGACTTTTAATTTTTTATGAGCAATGAATGTTTTCGGTGTTAAATGCTTGGTTAAGTTTCATGGTCCTTGTTAAGCTTCTGGCTACGCAAATTTGATGGCCAAGCCGGGCAAAGCTTTGATGTCGAACCAAATAGTGATGATGTTATAATTTCAGTTATAATAACAATAAAGAAAAAGATAATATGTAGCAACAAAATGCCAGCAATATGCGGGTCTAAAAGAAAAGCAACAGACAACTGGCAAAGTTGTTATCAATAATATGCTTGATTTATTGAGAAACTTGAAAGAAACTTTGGACATTTAGCAAAAACCAACAGGATATCAACTAAAAGTCTGTCATTAAAAGACCACAGCAATTATGCAACATTGAACAAAGTTTAAGTTTGAAAATCACATATAATTAATGCCGTGTAAATTGCTGGCAAAATTGTCATTAATTATAAATAATTAAAAACATTGCAAACCGGGCCAGCCAAATGTTAATCATTATGCTTGCACAAATATCATATTAAATTAAACCTTGAGCGAAGGGCTAATTTGTAAGCGCATGAAAAACAACAGCAATCATAATAATAAAGCCGCATTGCACGTAGGCAAAATGAACAAATTGAATTGCGGCAATTACTTGCCACGATACGCAGAAAATACTCCAAAAAGTACAACAGCAACAACAACAACAACAAAACTGGAAGGCAGGAAAAGGAAGGCAACATAAGAAGTTTTGCCGACATTATTGTGGGACGGTTGTCGGTTGACGGCAAAGTCACAAAACGAGCAAAATGCACAAAAGTCAAGTTCATAAAAATGAAATCATGCCACAGCTCAGGCAGGAGAGATCAAAGAGGACAAATCAATAAAGCCCAAGAGCTGAAATAACTTAAAGTCAGCCAAAGTCAGGCGAAACGAAACGCAAAAGCATGAACTAAAATCCGAATCCAACTACGATTCCAAGTTCGAGTCCCCGAGTTGGAGTCGAGTCGAGTCCAGTTGAGTTGTGTGTGTTGAGGCACCGTTCGACCCCAAAAACAACTTGACCTGGTCAAGGCTGCAAGCAAATAAAATAAAATTATACAACAAAACATAACAGAACAGAATAAAAAAACCGAAAGACAGAGCAGAGAACACACAGAGAGGGAGTTAAACTAAAGCAAAACTGTCTTTTGATCTATGCTGCCGCGGCTGCTGCTGCTATTGCTGATGACTATGATGAGATGATGATGATGATGATGATTATAATGATGATGATGATTGGGCTGAATATGGAGCAGTGTACAAGAGTCAAAGAGTCGAGAATCTATCTAGCAGTCGGCACTGTTCGAAAGTAAATTGGCATAAGAAATCAGAAATCACAGAAGGTTGCTGTCCACGTTTCCACGTCGCAAAGCGCACTCGGAGAGATAAATGGCATCAGAAGACGGGACGATTGGAGCAACAAATGTACAAACAGTACACAGCAAGAAAAACTAGAAAGGTTAACTAAAACGAAATCTATCTAAATATACAAGACTTTTCGAATGAATTTTTATGGCTTACTCAAAGTTATCGAATTCTCATTTTTATAGCGGAATTAAAGCTTTTCGAAGGTCATTTTAAATACACTTCAATATTCATAAATTTTTTCTTCTTGAAGAAATAATTTCAATAATTCTTTTGCAGTGTACACACACTCGCACACAGTGCACAGACCATTGCAATATTAAGTAAATATACAAAACGTTGTCGGCGCGGCGCACAAAACTAATGATGTCGATGCTGCTGCTGCTGCTGGTCAGAGTTGGTGCTGGAGCTGAAGTCGGAGGATGCTGCTGACTGGTCGCTGAGGTTGAGGTTGAGGCTGAAGCTGAGGCTGAGGCTGATAATGATGCGGCAGCAAAAGTTTTAGGACGTTGTCTGTTTTGGCTGGCTGTCTGACTGGCATTGGCGATATACACACGCCAGGTAATAAATTTCATTTCTCAGCTGATATGGGCAATTAAGGAACAATTTTGCAGCTGAATGAGTAATAAATAAAAATTGTATGCCCGAGCGCGATACGCAGATACAAAACTGCAAGAAGTCGTCAGTCGGCAGCCAAGATAGTTTTCGGATAAAAATACACAAAACGAACCAACGAGCGAAGGAGCGAGCGAGCGAGCCAAACGACCCAGCGAATGAATGAATAAGCACACAGAAAAGGCCTGGGCAACATAAGAGTCGTATGTGTGTTTGTGTGTTGGTGTGTGTACTATAGGCATGGACTCATCAACAACAAAACTGTGCAAAAGATGGTTGAAGTAAAGAGCTGGGCAGTTTGAGCAACTGGAGAAGCTGCATGCTTGCCCTTTTGATGAAAACAACTCAATGACGTGATTTGTGATTTGTGCGGCATCGCATCGTATCGCATCGCATCGTATCGTTTCGAATCGGATCGGATCTCAACGGAACGCAACGCAACGCCGCCAACGAAGTTATTGGGGCAGGATGTTGTTGTTGCTGTTGTTGTACCTCATATATAAATCACATTTTGCAACAGAGATTGACGTGCAAATTCTACGAGTGAGCGTTACCAAAAACATATACATATACATATACATATATTTCTACATATTTGACTGTCAGGGCGGCACAGGGTCAGTTTATAATTTCAGCTTTTTGCATAATAAATCACTGTGGGCTTAAAGTCACTTTTGTGGCAGGCTGAATCATTCAGCCGTCAGCAGATGGGATTCACATCAACTCTTCCTATTTTATTTTTTCATTTTTTTGGCAACTTGTCTGCTCTTTGGGCATTACTTTAATTACACAAAGCCTCGCTACAAAAAAAAAAAAAGGGCTGAGGCGGAGGCTTGAGGCAAAGAGTTGAGGCATTTTTTAAATGCTGCCCCGAAAAAACGTTTCAAGAGCTTTTGGCTGCACAATTGCCGGTCGAAAAACAAACGAAGCGACGCGTCGTCGGTGCCTTTTGGTACATATAATGGCACATGATATGTCGCCTACCTGGGTCTACTGAGCTCTACAAAAGCAATCTACCACCACTACCTACTACTACTACAATAATAAAGCCCGCCCCAGCAACAGTTAAAACAATGGAGCTACATCATGACACTCGAGACGGCACCAAAGCCAAAAGCTGCATACAAAAGACAAAAGCAGCAGCAGGAAAAACATTGGCCAGCAATGAGCGACCGCCAGAAAGCAAGCAAGCAAGAAAAAGCAGCATTGGAGCTGCCGTTTAAATGTGCTCCATTTTACTGTCAAGTGTGTAGAACCCGGAGTTGACATTTGAAAACAGTGCCATGCCATGCCATACCAAGCAGTTACTGCTTTCTACCATCTATCTAGCTTTAGACTACTTAGATACCCATTAAAAAAAAAAAAAACCATTGATAAGGCGTATAAGCTTCAAATACAAATATATTATTTTGAGTAATTATTCAAATGTCTTGGTTTAATATTGAATTATTCTTGCAGAAATGACATTCGAAAATATCAAATTCAAGCATTAAGAACAATGTTAAACGTGAAATAGTATTATCTGAGCCATAAATTGAAACGTTTTTTTTTTATAGCCAGAGTATCTGCTTGTTTTACACATTTAACTAAGTCACACTAGCTTACTTTCTCCCTTTCTACACACACCACATCGTTTTTGACTGTCGGAGATTTTTAATTTAAGTATGTAAACTGACATTGAATAGTTTTTGGGTGCCCATTTTTGCCTTTTGCATCGGTTTACCTTTTGTTGTGGGTGGCCAGAGAAACTGAGAACTCGTCTCTGCTGGCTAAACTAAAACTAAAACTCAACAGAACTGAACTAAACTGAACCTAAAAAAAAAACTCAACTGTGTTGAGCCCCGGGCGCAACTGAGCGCAATTTAAAACAATTTTAAGTTTTTTGCAATTTTTGTTAGCAATTGGATTCTCTAAATATTATATAAAAAGCTTGTGCTCTTAACCTGACCAGGAAATGAAGTTTGAATAGCTTTTTCCAAACAGTCGGTTAAAGGGACGAGGTAACATTTAATGAAAACTGAGCATTGTACAGCACAAGGAGTACTAGTTGTTATATATATGTATGTATACCGTAAATGTTGAAGAGTTCGAGCTTGTTAGCTTGATGAGGTCTGAGGCCAGGATGACAGAGCTCCATGTCTAATCAATGCAGTTGACAGCAGTTTGTGTGCTCAACGGGTGGTGGCACCATACTACACCACACCACATTACAGCAGAGCAGAGCACAGCACAGCAGAGCACAGCACTACCAGCCACCGTTGCTAATCAACAGCCAGTCAAAGTACACCGAGCTCATTTTAAGTGAGGGAGGAGGGGCAGTTTTTATAGTCACTTACCGGTGTTGAATAAGGATGCGCTGTCAGACGCACTCCGTCTGTCTCCAGCTGTTCGGACAGCACCATTTCCAGTTCATTGCTGGGCGGTGTCTCGCACAGGATCTCCATGCTGCCCGACAATGAATTCGGATCGTTCAGCATAAAATACACAGAGGCAGCTCCCTTTTCACGCAACGAACGTACGCTCTTCAGCAACTTATGGCGATGCGATGGAGTTTCAACGCCAATGGCATCCAGATCGGGATCCCCAATTTGTTTACATATCTCCAAGTCATCGTAGCCATTGTCCAGAAAGCTTTCTGCATACTGGGCCAAACCCAAGGCACGCAGCCATTCGCAAACAATGTTGCTAACGGCCATTTTGAACTTAACTTAACTGAGGCAACTAAATGCTCACGTGTGTGCCACCAATTACCGTTACAAAATGGGCGTCTATTAGCGACGCGTTGCGCCGTCACGTGCTAACAGTTGCTATTATTTTTGAGCTTGAGCTGCTTGCTAGCAATTTCCTTTTCGTTTTCGTTTTCGTTTTTTTTCTTTAACACTCCTTTTCTTGTATTGTTTTAAATTAGTTTTCTCGCTTATTTGCTCTTCTTCTCTCGCTCTCTGTCGTTACAGCACACATATAAAATTGATTTCACATTTTTGCATTTTGAAATGCCCGTTCTTTTTGCTTTTTGAGTATCCTGCGAGCGTTTTTGGAACTGCCGTTCCTTCTGCCACTGCTGTTGTCTTCATTGTGTTTTGTCTTCTGCAAGTATGTTGAAAAGGAAAAGTCAAAAAATTGTTTAGTTAAATAGAATTGCATAAATTTCAATTAAAATCTACCCGCATTTGCTGTTATATGTTTAGAGTTTTCCCACACACACACAAGTTTCTAAGCTAAGATATTTTCTCACTTCCTCCCTGCTGTTACACTGGACGGATTTGGTGCTGTAAGGCAAATCAATAGATGTTTGTTCAGATTCAAATCAAATTCAGAATTCTAGAAAATTAATTAAACCAATGGCTGCTGATGCGGTTTCCGTTTGCAGCACACACACACACACACACACACAGCGCCTTATCAGTCATTCAGGCAGCAAAATGAGTCAAACCACAGCGAATAATGCGTGCCAGTCACACACTTATGCATGGGTATTGACAGTATGTACCATACATAAATATATAGATTTATAGCACTTTATCATAGACAAACTGACGTCTCCCATGTGGCATGTGGGTAGCATTTGCCACCCTTCAACCCCACTCTAGCACACTTTTGAGAATCTATGAGGCGTTAAACGCAAACTAAAAGCTTAGAGCAACCAATCAACAGCAGTAGCAACAACAACTACAAAAACATATCTATATGGTAAAGTGCAGTTTTTGGGGCGTGTGCCATCGCTTATTGATAAATGATTGATTATCGGCGTGTGGGTGCGCTGCGGTTTAACTTTGCTTAGCACAAGAGTCTAGTGTTTGCTTTTAGTTTATCTTTAATGGATTATTTTAGCGGTTGGCAGCAACCAAAAATAACAAAAATCATTGCCATAATCCACGATGTTGTCTTGCCACGCCATGCATGCGCCACGCCCCCACAACTTTTCGAAAGCAAAAAAAAAAAGAAAAAGGAGACATCATACATAAGTAATTTATATGTGTTGCGATGTGCCTGTGTGATTAAGCTGCCTGTGCTCTGCTTCCACTCGATTTCTGTCTTGCTTATTTAGCTTATGGTTGTTATTCTTTTTCTTTTTTGTTCATTGTCTGGCAGCTGTTTTATTTCATTTTCATTGGCATTGGATAGATCAATCATATGGCAGGTCGACATGCCGTACAAATAGTTTAATGATACGCAATTATTCACCAATAAAACTGTCGAGCAGATGTCAAGACTTCAGCTTTTGAATGCACATAAAAATCAACTCAAATTAAAATTCAACTTTCGTTCAAACATAAATAAACAAGTTAAATCATTTGTCATTTGTCCAAAAAATAAATATATATTCATATTTTACAAAACCAATAAAAATATTTGTATTTATTAATAAAAAAAACCCTTTTAACACTGTCAATCAAGCAGTTAAAAATACATTAAGTACAATCTAAAGAAAAATATCAAACACAAAACTAATTATTTAAGAAAAATGCACAAAAGAACCCATTTCAACATTCATATCGACGATAAATGAAATCAATTAAATGTTGAACCTTACATCCAATTGAAACCTTTAACACACATTGCATTCTTTTGTAAACGTTTTATATTCACTTTTCGAAAGAAAAAAAAAAAAACACTCATATTATAAACGAAATCATTTGATTTGGGCGCGCCCCTTGGTAAACGCTGTAATTGTCTAGCAACAAAAATGCCACACAACTTTTTGGGGCACTGTCAGCACGCTGACAACAACAACAACAAAAAACGTAGCGCATCAGTGCACAGTTAAAAAACACAAACAAAACAAACCCTTTCACTTCCGACCTATTACCTATGCATTTTACTTTTTTGTAGGTCAAAGTTTGTCGGAGTTAGCTAAATTGTTGCTCCTCTTCCATCCCAAAACTAACACACACAACAAAACAAAAAAAAATTAACGCCAACGCAAACGCTTAGCACAGCAGGGGCAACAGCAACAAAATTAAATGCAACATCATCGACAGCAACGACCGCAACAACAGGCAACAACAACAACAACAATAATAAATTGTTGACTTATTGTAGCAGTTGTTGCCTTCATTCATTCACAATAAATTTGGTTTTGTTTTTTTTGTTTGGTTCGTGGGCGATGGTTTTAACGCATAATGTTTGCAGTCAAGAGCCTGAGATGTACAAATTTATTTTGTTGTTGCTGTTGTTGTTGTGTGGCAAGTTTAATTTGTTTATAGCACGTCCGTTTGTATTAAACGGTGTCATTTGAGCAATTCAAAAAGATTAAATACAATAAAAACCCTACGCCGATCGTGTTGACTTTTGGCCTCTACAAGACAAGAAACAATTGTGAGAGGTGGACAGGCGAGACCAAAATCAAATTGAGCGTCAATAAAACCAAAACCAAAACCAAAAAAAAAACCTGGCAAGCAAATTCGCGAAGTTGTTGTTGTTGCTGTTGCAGGTAACGTTTATTGCAACACGTTGCACGGTGCGGCCCAACAGCTGTCAGCTGGCTGGCACTTTGCTAGTGGTACGTACGCTTTATCGGCCATCTGTGTGATTTGGCCGTATGCACATGCGGCGTATGCGCGATTGCCATTTAATTAAAATTGTTTGCACAGTTTCGCCAATAAGCAATTGGCCACATTTTTTTCTTATTATATTATTTAATCTGTGTATAGCTGGCTAGCTCGCTGGCTGGCTGGCTGGTGTGCAGGTGCGTTCAGCGGAAACATGGCAACAACAAAATATTCACACGCCATGTAACTTTGGCCAATTAATATGCATAACTCGCAGCTCCACGCACTTGAGCATTTAATTATTGTCATTAGCTGAGCAAACACAACAAAAGTGAAAAGAGATTTTTTCAAGCGTTTCGCTGTTTTGTTTGCTGTAGCGGAAGCAGGCCAACTTGAGCTGTCATAAACATTAAATAAACAAATCATATTAAAAAATCAAGCAAACACAGCCAAGGCGTCTTCATTAATTATAGCGACAAGAGATAGAAACCAAGAGAGAGAGCGACAGAATAAAAGAAATAAATACATTTGACAAAAATCAACATTTATTTTTTTTCTCTTATTTTTACTGTTTTGTCGAAATCAGCCAACTGTTTTTTGGGCTGCCTTCGGCGCGCATTAATACCAATGGCTAATTAACTTGTTGTCGAGCTCGTAAAATAGTTTGGCCGCTCATCAAGATAATAATAAAGGCCAGCGAGCAAAGTTTTGTTTGCTTTTGCTTTTGCTTTTGCTTTGTTCGTTGTTGGGCCGCCTTTAATTGCGTTTAAAATAAAAAGCCGGCTAGCTTTACTCAAGTATATCTGAAACAACGTCAGCTGCAAGTCGAGAGCAGGTCACATATTGGCCACCAACTACCGACTAACTAAGGTGCGGAAGATGGTGGAGACAGAGGGGTTTTCATTGGACCGAAGCACAGACAGACAACACGTCGCTGCAGTCACTTTTGGTAATTAGATTTTCGACTTCAGATAATAAACGGGCACATTAAAATTTTACAAACACACACACACAGACACAAGCACACATTGCAACCGATTGTGGACACAACACAACACAAAGACAACAAGACACAAGCAATTGAAAGTATTCAATAAATTAACTTAAAAGCCAAACTTAAATGTCAAGACAATCTGCTAAAAGGGGCGACCATTTTTGACAACATGTAATAATAAGAAAACGTGTCCGTCCCAGTTTTGGACTTGCTTTAATTAAAGTAACAATTGTGCAATAAATTAAATGGCATTTTGCAGACAAACAACTATAATTGGCAGACACTTTAGGCAAATTGTCAGTTACAAACATACCGATACGAATATGAAAGTGAATTCATGCCTAGCAATTTAATCGTTCACAAAATAATTGCAATTTATGTTAACTGCCAATTGTCCGAACATTTACATTGAATCGTGTCTTATAATTTATACTCAGTCATTTCCAGAGCTTAGGTTCAAAGCAATATGTCGAATTTGATTTGCATTAAACTATCTGGCATGCCTTTGGGCAAAAGATAAATAGAAATTTGATTTATTTGTCAATAAGTTTAACTGAAACATTTCTATGTGCCCAAAATCTAACTTTATGATTCAAAATCAGTTTCAAATCAAGTGAAATTTGTACATTTATATTAGTTAAAATAGAAAAAGAAGATATTCAACTAAAAGTACAAAAATTAAAGTAAAAAAAATAAATAAAAATTTAAATTAATCACTTCATCAAATAAATCACCAAAAAATTCTGTTTTTCACATTCAATTTATTTTGCACGAACTTTAATCCAACTTAATTTGTTAAGAAAAAAAAACTGTTCGACTTTATTTAATCAGTTAAGTACAAGTTAAACTAGAAAATATGTAGTATGAAATATTTACAAGCATTTGAAACTAATTGAAATCACCTAAAAAATCAATTGATTGATGATGTAATACTTAAATATGCACAACTGCATAAGCAACTAAATAGTATAATTTTTATTTTTTTTGCTTAGTATTTTGGGTGTGCACCGGAAAAAAAAACTAATAATAATAAACAGAACCAAACCCCATGTGTTGCAATTTTGAACGCCTTCTCAACGAGATGAAGGAGTTGAGCTCTCCCTCTAAAGCAAAAGTTTCACGCTGCGCGCAAGCTGACGACCTTTTGGCATACACATACAAACATACGTGAGAATGTTTGTGTATTTGTAGTATATGAATATTGGCAATGCCTGGAGCTGAGCACAAACAAGTCAAGTCAAAAATTTATAAATTTATATCATTTATATATATATATTTTTTTTTCACTGCTGTTGCTCGTTTTCTTTTTTGGTTTTTAAGCTTTTACCTTTTTGTTTTTTTAGTTGGCTTAAAGCAGCGGGTGGCCGGCAAGCGCAGGTGGCTTCTGAGTGTATTTTTGGGTGCTTAGTGCTTTAAGCCTGTTTTCTGCTTATTGTTTAATGCTTGATAATTTAACATTTGTTTTGTATTTTCTACAATTTGTTATGCAAACAAACGGGGCAACAGTTTACTTAACAGCCGTTTATAAATTATCATCATCAACTAAAACTACAAAGACAGCAACAACAATATATAAAAAAAAAACTATAGAACGAACCCATCGATTATATCGTTCCATTGTTAAAACAATGAAATATGTGCGATATGCCCTCATAATATTTATATGGCAGCCAACAATAAAACAACACATCATTACGATTATCATCATCATCATCATCATCATCATAATTGAGTTCATCAAGCGAATGTGGGCATTGAATTTTCGACATTGCTCGAGGCAAGAACCTTCATTTCTTATAGTATACATATGTTACGTCTTTTTATTGATTGGTATTGGAAACCCAAAAAAAAAAAAAACCAAATTCTTCTTACTTGAGCCTCATTACAGAGACCCCAAGTTCTCGATTCCGTGGCCAATCCCAAAAACCCAGTGCCAATGAAATGCAATAAATTCACATTAAGCCGCTCACATAAAACGCCTGATTGCACACAGAATGCGCGCGCGATGTTGCGGCAAAAGCTGAAAGTTCTCGCACTCTCTCTCTCGCTCTCTCTTGGCGCGCTGAAGCCAACATCCTGTTGACAGTCGACTGCAGCAGCAGCAGCAGCAGCTATCAATATTAAAAGCGCTTATTTGACAGAAATATGACAAATGCTTGACAGCCAAGCTGAAAATAAGCACACGAGAACGCGCGCGCACAGGTTTTGGGGATCCTTTTGGCGATGATGTCCTGTTGTGTGTTGCGCAAAGTGCCAAGTCATTAGTAACAGGCGAGAGCAAACGTCAGATATGCTTTTTGGATTAGTCAATTCGAATTGCGTGTGTGTGTGTGAGTGTGTGGCAGCTGCTGGCAACTGTGGCATGATTGGGGGCGGCATCGAATGGTTTCTGACTGCTTGCAGCGTTTTTGGTCTGTGTTAAGTTGGTCCTGACAATAATAATGCCGACAATATCGATGAATCGAACTTGCCACATGCTGTGTGCCCAGGCATTCAATTCGCGGCTTCGAAGCTGCCGTTGACAACACACACACAAACAAACACAGACATTCAGAGACAGATAGACGACACACGACACGTGTGTGCAACACTCACGCAATTTGGAGCTCGCGGGCAACGTTGTGTTAAATGAAATAAGTAAGCATTGAAAATGCGTTCAACTGTCAAAGTGGTGCACCACCACCACCACCACCGCCACCAGCATTACCACAATGCCACCTACCCATCCACAATATTCCCACCTTTATATTGGCATGCAATGAAGCGTGCCGCAGCTACAATGCAATCACAGCTAAAATGGGGCATAGCCAAATTCTAGTATAGCTTATCAGTATTTGTGTGTGTGTGTGTGTGGGTGTGTCTGTGTGGATTCCAATTGGATATTGAATTTAGCCAAAGTGCGCACTGAGTTAGTGCTAATGAAAACCAGATGGGTTGGAAGGAAGTGTGTGTGTGTGTGTGTGCAACCCAGCGACATCAAGTTACACCAAGCGAAAGGGACCGCAAATATGTCAAGGAATTCATTATGAATTGAAAGGTGATTTTTTGTTAGAATTGGTGAATATATATTTTGTTGGAAATGTTTTCGAAGAAAATTACAAATTAAAAATTATTAAATATGTTATTAAGCTTAATAAGCAAAAAAATAAATTCAATATTCCTCAAAATAAAATCAAAAAGCACGAATCGAATATGTACGCACAAAGGTAAATTACACCCACATGAAAAAAAGCTCAACAGCATTCACATTAAAATTCAAACAACACAATAAATCTTTGCCAATTTAAACCTGTTTTCGAAAAGCTCTTTTAATTGAACTCAAACAAATCAAATGTACATTAAAGTTAATAGTTATTTTTCGATACACGTATTCACATTTCGATTAAAGGCAACTAACTGCCCCCCTATCACTCCTCGGCTGGCTGCTGCACAGTTATTTGGCGCATTATCAGTGAGGTATTTTCGCATAATTTTTGCGTTATTTTAAAATGCACAACAGGCAAATAAACACGACGCTTTGCGCCAATTTCATAAATATTTTTATGGCGTTTAATAAAATTTTATTGGCAGGGGCCAGCATGTTTTATGACCGTCTGCTTTCGCGCTCCGAACGGTTACAGGCTCTGGCACTGGCACTGGCACTGACTCTGACTCTGGTTCCTGCTTTACAACGTTCCACGTTCTGTTTGAGGCTACTCCAATTTGTCGCTGCGCTGTTGTTGATCAACTGCCTGGTGTGTGTTTTCGCCGCCGCCACCCCCCTCCCCCCTTTAACATCACGACCAATCGTTCTGTGTCTTTCTGTGTATTGCTGCATGCAATTTTTTGCGTATGTATTTTAACGCTTCATTGTCAATGCAACTGACAGGCACTTGCCGCCTGCCGATGGCCATGGTGATGGAGAGATGCCGGCAATGCAACGTAACGTTGCACGACGTTGTCAACAGTTGCAACAATTACTTAAATGCAGCTATAATTTTTATGCAGACGGTTGGACAATTTACGAGGGGCCAACGGAACCAAACCAAACCAAACAACACAAACGCTTATGGCTATTTTCACAATTTTATTTTTATTATTATGTGAGCTCAACTATTATTATTATTATTATTATTATTACCGCCGCCATGCTGATGCGTTTTAAGCATCCCAACAAATATATATTCATATATATATTTTTATTAAAATACCAACTGGTTGTGATAAAATAATTGCATTATTGCTTTTTCATGCCCGTATCTTGCTTGCGTCAGTGTCAAGCATCAACGGTTGGCGATTTAAAAAATATTTGTGGTCCATTAGCTGCATCGAATTTTTATAGTATATATGTATATTTATATATCTATAGACGTGTGCATATAATTCTACCCCGCGGTGCATTTATTAAATTCTTTAGCATTTTTTTTGGGTGCGACAAACAATTTTAAGCTTTTCAATTGAAGCAAAAAGTAAACAATTAAAAGCGTTACATTTAAATAAAGGCAGCTAGACATATTGAAACTGTGTTGCCGTCCATATCTTTGTCCGCTTCATTAATTAAACTTTGGCTAACAACTTGCCCATAAATATTAATTTGGCATTCAATTAAGGATGTCACTGGAAGCTTGCCGATGGCGACAACAGCAACAACAACTTGTGAAAGTTACAACACAAATTCATCATTTTAATCAATATACCCTGTAGTTATGAAATTAATTGAAATTAAACTGAATATTTAAGAATGGTAAATTATATGTGAAAAATTAAAATAAATATCATGATTTTATCTTACAAGAAATCTGTGTTAGCTTTGTAAATTTGCGGCTGTCTTTGGCTTCTTTTCTTGATCAAACTTTGAGTTCCCATGTGATTTCAATTCGGCCGAATTTTTATTTATGTGCCACAGAGTATAAATTTAGTGACTCAACAACGAGGCGAACTTTTCATTGATCAATTTGGCGTATTTAGCATGTTGTCAATGTGTCATATAATGCCTTTCATAGCTTTCTGTTGGGTTCGACTTCTTCGGTTGCCCTTTTCAATTTGCCGCGGCATATAAATCACAGCGCACAGGCAAATAAAACATTTTTTTTTTTTTTTTTGGTTTTTTGTTAACAGCATCTGTCTGCGTATACTTTTTGGCATTGATTGCCGCACAATGGCAATTAACCCATAAAACGAAAATGCCCACATTTAATCGTAACTCAACCCAGTTGATGTCTGCAGCCCTCAAGAGTTCGAATCGCGTGGAGTCCAATTAATTGAAATTCAAAGCCTTCGCATTTTGAATTCGAGTCAGTTTTATGAGTGTTGTAGCTGTGTGCCTTCTTTTTTCTTTCTGTTTAATTTCACTTTGCTCAGTTGGCTATATAATCATTGCCATTCCCATCATCGTCATTATCGTTGCCATCGTCATCATCATCATCGTTGCGTTTCCAATGAATAATAAAGTAGAGTGAAGTACAACGAGTGGAAAGCGTCGAGCCGACAGTGCCACAGATATAAATCAATTCCAGAGAAGCGACAAAATTTACATTCCGTTTTGCGTGTGTGTTTGTGCTTGTTGCAGAGAAAGAGGCATGGAAGCTGAACATAGTCGAGGCGAGGAGATCGACCGACCGACGATTTGGCTTATTGAGATTTCATCGGAAGTTTTGTGCGCATTGTGTCACAGGCGCATGCGTATTGAAAATTTATGAGAACGGTAAACACAAACGGCATTGTATTAATAATAAAAAAACAACAACAAAATAACCATAACAACCAAAAAAAATCAAGGAAAAAGAATCGTTATCGTTTAAATCGTGCAAGGCGATATATAAGATTCATAAGCGTTTAACTTTAAGTGGGCCTTGATTAATGATATCACAGTACGCTGCGGTCGACAACGCGCCACAGGAGTCTGGCAGCTGGCTCTAAATAAAGCTACAGCAGGGGGGCAATAGAATCTTTTGTAAAGTACAACTTGGGCGTGTTGGCCTTGAATAAGCTCAAGCTCAAGCTTAACTCTCGTGCGGCTTATAGCTTATATTCGATAAAAGCAAATCCAAAATTCTACGCACTATCAGTAAACTTACTCAACGATCTGCAAAATATATCAAGAATTTGATACATTTGTAATGGTTGCTTTGTTCAAATGATTTGACAACCTTTTTTTTTTGTTTTTGAACAGCGCATCTTTTTTTCTTACCTGTCAAACGAAGAAGAGACCTTCGGCTTTGCTGAGGGCTAGAACTTGTCCAATCAATGCCATCCCCATTACTTAAAAAAACATCAACACAATGCCCCCAGACGACTCGAGAGTAGCTCAAATTTCACATAAAATAAGACAAGACACACATTAGGCAAACAGAAAATATAAAAATAAATCTAAAAAAAAAAAACAAAAAACAAAAATTCGAAATTGAAATTTCATCATTCTGATTAGCTTGTCGCCAACAGCAACAAGAGCTGAACACTCTGTTCTGTCGTCTAGAATTTATGCTTGCGGCATATGCCATAAAAATAAAAGACGAAATAAGATCCATTAATGAAAAATTACAAACCACGACGGCGCATACAAATTTTCCAACTGACTGCAAACGCGACTCACGATCAGATAAAATATATATATAAAAATAAAATAAAAATACATATCTATATATACGTATACGTATATAAAGAAGTTGATAATGTCATGTCAAATTGTGGCGGTTGCCCTCTACAGCAATATGACAGCGTTGATCATAGAGTAAGGGGGGGAGCGGAAGATGCTAGCAGGACAAGGTAATGTGTTGATATCCACACACAAACACATACACAAACTCAGGCACACTGGCTCAAACTGTCCTCTGGGCTCTCATGGCTGTAAGTCGATCCTGCTGCGGGGCACAATGAAATTTCAGTTGAAATGAAAAATTGACAACCTCAAAAAATAAAACAAAAAATAAAGAACAGAAATTGAAAGTGAAGCCCGGTACCCGAAAAAGGCAGACGAATGTGGATAAGGACGACGACGACAACAATTACACAAATAAAATGCACAATATTAAACGAAATTATACTCTCTATATATTGTATACATGTGCCTATATATATATATATGCTTACTTCCCCTAAGGCCCGGTTCTCAACTGGCAGACATAAGCGACACAACAAAGGCCAAAGGCGGCATAAAACAAAAGGGCCCAAAGGCATAAGGCTGACAAGGCAGCTGCCTTGTCCCTCTTCCTGTCCCTACTTTTTCTCTGTCTCTTTCTGTCTCTGTCATTTCTTGCCGCTGCTTGTGACATTGTACATTGAATGCGATTGCCTGACTTGAGAGGCCTGCAGGCGAGTTTTGTGTATCATTTTTCATGACAGCCAGCTACTCACACACACATACACACACACACACACACATGCATATATACTATACACATTGATATGTCCGCTTGGTTTGACAGTCACTTCAAAAAGTGCAATTGCTGCAGCTAATTACGACTAAATATGTTTTCTTACCTAAGCCACAAAAGAAAAAAACGTCATAAGTACACTCCCTCTTATTTTCTCTCTCCCTCCTTCTTGCAAACACAAGCCATCTCACTCTCTTTGAAAAATTTGTTAATTTCTTGTACACTTAGGCATACATTAATCAACACGTGGCGAATGCTAATGAAGACGCATCTCATTGTTGCACACACACACTAACAAACACAACTCACTTAACATTTTGTGATTTAAGGCAGCCACCCAAAAATTTTGTTGTTTGCTGTCCCCCCACCAAAAATGCCATATATCATTATTTGGAATCTGGGCAGACAGCACGAGTTCATATAACTGTGTTGGTGTGTGTGTGTTGGTGTATTTGTCCTGTTGCAAAGACTTCATCATTTAACGATTATTTCTAGCAATTTCAATGCACTCAACTCACTGGCGGCAGAGACCCCCAAAAGTAGCGTCAGTCAGTTGAACCCACCCCTCCCTGCCTCCCTTAAGTCCACTTGCTGCAACATTGCGAAAATTTACGATGCCTGTGACACAGTTAACTCATGCTCGACACCAAAACATATATCAAATGTGTGGCACGACTTGGAATGGCAGAAGGCAACCAACACACACACACACACACAAACATAGCCATATACAGAGAGATACAACCTTATAGCCACGAGCCCATAAGGCTTGAAGGGTAAAAGGCTGCGTTACCTGCTTCAGTTCCTGCTCCTGCTTTCCCGATCCGATCCTACCCCAAACCCTTTAACTTGCTTCACAGTTTCAGTTTTCAGCCCGGGCCAAACAATAACGTGAAATATGTGCGGCGTTTTGCAATTCATACGCAAAAATGGATGAGCGGCGCATTTGAATCGCAATGCGGCTGGCTTGTTGGTTGGTTGAGTTGAGTTGAGTTGAGTTAAGTTGGAGTTTTGGTCTGGTCTGAACTAAAGGGCAACGGTAGCTGAGCCACGTAGCTTTGTGGCAACATATACATATGTATATAAAGATATGTATTTGGGTTGTAGCATCAAGGACGCACACAATAACACATTGTATGCCAATGGTAAAAACATAAAATTAAAGTGTCGTCGTTGTTGTCGACGACCATGGCGGCCCCAACTGAAGTGTCTGCACTGGCCAGCCTTTGGTGTGGATAGGTATGATTGGAGAAGCGACAGAAAGAGAGAGAGAGAGGATGTAAGCGGGTGGCTGGTTGGCTTGCATTTAATCTTCCAATTGAGTGCGTGGTGCTGTGGTGCGCTGACATAGATAAACTGGCATATCCTGACTGTCTACAGTTACTGTATTTCACATTTTCTTTTTTCTTTCATTTTTCACTGTAACATTTTTGCTTTTAAAAAACAATTAATCTTTATTAGGCTGGCAATGTCCGTTGCCAACTTTTTGTCGATGGCTCAAAAGCCAATTAAAGTGTTTTGCCTGTGCAACAATCAAACAAACATATAACAACAACAACAACAACAACTATACATATTGCTAGAGTGGTTCAGCCCCACCTCACGCCTCCCTTTTTTTTGTTTTTTTGTTCTTTCTTGCGCATTGTGTAATTAATCATTTTTTCGGATTTTATATAACATTACTTTCTTCTATACATATAGCAATCTCTATCTCTCTCTCTCTCTCTCTCTCTCTCTCTCTCTCTTTCTGTGTTAAAAGTCAATGCTTTCGCTCACCCATTCGGCCAAAAAATGGGAATTGTGCAATATCCGTAAAATGCGCAAAAGTTGCCATCAATATGCTACGCTCGGATACGTCCATCAGAAATGCACTGAAGCGTAGATCCTTTCGTGTTACCGTTCGTCCCTGCTTCGACAAAGGATTCGTTACGGATTTATTGGCAACTTGATGCGATGCCCTTGGCCCAGAGCGCCCCTTGGTTCCTTTGGCTTTCTCACTTTTCTTTACTTGGGCTCGTGCTACATAAATTGACTTTTTTGTTCGTTGTGATTTGCCTCAAGTGCCTTTCGCATAGAATTTTTTTTTTATTTAAATAAAATCAAAAAATATTTTTCAATAAAATGAGCGAGGCATCTAAAGTTTTTGTTCTGGTCAAATTAATCCATAGACAAATCATTCAAAGGCAAAAAACGTTATAATTGCGATGTTAAAGAGGACTTTGCGCGTTGGCAGCGCACTTGAAAGGGATTTGTTGGAACGAGAGCTGAAACAATATCGACGCACGAAAGCGAAACAAAAAAGCAAAAGTCGAACAAAAATACTCTTTCGTAGTTAAGTATCAAAGCTATTTAGATTTTATTTTTGTCAAATTTAAGCTACCCTGTCATAAATATAACACGATTATAGTAAATCCAAAAATCCAATCTCTTGCACTTTACAAACGCCTTGACAAATAGCTAATAACTATTTGGCAAGGGTATTCAACGTTTTGCGGTGTCGCACAATAAATTGTTAATCATCTATTCCCTTACCGTCGCCTGCAGCATTTGATATTAAATTTTGGGGTGTTTGGCTAAAAACTGGAATCGAGCAATGCGTTGCGAACAATGCATGAAAATCCCTAAATGCTGTTAAACAGAAAATAAATGAAGTCGACGCAGCGGCAGAGCGGAGGGTGTTGTAAAAAGGATTTGTGCATTAGCGCCGCAGACAAGTATTGATAGCTGGACAGCTGGACAGAAAACAGAAAACATTTGTATACCAAAATCGGTAGCAGTAGTATTTATTGCTAGGGGTTGGCCAAAAGAGGGAGTCCTTAATGAAAATACAACAACAATAACAACAACAACATTTGTTGGTGGTTGTTGTTTGCCTGCTTTCTGCTGCGTGGCACGAAATATTCATGTTTGGGTGTCAACATTTGCCGTTGTTGTTTATTTACATACATATTGTTGTTTTTGTTGTTGTTGTTTCTTTACTTTGTTATAGTAGAAAATTAGCAACACCCCCCAAAAAACAAAAAGTGTGTTGTCTTGGAAATCAGTTTATCAAAAATATTTGCACAAACGCTTAAGTTTCAACATATTCCCAAATTGTTGACACTTTTCCACGGCTCTCTGTTTGTTTGTTTGTTTGTTTAGGTCTTTCTTTTCAACCTTTGATTGGGTTGATTAAATTTTCGGTTAAAACTCAATTTGCCCATAACTATTTTGTGTTGGGATTTGTGCACAGCTTGCATAAATCTCATGTTGCACACACATATGAGAAACATGCAACATAAAAACGAAAGCTTTTAAATATGAGCACATTTTCATGTTAAGCCTGCACAAACAGTAGGAATCAGGTCAACTGGGATATATGCAAATAGCATGTACAACTATTGTACAACATGTAGCGCAACAATGCGCACAACTTGTTAAAATGTTTTTCATCCTTTTTATTTTTTTATTTTTGTTTTTCGGTCGGTTTTCCGTTTTTAATATATCGCTACAACAAGCGCACACACGCAGCGCAACATGGCATTCTGGTCAAAAGGCGGCTTGCACCAAAAAGCAAAACGCCAAGTGCAACGGCAAATGCAACTGCGGCAGCTGCGGCGGCGGTGGCGGCTGCCCAAAGACAATGACCAAACAGACAGTCAGACAGACAGACTTAGCCAACTTCCATTCAGTGCACCAAACCAGCAGATTGTTTGTGGCACATGAAGAAGCAGAGTTTTTGTTTGGTCCAGAGTGTAACGATTGTCCATAGGTCTCATATATATTTTTTTTTGGTTTTTTCTACTGCGGGTAAAAACGATTAGGTTGAGCAGCTTGTGCTACCAAATTGTATCTTAATCTTAACACGCTTTAGGTAATAAGCATTTACAACATTAAAATTACACTTTTTAATCAAGTTCATATATTTTAAATAAACACAAATCATTTTTATATTCATGACAAATGCTTAACCATTCAACTTTATTCTGCGATTACATCCGACTTAATTTCATGGTTTATATTTTTGTGTGTATCTTAAACTGTGATTGCCCTGCCGCAAAGTGCATTTGAGCATCGACTAATCTTAGTGTAATGCTGCACTGCAATTTTTTCGGTATATTTGGCACCACCTCCGCCCTGGAGGAGCCTGGCAAACACACCACACAAAAGAACAAAGTTTATTCAAGCTGCGATTTATTTTTTTTTTTTTTTTTTGCATGTTTACTTTTGCTGTAAGCCTTTTTTCGATTTGTGCAGAGCGCGCGAGCCTGCATAAAAAACCAGTTGCAGTTGCAGTTGCAAGTTGAAAAGGGGTCTATGTGTATGAAAAAAAAATAAAAATAGAGTGGAGAGAAGAGAAGAGAAGAGAAACAACAACTACAACAAATAATGGCGTTCCTCTATTCCACAGTGCAAAGTGCATTGAGGCATGGGCCTGCAAGGGATGGCCGCCATTTGTTTACAAATAGCCAAATGCAAAATGCGAAAATACGAAATGGGGAAAAAATCCAGCAAGTGGCTGGATGAAGGGGCGCAGAAGGCGGCAATGAAGAGCTGTTAGATGCATAATACATAACTATGTGTGTATATATGTATAAGTACTTTTGCCTTAACTACAACTGCAATATGCATGTTTGTTATACATAAGTATATATGCATATTATTTTTTTTTATTCATGCCGACCGCCCAACTGTGAAATTGTGTCAAAATCGGATGCTGCAGGCAGCAGTTGCACTTTGCAGGTTAACTTTTTAAAGGCTCCAGCTACACAACCGCATCCGGAGGTAAGTTTTTATAGACATTAATAGATGACTGTGGGGCTGGAGCAAGTGCAATTTTACCCAACGTACCTGGCAATTTAACGGTATATTGTAAATTTCATTTAATATGACAGCAGAGCAGCCTTGGTTGCTTGGTCTTAGTTAATAAAGTTGTGCTCCTCAGTTGAGTTTCGAGTCAACTAATTAGAACCGCGCCCCAGATCCGCAAAACTTACCTAAAACGAGAAAAGAGAGCGAAAGAGATAAAGATGAGCAAAGAAGATGATTTAATAAGCAATTAAATTATTTTAATAACGCTCGGGCCCGAAGAGCAGCGCTGCTAAAACGAATTGCACATAAAATTGCAATTTTCCAGCAAATTCATAAACAACAAAAAAACTACAACAACAACATCAACTACAAAAAATTATACAAAAACAGGCCGCAGGGCGTTTGGCAACACAAACTGGCATTAAACAAAAATTAAGTAAGGCTTCAAGAAGACTCTCAAGCTGAACAAAAAAAAAAAAAGATTGAGTGAAAAACTAAAACACAAAAAAATGGATGAAAAATGTGTTGGAAAAACTGGGCATAGACCAAGATTCAACAGCTGCCCGGCCAAGTAGTCGTCATCAGCTGAGATAGCAACAAACATCAACTCAAGTGGCAAGTAATATAGATGGAAAACCGGGGGCAGGCGGCTGGCAGGCAGCATCCCAACTAATGCCATCAAGCTGATGCATATAGTGATTAGAGTGGACGCACTACTGACTCTCTTCAGCTGCAGATGACGATGACGATAAGTGCAGTTTGCAGTGTAATAGAAAAGTTGCCATCACACTCACACACACACACACACTCACACAGACACACACTGTTGCATCTATTGGTATGTGTATGTTACTGATGATAATGATAGATAAGTGTGCGCCAAGTGTACTACGTAACTTTACTCTAACTTCAAAAGCTATCAGCAGTTAAATCGAAAAGCAGTAACCAAGACAAGCCAAGCCAAGCCAGGCCAAGGCAAAAAAACTTGAGCACCAAGAACAAGCCGCCGCCGCCTCTGAGCCAACGGGCAGCAACTGTAAATGTGGCGCAGCTTAATGACAAGCATCGGAGAGGGCGAAAGAGAGGGGATGCAAGCGCCAAGGAAGCTGCAGTAGAGACTCTAGCTGAACATACACTTTATCGAAAATTATTGAGTATATTATTTTTTTTTTTAAGTCGACAATCAGTTTAAGTGAGAAAGATTGGAAGTTTTTTCCATTGTCCTGGCTTAAAAATCATCAACATGAGACTTTCTTTTGGGATAAGTAAAGTTGAGATCACGTTTTAGATCATTAAACTATTCATTTGGTTTATTTTTATATAGTAAAGTTTCTTAAGTTTAATTGAAACTTTATTTAAATGAAGCTTAAACTGCATTCAATTTTTAAAACTATCTTTCTTCAAAACTTAAGAACTGTAATCAGAAAAATTATGTTTTATTATATTTAAACATTCTTTTTTATTTGAACTCCACCAGGTGCATTGAAATTGTAAGCCTTTTCTTTCGCTAAGTGTATTCGAGCGAATACTGCTGCATCATTAGCAATTGTGGGCTGGCCAAGGCGGGCGTGGGCCTGGGCATGGGAAATATTTGCTATAAATGCATGCAACATTAAGTAGAACGCATTTTTGCCGCAAACTACAACAGCAACCTGATGATGACGCTGCTGCTGCTGCTGTTGTTGT
This sequence comes from Scaptomyza polygonia, assembly GCA_035044585.1. Lineage (NCBI taxonomy): Eukaryota > Metazoa > Arthropoda > Insecta > Diptera > Drosophilidae > Scaptomyza > Scaptomyza polygonia. Next base: position 6,043,772 of record JAWNNU010000151.1, on the reverse strand, counting down.
TGCTGTTGTTGCCGCCAACGCCACACGCCACTTCACTTGACTGCAGCTCCTTGTCGTAGCTGTTGCTGTTGCTGTTTTTCTTGTTGTTGTTGTGCCTTTTCACAGCTCAACGCTTGCGCGCTTTTGGAGCAGTCTGCAACTGAGACTGAGCCTGCAAGAAGGGTTTTTTCGTTATTTCCACGCCACGCCGCATGCTTTATATTATTTCCAAGAATCTTGACGGCTATTAAGAAAGCATCCAAGCCAAGCCAAGCCAAGCCAAGCCAAGCAACAGCAAGAAGAAGCAGAGCAAGCCTGGACTGTTGTTGTGTTGTGCGCAGAGATTGGGAACAAAAAAAAAAAGCTGCTGTAAAATAAAATTATTATTTTCTTTTCGTGTTCATAATTTCAGTTTTTCCTAACTGTTTTTGCTCTGCCTTCCTACTGTTCCTTATTTTGTTACGCTGCTTTTGGCCCCAATTAGTAAAAGTCTTTTCCTTATTACTTTTTAGCCTTGGCTTTTAACTTGGCTGTGAGCATTTTTTAGACAAATTCTGGCACAAGGCACAATTAATATAGAACAGCAAAAAAAAAAAAAACTTACAGATTTAACCTAATTCAAGTAGCAAAATTTTTAATTGAATTCTTAACTATTTTTTTTTTTTCGGTTAAACTTTTCTAATTGGTTTTAAGCTTAGATCTTATAAAATACTAGAGTTGAAAGCCATAAACACTGTCTTACAGAGTGTATGTTTTTCCATTTGACGCTTTATTTGACTGCCACAAATGATTCATGCATTTTAATATCCTTTTTTTAATGGCATGCCTTAAATTAGCCTTTTGGCTTAAATGCGAGCCAAAATGGCGCCCTCAACTCGCTGCCTTGTTTATTTATTGACTATTTATTTTATTTAACTGAAAACGCCAAATCAACCGCTGAGCATTTGTGGCCATTTAGTTTGCGATAAAAACTAAAATTTATGCTGGCTAAAAATATTTTTTGCAATGTTTTTTTTTTTTGTGTGCAAAATGCAACCAGCTAAGAAGCAGATGGGGAGCAAAAAAAAACCGAGCATGTGTATAATAAAATATAAGAAAAATTCTATTTTCTCGGGCAATAAAAATGTCAACAGTGTGGCGACACACACACAACAGCGAACACAACCAACATTGCAACATTGGTTCTAGGTTGCTTCACTCTCTCGCTCTCTCTGTCTCTTTCTTAGTCGTCTGACTTATGCATTTCGCATGCAAAACGCTAATCAGTGTGCGACCCGATGCCCTGCCCCTGCCCGCATCCCTTTGTTGCAGCATCTCAACGGGCGGCCCAATAAAAACTCAAGCGAAATGGAAGTTTGTAATATAAAACTCAAATAGCGTTTAGCCAAAGATGACTAATGGCGCGTTTGCAGCATGTTGCAAGTGGTCGGTCAAGTGGGTTGCACTGTGAAGGCAGTTAAATGATTGTTAACAACAACAAGATCTCTGGCCGACTTTGTGGCATTATATACATATGAATATGAAGCGAAAATGCCATAAATTTACATGACATTTGTGGCAAGTCAGTGTGTGATTGATATGCAAAAGCAACAAAAATTTATATATACACATAACTATATGTAAATACATGTGTGTGTGCATATGCTTGTGCTTGTGTGTAGTGGTGCTCAATTAATTTTCCTTTTTACGCACTGACTGATGGCGAGTTGAACCCAAAGCCGATTTGTGTTACAAATGTTGTTGTTGCTACTACAGCTTGTTGAATATTTTTCGCTTCAATAGGTTTTAACCCCAATTGAATACAACGTATTCCGGTCAGAGCTAATGAGGGTGGCTCACTACTATTACATGATGCAGTTGTTGTTGTTACTGGAAAAGTTGTTGAAATACTCGCATATGCCTCCTCGCATAATTAAAAGATTTTCATGCGAATTGCGTTGAATTTTGCAACTTTTAAAGTGCTTTAATAAATAATGAGAGCTTGATTGGTTGCCTTGAAGTGAAGCTTAACATTTTGGCCTGATTTTTGTCGATGAAGCCAAATAAAACGAGGGTGAAATAAACTTTATATGCAAACACAAAACAGTATGCTTAAAATCTCAGATAGAAGGTTCTTTACTTAAAAACATTAAATATTTAATTGAATATATCAAAAGGGTTTTGAAGGTAAGAGAAATTAAAACAAAAAGTTATTTTCGTAGGCTATCATACAGCACAATTTTAATGCTAAAGTTTTAAATGACGGATATAGGTCAGATAAAACTATCTTTAGCTGCAAAAAGTTGAGCAAGGCTCTGCTATACAAATATACAAACAGAATTATGTTAAGTGCAATTGATTTTGTTTCATTTTAAACTAAAAGGTTTTTAAAGTCAAAAAACCAGAAGCATAAAGTTTTAAATGTTGTTTCAGTAATTGAATTTATGTTTCAGTGCTTAAATATACTTATACAACATTTAAATTTAGCCAATTTATTAAACTAGCAATTTTAGCAAAGCTTATTAAATTTTACTACAACATAAGAAAAACTAAACAAATCACATTACTGTAATTCAATGGAATTTCCTTTGATTCGAATTATTGACAATTACGAGTTAAGCCAAAATTCAATAAACTTGGTTTTCAAATTGCATATTATCAGCACCAAAGGAGGCACAGTTTGTTACTGTAGGTGTGCGTGTGTTTCAACGAAATGACAATAGTGGCAAAGCAGTTGAAAATTGCATGCCACTCTTGGTTCATCGATAAGCCCAATCAAAGTCAAAATACATGTATATACATACATATATTTACGGATAGATGATATGTTAGAAATGTACATTATGCAGAGATGATGGGTATTGATGGGTATAGGCAATTGGCCAGCACTTGACCGGAAAATTAATTAACTAAAATATTAACGTATATATTTGCCAACAAGACAGAACCACATACTTGAGAGTTTCCAAAAACCCGAAACGACATGCACACACATGCATAACAAATAAGTACATGGTTGCCTTTCCACTTAAACAGAGTCATTCAAAACCAAGAAATATGAGTCGCATATGTGACCAGTGTGGGGGCGAAGTGGGCGTTTGGATTGGGGGCGTAAGAAGCTTGGGCAACAACTGCGGCAAATGTCACTTAAGCGGTCATGTCCTGTGTGCCTTTAACTATAGCGACTATTTGCAGTTGTATGCGAGTGTGTGTGTGTGTGTGTGTGTGTGTTTGCGTCTACAACATATGGGCTTAGTTATTGTGCATAGGCAATACTCATGTCCTGCTGCCACAATTAACTAAAAGCGCGCATCAAATTACAAACAAACAGCAGCAGCAGCAACAACAAGGATGCCACGACAGACAGACAGACATACAGACAGAGAGTGACAACGACATGAAGCGGAAGTAACAACTGTGCATAGGTCTCTGTATATATTTGTAAGTGTATGTGTGTGTGTGTGGATTGAGTGTATTATTGTTATTTTAGTCGAACGCTTGTAGAATTGTCGCCAACAGCTGTGCAGCTTTTGTGGGCTCAGGGCATGGACGGCCATTTTGTCAATGCAATGCTTTTGCATGTGTTTCTATCTACACAAATTCAAATACATACATACATATGCAGTACATATGTATATGTATCTTTTGCCACCACCTGCACGGCTGCAATTTATGTATCTTTTGGCTTACAAGGATAGATGGTCATTTGCGCTTGTAGCCAAGTTGTTTTTGTTGTTGTCGCTGTATACTCGACCTCAATCAGGGCCTGAGGCAAGAAAAGCCAGCCCAGCCCAGCCAAGCCCAGCCAAGCCAAGCCAAGCGAATGAACGTTCCTCATTGTAAGCTACTTAAGATTTTGCACAGATTATATTATATATGCTAAAATAGACGCGCAAATTGAGTGTGAGTTTTCCATAGATAATCTTTTACAAGCAATTTAAAGCTAGACAAGTGCTAATATAACAACAGCCAACAGCAGCAGCAGCAGCTATAGCCAAACCAGGTAAAGATACAACAGATCTGAACAACAAAAACAGCAGCAACAACAACAATGGCAAGCAAATTAAAGGCTTAAGTACTTGCTACAGAGAGCGAGGGAGAGACACAAGGCTGGGGTCGAACAGGTCGGCCATATCACGTGCGATCAACTAATTAAAGCAAAAACCGTAAAAACAGGAAGCCGCACATTAAGCAACAACAAAGCCAAGCAGCCAAACATCAGAGAGGGCAAAGAGTGAATCGAGAGAAACAGGGAATGAGAGAGAGAGCGGGGAAAAAGTTTTAGTTGAATGATTACAATAGCTAGAGCTAAGTTTATTTTTTATTTTATCCCATCTATATTTCCACACAACTGCAACATTAATGAGCCAAACGAATGAACACCAGCAGCAGCATTAGTTGAAAGTGGTTTCATGAGGAGGAGGAGGAGGAGCAGAAAAAGAAGCCGACTTTAGCTTCCTGGCCGCACTTGCCATATTCAATTATGAATGAGCACCTTGAATTACAGTTACTGTGTTAGCTAGAGTTGGCAACTTTACAACAATACTTTAAGCCTATTGAGCTCAACAACAACAGCAGCAGCATCATGTGGCCATAATAATCAACACGATAACGAAGAAAACTTCGAAACCAAATCAGATGCCAAATGTTCAGTGTACAACAAGTCAAGTCAAGGGCGTGGCTCTCAACAGTTCAAGCAATGTTCGTTGACAGCTTGTACAATGAACATACCCCAGCAGGTACACACAGAAAAATATTTGAAAACTCTACGAAAATAAAAAAATTTAGTTTTAACGAACAAACTAAAATTATAGCATTGGATCAACACTAAGATTAAATTTTCCAACAAAAAAAATGTCAATGAACTTTTGAATTAAAATCTTAATTAATACTACTTACATATTGATTTTTAATCATTTTTATCGGTTCATTAAAAGAATTTATTGTTTTCCACTTTCAATATTTTTCAGTATATTGAAAACTTTTTGATACCTTTACAATCTTTTCTGATTAAAACTTCATGGTCATACATTTATCCGAGTGTAGTAGTTGTCGCAACTGACTCAAAGTTAAAAGTCTTAAGGCAAGAGAGGGAATAGAGAGCGAAGAGAACGAAGAAAATCTTTGGCTGCCTGGCATGCGTAGATAAATTGAATTGAATGGAGCGCCACTGATTGGGCTCTGACTTGACTCTTTAGAGGAGACTCCATCTCCATGCACAGGAGAGAACAGATAGCTAGCTATCCATTCAATGTCATCCTGTCAGTTTGGCTTTAATGTTCGGCGCTTTCACAATTTTCAATTATGGTTAATCATGCAAATGTTTGTCGCCTGTGAAAATGTTTTACATAATGCAAAGTGAAATGATGCTTCTGCTGCTGACGACGACGACGACGACGATGATGATGATGATGATCATGATGATGCCACACACTGCCATACACTGCCAATCGGGAAACATCGGGGCACATTGAAAACATTGCAGCCTCTTTAGCTGCATATATGAATAATTGTGTCTTTTGTGTGCCCCCTTGGACTCACTTACAGCTGGTAGTGTCTGTCGTCCACGGTCAGGTAGGTAGGAAGGTAGCACAAACAATTTTTGCCACTTCATTTCACACACATAGCATAGAACACAAAAAGAGAGCACAAAGTATAGAATGGACATTCCTCAAACCTACCTAGCCACAGTCAATTGTGCGTGGATGAAAATCTGTGTGTGACTGTGTGTGTGTGTGTGTAAAATTCTGTGTACCTTTTGCTACGTTTTGGGATTAGAAACAACCCTGAAACGTGCCGCATTATGCGTGCTAAAGGAAAGAATTACATTTCCCTGTCCTACGGTCAGGCAGCTACGGATTTAAAGGGTGTCCCATTTTCTTAACGCTCAGCAAAAATACCTGCGGGCCATGTTTGGCACAGGCAAAAGATTCCACAAAACTGCTTAAGGAAACTGTCAAATGAAACTTGTTACAAAATGCTAAGTAAACGATAATGGAAATGTAGTAGGTAATAATTTGAAATGTTCCAAAATGAGCTGAGATTGTAAATCAGTGCAGAATAAATACAGGAAATCTAAATTTGTAATGACAAATTTAAAACGAGTTCATTTAAGTATGAAACACTCTTCTTTTCGTGTATTTTTCGTTGCCTTTGCAATTTAATGGAGGAATCGAACATCTGATATTAAGCAATATTTAGCTTAAAACCTTTTTGATAATAGTTCTTTTTGTCATGTGATTTATCAACATATTACTAAATGAAACGTTCCATAATATATGGTTTATTCACATGGCATTAAACAACTGCATGAAGTATGCATGTTACCCACATAAGTATTTAATTCCCCCCTCCCAATTCATTTACGCACCCTATAAGCATTACATAGTAGAGCCACCTACCCACACTCCATGCATTTCGCTCTATATTAATTCCCATGCGTAAACCAGACTATTTATGTCTGAGTGTTTGCGTGTGTGTGCATGTGAGTGTATGTGTGTATTTGGTCATAAATTCAAAAAGCTGTCTAGCTTAAATTTTGGTTTTTCAATTTTTGAATGCTACTAGAGCTCCCCAGCAAAGAAGAACTTCTCTCATTTTAACCACTCTCAATCTCAATCGCATAGTTGTGCGTGTAACTGTAAAACGTGTGTAAGGAAGTCAACGCACGGACCGAATATGTTCTGTGTCCGAAAGGACAAACGACCGAACGTTCCCAAAAACCATGAGATTTCATTTAATTAAAGCATTTTTTTCGTTGGAAAGTTAGAAAAGGGATGGGCGGACTCAACCAACATACGAAAGCGAAATCCTTGCATGCATGTTGAATTTTTGACGCCATATGTGCGTGGAATATATTAAATAAATGTGTACACAAACAAGCCTTTAAAAAGGATCAGGCAATGAAAAACACATATGCATACATATACATATATGTATATTTTAAGTTTTAGATGTGGTTTTTCATAACATTTTCGGCAGCTCCTAAACAAATAAGTATGTGACATTGCCCACAAAAAAAAAACCAAGCCAACGGTTAGCCTTTGGATTATATGTTATTAGCCCTCAACCGACGCGTCGGTATGCAAAATATGAAATCGATGTTTGGGTAAGGGTCGCAAATCGCAACAAAAAAAAAAAGGGTTAAACAAAGGTTAAGCCAGGGTCCTCGACAAAATTCGGGTAGTTGGAAGCTTAGGCAGTCATCAGAGCTATTTAGTTAAAATTAGTGCTGTCAAGAGAATGTCTTTTCAATTTCAAGCTAAGTAAACAGGCGGCAGGCGACAGGCGACAGGACACCACAGACAAAATTGTGCTTTAGGCGCTGGCAAAGGATAACAGCGAAAGGATGTTGCTGCTGACAACTGCGACTGCGACTGCGACAGCGACTGCTAGTGCGACGACAACAACGTCAAAGGCCGAGGCAGCATTGCTTAAAGGCATCTTCTTTGCTTGGGAAATGGAAGACGCTCAGCTCAGCTGGAAAATCATGTTGGCCACCCATCAACAGCAGCAGCAGAAATAGCCGCAAATCATGAAATAAACTCTTTAATTACGCCTCACGACTTGTGGCAAGCTAGCTAGCTAGCTGGCTGGCTGGCTGGCTGGCTGGGGCACGCAACAAGACAAACAGCTAAATGGAAAATTATGCAAAATGCAGAAACAGCAGCAACAGCAACAGCAGCAGCTACCGAAAAATGTAAGTTAAATTATAAAATCTTTGGCACGACGTTGAATGAAAAAACAGAAAAGCAAAAAATAACGAAAAATAAACGTTGGCAACAACGACAAAACTGCAAATTACCAAATTATAAACAAAAAGCAATGATGATGATGATGATGGCGACGTTGCAGAGGCAATGCCATAAAACCCCGAGGATGCAGCCAGATGCAGGACAGACCGACGACCGCACACAGCATGCCGTCCCAGACATGCCAAACTACTACTAATACTACGACTACTACTACTACTACTACTACTTCTACTAAGCCCCCGCGCGCCTCATCACTACGATTCTCACCCCACACCTTTGGTTCAAGCGCATTTAAACAACCTGACTGTGCCGCCTCTTCAACCGCACTTCGCCGCCGCATGGCCTGTACGTCAACCTGCAAACGCTTGGCACCCACTCGATTATCACCGAAAAACGATTGACCTCACGAATTCGTAATTAATTTTCACAAAAGTTTTCCATTCGAAGACAAACTTCAAACAAAAGGCTCCTCTCGCACACAATGTGAACGTGTACAAAAAGGCAGGCCGAGTGCACTGGTGCGCTCTGATGTTGTGGAGTTTGAGTTTTTGGGTTATTTTTTGGATTGGTTTTGCTACGGCTGTGTGTGTGTGTGTGTGTGTCGTTTTGTGTGTTTGCAATGGGGACTACAATGTTTAAACATTTTGTGCAGCGTGCTGTGGCACTGTGGGGGGGCGAGCTCAACAAAACCAAACCAACTCGAGCAAGTGACTCTCCAAATCTTGCATTCGTTCGTTGGTCGGTTGTTTCGCTGGTTCATTCGTTCGCTAGTTGTGCGCATGATGTCGCTTAAGTGCTGAAACAATGTTCCAAGTTGTAAGAGCAACAACGACAACAACAACAACAACAGCAACAGGGACAGGGGCAACTGCCAGTCGTTGCACCAAAAATAAAGTGTGTAAAAATGAGCAACTTTTTTGAAGTGAGAACAACTATGCGGCTCCAGTACAAAGTACACTCAGAAAAATTAATTAGTCAACTTGGCATATAATTTAAAGAAATATTCTTAAGAAATAAATAAATGTTTAGTTGTTTTGATTTGAATTATTAGAAAATATTTGGTTTTAACTTTAACATTATATTTCTTTCAGTGTACATACACACACTCTCTAGCTAGGCGTCGCAGAGGCTACGACAACAGCCTCGAACCTCGATGACTAGCAGATACTTGCAGATACTTGCCACTCTGCCACGCCACAAACTGGCAAAAGATACAATTTCGCTGTGGCTCAGACTGATGCAATGTGTTTGTTTATGTGCCAGTGTATGTGTGTGTGTGTGTTTGTGGCAAGTACACACAATTTTCAACTGACAACAGTAAAGTGCACAAATTGCAATTGTAGCCGAGCGCGGGAATAAGGCAAGTAGAAAAGAGCAGAAGACAGAAGGCTCAAACAAAAGGACTGAAAGCACAGGCTACACCCAATAGCTAAGCAAAATGTGATATGATAGAGAATGCTGCAAAGTATCCGGAGTTCATACAGAAGAGTATTGAGTATTGACAATTGATCTCGTTCCAAAAAGCTTTGTAATAAATTTTAAAAAAATTTTGCACGCCTAAAGTTCAACTAAATTCTTTCTTATCGTATGATTTATTTGTGCCATGTTAAATATTTGTAAGTACTACACATAGAAAAATGCATACATCTATGTACACAAAATCTAATTGCATTGTTGTCAAATTCAGCATTTGGAATTGCTAAGGGAATTTCTCAATATGTGGTTTTTTGACAATAAATTGTCAATTCCTGAGCAGTATTCACTGTAAGTCTTCTTGGTACGGATTAACGCTATCTTTACTTGTTCTACAGCAACCTTTCCACAAACAAACACACACAAACGTTAAAACAATAACACACAAAGATGACAATATAATGCAAGCTCTTTCGTTTGGCTTAAAATGCAAAGTGCATCTGTGGAATGCAACATCATGAAGCAGCAGCTGATGAGGCGATGACCGCAACACAAGCTGCCAACTGATATGTAGTTTCCTGGCATTAGGCAGAGAGTTCGAGAGTTCCAGTGTCAGGGCACTACGTCGTTTTGCACGCACATTGACACTTTGATATGATTTCAGGCCACAAGCCTGGACAGCATGATCTGCGGTCAACATCAGCTCCTTCAACTGCTCCTGCTTCTTTACTCCTATACTTCAACTACTAGTTTTAGGCTGATACTGGCCAGCTGTGCTGCCAAACTTAAATTTAGGCCCCTTTGTGTGGCATTTTTGGCATGATTGTGCTACAGTTTGAAACTTCTGTCGCCTCCTCCATCGCCTAGACGTCCTTCTGCTGCTTCTACTCCTTCTTGTGGTCGACTTTTGTGGCATGGCGACCAATGATGCTGCACAAAATTGCTGTTCTGTTGCTAGCTGGACCCCGGACAACATCAATTTGTGCCCTTTTTGCAAAAAGGCGACTGGTTGTCAAAATGCGACTCTGTGCACAGTGTAAATACAAATCGAACCACAAAAAAGATGCAAAAACTTAAATTGGAGCAACTGACAGAAAAGTTTAACGCCATGCAAAAAATATGGTGTATGTGTACATACTACATACATACATTATGTACGAGGAATATGAAAACAAAAAAAAACAAAACTTAAAGAAAATTCCGTCGAAATTCGCATAAAGTATCTTAAAAGTTGCCAACACAGACTTTGTGCTCAAGTTTGTAGCGATTTTCTCACTTGTTTTTTGATATTAAAATTAATTTTGGATGCTGTTGGCGACAACGTAACAACAGCTGTTACCGCGCCTCCTCCTCCCGCCACCCAGCCCTTAGCTGGCTGGCTTTATATTGTGTGACTTGTGTAAGTTTGTGTAAAGCGCTTTTATTTTTTGGGCGCTCAAGTTTAATTTCAACGCTTGACTTGGGCAACTTTTGCCAGAGAGTGACAGTCAAGTCGAGAAACGCTTTAAAGTTGCACAGCCGAGCGAGCGAGGCCTTTTAGACGTCGCCAAATTACTTCAAGTTTTTTGGCATTCAAGTGCTTAAATGTCGTCTCACGAGTTAACAGTTTGCCTGCCGTTTTACACGTCATTTGAGTGTGCATGCTGCTCTCGAAAAACTATGAGATACACTTGACAAAAAAGTTAGGTTCTTGAATGTTAAACAGGCAATAGAAAACAGAAATTAATTTAAAATATTATATTTAATTATAGTTTCTAAAATATTTTAAATGCTTATCATTTTAAAATTCAATTATTCAATTTCGAAGAATTTTAAGTTTTAGCTCATATATATTTGTTCAAGTTTCTCGCCGTCAATTAATCAAAAAATCAGCTGCCGTCTTTTTTAGCATTAAGTACTTATTTAGCTGGCGCACACGATAGAAAAAGAGACGTAGCGGGTGTGAGGGTAACCGCAAAGAGCTCGCGACTTTAGCGACTAGAGACAAGTTCAACTTAATCAATTTAAAGTGCTTACCGCAAAGTCAACAGTTCAAACTAACCGCAAAGAGGTAAACACACCAACACCCACACCCAATCACACACACACACGAATACACCGAGAGAGAGAGAGTTCCCCTCTTGTGTTGGTCATTGGTCTGAGGGTTTATTAGGCAAATTGCCGCACATACTAGTAGACACTCAGCAGGTTGTCGTTGGACTGACCAACAAGTGACCAGTGTCGAGAGTCGTCAGTTGACAGTTAGTCAAGTGAACAGTTTCGCCTATTATGTATGTATGTATGTACTACTACTGCAACTACCCCCCATTGTCGCCGGCACGTAAAGTATCCTTTTTCACTGTGTGCGCCTTTTGTTTCTGTTGATTTCTTTATTTTTTTTTTTTCGTTTTTTTTTTTTTTTGTTGCAGCACGCTGCGTCGCTGTCAACGTTATTCACTTTGCTCACCCGGCGTCGGCGTTTTTGTTGCCTTATGGCCGCCTTGTTGTTTGCCAACGTGTATTTATATTTGCTGTGTTGTCAACATTGGGAAATTATGAAAATTAATATGAAAATTGTTGCTATTATGGACGACGTACTCATTCCCGTTTTCACCCGTGTGTCCTTTTGTTTGCATAGCCCATTGTTAGTTTTAGATTTAATTACTTGCCGCCACAACTTGAGCGTTAATTTGATTGAGTATTATGTGCCCGGGGTAAGTTACGTGGACTTAAGAGCGCACTTAACCCTTAAAAGGGTCGTCTCATCAACGGGGCAAAAAAAACCCCCCGGCAAGCAAATCAATTGGGCTAAACGCACACTGCACTCTCTCAGCATTTGCAGCTACTCGTTGTTGTTGTTCTTGTTGCCCTATTTGCATATGGATATTATGCAATCAGCTCACAGACGGTTTATATGGTGTATATAAAATATGTAAAGTATCAAGCAAGGGATAGGCAACTAAGAAATAAAACGAGCTGCAAGGATATGCAAAAGTGCTAAAAGCCAAAAACGGGTCATAAACAGCCAAGCTAAGCTAAGCTAAGCAAAACAAATTCGAGATCAAAAAGAAAATTCGATATATGTATATATTTGCTATATTTATGATAATCATATAAGCTTGCAAAGTTGAACGATGATTTATTGTTTTAACTTAGCAAAAAAAAAAATATATATATATAAGAAAGATTAATATGAGAAATTTGCTATTTGCAGTTGGATGCCTAATAAACTATTAATTTTACTTAACTCATGATAATCAAATATATATTATTTTTCTGTACAAGAAATAACTTACTTTTTAATCAGATAAAACCTAAAATATCTTCAAGTGTTATTTTCGCATTTTGTGCAAACTTTTATTAAGTTGAAGTTGTTCAAAAAGCCAGATTAAAAGGATAATATTAATAGATCTTTTAAAAATGTTTAATGACTTTTTTCAAAGCTTCATTGAAACTATAAAAAGTGCTGTTATCTCTCGCAACACACTATTAAGACATCAATAGCTTATCTAATAATAATGTGACTTTACCAATTAATAAAAAACTTATTGGCCCAGAAAAGTCAATCTTTAAAAGTCAATTAGCAAGCACTTAAAAATCAAACAACAACAAAGAGAAAAATCGTAGCTAAGCTTTAACCGAATGCAAATGCTATTAAACGCTCAATTACAAATGTCGAATGCCAATAAAAAATGAACGAACGCTATGGCTATGGCTATATAACGTGAAATTGCCTAAATTAAGCAGCTGCTTAAAAAGCCTTTCTCCCCTCGCGTCCGACTTGGAGTCTACATGCGCCATAATTCATATGCGTTTTAACGAGTTGCAATTGGACACGAGGGGGGGTGCGATACAAGTTGAATGCAGCAGACAGTTTCGAGTTGGCTGCGGCAGCCATGACAGTTTTTATGACACTTTTATTTCCTGTAGGCAAATAAAGCACACACAAGGCACAAAACTTGAATATCATTATCGTGTTGCTGATAATGATAATGATGATTATGATGTTGTTGTTCAGGGAGCTACCACACAGTAAATGCATTTCATTTTGATGTTTTTATTATTATTTATCAAATGCATTAAACACTACATTTAATTGCATCATAAAAAAGTCAAACAAACAGTCAAACCAAAAATGCAATTGAACGAACAGCATATGTAACTAACTATATATATATGTATGTATATATATTTGTGTGTACATATTTCTGTATCTGTATCTGTTTATTTAGTTGCATTGCTTATCGCAGCAAATGCTTTTCCTCTAACGCTTTATATGCGTGTGATATTTTTATGGACTTTTCACTAGGAAACGTTGAAAAACTGATAGACAAGTTACGATTTTTAGCTGCTGTTGCCGCTTTGCTGTTGTTGTTCTTTTGTTTGTTGTTCACAGTTCTTTTTTTCGTTATTATTTACACAATTGACCCTTTCACACCAAAAACTCATTGAACTTCGACAGGCAGCCGAGCTCACGTACGATGAGAGGGAATATAAGTGAGTTCTTTGGTCTTAGCTAAGTGTGTTCGTGTGTGTGTGTGTGTTCGTGTGTGTGTGTATATTACCTCTTCTCATCGCTCTAAACTGTAAATAGTCATAAATGTTTTGTTTATGTTTACAATTTAGCTGCTGTGTTGTAGTTGTTGCAGTTCGTGACTTCTCTAATGTTGTCGACGTGGTTGTTGCTGCATGTTTTCCACAGTTGTTGTTGTTGTTTTAGCTGCTGCTGCTGCGGTTCGAGCCAAGATTTCTGAATTGGTAATGGAGCATGTGCAGTTCAGCAGAGGTGAGCTGCGAGCTGCATTTTATTGCTATCTAAATCGCTGACCGAGCCATTTACGTATGCCACTTGGCTTGTCTACCCCCTTCTCTCTCTTGCTCTATCTCTCTCTCTCTGTCTTTTTGGCGGCTTTTTTGTTTTATTTGCTTTTAATTTGACTCGAAAACGGGACTTAAATGTCAGAGTGCTTAGGCTCTATGTAATCTACATATGGCCTGTAGCAACAATTTACATTGCCCCTTAACCCTCCTCTCTCTCCACCGCAGCCCATCACTATTAATCACTGTGTGTGTGTGTATGTGTGTGTTTTTTGGCTATACATACTACTTTGCATATTATTAATGCATTCAATTAAGTAGCCACAACAATTAAACTCATTATGTGCATTACAAAAATTAAGCTAAATAGCCAAAAGCTATGGGAAAATAGTAATTTTGTTGTTGTTGATATAATTATTATTGTCAACAACAATAGCAACAACGTTATGAACTGTTCGGGTCGCATTAAATAAATACCAAAAAATGCATTTGTGATTATTGTAAACAAAGCTCTTATATCATTACTAAAGCATACTTTATGTAAATGGCTTTTATGTTGTTGGCTTAATGAAGAGAGAGCGAGAAAGCCAGGCTTAAAAGCATAGCGCTCGAACTGCACACAAAATATTAAATAAACAAGCTTATTATTTAGTTTAATGGATTAAGTCGGTTGACTTTCAGCTAGTTTTATTTATATTTTATTTAAATTCGCAACAAGCAACAAGTTGAACATTAATTGCTATAAAACTTTAGCCAATTTGAAACCGGTTGCATACAAGCTAATCAGTTGAACACAATAACTAAATTAGATGATGGCCAATTATTTTATGTGTCAAAACTAAAATACATAATCCAAAATAAATGTTCGTCTCAACAAACGCAGAAAATCTCGAATATCTGCTATAATAAAACCAAAATACAACATAAAAATGTTGTACAACATTAATTATGCCAAACAGCGAGAAGAGAAAGGGAGTGGGAAACAACAACAAAAGTAAACAAAAACGACAACTAAATCATTCAGTTTGTCTTTTGTGTATAGCATTTTAAACTCCATTTATCATTGGGTTTGATGAGCCGCAGCAAACAGGACAAAAACAAGTATACGACTTGAAGATATCTTTTATTTTGACAAGAAAATACAGAGAAAACACATTGAAATATAGTTTAAAAAATACCTCTTGAAATTTCAATACACAATTTGAAGATTTATATTTTTAAAAGTCGATACCAACAATCTCTTCTATTTTTAGGAATATTTTCTTTCTTGAATCAATAACATTTATCAGTTTATAGCACCCTTTAAGTACATTTTCTTCTGTTACAGGGTATAGAAACAAAGCACACTTAAAACCCAGTTGAGTGATGGCAAACTTATTGTAGGCAATCAATAAAAGCGAAATAGCACAACAATTTTGCATAATTTATGCAAAAGATATAATTAAATAATAATAAAATCGTATTGCCTTTCGTATGCTTTGAGCCATGTCAATTTGAAATTAACTTAAATTATTTAATTTATGTGCCCCAAAAATTGACAAAAGCCAAACAGAATATTGTAATGTGCACAAACACACACAAACACACTCAAACACACATAGACTGAAACCGAAATCGTATGTGCAATTAAAAATGCGCATAAATTACAATTAAAAACCACCAACAACAAATTCAACAACGCGACAATATTAGTTTTTAATTGCAATATAAATTATAAATAAATGCGCGCACGCCCGTTACAACAACAACAAACAAAACTACAACTAAATATACAATGCAATAATTTTGCATAATTTAATGAAAATACAAGTAAGAGCGAAAGAGCAAAAAGAGAATGAAAAATATTCAACAATGAAAATTAATTAAAATATTCATAAGGCAAAAAACTGTTTTGTGGGCGTCATAAAACTGACGATTAAATGTCAAATGCAACCAAAGAAAAGCGAAGAAAGGAAAGAGAAGAGAAGAGAAATTTTCAAGTTTTCGCACAAGTGATGAAAGTTTACATAAACTTTGATAACTTTTATGGTACAATACAAACCCGTTAAATAAGTACATATCTTTATGGTAAGTATGTAAGTTGCAGTTTTTTGTTAAGTTAAAAAGACTGCACACAAATTGTTTTTATTTTTTTTTTTCACTCACTTAGTTGTGAATTATGTTTTTTTTGGCGCTTAACTTGGCTGCCTGGCTTTTATTTAATGAGAAAAACACTTTGGTTGACTTTAAAAAAATATATACAAATATACAAAAGAAGCATATTTTTATATAATAAGTTTGAGTGAATAGCTTAATAATATATTTTTTATTGCTAATGGATGTTGGCTATAAATTTTCGAATTATCTTTTATGAGCAACTACAAATTATCAAACGAACAGAAAGAAGAACTGGAACTGAACTCGTTTTAGAAAGCATTTATATTCAGTGTGGGCGCGACGTGTGAAATTAGGTTCTCTATATCTTAGTTGTTGTCTTTTTTTTATTGTCTTTTCTAATTAATGGTGCTGTCCAATAAATAAAATAACTCAAAGGGCAGAAATGCCTTTAGAAAGGGTTCAGTGATCTTGAAGTTAGTTGTTGTTGTTTTGGCGTTTCCTGTAATTTGTCAAGAGCAAGGAAATTGCTAGTTCGGCAGGCTCGTGAGTGAGTTTTTTGTTTTTTTTTGAGCCACTTGCATATTAATTTAAATATAATTATGATAATTTTTATTGTCAAGCCACATGTTGCTGTTGTTGTTGTTGTTCGAAACCCTTTTGTATGCGCCCCTGGGCAAACAAGAACCCTTTTTGCCACGTCCTTTTACCATCCGTATGGATTAGTTATTGAGTTATTTTAAACTAAAAGCAACGAGCCAACAACAACTGATGCGCCTCACTGAATATCAGCTAGCAGACCAGGTCCAACAACAACAACAACAACAACAACAACTTGTGACTGACATTTGTGCGTCAAATTAAGTGAACTCTTTCTTTCTTTCTTTGTTGTTGCAGCAAGGAGGCAAGCAGCAGCAGCAGTAGTGGCACATGGTCAACAACAACTTGGCTTCCTGCCTGCCTGCCTGCCTGCCTGGCTGACTGACAGACTGAGTGACTGTTATTGTTGTTGTCTTCGGCCTGTCCCCTGCATTGCGTAAACTATAATTAATAACAAAACATGTTATGGTTATGGCTGCTGCTGCTGCTGCTGTTGCCGTCTCTCTGAAAATTGTTTCTTATGCCTGCGGCAAACAAAAAACAAAAACAAAAAACAACAACGAAAATAAAAAGCGGTCGCCGATCTCTCTGGGTCTGCGTTTTGGGTCTGCGACTCACAGAGAGTCTCTGTTTTGTTAGTTTGATCTGCTTCTGTTCTTGCTACATATTCGGTTTGTTGAAGATCTGGCGGCCTGGCCTGTGCAACATATGTTATGCATTTTTTAGCTGTCTTCGGAATTCGAAAAATTATGTAGCATTTAATTAGCGCTTAATTGCAGCGACCTCAGCTCCGAACAGCACAGTTCTCAGTTATCTCAGTTCTCAGACTCGTTAGTAGAATGAGACAATGATAAAGCTTTTGTTGGGCTCTTAATCCCGCTGCTGCTGCTGCTTAACAGATCCACAAATGTCAACGTATGTCAAAATGTCTGACTACTCTATTATTTGGTACATTTTATTATGTTTTCTTGTCTAAGGATGCGACACACAGACACACACGCAAACACACTGAAGCTCAAAAGCTGTTGGGGAAAACTCAGCGCGACGCGATTTTCATGGCTCGAGACATCGCCGTTGTTTCTCTACCTCAACTCAACTCAACTCAACTTAACTTAACTCAGCTCAGCTTGTGTGCTGTTGCCTGTTTTGCCAGTTTTTGGCTACCCGGGCTTCCTTGTGGCTTGGCAAATACTCAACAAACCATGAAAGTAAATAAATGTTTTGCAACGTTGCAGAAATAAAATGCAATTTAAGTCGCACCGCCACAAAATAATACAAAAAAAATAACTAGAACGTTGCAGCAGCAGGCTTGTCTAGGCTGTGTATGATGCATATTTTTTTTCCATTTTGTTTTTATTTTTTGTTTCATTTTTCTTTTTTTTTTTTGAGTTAGAATTGCTGTCATTGTGGGCTTTAAGCAGAGGCGAATCGTTTCGTTTTGGGGGCTGTTTTTTTTTTGAGCTTTTGCATTCTGGCACAAAAGAAAGTGAAATGCAAATTGAGAATTTGTATGTATATGTATATGGTATATTGTATTGTATGTAATAGTCGTGAAATTGCAATTGCAAAGCAATAACAACCAGTGTAGAGGGAAATGAGAAAGAATTGCTTGTAATGGGCAAACAAATCAGAGCCAAGCAAATGGAAAAATAATAAAAATCCATAGAAGTACACTTAAGAAAAGTAAAATACAAAAACAATATCAAAAAACATGCAAGAGCTTTAGAAAAGTGTAGAACAAAAAAAAAATACAAATATCATGAAGAATTTGCTAAAGCTGAAAAGTCTGTCAAGCTGTTGAAAGCTACAAAAGACAGTTGAAAGCTGGACAAAATTGACTTGAAATATGTGAAAGATCTGAAAAATGCTGTTCGAGAGACACTTTCAAGGTATTTCGAATATTTAAAAAAATTAATTCAAAGAATTTTTAAAGCAAAAAAAATTGGTGAATGTTTATTCAATTCAATAACTCTCTTGGGGCAACTTAAAAATGACAAGAAAAGAAAACTCAAAATAAGAAAAAGAACTAGAAAAAAAAACAGAGAGACAAAGAGACAGTCAGAAATCAAGTGCTGCAAATGGCAGACGAAATGGAACAATAATTAAAGCAAAATCAACAGCAATAACAATAAGAACAACAACAACAACAACATGGAGAGAACCATGAAAAAAAAAAAAAATGAGGACACAAGAAGAAGGAAACAACATGGCTAAAACGCAGCATCAGCTTCTCAAATGAAAAAACAACAAAAAAAAAAACTTTGAATGAATGATGTGCGCCTGGTAGAATGGATAGATGGCTGATGCCCCATGCAACAACAACAACAACAAGAAAAAATCATGTCGTTCCAGTTGTCGTTCAGTTGTTGTTGTTTTTTCATTGATGCCGCTGCGTTGATTTGTTTTTTTTTTTTTAAATAAAAAAAACATAAAAAAATTCAGTGCAAAAGTTGAGTGCAATCCAAGGCAAGAAGATGCATCCTCCAGAATCGTCAACTGGTTGGGTGTCGCAGCAGACTACTTGAACAAAAAAACAACAGAAACAAGAAGAAACATGCAGACATAGGGCTTTAAACTGCAACATCAGTATCTGCCCCCAAAACGTTGCACATAGCTAGGTAGCTAGCTGGCATTAGGGGCATCCCTCCCAATTGGCAGTCACGTCATTTTAGCCAGCGGAACACACACGCAGCTTTGGTGCCCCGCAACGATTTCCCAGACAAGCAGGTGGCAAAGGCTGCAAGCAACTACAACAGCAACAATTGCAACAACAACAGCTATTTATGTGCCCCGCAGTAGTAGCAGCGGAAATTTGCTGAACGGCCCATGCAAATTTCGCCATTGCGTGTCCTAGGCCTTTCTCTATCTTTTTCTCTCTCTCTAAACACACACACACACACATTCATATATATCTGTTATAACTTGTGCCACGCCCATCGCTGAATGCCTGCCTGCCCCAACGTTCCCCTTTTTGTTGGCCATAATTTGAGTTTTGAGTTTGTTTGCTGCTGCTTTGTGATTATGTTGTACTTTTTCAGAATTTAGTTGTTTTCATTCTCTGTTCAAGGATGTTCTTTAATCGGGTATATACTGTTTAAGCGCAGAAGATTTTGTTTTTTTAATTCAAAATCTATTTGATTACGTTAATTGCAATAACTTTCATTTGTTATAATGGTTTTATCGCTTATCGAAACTTTTTAGCTGCTTAGAAAAATTTGATATGAAAATGTTTACTTGAAAACATCAAAAGTTTATGGATCAAGATAAATTCTAAGTCAGAAATAAAATAATTTAAGCAAAAATACTGCTAAACCCTTATTACTTTCAGTAAATATATATCGCTCTAAAAGCTGTATTTTATATTGAGTTAAAATATTTTATTGCGCAAAGAATTATTTGCATTAAATTTTATATTACCAAATGGGGGGATTTTTTTTCGCATGCAAATAAAATGAAACTTTATTGGTATAGTCAATTTCAATGAAAGGCATTTATTTAATCACCAACAATTATTTGTTTATAATGCCAGTAGCATTATATTATTACCCAATAAAGTTTCTTCTAAGCCAAAGAGAGTATCTCAGAGTCAGTTATAGTTTTTAAGAGTTGTTCCTGTTGAGAGGCTTAGCATCAGTTTAGATGATTTCAATTAGTGATAAATCAGTAAATACCCCAGGAGAGATAAATGGAGAGAGAAGAAGAAGGAAAGGGAAGACGAAGGCGCGATGCAAGCAGAAAGCAGATTGAGAGCATTTGCTAGGGAATTATAGCATTAACAAATTTATTTATAACACAAATTAAATAATCCAATTCAAGCAAGTCACCGTTTGGGGCAAATAACAAACAACAACAACAAAACAACAACAACAACGAATGCAATTTTCAGATTTTACTAAGCGTACACACACCAAAAAATACTCATCGGCCAAGTGGCCAACTGGTTGGTTGTGGCTTTGGCCAAATTGCAATTGCAATTACTGATGGCCATGGCGCAGCAACGTGGCATAAAACAACTAAACAACGCCCGAGCGACGACAGTTTGACTTGGCAACATCAACTGGACCAAGAAGACCTGGACTTGGTTGAAAGTGGGCCTGGCCTGGCTTGGCCTGGCTCGGCTTGGCTTTGCTTGGCGTTGACTCCCCGTATCCATTACTGAAAAGAAGAGGCCGAAAAATGCGCGCGTTTCAAGCCCTGCGGCTGCTTCGCTGTTTGCCGCTTGCCACTTGCCTCACTTGCCTAACTGCCTCACTGCCTTGCCTCATTCTGTGTTCAGTTGTGGCCAAGTTCTGCGAGAAAATCGATTTTTGCTGCTGCTGCACGCTTTTGGGTCCACAGCCGCAACAGAGAGTTGCATCTGAAATCCCCTTGGCTGCCTGTTGCCCATTGCCCATTGCCCATTGCCCAGGACCTGTACGTTTGTTTGTTTGTTTGTTTGTCGCTTTTTTAATGTTCGCAACGCGGAGGCGACTCTTGACTGATTTTTATATGCTTTTGGCCCAATTGCCCCGCAGAAGCCCAGGCGCTGTGGCTCAACCAACAGCACCAACGGACGACCGGTTTCATCCTCTAGCTCTGCGTCACTCTTTCTCTCTCCCTCGCTCTCTGCGTCTCTCTTTCTTTCTGGACAGTCCTCTGTCTACCCTTCCCTACCGCTTACTTCTCGGCCCGCTGCCCATTAGCGGCTCTTTGTTTGCGTTGCAGTTTTGCAATGCATAAGGTCATTCCCTTTGCTCTTATTACTTGATGTTATTGTTGTTGTTGTTGTTGTTGTTGCTTCCTTGTTGTTGTTGTTGCTGTTGATGACGCGCCTGCACGCTTTTCGTTTCGTTTGATGGTCGCGCGCACGCGGCCTTTTGTTAGTTTTTCGCAAGGCGCATTTTCATTATTATTGCTATACAAACATCACATTTTCATCTACATACATGTATATATATACATATATGTATATATTATGTTTATGTATGCATATACCCCTTTTTGCAAATGTGGCCCAATTACTTTAATATTACACTTGCAGTTAACAGACATTTACTTTAAACGCTATTCAGATGCCGTTCGCTGTTCAACCGATTTACACTTTTGATTAATTATTTAAGTTCAACTGATTTAGCGAAGGGTATTTATTATAGAAGCCATGATTAGTAAAATATAGCATTAAGGCATCTTGAAACTTAATAAACATAAATCCTCCTGGAATTTTTTAATATTTATTATTAAATCTACCAACTTTTTTATGAAATCATTCGACACCTTTTCTTGCAACATTATTTTGTTTTTTTTTAAAGGACTAAATATTAATATTTTAATCACGTTAAAAAGATTTTTTGAATCAAGGTATAAACAAATCAAAAAGATTTTAAGAAAAAGTTTTTTTAAAGCTATTGGTTTGAAACTCCAGTTATTTGAATCAAAGTTTTGAAGTCAATGTAAAGACTTTTTGCATATTTCAACATTATTTTGAGACTTAAAAATTTTTAAATACTATATAATTACATAATAGAAAACATTTAAGCGATTCGAATATTATTTTCCATCTTTTATCACAAATTTCAATATTTTCTAATGGTTTTTAGTATAAAGAAACTTTTTAAAGCTATTATTAAAACTTAACTACAATTTAAGCTTATTTTGAGACTTCACAAAAGTTCACTAGATAATTTTTAAGGCAATTTTAAAGAGCATTCAAAGCGCTTAATTTGATTTCTTCTACTAATTTTGTGAAAAGTATTTTTTTTATGCACAATTTTATGCCCACTGATTGTATTGTGGCATTTTTTTTTATAATATTTGTATTTATTTTTTTTTTTTTTTTGTTAAGGCCATGGTTAAAGTGCGCCTCGTGTTGGCCGAAAGGCAGGCGACTGCTTATCGCATAATTGGTAGCAATGTTGGCTGCCACTTTTTGCTGCTGTTGCTGTTGCGGCAGACGCATTCCGGACATGCCGGCAAAACACTTGTCAGCGACTTAAATGGCGCGCAGCTGTGCGGCATTAGCTTGGCCAAGACCAAGACCAACACCAAGACCAAGACCAAGGAGTAGCCGCATCCACTGTAAGGAATGGAGTGAAGTGGATGCCACGTCCAGTGTGGAGGACACACCTCCTGTTATACAGTGTATGCCACTGGAAAAGGTGTTGCCACTGATGTTGCTGCTGCGGTTAGTGAGACATTTGATGTGATTATTGAGTTATGCCCAACGGGGGCAGCTGCTTCGCATATTTCTCTTAATTTTTTTATAACAAGACATTTTGCGTTGTCTTTTTTTTTATTATTTTGGGTCTCTGAGAAATATGAGCGCATTTCCCCTAAATATTTATGTGGCAGCAACAGGCAACAAATCAAAATAACAGCAAATATTTTTGATGTTTTTTTTTTAAATATTTATGTTACTTTGTATTCATATTTATTAGTTAATGTTGCAATTATGAAAACTTCTTCGAATGATAAATCTAATTTCACAACAGGTAATAACTATTTTTTTTTCCAACACGAAGCATCGTAATCGACATCAAAATGTTCTTATTTCGTTCACTTTTATAACATGATGAAGTTAATGAAGCTTTTCAACGATTTTCCGTTTTCTTTTTCGCCTTTTTTTACCGGCAAAATCACCCACAAAACGAAGGCAGCTGATGGAAACATGGAATGACAGAAACTAGGAAAAGTGAAGTCAGCTAACTGAGCAGCGCAGCAGGCGCACAACAACAACCCTAAATGAGAGTAGTGAGGTTAAAGAAGAAGTAAAAACATAAAAAAATAAGCAACACAGATTGCTAGCAACAACAAGAACTATACACACACACACACACACACACGCACGTACACTTAAACACGCAGAGCACTCCAGCTGTGCTGGCTGCAATCAATAAAACGGATTAGGAATATCCTTAAATGTGCCGCTCGCAACAACCAACGTTCCAACGCTGCTGATGCTGATGCTGAGAGAGAATGAGCATAAAATTTCAAGTGAAAAGAGAGGAAGAGCAGCACATTAGGCAGCGTTGAAGGTGGGACTGCAAATCATTTACAATAACAACGAATGCGAATGGGCATCAAAGGCAAGAAGGGAATAATATATATAAGTAACGGGGCACTTACATTCGATTTTTGTTGCTGCGACTGCTGCTGCTCTTGTTGAGTTTTTGTTGTTTTTGATGTTTTTGGTTTTTGTCAAAAAAAACCTCGAAAGACACTCGCGTATTGAAGATTTACCGTTTGTTGGCGCGACAAAAGTCGTAAAGCTTGTCACACACTTGCAACACAAAAATTCTTTCGTACTACACACTCTTTTGCTCTATTTTGCTCTCGCTCTGGCGAGTATGACCTTAGCGCCAACGACCTTTGGGGCGGCGTCTGCCGGCAAAACACACAAATTGTAAACGTTGTTGTTGTTGTTATTTATGTATGCAAAAAAAAAAAGCTGTGTACATTAATTGCATGCAAGAAGAGGCAGCAGCTTCTGACTGACTGGCGTTGCTGCTGTTTGTTGCTGTCTACCTTTTATTTAAAACTGCGCTGCTGCTACACATAATTGCAGGCAGCGCCGGCAGCAGCGGCGTCGACGCAACGAAAATTGCTCGTTTGTTTTTGTTGCTGTTGAGTTCGTCTTCTGATTCTGCTGCTGTGGGGAACACACACGATGTTAACGGCGATATTTCAGCGTGCACACGACAAGAACAACAACAAGACAAAATACTGATGCTTCGCCTACTCTGTTGCTGTTGCTGATGTTGTTATTGTTGCTTATTTTTCTCTTCTTTTTATATTTTTCTTTCTTATGCTGCTGTCTGTGTGTTATCACGATTTTCTTATGCTGCACGTGAAGCCTCTCAAGCTTGTCATATTGTAATTATTTGATTGTCGTTTCGTTTTCTTCTTATTTTTACTTCGCTTTGTTATTTGTGATTATTTACCACACGCGCGCGCCTTTAAATTAATTGTTGTTCAATTGCATCGTCAACACGATTGCGCGTCATTAAAATTCAGTTTGAAAATTGAAAAGAACCGTTAGCCGAATTTATCACTTTTTTTTTGTATTTTGTATGCGACGCAGAAAAAAACACGTCCGTTCTGTGAAAGTATTAAATTGCTATTGAGAGAGTTGTAACGTTAGTGTACTTTAATCTTTTATCCTTATGCGTTAGCGAGATTTGTATTTATCGTCTGTAAATTCTTTCGTTGCGTTCGCAGTATTTTGCCGCTGCGAATAAGCACACGTCCGTTCTCGTCAAGAGTTGCTCGGCAACAGCAACGAAACGAGGAACACAACTGAAACGTACCTCAACAGTCAATCCAAATGAAACGAAACGCAACGGAATGAACGGCATGAAACTGAACCAAACCGCATAAACCAAAATAAAGAGAGCCTAAGAGAGTAACCAAATTGTATGCATTCACGGATAAACTAAACGAAACAAACTGAATTGAAACTAAGAGAAAACTCAACGAAACAAATATGCACAACACTGAACGAATGAATTAAGATACAAATGTGGGTACACCTTGCAAATGCATCACCTGTTGTGACTATTAATTAGGCATTAAAAAAAAAAAAACCATGAAAACTAAGTAAAGATTAAAATGATCTCGAGTATTTTTACAGTTTTGAAACTTATTAGAGAATTACTTTAAAGTTCTTTCGAAATTATTTTTTTTTTTATTTTTAATGTTTTTGTTAATTTTTAGATGATTTTTGTTACATTATTGTTATTTGTTGCATTAGTTTGGAGCATAAGGATTGTTGTAGAATGGTGGTGGCAAATGTTGTTGCTGAGGTGCAACAAAATTCTGAGGATTATTGTTATATGGTTGTTGTGATCCATTGGTCCAGGGATTCATTTGATTGGCTGGGTATCCAACAGGCGGAACCATCGGTGGTCCAAAATTATTATAATTTTCGAATTTATAGGCTGAATCTGGTTGTTGTTGTTGTTGTTGTAGTTGCGGTGGCGGAACTCCAAAATAGCCAAAAGGAGGATTTAAAAATTGATTACCTTGATTAAAGTTGTTGTAATTGTTGTTGTTATTGTTGAATTGTTGTTGTTGCTGTTGTTGTTTTGGCTGTTGTTTGTTGTTGGTGTTTAGTTTGCTCATCAGATTGTCAAGAACATTTTCGTTATCCTTTGCGATGAGCACAGAATTGTTTAAATTCTGCTTAGAAGTTTCGATTGCCTTGTTTGCATTCGATTGATTGACTTTCATAATCAAATCACTGAAATTGTAATCATCATCATCATCGTCGTCATCATTGTGTTCATCTGGCATTAAATTTGGTTTTCGTGTTAGGCCGGCAACACGCGTCAAATAATCACTGCAGGATTCATTCGATTCGCCATTCAACTCGTTAAGGCATTTGCGCAATTCATCGGCACGCAAAGGATCCAATTTTTCCAATTTGCGCAGCTGGCCAATGAGAATCGATTGCTCCTCGTTGGACAGAAACTTAAAGTTCTGCAGTAATATTTTTAGATCGCAGTTTGATAAATTGCTGATGGCTTGCTTGGTTGCCTCCTCGTTTTTCTGGGCGGCAAGTTGACTCTGCACATCCTTGAAAAGCTTATCTATATTCATGTCCTGAACGAAACTGAAATCCGAATCACGGGACACATTGTCCCCGAGTCCCAGGCGCTGTGGCACCTCATCAAAGCTCATGGCTTGATTGTGATTCGTTTTGGCCAAAAGCGCAAAGAAATGCATCAGCTTTGTCATATCCTGCGCATTTAAATCCTTAACGCCATTCTGATCCAATGCGCTGTTAAGCTTGGGCAAAACGAGCTGCGGCAGCAGCAAATTCTTTCTCTCGCCATAATTAGTTGGAATAATCTTGGCAATGTTCCCGATTAACTTCTTGACAATGCGCACTTTTTGCGGCTCTTGAAGCACTTCGGCTATGAGTATGCCCCTCAATTTCTCCTTGACGGTCTCGAGGAACACACAATTGTCGTCAATCGAGAGCAGCTGCTCGGCAGCATTCGGCTTGAGCTTCTCCATGGCCAGTGCCTGGCTGAGCATGCCGAGTGCCTTGGCACCAAGGCTACCCAATTGATCCTCTAATGCGGCTACCACGCGCAGCACGCTGACCAATGTGACGGGTCGATCATCGGCGGGCTCCTCCATTTCAGAGCCGGTTGCCGACGGGAAACGCTTTTCCGGTGGCGGAACATACTCCGGATAGGAACGTGAGTCGAGTACACGGAATCTCTCGAAGGGTGGAGAGCGTTTATAAAACACCTCCCTCTGCTTGTTGTAGTAATTGCTGCGACCACGCTCACGATCACGCTCTCGCTCCGGTTGCCTTTCCCGTTCCCGCTCTCGCTCCCTCTCCCTCTCTCTCTCCCGGTTTGCATGTCCATGCGATTGATGCGACTTGTTGCGACCACCTGATCTTGACGGTGAAAGCTCCCGGCGACGTTTATTCAATGGCGAACGAGATCGGGACAAACGACGATCCATGTGCGGACTCAAATCCCGTCGTTCACCACAATAAGTTAAACGGCGACTAGGACGAATCGGGATACGGGGTGGAGGTCTTGGCACTGCCACCTGCCCAAAATCGAGGTCATCATCGCTGACATCGATGACTCCATCAATCTGCACTTTCTGGATGGAACGACTCTTGGGTCCATGATAGTTTGGCTTGCGGTTTTTATTGTAGTTATCCATGATTAGCACTAAAAACTGGTTTTTAATAAATATTTTTTGCTTTTGTGAAGAAAAAAAAGTGAATTTCTTACACCGACCGATAGAGAATAATAAGCTTGTCAAACTACGTAGAGCTTGCAAAGGATTCGATAAATAAATAAATATTGTGTCATCAAAGTTTCGATAAATAAATCAGCAGAAGCAAAAAAATCCCAACTGTCAGAAAAGTAATTATATAAATGATTTTTTAATACATTTTTATGAAGATGTTTTAACTTGAATATTTGTTATAAAATATGATGGTTAATGTTTTATTCACTTTGAGTACGGAAATAATTATTAAATCTAAACTGAATCGAATGACAAAATAAAGATGGCGTCATTAAATTACCCTTACCGTTACCAGACCTTTCTTGTTTCCCGGACTATGAAAGAGTTAAATAAAAAGTTCTTGATATATTTGACATATAAACATTGCACCTTTGGGACATTATCTTTGACATTTTGACACATCAATGCGAACTGCGATAATGCAACAAGTGAATGCAATTAAATTAATGTGCAAATTAATGAAAAGTGTAAAATGCTAAATCTCTCGAGTGCAGTTAATAATATTCAACTTGGCTCGCAATGTTGGCTTTAAGCTGGAAAATTCTTTAGCTGCTGCCTGGCATATTATTATTCGTTGCAGGAGCAGGGAAAAACCCCCATTGAGACAATGTTGTTAATTAAACACAGCAAGGATCTTAACTGCTACGAATAGATGAAGCTGTTGTTGGAAATACTAATGCGAACTTCTTGCATTTGTTTGCCAATCGCAATTTGAAGATTGATAAATCCTTATCGAATGGGAGAGACTCGCTCGGATTGTCAACTAATAAAACAGTGCGGAAACAATCCTTAAAGAATATAAGAAAATAATCAGCGTTCAATGAAATGCGTTAAACTTGCTCATCTTACAATATCGATACATCGTTTAACATTCATCGATTGCAACCAATGCGAAATGCAACCATGGAATATATTAAAAACTTTACCAACACAGAAACTGTTTCCACAAAATGGCAAATTAAGGAGAAAAAAAATATGGCTAAAACAATAAAACGCATTAATTATAATGTGAGACTTTACTTTTACCTATACAAATCCTTTGTAATGAAAAGTTAAGGAAGATATTGCAAGAAACGATTAAAAACAACTATTGCACTTTGTTAAAAATATTTACATTTATTTCGTTCTTAATTTGTTTTTTGTTCATTTTAAAGATGGTTTTAAAAACCAATTAGATTGCATTTCTTTTACAATTTTTATGTGTTCATTTAGTAATAAGTTTTTTTTTGTTTGTTTTGCTTGTGTTTTTTGAAAACTTTCAATAGCGCAATAAAATGAAACTTGGTCATATCAACATATCAGCTTAAATATGCTTGGCGAATTGACAAATTGGCAAACTGAAGCTCCTTAAAGCTTGTTTTAAAATAGAAAAACCAGCCAGATCTAACAAAGATCTTCAATAAACGTTTCAAATCAAGATCTCACACCGCTGAAACCATATGCGAATCGTCCTCATTGATATGATCCCTATTGCGTTTGCCGTTCACTTCGATTGTGTGGTTCGATTCGGTATCGCTTGGCTCCTGTTCGCCCTGCTCCTCATCCTCATCCTCACCATCGTCTTGGCTAGATGACGACGAGCCTGTGCAATGCTCGGGCGATTCACGCTCCTCGTTCTCCTCGTAGATGACATCACAGCTGGTGGCTATTGTTTTTGGCGGTGGCTTCTTCAAAGACTTGTTGCGTTGCGCTCCCTCACCATTCTGTTGCTGTTCGGTCATTTGGATTTGCATCTCGCGCAGCCGATCCGTAAGCACAAACAGATCCCGCTCCTGGCTATCACAGCGCGTTCGCAGCTCCGATATCTCACGCAAATCCTCAGCACGTGGATCACGGCGCTCATAGCGCATTCTCATCTCCTCGAAACTGCAAGTGAATAAAAGTTTTTTATTAATTGGAGAAAAGTTTAAAAGACATAAAGCTTAGCAAACAACATTTACAACACGGCTAAGCGACGACAGGATATTAAAGATCAACCTCAAACGAAGAAGATAGGGCATACACTCAAAGAAAAACGTTTATTTCAAGTCAAATACAAGCGTGAAAAATGTCGAAACATTTTAATTACTGTGAAAATGTTGTGAAGATAGAAAAAAATACTCATAAAAGGTAATTTAAAAGTTTTTAAATTTTGAATATTTTTTAATAATAAATTTGTCTAACATTTTAATAAAAATAAATAGAAAATTC
Source organism: Scaptomyza polygonia (assembly GCA_035044585.1). Taxonomy (NCBI): domain Eukaryota; kingdom Metazoa; phylum Arthropoda; class Insecta; order Diptera; family Drosophilidae; genus Scaptomyza; species Scaptomyza polygonia. The sequence goes on along the minus strand of JAWNNU010000151.1, from coordinate 6,014,211 downwards.
TAAAAGTTTTGAATAATTGAAAACATCTTGAAACAAAATCTATAGTTTTTGATCCAAGAAATATCCTGAAAATCAAAGAGAAATATTTTTAGCTGCATTTCAAATATTCTTAAGTCTTACGGATTAAGGAAAATCTCCGAAAATTTAATACTAAATTGATCTGACAACGTTCTTGTACCTGCTTCGAAACTCTGAAGTTTTTGTGTGTGTTTCCCTGAGACTGTGAAAAACTTACAGATTTGTGAGGCAGCGGCATTTGCGATGCAGTTGCTCGATCTCGTTGGCATTGCTAATGTCGCGTTTATCCAGCGCCGCCTTCTCGGCATCGTAGGCTGCCTTAAGATCCTTTAGATTGCGCTGATGCCGAAGCTCTACATCGCTGTTGATTGATTTGTTGGGTGTTAGGTTTGGGTTGATAGGTTGTACACAAGCACATACATAAATAGAAAGAGAAAGAGGAGCGTTGGTAGTTGGCAGGTAGGTATATAGCGATAAAGAAAGAGTTACAAGTAAAATATAAATAAATAGTTGTGTTTGTTTTTTGTGCGTTATTTTTTTTTTATAGTAGCAAAGCAGGCATTGATGGATTGATTGATTGATTAACACATTGTTATATTTGAGAAACTTAAGACTAGAGTTTAAATAGTAGACGATTTCTTTGTTCTCAATCGCGCAACAGATGACGATATTTGATATAGAGCACAGCGATAATATTAAACACTAAACATGCTAACGCAATCAATGGCGACATTGTCAGATATAGCACATATAGTGTGGGCATATACGGACACGCCCCCTTCGCAAGCACACACAAGGCGGTGGTGGCAACTAGAGGCGTTGTTGTCGAACCAACTAAACCAATGCAGCTGAACGTAAATGTGATATATAAAAGAAAAACAAAAGACAAGTAAATGAAATGAATCTGTTCGCAGGCAAATCAAATGAATGAAGTGAGGTATTTCTAGATAGGCATTAACACAATACAAATGGAAATATATACACTGAGAGAATGTGCCCTTATTAGTGTCATGCTTCATTTTGACTTAAGAAAAAACTCTAGTTCCTTAAACAAATTTTCAAATATTTTTAAATAATTGAAAATATTAATTTAGGTCTGTAATTGTGTGTTGGCTAATTTTATGATAATTATACAAGGCTTTTTATTCCTTATAGGAGGGCATATGCATTTTCTCAGTGTACTGACAGGCACAATCTAAATACGATTAGCGCTGCAACAGTTAGCTATAGTTTTGGTAGGAACGGGTATAAAGGTGGAGTTACTGGGTGCAAGCATTGTTTGTTCGACACTCACTTGATTCGTTCCTCGGCAGCAGCCATTTTGGCGCGATGTCGCTCCAACAGCTGCTGTAGCGCTTCATCCTTTTCGCTTTGCAACTTGGCTTTCTGGGTTTCTACAAAGGAAAAACCAAAGATATATGCTTATATGCCTTGCTTCTTAATTTTCTGCCTTACCCAACTCCTTGCGATGCTTCTCCATCATATCCTGCGTTGATAGCTGCAGTTCCTTGGCAAACTCCTCTTTGACTTGATTCAAACGTTCACCGAACTTCTCCTCCATTTCCTCTTTCTCCTCCTCAAATTCCTTCTTTAACTTCTGCTCAAGCTCTACACGACGATCCTCCTCGCGGCTCATGGCATTCTGATACTCTCGATCCGCTCGATCCAGATGCATTCGTGTCTGCAGCAGCGCATTATCAGAACGTTCGCGTAGCGTTAGAAAATCTTGTTTCTTCAGCTCCAGATTCTCAGTTAGTTCCTCGATCTATTATATAGTTATTGCTATAGTTTGATCTTAATAAAAAAAATTTTTTGTTTGTTTAAGAACCTCTGAACGCAACTCCTCCTCGTTGGCTGTATAGCGATTGGTTAACGCTCGCAGCTCCTCAATGTGCTCAGCCTGAAGCTTGTCTAATGCATCGCGACGCTCATCCACATAAACGGATTCCAGTTCATTTGTCAGTCTTGTCATCTCTGTGCTGTGGATAGATAAAAATTTTAATTCTAATATTTCATCGCCGTAATAAACTTACTAAAGTTTATTTTCCCAAAAGGCGGCAGCTTCGTTGCGCACCTCATCGATGCGATAGATCATTTGACGCTCCTTATCATAAATGGCACTGCAATTTAAAAAGCATTTTTGAACTTCATCGAAAGAGATACTATTAAACTGGTTTCACTCACTTATCACACTGATACTTAATCTTGTGCACAGCCTCGATCTGTGTTTCCAGATTATTGTTGGCCGTTTCGAGTTCACCCTTTAGATTATCGATGCGTTCCATGAGCGTCTGTATGGAACGCTCCTGTTCGCTGACAACGCCACTCAAGGACTTCACTTGCGCCTGGCAAATGCGCAAGCTTTCTGCCTCCTTCCGACGCGACTGCAACTCTAGCTCTAGCTCTTCGGCCTTGGCCGTTGCCTGTTTGCGTTCGTAATTGGATTTGTCAAGTTTGTCCTTGCACTGACGTTGCATTTGACGCATCTGCCACTCGCAGTCCGACATTAAGGTGTCTTCGCGTTCTGTCAATCAAAATATTTTATACTTTGCTTTTCCGTTATGATTTTGTCAGACACTAACCTCTGTTGTGGGTTCGAAGCATTTCGAACTCCTTTTGCCACTTATCCTCGCAGATTTTGCGCTCTGCCTCGGAATATTCCAAGGCATTTTTGAGTATGCGTATTTGGTCTTCCAGGTCATCGCGTATCTTTGTCACCTCATTACGCCATTTCTCTACCTCAACCTGAGCATTTGCCACCTGAGTGTGCAGGCCGCTTGCCAAACTCTGTGTCTGTTTGTACTTTTCGGTTAAATCGTTGTAATCTGCCTGCAATTCGTCTAAAAAAGAGTAGATGATTGTTTTTTTAACTGCATAATTGATGTGTTGCTTAGTTACTTACTATATTTGCGTCGGAATTCATCCTCATCATCGCTGTATTTGTGCCGCAAATGTATCTTTTCGTCCTCGAGCAGCTTCAACTTTTTGCGCACATATTCATCATCCTTTTGGGCAGCCGTAAGTTCACCTTGGAGTCCTAAAATTTAAATATTTCATATGGTTATTCATATTTTTTTAGTTTTCCTTCACTTTACTCACTATCAACATTCCATTGTTTGAGTGATAGTTCTTGTTCCAGATTTTTTATGTTAAACTGCATATCACTCACTTTGTCCTCGAGACTTTGAACATTTTTGTGCGCATCTTCGAGTTGTGTATTGAAACGCACCTTCTGCTGTTTGAGCTCTTTTCTGTAAAATATTTGTTAAATATTATTAATTGTTATAGCGATATTTCTTAGCAGCTTAAAAAGCCAGACACGCATGTTATACTCATCAAAATAAGAAGTAAAATTAGACAAGTCTTTTTATTCAAGAAAAAAAAACACGCATGAAAACAAAATGAGTCAGCGAAGAGACGTGAGCAGCGCACGCACTTATGTCTTATGTAGATTTATTTTGCACTCAGCTACGACAAAACTAAATAAATAAATAAAAAATAATAATCATGTGAGACAAGTGAGATGATACCCTGTTTTTTAGACGTATGTGTCCTAACGACGAGAAATGATCGTGAGATAAAAAAAAAAAAAAAAAATTATATGCAAACTTGTAAATCTAAGCAAAAAGATATTGGTTTGAGTAGAATTTTTTTTAAGGTAATAATTTTGTCTTATTAATGTTAAAAAAATATGTAAACAGCTTTAAACTTAACAAGAGAAATTCTCAAATATATACAAACAAAAATTCGGGCACAGTGAAGAATGTGTAACATTTAACAATTCGAAACAAATTTATCGATTTGGCATTGAAAAATTAATAAACAATAATTTGAAAAGAGCTTTAAACTTTACATTAAACCCTCTCACTAACACTTTGAGTAATTCTCCACCGGGCACAAATAGTTTATTGACATTGAAGAAGGTTGCCGTAGGTTCACTGGCGTCCCTTCAATTCAAGGTGTAACTTTAATCACTTTCATCATAACAATCGAATAAAAAACACACCTATCTTCCGCAGACATTCACACAAAAATACTATGTAAACATATGAATATATGAATACTATGTACAATATGCAAACGGCTTGACGCACTTGAATCGAATCGACAGAATCGTAAAATGAAAATGAGGTGCAAGAAAAATTAAGAAGGAAAGTGCTGCAAATGGCTTCCTCAGGCAAGCGTTGGCCATAATATGTTGGCGTTGTAGTAAACGCAGTCGAAATGCGCACTTATATAATATTTGTATTTGTATTTGTTTTTGTTTGTTTAGGAAACGCAAAACAAAATACGCTTTAATTGAATCTAACTAATGTTGATATTGTTCTTGTTGTTATTGTTGTCGGTTGGTTGGCTATATTTATTTTTAACAGAGCAAAGCGCTGTGCACTTTTGGCAAGTGTTAAGATACTCGAGACTCGAGCAACAATCAGCAGCAGATTTATCAAAAAATTCTGACACTCGATTTTGCATTGCGTTTCACAATACAACCAAAGCCAGCAGACACAAAAAGATGCACAACAAAATGTATCTGGCAAAGTTATTTCAATTATTTTGGCATAAGTTTGTTGCTGGGTGAAGAATGTGTTTGTTGCTGATGTTTTTGTTTATGCCCAAGTTGTTCATGAAATAAACTTAACTAAACACCAGACTGAGCTAAAGTTATATGCGTATTAAAGAGATTACGCATACGCCCCACTGTGTTCTATGTAAACATACTATAACTGCAAAAATTATTGATAGCTCAACGGTAATATTTACTTAGCCATTTTCCATGGGCCTGTTGAATCGGTTAAATCAAGTGCAATCTCCTCACTTCCCTTCTCCATACACCGTACATCTCAATACGTACATACGTTCTAATTTAGAAATTTTTGCATTTTGCGTCCGGTGGCAGAAAAAAAAAAATAAAATAAAACTAGCTAAAATAAACCGGAAAATGTAGAGCAGGCGTTCTGTGTTCTATACTTATTTTGACGTAGAAAGACAGCAAACGCCTTGCAAATATGAAAACACACACAAAAAATATTGAAATAAGAAAAAAAAAAACCGAAAACAAAAACTGGCGTGGGAAAAATGCGAACGCGAATGTTGCCAACAAAATGACGATGTGAATTTATTTTCAACTGATTTACGGCCATAGTGCAAAATGAGACCAAAAAATGGAATTGTTTCTGCCACTAAATGCTTCTCAATTGGGTAATTTGTTAAAAGTTAAATAATTGTGAATATAAATACGTGTATGAATAATAGAAGGCCTGTTTAATATCTGTTGAAATATATGTAATTTGTTTGGGCTAAGACACTTGTCGGCCGGCTGTCATAATCCGTCATAATTTTTGAAGGCCAAACAATTGGCAAGTTGTTATTATTAATATAAAAACATTAAATAAAACGTATAACGAATAGTTATTGAGTGATAAAGAGAGAGAGAGAGAGAGAGAGAGAGAAAGAAAGAGAGAGCAGATGGAAAGTTAGCCAAGTTAAGAGTGTTTAGTTTTAGCATTTGTAAAGAGAGGAAAAAGAAATGGGAAACAAAAACAGTTGCACAATTAATTTTGAATTTAAATAAAAAAAACTTAAGTTTATATTAGCTCAAGAGATAGAAAATGATGTCATTTGAAAAAGAAAAGATTTATTGGTTTAGTTTTAAGGTATATAGGAACTTATGTTTCGCAACTTTAATGGAAATAAATAAGACTTAAAAATAAAAGTTTCAACAAAATAAACTTCTGTCAAAATATAAGTAGACAAAAAAAAAAACAAAAAAAAACTATAAATGATTTCCATTAAATTTAAGTTTCCCATTCCTTAAAATCGTTTTGTTTGTTTTATTAAAGTTTAAACAATGTCATAATATTCTCATTATCGTCTCATGCAAACGAAAATTGATTGGCACATGTCCGAAACACAAGTAAAATGAAAAATTATAATGAGAAATACGCATATTCACAGCAAAGAACACGAGCTATAAAAAATGTTGTTTTCTTTTTGGTATAAAAATAGGCGCCTTGACTGGAAAAGTGCCACGAAATATATCTATATACTGTATATATACAATGAAAGACGGATAAAAGCAAAAAGCAAAGACATCAAGATAAATAGCCACAAGAAAATGGCATGGAAAAATTGCTTGGCTAAACGGATTAATTAAAAACGAATGTCGTTGTGTACAAAGGAAAAACTTCAATTGCAGCAACTCGAATGCAACACAAAGACATAAGCAATAAGCAACAAAAGAAACTTAAGTTAATGCTGACTGAATCATACCCAACGCCATATTATATCATCGCTTTTGGTCATTTCTTATGGTTAGCATTTGTTTTTTTTTATACCAAAAAAACGAGGTTGTGAATACGTTACTTGAGCTCAATTGTTGCCTCATTGCGTTCCTGTTCCATGCTGTTATTCAAAACGCTGCCATCTTCGACAATTTCCACATTGCGCCCCAAACAACTGTCGTCCTGACTGCGCTGCTTAGGACTGCTGCTGCGACTGCGCGGACCACCTTCGATGTGCATGGGTATAAAATGCACATTGCCCATGGAATTGCCAGAGGCGCCATTTTGTATATTGATATTGAGATGTCCGTCATTGTTGGCACTATTGTTTGTTGAGGATGTTGTTCCGTTTGCTGCTGCTGCTGCTGATGTTGTTGTTGTTGTCGATGTTGCGGTCGTTGACTCGACAACAACATCGGGCAGGCTAATGCTCTCAATGCACACCAAACGCTGCTCATTGAAATGCTGCTGATGATGATGATGATGCGAATGTTGTTGTTGCTGATAATGATGATGATGTTGTTGATGATGATGATGATGATCATCGAGTTCGTCGCACTGCAACAACAATTCATCGCCATCGCAATCGTAGTCCGTTGACGTTGAGTTGCCATCCCGGATGAAGGGCGTGCGCAGAGGCAACGTTGACGAGCAACGCATCGTGTGTTGCTGCTGTTGTTGTTGCTGTTGTTGTTGTTGACGTTCGCCCGTTGCCATTCCTATGCCTGAATCCGCATAGCTGCTGCTTAAATTGGAATCGCTTTTAAGTGCACTGCGTTCACTGCTCGCCGATTGTCTCGAACCGTTTCGCTCATCACAATCCAAATCCATTGCCTCATCCAATTCATCGTCTTCCGGTTCGGGTTCAGCATCCTCATCTTCTTCTTCCTGCACATTCTCCAGCTTGACATTGGTTAGCCGTGTCCAAGGTCGTCCCCCAACACCGGCATTTGCCTGCTGATAGACAGTTGTGGGTATATCAGTAACAAACACCTCATCATCGAGTGTTTCCACGTGCGCTTCGTTCAATTCTTCAATATTCAACTCGTTGCTTTCGTAGAAAACCTCTGCTTGTGGACTTTGACTGCAACTCTCTCGCTCAAAGCTGCAATCCACAACGGTAATTTTGGGTAACTGGTGTTGTTCCCTTCTCTGTTGTCGCGGCGGTGCTATGGGCACACTTTCTTCCACTTCACTCACGAACGACTCACGAAACTCACGCGGCGTGCTGGCTCGCGAACTATGCGTTGATTGTGCGTTTTCGTTGGGCTTGGCGCTCGTTTGGCCCATGCTTGCTTCTGTTGTTGTTATGTTATAGTTGTAGTTGTTGTTGTTGGTTATGTCACTAGTGTTGTTGTTGCGCTGCAGAGTTGCATCGCTTTGTTGATTTGCCGCGACAGTGCACAGTTCGACGTTTGCCGCTCGAATAAAATTGGCACTCGCTGCGGCGGCTGCTTCCGCTCTGTTGTTCATCAATTCGTCTTCTCGTCGCTCGGCTCTCTCGCTCTCTCGCTGCTGATGTTGAGGCTGCTCCTGCTTACGCATTGCTCCAGCTGAATTACTGCTGCTGCTACGATTGCTACTGTTGCTATTGCTTCGCTCTCGTGCGTGTTCGCGCTCGCGCTCACGCTCTTTACTCTGTTCTCTGCTATTATTAGACATTGTCATTTGATAACTATTTGTGGACGCAGTCGCGGCGGGGTCGGAGTTCGTTTCAAGGTGTGCGGATGCCAGCGCCACTGGTCGCGCTGCCAGCGCCTGTCCAATAACGATTACGTTGTCGTTAACAGTTTTTGATTTTAATTGTTGCTGTTGTTGCTGGTGCTGTTGTTGATTTCGCTGTTGCTGATTCCGCTGATGATTACGTCCGCGCGCCATGAAAATCTCACTCAAAAAATCGCGACTCTTTTGCAGCGTTTTACGCTTCTTGGACACAACTACCGACTCTTCGGTAGTTGCAGTTGTCGTCTCACCGTCCCGATTGCCACCCAAATGCAGCGCTAAATTGCCAAGCGATAAACGCGATTGTCGTTTCTGTTCGTTCGATTTCTTCGATTGCTGCTGCTGGCGATAAGTCACCTTCTCCTTTTCTGCATTAATTACCGTGGCAGCGTTTTGTATTTGTTCTTGTTGTTGTTGCTGTTGTTGTTGCTGTTGCTGTCGTTGAGCATGGCCATCGATATTATTGTTGTCGCGATACGTTTGGCCGCCAATTAGCCAATGACCGCCTCGGTTGTTTGCCTCGATTTGACTGCCCGCCATAAGATGCCCAGCAGCCGACGTCGCACTAACATTTCGATCATTATATGTCCTCCCTGTCGTTGTCGCCGCCCCATTGCCTGCGCCCGTTTTATTTATATTCAAATTCTCCGAGCGCCAAGAGACCGCTGAATGGCCATTAGCAACAGACGCCGAAGCATCAGCAGCTGTTTTTGCTAAATTTACGCATTCCCACTCTTCACTTGGTTCGTCTGTGTCGCTGCCAAAGTCCTCCAACTCTTCTATGACAGCACGTCGCGGCAAACGATCAGCGCTCAATTGCCCACTCTCTCGATGGCGCTCATCGCGGCTCAGCGAAGCGCTGAATACACTACGGTTCTCATTACTGTTACTCTCAGCGCTCCTTGCACTTGTTGTTGCTGATTTCTCCTCATCGTCGCTGACATCGTAAGTTTTAATGTTATTCGCTTTTTTCTGACGCGTGCGTCGCAACAAATTAAACATTTTTGTTAATTTCTTTTCGGTGTCTCTTACACATACACAAACATATTAAGTATGTATATATTTAATTGTATTTATCATCTAAATGCATTTGCATCATTGTTGTGTTGTTGTTTTATTTTCGGATGCTGCCAGTTCTGAATGTTTTCACAGCTTTTCAATTGTGTTGTTCTGTTCGTTGTTGTCGTTTATAAACAAATCGTTTGTTAATCGCATTTAACCTGTTAATAAATACACAATATAAATATTTATTTTCTACTTATGACACTTGCCGTCGATGACAGAATTCATATACAGTTAATTAGCATTATTATTGTTAGTTTACTTACAGCCGGATAATGATTCTCGAACTCGCCGCTTCGTTCGGGTTGACGGCTGGTCGGGAACTGGAAGTGCGCTGCGATGCGATGACAAACACTGGATAAATATGAGCAACACTCGCAACTATTACACTTAACAAAAAGACTCATGGCATAATTAATTTTAATTGCGATTGTATTCTACAGATACATATCAAGACAATATACATATACATACATATGGATATGAAATATTGCTGATGTTAAGCTGGACCGCGGTTTACATTGAGCGCTTTTTATATGAGTATGGGTGTTTGTATGTTTGTGTGTGTTTCTGCTTATGAATATTAATTGATGTGTAGCACAAGCCATTATGTGTCATCAGATCAGCGACAATAGCTAAAGTTCTATTCATTAGCCATTTAGCTATTCATAAAGCGCAAATGTTGTTGCAATTAATGAACTCAAGACATATAAATAATAAAAAAAAAATTAAAGTCAGGCTAGAATATTTACAAAGTCAACAATGGGTATAATATTTGTATTTTATTTAATACTTTTCAAAAAAGTTAAGATTAATTTATTCAAAGTCTTCAGTTGTTATATCTTGAAAAAATATTGACAAGAAGTCCTTATCCTATAAAGTAATAAGGTCTTACAACGCTTCATAGATTACTCGATTTTTCCCAGTGTCCCTAGCGCTGAGTCAGCAGACTCCGACAAAGTACAAACTGCGGCAACATGACAAAAATAAACTAATCATCCGGGCTGTGTGCACAACATCATAATCCCAGGAAAAACTAAAGCCTACAGCATCTGAGGCAAGGAAATGTGCGTTTAGCTTCAATCCAATGTTGCCCCTGCAACATGCAAACGTTTCAAGTTCAGGGCGCTCACATCTCTCTGCACATAAACAGACCAATTATAGGCGGCAATAAAAATGGCAAAAAGATCTTCCAAAGAGCAACTAAGAACAAATCGCTATAATTAGACGCAAATAGTATAGTGTAGGGCCCATCAGACAGGGGCGAAACTCATTGACGTCACCATAAATGATGCGAAACGGCAGCGTGCGCGTGTTAAAAGAAGATACGACAACAACAACAGCAGCAACACCAACAATAACAACATTTGGCAGACAAAATGAATCCAGATCCTCAGCATTTGGATGCTGTTGCATTTGATTGTGCCTCTAATTGATGAGGCATGTGAAACGTTTTGCGAACTTTGCAGCGCAATTTTTGCCTATTTTTTCCAATGAAATTAGATTTATTTTCAAAATAGATAAAATGCTAAAAATATTTATACGAACAGCATGAAAAATTCGCGCACAATTTGGAAAACATCAATTGGCAGGCAACAGAAACAGGACAGGGAGTGGGTAGAGGGGGGCGGGGTAATTATTTTGGTCGTTTTTGGCATTAAATAAACGATAAGCAAAACCGACAAGCGGAAATGATGCAGCAACAAATTAAAAGATTTCGTTGGGATTTAAAGATCTTAAGGTACTATATAAACAAATATGAAGAAATTAAATTAAATAAAAAACAAAACAAAAATGTGGTGGTATAGATGTGTACTGACCCACATATAAAAAAAATGTTCAAGTTTATAGCCTTCGCCAGATGCCATCGTTATAATTTTTTGTTCAAATAATATATCTTGGCCAATTGTTGCACAATTCCAGAACAGATTTCGGAATAAACTTGAAAAGTTTAACGAGTGAAAACCAGCAAAAGCCATAAAAAAAAAAAATCATAATTTATTAAGCAAGCAATAAATTTTGCACTTGGGCCAATGCCATAGGCATAAATATTAAAAAAAAAAACAAGAAAATGTGATAAAAAACAATTTGTATAAAATAAGTAAACAATATAAATATGTTATGCCAAGTGAAATATTTGGCATGCTTAACATATGTTTTCAATAATCGTAGACTGCCACTTGATACGCGGTACTTGACATATGGACAAGAGAAAATACAATTGAAAAGCACTTGGAAATTTTTGGATTGAGCAACTTTTCTATTACTAAGTAGCGCATCTAAAAAGTTTCCACAACACTTCTTCTCCTCCTCCTCCTCCTTACAAAGCTGCAGGCCATGTCGTCGCATACTTTCCCTTTTGTTTGTCTATGAACGCCCCCGCGGATTTGGCAGCAAGCCAACTGACATTGACTGATGCCAGAGACCCAGCCGAGCCAGCCAAATAGCCAAGCAGAGTTTGTTATATTCCATGAGATTGTACTATTTGGGTGGCGTGTGTGTGTGTGTGTGGGTTAATGTTTTGCTATTGACTTTTGCTTAAGCTCTTTGTATGTGATTTTATAAACAATTTTTCGTTGCGCTTTAGCTGCTTTACATATCATTTGTTGATGGCCCCACCACAAGGTGACTAAATTATAAATGTGTATAAAATAGATTTGTAAGGCATCCGTCCGATGGGCATAAATTTTGATAAGACTTTGTGAGAAAAAAATTAAAAACTAATGGAGCGCGTGACAGCGTCTAAAATATTGCGACATGCGGATTTGAACTGTTTTTTTTTTTTTTTGTTTATTATTGTTAAGGTGTTGAACAATTAATTGAGCATTAAGCTGTAGCAAAAGCAAAGGCAAATTAACTAAATCATATTCAACCTTTCCGAGTCACTTTTAGTGACAATTAAACACACACTCTAAACTATATTTTATATACAACACATTGAATTTATTAGACACAATTATTAATTGTTGTTCATTTCATAAATTGACAATTTATATTATTTAAATATTTGTCATTCTGTTAGCACTTGCACTTGGGCTTCCCTTGTTAACAATATGCACATTTGTCACTTGGCACGAAAACACTTGTTAATTTCGCCGCATGTGGCGTATGCGCAACAATCGTGTACGGCTAAAAATCATTTTTACCACACGGCGCACGTTCCAAGCGGCGCAACAGACTTTTCACGACTGACTAGCCCCAGCTGCTGTCGGCGTGAAAATTTGTCGTGCATAGGAAAATTCGTTGCCAAACGAATAGCATATCGATAGGCAACAACAAGACAGCACACAAATGGAATGCAATATCATATATTATGGTTTTCTAGATAGATTAAGAATTATAAATTAAAATATATTTTTGTTGTAATTCTTTATAGAATAAAAGTAAAAATTAATTTTTTTATTTTATGAATTTTTTACATTATATGCCATATTTATTTATTGTATACTTTATATTTATACGTTAAGCGATTGCCGTGACAGACAGATAACTATATATGTATTTTTGATAACAAGATTATCTATCTATATATCTTCTTAAATGATTCTTACTATTTTTATGTTAAGCCAATTGCATGCACCAAGCAATTTTCTTATCTATTATACCCAATTTCTAGAAGCGTATGTATTGACTCAAAGCCAAAGTTTGCTGTTCAATGGGTGAACTTATGAAAAGCCGCCTTTCATAAGTCACATTTCCTTACTTGTAATATAACAGCTGACTTTCCTTTAAAATCTTGGAAAAGATATTATTGTCGTTGATTCCTTTAACGGAAATGGTTGCAATCCACAAATACTATTTTGCAGATATTTCTAAACACTTGATTCCATACAGCTTAACTGAGAGCTTCTCTCATGCGATAGAGGTTCCCTGCTCTGATATTTAAGATGAGCAAGCTCGGCTATGCAAACTAGAGCAAGAACATATTTATTATTAAAGATGTCCCCTTAAAGTAATGTTGGTGCCTTTGGCCAGACAGTTGGTTATTCAAGTGGATTTCTTTTCCTCAGAGGAAAGCTTTTGTACTTGTGTCGTTGTTTGAACAGACGCTGCTGTTCAATCTGTTTGTCCTTGTAAACTTTCTCAATCATATCGTTGACAACTATTATTTGCAGAGATACAATTTCAAATGTTGCGTTCAAATCCAAGACAGGCAGGTAACTCATATAGAAACACAAGGCCAACATTGCAACTCAAGTTGTACAGAGCTCTCATTAAGCCGTTTAGCACACTTATGAATTGAATCCTTAAACATTTTATACAACCATTAAGCAGGTGACAAGTGGAATCCATTTATATCATAATTATATTGATTATATTTAATGACATTTCATCGAGATGTTTATTTTTTAAATGAATGCACTCGAACTGCGCTATCAAACGATGAGAGGTTTTTCATCAATATAATTATTTACCTGTGTGTACTTATTTAGGACTTCGAATTATGTTTTGCACAGCTAAGTTTTTATCCTAATTTAAAAGCAAAAAAAAGTTTAGTATTTTCAATTGAAAAAACACGCAGTACATATTATCCAGTTGCTTGCAGCCATTTGTTCATGGTTAATTGGAAAGCGTAATTATTTGAAAAATAAATATAATCATCAATGCACACAGCTGGTGCGGCATCCGATCCGTTAACACATGGAACTAATCTCGTCTATAAACAACTTGTGTTTTTTATGACCGTTTCCATTCCAAGAAATGATTTGTTTTTTAAAGCACAAACCTACGAAAACAATATCTATTTATATATATATATTTAGCATTAATCTAGCAAGTTTCTTTCAGATTAAATCTCTTGTGGAGAGTTTATAAATATTCATTTGTATGTGATATCATGTTGTTGAGGTTTATTTTGTGTCTTGAGTCAATTACAAGACATGGGGCATGCAAAGTCTTAACGATGCTAATTTGATTAATTTGCACTCACACACACACACACGCATGTACTGTAACCGTCACACGTGTCGGATGTGTAATGTACGTAATACGCGCGCCGCTCAAACAGTTTATTAAACCTTAATTAACGCTTGTTATTGTCGGCAAGTTAATTGAACAGGCACGTCCTTTTCATTATGCTGATTGAGCGTAACATCAATAGCGAAATGTCGTTAAAACCAAACGAGAGATGAGGCCAACTTAAAGACTAAAGTTGTCTCAAGCAGTTATCCTATTTAAAGCCATCATATCATCACTAAACAGAACTCTTAACATTCTTTTGTTATTTTTTTTTGCGAAACTCATAATAAAATCAATTTAAACTCTATTTATTTAGCTGTTTTAGTTAAGTTGTCAACAAATTTGTTTAGATAATGCATTAATCTTTGCTTTTGAAATTGCATTCGCTTTATATTTGGCAGCTTAGTTCTTTATTCATTAGCCATATGGATTAATTCAATGGCCATTTCAGAGGCACTCAATAATTTGTTCCAGTCTCGCAACAAACCGCAAATTTAATTTTAAAATCTGATTATGCGTCAGATGCATGCAACAAACAGACACAAATATTCCAAAAGCAAATATATGTGACACTATTTTCAATCTAGAAACCGCAATTTGTGTTTCGTGAACAGCTTTTGGCCTCCAATATTCATATACACAAGATTATACACAAACATTCATTTATATACACTTTTCAATATTTTATTTCACTTTTTTTTCCAATTTCCATTGCTGACAGTTGCAAAACTCGCGTGCGCTAAATGTTGTTTATAATAGAATTTATGCCTACAACCAAACTCAACTGAAAAAACCCATCTATGGACCAATGCAAATGGCAGCATGACGCTAACGCTCCAATTTTTGCTATGTACATATATTATTCTCGATGATATTTATTTTTTTTCTTTCAATGGAACGAGCTTGTGTTGGTAACCGCAGAGTTCAGCAACAGCGTTATAATAAACCATTTTGTGGCTGGCAAAGCGCTCTCGAAAAATGCCGGAAAAATTGTGCCCAAAAATAGGCAAAAATAAATGCATTAAATTGGGGGCAAATGTTTTTGGGCGTTGTGCAGGAATTCATTATTGAATACAAAATTGAATTTGACACTGTATATGTTTGTGTGTGTGTGTGTTTTGTGAGCAAACAATGTTTGACATTATATTAAAATGTTGTCATAAACTGTTTGCAGGTTCGTTTGCGCAACCAATGCATTGCATTTATTTTTTTTTTTTCGGGCACTACCTGAACACTGTGCTGTGAGGCGTTAAAATAGCACATCTCAATGGCATTTCATTTGACTACCGCGCTCTACACACAAATCTGGCCCGTCGCTCTCCCTTTCTGTTATTTTTTGGCATGGTGTTGGCTACAAAATGGCCGCCGGCGGTATATGTCAACAGCTGTTCGCGCATTCGAATGAGTTGCATAATTTTTTGGCATTTGGTTTTCCACTGCGTACAACAAAAGGGCCCCAAAAATGGAAAAGTCAATTTAATTACAACACGCGCATTTAAATTTAAATCAACTGGTCATGTGTGTGTGTGTGATTTACAATGTCAGCTGCTGCGTCGCATATCGTACTCTCATGGCATAAAATAAAAGCTTTAAATGGGGCTTAAATGCCTTTAAAAATCGCATGCGGCTTTGTGTGCATGTGCATGTAAATAGTTCACACGGCCAACTAAACGGAAACCGCGTTGCCCAACACACACAGACACACAATGCACTGTGCGTGTGTAAGTGTGCCAGGCTGTTGCCGCAAAGTATGCTACTGAAAATTTTCAGTTTCATGCGCCCAACAGCTTTACATTTATTGCACACTGTCCTTGCCACGCCCTCGAAAAACGAAAAAAAAAAACGTAATAGAGAGTAAAAAACTATACCGCCCTTATGCGCTACAGTGCTGGGCAGCGCAAGAAGAAAAATAGAATTGTTTATTTGCCTTCGCCTTTCTTATTTAAAACTATTTTATGTGCCGCCTGTCCCAACGTAAACTTTTGCAAAAATTGTAACAGCTAAAGGCAGGGTGGAGAGAGGAGGGTGCTGCGAAGTGAGCTGAGGTGCTGTGTGTTTGTGTGTGTGTGTGTGTGTGTTTGTGGATAAATAGAGCAATTGGAGTGTGAAACGTTTTCACTTCCGTGTGTTGGCTGTGGCTGCTTTTGCTGGTTTTGCTGCTGCTGCTGCTTGGCTGCTGTTTTGCAGCACTTTTCCTAACATGCACATAAAGTTTAGTCGATTTTGTGCAGTTTTTGTTGCCATATTTCTTCTTCTTGCTGTTGCTGTTGGTGTTGTTGTTGTTGTTGTTGTTGATGTTGTTAGCCCAAAATCCCATTTGGCACTGAATTGTGTGCACACATTGAATATTTGTAGCAAGCTTAAGACCCTAACACTTATATATATATATATATATATATATATACGTATGTATGGAGCATTAATAGATATTTTGTGTGCGATGCTGCTGATACTGTTATTTCCGTTTGATTCTCTTTTTTGGTTTTTTCTTTTATTAATATTGTTTGTACCTCGTAATTGAATCGTGAATGTTGCATACTTCTTGCTGGCAACTGCACTTAAAAGCTGTACAGACCGTTACTGACTTTTTTTGCGGCCCAATTTTAACACACTTGCAACAACAATTTACGTGCCACGTGCAGTGTGACATTTATGTGACCAACGAATTGCATTGGGTCAACACTCGAGTGTCGTGTCTATGAGTTATGGCTTTTCAAGCACCAACAAGCCAACAGCAGCATTTGACACATTTGAATCTTTTTCTATGACAAATGATGCAAGAAAATTGTCTAAACTCAAGAGAGCTCATAATGCCGCTCAAAGCATAGGAGGTAAAATACAGTATTTACTGTACAAAGTCATGAACATAATTTAAATCAGTTCTTTATCACATATTTGTTGAATACCCATTGAAAAATGTTCAGCTTATTGACAAATTCATAAACAAAAGCCAAATTTGTCGCTCATTAATTATTCATATTTTAATTATAGATAATGGTTGACAATATGCTAAAAATGTTTTGTTTATTTGTTTTTAAATCTTCCATATTCAAAGCAATAAATGTTAGTTCTTGATTGTTTTGCTGACAATTTTTAGCTTTTGTCGCATATCAAAAAGCAATTTCCGCTTCCGATATTTGGTTTGACTTGCCATGCATATTTAAATGTTTGTAGGAATACTGCCATTACCGCAATTAGTTGCTAGGGCAGCCAGCTACATGGAATCAAAATATATAATCTCTGATATGTAAACTAAAGCAAAGGCTTTATTGAAAGATATCTTTGAAGATATGGTGACTCTTTTGCCCGGGCGTAGATTTGGTAATTCAACTCACTCAAAGCCCAGTTGTTGTCCTTGTGTCTTTGTATATACAGCAGTGTCTCGAAGAATCTATGCTTACAATGATATCATTGACAACGATTATTTGTTATAGTCCGGATTCCAATGGCATTGAATTGGTGGCCAACATGGAACAGGGAGAGAAGAAGCAAAAGCCAGCTTACATTCTATCGCCTTCTGATGAACAAAAACGTTGTAATAGGTCTATTCTTGTGCTCATTCTTACTGATATCATTAATATAGATTATTTCCTACGGTGAATGCAAATGGGTAGGTAGGCTCTGCAGCAAGACTTAGGTCGAGGTATTTGGTCTTATTGCCAACATTCTGAGTCAAATGTGGATAACTCATTTAACTTTAATTACGTTTACGCTTAAAATGAACTCTATTATAATTGCTTTAATAAATAGTAGCAGTTTACAGTCCAAGCTTCAAGCGTTCTTTGTGGAGTTGTGAAACGCAATTGTATTAGTTTTACAAAGACCAGAGAATTCACTATATTAATAGAAACAAAAACAATACCTTATTGGTGACAATAAAAAATAAATAGTTTTATAGTTTTTTTTAAATATATTTAATATCGGAGTTAAAAATTTGGCATTTCCGTTTTCTACAATATCCTAGTGCTCCATATACATTCATTACCAATTTTCATGGAATGCCTTAGAAAGTAACCGGAGAAAATCATAATAACTCTTTGCTATGCTTTGAAGGTATATAAAAGGCTCACAGCTAAATGAAATAAAATGCAATAAAATAACAACTTAACACCTTTGGTGCAAAAAAATACAGAGTGGGAAAGGGTCAGGCACAGAGACACAGAGAGTGAGAGAGAGAGAGTGAGAGAAGGTGTAAAGAAAGTACTATAAAGGGAACTAGTTTGCTCGCACTCACAAATTCGCAGGCAATGCAAAAAGCAAAACCGTAAGCATAGACTAAGCCGATTATAGCACGAATGTAACGAAGGTAAGTATTGCGAGTGGAGGGACGTGGTATGGCAGTTGAGAGGTGGTCAGAGGATGGCTGACTGTCTGCCAGGAAGTGCGTGGCAGGCAGAAAACGTAGAAGAAGAAGAAGAAGTAGCAGAAAAATAAAGCGGAGACAAAGGCAGGCAATGAATTATCGCACTAGCTGCGACGTAGAAATAGCCGAGACAAACGTGTTGTAAAAAATGTAGTACTATTAATTTTCTTGCATATCTTATAGTATCTTCATAAACAGACACACACACACACACACACACACCCACACACCTAACCACCCTCTCTCTCACACACACATAGAAATACAGGATAAAGACAACCCCTGTGGGATGGAGTGTCTCGGCAAATGCTTTGGCATTGGCTTAGTGCTAAGAGATTTCTAATTCAGTTGAGCAGAAATAAATTACTTACCGTAATTGTTCACCATATAAAACGGTAGCAAAGGCGTTGAGCGTAAATCGAGACAGTTGTTTCTATGCTTTGTATTGTGGTTGTTGCTGATGTTACTCTTTTTTGTTGTCTTAGCAGCTCTTATAGCTTTTGGTAAGTTTTTGGTTTTGCCAGCTGTCGCAATGCAAAAAGGATTAATTTGCCTGCTCAACTAAAGCTTTAAATGTGCTTTAAAAAAGAATAACAAGTTTGTGCAAAATTTATTTACTTATTTGTTTTTAATTTATCTACTGCACACTTATAGTTGACACTAGCAAATTATTGCCATTTAATTTTGTGCTTTATGTCGGCATAAATAATTGCGCAAAGGCAGGCAAAAATTGTACACGTCGATTACAATTTTTAATTATTTTTTAATGAAGTACAAGCATGAAAAAAAAAAACAACAAATGAATAAAAAAAAAAGGTATATTTAAACAAAAACAATGCCTCTCTCACTATGAATTTATGTGTGTTTCAAGTGAATTTATTGCATGTGTAATACGCATAATAATGTGGAATGTGGAGAGCAAGTCAGGACATTTGATATGCTTTCAACCGGCTGCGATGCACGAGTGTCCAATTAATATTTTCACATTCGGCTTACACTTTTCCCCGTCGTTAGTAAATACAAACACGATAATAACCGCTGCTCACATTAAGCTATATAATTACACGGTTTTCAGATTGCATAATGATTGTGTGTGTGTGCGGTGTTTAGTGTAAATTATGGCCATCAAAAAAGGTAATGAATTAAATGAATGTAGATAATATTTTATAATTTTAAAACTCGTTGACTAATTAATAATTGGCTTGTTTTAAAATTAGCTATCTTCATTCCAAGAGATTTTTCTTGAACTCAATGCAACTGCATTTGGAAGTCACGTGTCTGGTGCAACATCGTCGCTCGTTAAAACTCCAAAAATCACGCATTAGCTGCCAGTTTGCACTTAAAGTCATAAATTTATTCAAATATATGGGCGCACAGCCCTTTTACAATAAATGTTAACGTATAAGTCGCACACGTACGTGTGCATGTGTGTGTGTGTGTGTGTGTGTGTTTGTGTTGGACGGTGCTTTAAAGCAAAATTTATATATTAACTTCATTTTGTGCTCTGGCTGCCACGCAGTCGTGGCATAACTCATACGCACCGTGTGCAACCGCAGCGGTAAGGAGTCAGGCAGGAGTCTCGGCGCGTGTCGGCAGCACCAACTTTCCAAACAGGCATATCACTGACGCCCAAACCAAAGAAAGGTGGCTAGGCGGCAAAGGACGACGAAGAGAGTGCTACCTCGTCCATGGTCCAAATGGCAGCCAAGAGAATTTTAAATTACGCTTTTGAGTGGCGATGCGAGTGGCGTCGATGCCGAAATGCAGCAGCTGCACTTGTAGTTGCAGTTGCATTTGCTGTGTGTGTGTGTGTGTGTGTGTGTGTGTGTGTGTGTTGGCTTTTTATCATGCATTTAATTGCAAATGAAGCAGCAGCAACGGCAACGGCAACAACAAAGAACAACAGCTCACTGACATCTCGGCAATTGGCGCAGTAAAAGGAAGAGCTCGAACTCCAAATCTCAGCTGCAGCCTGCGGCAACTGTAAATGACGTTTAATCAAAGTTGTTGAAATTGATAGCATTGTTTGTTTGTTTGCCGCATAAATTGTGTGCTGCATTTTAAAGTGCGCGAATTGTGTTAATTAAAGCGCAATGTCATTTTTCTTACACTCACTTACACTGTTTGTCAGATCTCATTTAAAATAATTTCCAACTGAAAAGCCATAAATATATAAATAAGCCAGCTGGCGCCGCAAATGCAACAGCTTTGCATTAGCAAATCTCTGGCAAGTGTAAAAGGTGTAGTACGAGAGCAAAAGGTAAACGTTAATTTTACTCTGGCTCTAGCTGGCACACATACAACCCACATTGCAACTTAGTTGTGGCAGGCAATAAAATAAAGTCTTAGCTCCCAGTTCACAGAGCCTGCCACAATTCATTAGCATTTATTTTCATTAGATCTGCAACTTGTTAGATTTTTTCCGTGCTCTTTACATATTTATTCTTTAAAGTATACATTAAATTTGTTAAATCTGAACCATGGGCTCATCTGGGACAGTCGACTTTTGAATAGAGTTAAAAATGCAACAATTTGTCAACATAAATATTGAAATTTTTTGACTTCAGCTCAGTTTGCAGTTTTTTGTATTATCCGTTTAATAAGTTTTTGTTGCCCTTTCATATTTTTCAAAAATGAATGTGTTAAAAGCTTTAAAAAGCCTTTAAAAGACATACAAAGAATTACCAATAACTATAGCATACAATTCAGCGCATCATATGTATTTGCATTCAATTTTTGCGCGTATAGAAAGAATCGCCATTGCGTCGCTGTAGACCACGGTCAGCATAAGCGCCATCATCATTACGATGTCGATGGCTGTAACGTTGATCATAATCACCAGCAGCGCCATCATCATCATCATCATCATCATCATGGACATGCCTGTACCGCGCATTATCCGTGTAAGAGCTCACGCCCGACTGAGCGCCCAACGAAGCTGAAGATGAGTAACGTTTGTTGCCAGCTGCATACAACTGAGAAGGTGAATATGTGTGCGTGTGTATGTGTATGCAACTTACCATACGCCCAACCCGGACCGCCGTTGCTGTAGCCATTGCCGTTGTCCGTGTAATGATGTCGCTTCCTTTCGGGGTAGTAGTGATGCTGATAATAGTCAGAGTCGACGGACCCCATCGACTGCATGGAGTGGTCAACGTGTGTGCGATTAGGATAGAATTCAGCGACCGATGAGGGCTCGCGTTGCCCATTATAATAATCACCATCAACGGCAACATCGTGTTGATGTTGATGTTGATGATGATGCTGTTGATGATGTTGTGGAGACTGCGATGGCTGATACGACTGGACTGGCTTATTAGTCACCAATCCACTGCTATATGGCGTATGCAGCGTCACAGACGGCGTAACAATAACGGGAACTACAGCGGAACTGGGTGCCGGCACCAATTCTGCTTGTTGCCAAGATGAAGCTGCTGCTGCTGCTGCCGAGTCTGATGTTGTTGTCGAGGTTTGTTCGCGTGAGTTCATTTCAGCTAATTTATTGAAGCGATTGCGATTGCCGACCGCTGTAAGCACCATCACGGTGGGGTTCATGTCAGTGACGTGCTCCTTGATGCAATTCTGCAGCATATTCACAAAAAAGAAGAACGAGAGCAGTGTCAGCGCTGACATCACGGAGCCGTTGCTCTTTTTCTTCTTTGCCGGCGCTGGCTGGGTGGGTGGCGGCGGTTTTGGCGGCACATGATATTGAGGCGGATGTGGATGTTGTTGGGGCGGATGTTGAGGATGCGGCGGATATGCTGGTGCATTGCCACCACCACCTCCACTCGGATGATACGAGGAATAGCTGCCAGACGGTGGCATATCATAGTCCCCCGATGAATCCATGCTGTTAATTTAAAGTTGCATTAGCGTAAGGTCCAACACAGAATGAATGGTTGGATTTGGTTTAGGTTTTTAACTTACCCATAGCCGGAGTGACCGCTGCTAGCGCTGCCACCGTAAGCACCGTTCTGGTTGCTCGCTGCACCCATCAATGATCCTCCATATTGCAGATAGGGACTGTGATGGTGCTGGTGATGCTGCGGATGCTGCGGATGCCAAGGGTAATGCGCTCGTTGCGTTTCACTCCTAAAATTTCACAATCACAAAGTAAGTATGAGTAAGTGCAATAAACAAAATAAGGACAGGTAAAATACTCCTAGAACAGCAAAGTGAGGCAAGAGGCAAGGTGAATCTGTCGCATAAATTTCGCGCTGTCATTTTGCTTACGCATAATTATTGCCGGAAATGCCTGACAGCAGCGGATGTTGTTGCTCCACCTGCGCCAGCTCCAGTTGCGGCTGTGTTGTTGCCTGCTCTTGCTGAGCTTGCATATCCCCAAAGGACATTTTGATGTTTGATTTGCAATTTTATTGCGCTAATTGATTTCCGGCGCTTTCAAACTCACGCTACTCGTCCAATTGCAGCATCATAAAACTGAGACACCCAAAAAGTCAAAGCCAAACTGCCGCAAGCAACCAACCAACCAGTCAACTGGCTTTGAGGCTACAACCGCAAGTGACAGAGTTGCTTAGGCAACTGCATAAAGCGTTTGTCAGTTACTAAATGGACCACCTTAACACACACACACACCTTTTACACCTCTCTCTCTCTCACTTTCTGTTGCTTGTCATTGTCAGCTGTTAAGTGCGCAATGCAACACGGGCACAAAACTGACAATTGCCTGTGCAAAGTGTTTTGCGGTGTGTTGCGGGCCTGGCAGCGACCAACTGACACACACCTGAATTGGAGCATTGCATGCCATGCACATTTTGGCCACACACACACACAAACACACGCACAGCCCGACAATTAGTGAACGACAAAGACCAACCAACCTTACCTCCCTCCACTTCGCTGTCAGTGTTAATGATGCTGTTGCAGTCGCGCTGGTTTATTGCATTAAAAGCGCTATTCAACGTTATGCACCAGAAATTGTCATAATTGTGACATGTCTGGGCATGCATGCGGTTGTTTGTTGTTGGTTGGTTGGTTGGTTGTTCTTCTTCTTCTTCTTCACTATGCTGATGGCTGGTAACTGCTGTGGCCCGCCTTACAGATTTCATATCGCTGGTTGTGAGATTTATGGCAAGCAGCTAATAGTTTTGCGCTGCCAACAACATTTTTGTCTTAGATCAACAGGAAGACATTAGACTGCAATAACAAATATTTAACATTTCCGCAGCAAGTGGCACGCAGCAAACTTGCAACAGCAGCTTGCGGCAAGTCAAAAGCATACAATATATTGTCAAATGCTGCGCTGCAACGTTGCGTGCCCTTTGTTACGCTTTGATTTGTCGCCCTCGCCCCTCAGGAAATAAAATCACAGCAACAAACATACAATAACAAAAATATAAAGCCATAGAGCAAAAGTTTTGCTGATGTGCTCAAAAATAAGCCAAAAAAAAAGCGCAAAGCAAATCAAAAACTCAAATGCCGCGAGGGGTTGAACATAAAAAAAAAAAAAAAACATATATAACGAAAGTCAACTTACTTAAACGGGAAGGGTAAAGATTGCGGTGTGGGCAATTGTGCCTGGCTGCTGGCGCCATTGTCAACATATTTTAAGCCGCCTAAGACTCAATAATAAGCTGTGTGAATCTTGACTACATATTGTAGTTTTTGCAAAAATACATACATATATTTTTTATAAGCTCTTATGGCGCCCTCAAAATTGGTCAGCGAGCACAAACCAAAATTTAATGACTGGAAAATGAGGCATTTAAGCTGAGTGCCCAGCCAAGTTTCTTGCCTCAAGCCACAAAACGAACGTGCCCAGCCAGCATTTGGATATTTATGGTTGTCTCTGTCTGTCGGACTCCAAAACTTCATCTAAGAAGAACTTCTTTGATTGTATCTGTATCTTAAGTTGCATGTGTAGCTATGTCTGTGTCTGTGTCTGAAAACGTGGCAGTTCGCAGGTCGTTTGTTAATGGCTATGATTAACACGTAGTAACATTAAATTATCCAACAAGTCAAAGCCTAGGGGCTCTCATTTTGGCCACATCAATTAACGTATATGAAAAATGCGCCATAAGAATGTGACTTAAGAACAAAACAGAATAGCAACATATCGATGCTTAAATACCCTTGATCTGGTCGATACTCTGGAAAAATACGTCTCAGCAGCTTTAAAAATTATCAAAAAGTTTGCAAACAAAGCGACAGATAGACGTACAGGGTTATATAGATGCTGATCACAAATATATATAGACTATATTTCCATTAAAAACCTCTGCTATAACTCAGTTTACACTCCACCACATAATAACATTACCCTCCATAAGCTTATAAAAATATTTGCAGCATACTTTCAGGCAGCGTCTTTATTCATTAGGTGAACTTACACAAACATGTGGGTGAGTTCGTATTCGAGTGTGTGTGTGAGTGTGTGCGTACATAAATCATTTGGCTACTTGGAGCAAAAACTTTTGGGTGCCCGCGTAGCCAAACAAAAATAAAAACTCGTTAACAAAGCTAGTCGTCGACTGTCTCGGACTCAACGTTGACTACGTGCTTGGACTTTGACTACTGCTACTACTGGCTGGCCACTACAGAGTGTCAAGTGTAAAGAAGAACTACTAATCAGCAGTTAATTCTTATCTTTAATTAAGTGCACGTTCCCACTAAGCAAGCAGAAGGCAACGGCAAAGGACATGGCGAAGACGATGGCAAAGACGATAGCAAAAGCAAAGGCAAAGGAGCAGCTGCTGTCCGTTTATGGCAGACGTCTACTACTACAACTAGTTGTAGCTACTCTTTAGATTCAACACTTTTGTTTACCCTTGCTTTTGGGCATTGTTCGGCACAAAGGCCAAGCGCTCGACCCGCCTTTTGTCGCCCCGCTCAATTTAATGAAATAATCTAAGCAAACACTCGCTAAAATTAAGCAGTTTTTTTAAGCAGACATTTTTTTTTGTTTGTGCATTTATTTTCGCTTTTGTTTTTGTCCGCTTGAAATTAAAAAAGAAATGGTTCTTTTTATTTTCTTGCACATAATTAAATGTGAATTTTTGGGTAGCTGCGGAAGCTGGCCAATTAAAAAGGCCACGCAACAATGGCTAAGGCGAACGTCCATGCATGGCTTAACAGCTCGGCTCGATTTGGCGACTTAGCCACTAAATTGTTGTAATAAAAGGGTTCACAACGATGTGCATCGGTTATGCTCTTTGTGGTTATCTAAGATGCTTGGAAAGTCCCAAAAAAAAAAAAAAAAACTAAGTACAAAATGCTGCTTCTGCTGCTGCGCTAAACTCTTCTAGGTGCAGTCAACTGGATTCCCCTTCCAACAGGTAGCCATAAGTCATTACCCCCATTTGAAAGCCAGCTGATTGCAGTTTGAGTAAAAGGGGTGTCAAGTTGTTTGAAAAACAATACCCGAACACACAGTGGCACAGGAGGCGAGGCAGCACTCAAGCGTACCTGTCACATTTTTGCACTTTTTTGTCTTTTATGTGGCCAAGTTACCCCGTGGCGCCCAAAAGTAACATCAGATACATGAAAACATTTTTTCAAAAGCCCCACTAAAAATAAAAATAAAAAAAAATAAAGAAAATTTTATTGAAGTGCCAAGGTGGCTACCAAAGGATTAAGGGACGAGGCAGCTCGATGGCAGTCAAAACGGGCAGCGTTCGCATCCCGGCCACACAGATTAATTATGCATCGCAAAATGCTAAGCCAGGTAGCACCATCATCAACAGCAGCGCCACCAACACCGCTGCTCCTAAAAAAAAAAGGGGAACACACACACGCGACTGCGGATTTTTGTGCCATGTAAAAGCCAAGTACAGCCCACATAAAAATAAAATAAAATGAAGTTAAGCCAAATAAAAATAAAAAATAAAAGAATAGTAAATTACTTCTAAGTCGAACATGTTTATACACTATCCAAGTGTTTTAAAACTGGTAAGACGTCTTTATTAACACTTTAAATATTAATTTATTTAAGACATAAGCTTGCATTCATCTTCAATACCTTATTTTTGTTTTTATCTATAAACATAAATTGGTTTTTCCAAAGCATAACACATATAGCCCAAGGGATATTTGTTCTAACTTGCTTAAGCATAACCTTTGTTTGTATTTTTGTGCACAGAACATCTCAAATTTGTAAGCAGTGTACATTTATGAATCTGTTGGCAGATATGTAGACTGCTAGATATAAAACCATTTGAAACTGTTTTTTAATTTAGAGTAGAGCTCGGTTTAAGCCCGTTTCGAAACTGTAATCGGCTTATATCAGTTCAAAGACAAACAAACTATCGTATTATTTTTTAAGCTGTCAACCACTTCAAAACTGTATTTAAAAAACAGAGAGCAACATTTTTTTTTAGGACACAACAAAAGGCCATTTTCTGTTTTCTGTTACCGTAATCTTCTTTTTGAAAATAGACTCACATCAGGTTGGGCTTAGAGCCAAGATCGATTACAGAATAAATACAGAAGGAAAAAGCTTCAAACAAAATAGTGAAAATCGTTCTGAAAGACGATTAATTTGAGGGTACGCACTTGTCTCCTCATATTTCTGTACTCAATACTTGTGCTTATTAGCATCGAGATTTTCTATAAAAATCTGACGCATGCTTTCAGCTGTCACAAACACGCCATTAGAATTAACATATTCTCAACGCTCAGCGTTCATCATAAAAATGTGCATATAAAAAAATTAAAATAAGAATTAAAAGCTGCTGCTAAAAATCAAGCGCTCGAAACCTGACGTCAGCGTCAAAAGCCAAAATGCGCGACGTTGTCGTCGTGTCACTGCACCCAGCATAAAGAGGCGAAGGGGATTTATGGTGGTGTAAGGGGAAGGGTGATAGAGGTGTGTGTGCTTGCTGGCACACATGAGGTGTTTTGCACCACAGACACACACACACACACACACACACATATATATATATATATATATATATGCAAACACGCCCACAGGAGAGACACACATAGGGAAACAGAGAGAAATGACGACGACATCGTAGAACCCACTTGAAACGCTTTTTAACAAAAATTCTTTGTATTTTTTGAGCTTCTTTTTTTGGGCAGTAGCAGTAGCAGCAGCACAAAAAAAAACGAACAGAAAAATTAAAGAAAAAATCCAGGAGTTTTGCTGCTGGAAGCTGTCGTCGTTGTTGTTGTTGTTGTTGTAGTTGTTGATGCTTGTTGCTTGTATATTTGCGCAACCCTCACTGAAAATAAAATTTTCCTGCAAGACGACAGCGTCAGCGTTAGCGTTAGCGGCGACGACAACGAAAACGACGACGACAGCGCCGCATTGTTGATGAACATGAACAAGCGGCACGCTAACAAGTCGACAGCCTGCCCTGCCCCCACACGCCTTTACAGCAGCACCTTGCTAACTGATGCACCTTTCAGCGCTGGTGTTGGTACGTGGGCTCAAACATTGTTGTTCTTGTTGCCGTTGCTGCCGCTACGGATGCACATGCCACTCCCCCTTACTTGCCCCTAAGGCAGCTAGAAATTATGATGTTTGAGTTGTTACTCGTTTGCTGCCTGCCAGCCTGCTGCCTCTCATTTTAATTTCCATTTCTTCTGTTTTAGTCTTTTTTCGGCCTTCAAAATTACAATAAAGCACAAAATAATAAAAACAAAAACCAAAAAGACAGAGAGAGAGAGAGAGAGAACGATTAAAACACAGTTTTTGGAAAATAGAAAAATTCAAGTGCAAATTTTCACTTCACTTTACGGTGCATTCACATTTCCGTTGCAATGCACTGCAGTTAACCGTTCGTTCGCCAGCTGGTTGGGGGGGACTCGGTGTGTTTGCAATTTGTCGTTGATGCCATGTTTTTGGGCCTAAGGGATTGTGGAGCTTGCAGCTCTTTGTTCTGGCAGCCCTCAAACTGCTTTAAGGTTATTTGTACCTATAGCAAACTCTTACTCTGCGTTGTTTTGTTTTGTTTTGTTTTTGTCATTGTCATCGTTTTGTTGGTGGGGTCAGTCTGACGTTTGCGTTGCACATTGCACGTTGCACGTTGCCAGCTTTTAGGCGTTTTTTGCAAGAGTTGCACTTTTGAGCGGCATCGTTCCATCATCGTTGCTGCGTGCTGATTGTTGTTGTTAAATTTTTTATAAAATTGGCAGGAAAAGTGCATTTTCCCCTTTTGCATTCTTATTTAAAGCATTATTTTCCTTTTATTTTATTTTTTTTTTTTTTTTTGGCATCTTTTTTGTATTTTTATATTATTTTAATTTTCTTAATTAGTTGCCTTTGTGGTAGCTTGAACGATGGGAGCTGCAATTGCAATTGGGATGTGGGGAAGAGGCGATTGCTAAAGGGGTTGATTTAAGTGCAGCAAGCATTTCAAATTAGTCAAATTGAAATGGTATACCATTAGGCTTTTGATCTCATGCAATCGACGCGCAATCAGGCTAACAAACTATTTAAAATCTAATTTGCATTTTCAACTTTGCAAAATATTTCAACAAACTTTCTTTGTGGATATCTAAAGCCCAAGAAGAAGAAGGCACGCATAATCGCAAAAATTTGTCATTAAAGTTTTGACAGACTGAGAAACTTATTGAAAGTCCTTGTTTTTGGTACAAAAGTTTTTTAGCCAAAAATCAACTATTAAGACAGCTGGCAAACAAACAAAGTTAATGTGTCTTATTTATGCTTGGCATGATGCATGTCGATTATTACTTTGCTTTCTACATTTTAGATTTCACAATGTTGAATACTGATTAATGCATTACAATCCATTCTCCTACACTTTCAACCCCATCTCAAATTCGGTTGCACTTTTCGGTTTGGTCTCAAACTTTTTAATTACCCTCATCAGCGAAATGCAATGTGCACTTCAGAGCTGCCAAAGAGCTGAGCCTTTCAGGATGCGTGGGTGGGGTTGCTTTCTGGTTTTTGTGGTCGCCAAGCTCAAATTTGTGCACGAAAAGTTTTGGGGGGGCTGACTGGCTGGCTGGCTGGCTTTTAAGCCAAAACACAGCAAGCGAACGTGGCTGAAATTCGTAAGCAGTTTTGTTTATTTTATGATAATTGCATTTAATAACTATACACAGCAACTAATTAATATGAATGTGTATTTATGGTCTTCGTTTCGTTCGAGTTCAACGACTGCACCTTGAGCCTTGCACTTCCTGTTTAAAACCTTAGGGATCTCTGGAGTACAAAAATTAGAATGCTAAATTGAAGGGCTATCTATCATATGCGATCAAAGTGTGTCAGTGTGCAACACAAACGAAAAGCGAAACTCAATGCAGCTTGACTTGATGATGGTTATCTTGATGTGGCAAAGAGTGTGAAAAGCGAAATTTCTTAAGACACTTGGCAAACAGAGCTGTTGATGAGTCGATCTTATCTGTAATTGCTTTTTGGCGACAAAAAACCAAAGCGACAAATATGCTTTCTCAAGGAGCCTGTCATCTTTGGCCCGATGACTACTGCTACTGCTGCACTTTAAGGAAATGACCCAAATTAGGCTTGGGCTTTGGCTTGGGTAAAAAAAGTTTTTGCATTAGCATGCGGCAAGTTATGTAGTTGTATGTAGCATGTCTCTTGTGCCACTTTGTCTTTAGTTTTTGTGGCAAACTTCAAGAAATCGACATTTACTTCAGTTTTTGGTTTTCAAGTCATGAAATCACGTAGTGGCGGCCACACCCAGGTGCGTGCGTCTGCGTATACATATGTATGTTTGTGCAGCATATTTTTCTTGCACATGCTATCTGCAAACATATCTAACTCACACACACACACACACACATACATCAAACACAAACATGTGCAGTTGAATTTGTACTTCCGCTTCTTTGGCAGTGCCGGAGGCCAGCAAATCATTTTTTCATTTTCCTTTTTTTTATTTTCATTTCTAGTCTGTCTTTTTTGTCTCCGCTGTTGATTTGTCGCACGAGTTGAATTTATGATTATGCAGCCAACGGCGCATGAAAATATGTGTAGAAAAAATTGGATTTTGAAAATAAAAACTCAAACTCACATTGAAGTGGCATTAATTATGCGTAAATGAGCTTAATGCATCAATTAATCAAATCAAAGGCGCTGACTGCAATACAGCAACCATTCCTTTGCCCTATGCAGATTTCTCTGGCTCCT
The DNA here is from genome assembly GCA_035044585.1 of Scaptomyza polygonia. Classification (NCBI taxonomy): domain Eukaryota; kingdom Metazoa; phylum Arthropoda; class Insecta; order Diptera; family Drosophilidae; genus Scaptomyza; species Scaptomyza polygonia. Next base: position 5,983,724 of record JAWNNU010000151.1, on the reverse strand, counting down.
GCCTCTCTTGCTTCTGCCACTGTCGGCGCATGCAGTTTTGCAGCCTTTGTAGTGTCACACAAAAGCGCCAACTCGCTCGTCGAAAAATCCAGCACTTGAACTGCCAGTTGGCTTAGCGGGTTGGTCACTTGCACTGGTTCGCGGTGGATTGGGTTGGCATAAAATGGTCAGCTTTGCAACACAAAATCCTTCTACCTGCTAGGCCCCAGCCTCTAGACATACTTTTCGCTATAAAAAGTAGATGGCGTGAGTTTAAAGGGACACCTAGCGTTTGAATTGCTAAACGTCCTGTAAGGTTAATGTATTGACTAAAACTGGTTCGGTTGAATTGAACGAACACACTTAACGAAACTCAGATATAAGAGTATGTCTCCGCTAAACTAAGAAGGCATATTTTAAACTCAACGAAAACGGTTCCCCTCCATAGCGAAGACAAATTTATATAACGCAATACAAATATTTTAAAAAATATATTGAATCATTTCTAAAATGCTTAAAATCAATCACACTTAATACAAGTCAACTTTCAAATGAGCACTGAGCTTTCAATTTGCTTTTATTCACTTAAGAAAAACGGAAACATTTTTTTGGCATTTCTGAATAATTCAACAAGGCTTTAATAAAAATCAAATGAGAATATACAAGAAAGTTTTTCATTTGAATGAAGCCGCAATGTTGCCGCAACATGCCGTGAATTTTGTGCAGTTTTAGAAATATTTCATTACAGCCGAAGCACTTCAAAAATAGTTTTCTAGTTGCAAGTGCTTTCATTTAATTAACATTTCGAATGATTAATTACAAGATTTTTGATACCATAACAAAAACTACTTCAGCGCACCTAACTAAGGACTGTGTTTAAATTCGATTTATTTTTAAATTATACCAATCTTGTGTCAAGGGTTAAATCAAGTGGGCCAATAGCCTGTTTTAAACATAACAATTTGTATTGGTGTTGGGATTGTTGTTATGGAAAGAGAAAGTTTCAAACTTTTAAAGGGCTCAGGTTAATGAATAAGCATGCCTTTCTGCATTTTGAAAATATAAATTAATTGATTTCAGCTGCCCCCCGTTTGTCAAAATTAAACTGCAAGCCCATTGAATTAGTTGCCATTGAAACAAAGCTTAATTTGTAGCTCTTGCTGTTGGTTAAGTTGTTGAACGTACATGTTTAAATTATGCAATAAAGTAGTTAAAGTACTTCAAGAACAGCCTTCAACCACAACACACAAGCAGCAACCGCAAAGTCAGCCCGGAGGATAGCGAATGCCTGCGTTGGCAGTGTCCAGTTTCTTCAGCTATTTAAGCTCGCACGCACACGCAATTACACTTACATAACGCATTGCAATTGACCAGAATAAAAGACATTGAATTCATCGCAACCAAAACAAACACTAACTCATACGCCCACTGGGTCTATGGCAACACTCTGCTTTATGTTCGATTATGTGTGAACGACTAATTACGCGATTATCGATTTCACACATCAAAGAATAGTAATTGAACTTTAAGAGATATCGGATATGCGTGCAAATCCGAGAATGTCTGAACCTTAGAATCGTTTTTCTTGCGTGGCGCACAAATGTATGCCACAGTATTGAATGCTGTTGGGATAACTGAATGGAACTGAATAGGCTTTCATCATCCGAGTTGCCAAACTAATCGATTAGAAGCCCACGTTAATGCGATTCGAGGGGTCAACAAGAGCAAATACCAAGCATTGCCTTGTTTTGACAGAAATCAGATGCGAACTTGTTTGAAAAAAAGGACACTTATATAATTGCTTTACCTTTTTTAAATAAAAACAGACGACTGCACAGAAATTTAATTTAAATTTTCATATATATTTTCGTTTCCATTGATTTACTGAATGCATACAACTTTATAAAACATACTAGCTTTATTTAACGTCAGTCAGTCAGTTTAACAGTCAGGGAAGCAAAATGCGGCACACCCCAAGGAGGAGTGCTCTCACCCCTACAGTGGAACTTGGTAGTCAACGACATACTTAGAAAATTCAAACGGAAAGCCCCGAAGATAACCGCCTATGCAGACGACATAAGCATAATTATCACGGGCAGGTGTCCATCGACAATAAGCTCAGTCATGGACCACACACTCAAAGAGATACTAGCATGGGCCACGGAAGCCGGTCTAAGTATCAACGCGGACAAGACGGACCTCATTCTCTTCACGAAGAGATACAAGGTACCTCGCTGGACTCCACCGAAAATAAACGATAAAACGCTGATACCAAAGGAAAGTATCAAATACCTAGGGAAAGTAATGAACAGCAAGCTGAGTTGGAAGCTCAATGTGGAGGAAAGGGTGAAGAAGGCCACCAATGCACTCTATATATCGCAAAAGATGTTGGGTAGCACTTGGGGACTATCACCTAGACTGACACACTGGATTCTAATCTCGATCGTGCGTCCTATACTGCTCTATATGATACTGGTATGGTGGAAAGCCACAGAGAAGTCCACATACCTGAAACGAATGGAAAAAACCCAGCGACATGCACTTACATGCATCACAGGGGCGCTGAGGACTACACCAACTAAAGCATTACAGACCATACTGAATGTCAACCCAGTGGACATACAGGCACGCTTAGTAGCAAAAAAGACTGCACAACGTCTTTGCACGATAGGCAACATGGCGATACACAACTACGGGCATAGCACAATTGGACGGGCGAACATAGTCGAAACGGACTATATGACCCCAAGAAACAATTTTAACTTCACGCCCACGCTCCTTGGAAAAGATGACTGGCGCTCAGGAGCAGAGCAGTCAGCCATTAACATATACACAGACGGCTCAAAAATGAGGGACGGGGTTGGAGCAGCAGTGTACTGCGCCGAACCACCCATGAGCCTGACTTACAAACTCCCTGACCACTGCAGCATATTCCAAGCTGAGATATTCGCAATAAGGAAAGCAGCAGAAGCAGTCCTACAAACAAATACAACACAGGAACAAGTTAACATATTCGTGGACAGTCAGGCGGCAATTAAAGCCCTGCAGTCCTACCACATAAGCTCTCGAAATGTCCTGGCGAGCAGAGAAACACTAGATGCACTCAGCACCTCCAAAAAAGTGCGCATCTATTGGATTCCTAGCCATCAGGGCTTCGAAGGCAACGAGATAGCAGACACTCTAGCCAAGCAAGGTGCAATGGGACTCAACAGTGAAACTGCGGAAGTCCCAATCTCTCTGCGAACGCTACACTCCTACATGGAAAATAAAGCACGGGAGTTAGCAGATCTAAGGTGGACTAACACCTCTGACTGCAAGATCTCTAAAATAATGTGCAAAACATACAACCACAAACTAGCGCAATATATGCTTAAGCTACAAAGACATGACTGCCGGAGGCTAGTGGGTCTACTGACAGGCCACTGCCTAGTCGCAGTACATGCGAAAAGGCTAGGCATAACTAACAATGACGAATGCAGGAAATGCAAAGATCCAGGTGTCAAGGAAACGTTGGAGCACCTCCTTTGCAGCTGCCCCGCACTGGCAGCACAACGACTACGCCACTTCCGAATTCCATTTCTGGCTTCGCTCGAAGAAGCCAGCAAGCAGGAACCCAGAAGGCTTCTTGCGTTTGCACGAAGTACACACACTCCGTAGGACCTCACACCGAGAAAGTCCCAACCATCTCCGACCACCGGCCCCACTAAGGACCCTTTAGCGGTCTATGTGTGACACTCCCCTGGGAGGGTCAGTCGGTCTAACCTAACCTAACCTATTTAACGTCAACATTTAAATGATTTTTATGTAAATGTGTTGAATTTTCACAATGATTGCACTCAACACATTGTATATAAAGCCAATTTCCAATCACATAAATTCAGTGTAATTAAGTTGATTTCAAAGAATTTTTTTGAATATTAATTTTAAGCCATTTGAATCTCCATTTTCCTTACATTATTTCTGAATATGTTGGGATATTGCCAGAAATTTATTAGCTTTAACAACTTGCAAGCTAAAAACAAAAACCAACTGAAATATATTTGAGTCAAGCATGCTTAATATTAACTGCAGTTTCTACAAGGCCAGCACATCAAAGTGCACTTTGTTTGCCTCCTTGCTTGGAACAAGCACAGGCCCAATCAATAGCCGCCAGTCAGGCAACAGGTAAACTTCATTAGTGCAGACTGAATGTTGGCTTGAGTGCATTTCCTTCGGTGAATGTGAGTCCCCTATCTTCGCACTAATAATACGGCTGGTTTTTATGTACACATGTCTGTGTCTATGCACATGTGCAAAATTAAATTGCATTCTATTCTTAACCTAACCAACATATTGCAAACGGTCGCATTTCCATTTCTTTTATAGCTACATATAACAAATGCTCACTTCCCATTTATCATAGAAGCTTCTTGTGTACACAGAGCATCTGCGACACACGCAGCAGCGCACATTAATGTGCCATGTGTTGAACCTATAAACATTTTAAAATACACTTATAAGCCTTATGAGTTAAAACAGAAGATACCTACTTAGTGGATGTAAAATGTACAAAATCAAGAGTATTCAATGCTTATAAAAAAAATAAATAGCTTAATATATACTAGCTAAATATTTACTTGAAATCAAATACATATTGCCTTAGAAAGCATTTATGTAACTTTGTCATGAAGTATTTTTGTTGGTGTCCTTACGCATAATTACTTAGTATGTGTACACACATGCATGCTCGAAAAGCTTCACGTAATGTGCCTCATGGCTGTGGTTAAAACCGAGATTTAAAATTAAATATATGGCAGACAGGAGTATCAAAATTGAGCATGATTAGCAACTTGGGTACCAGAAAGCTGTCTTACGCTTACACTTTAATTTCATATAAATAGCAGTCAAATGTCTCAGCAAGTATAACAATTCTTCGGCCCATTGGGTGTTGTAAACTACTTTAAATTAAGACAGGTTAAGTATAGATCAACTTACCTGCTGCTGGTATTGGCCAACAAATCAAATGAAAAGTTCAAAAGTTTAAACGAAGCAGGAAATCGAATCTTATTATGCAGAATCTATAAATAAGTTATAACGCAGAAGCTATATATAAGTTTTTATTTATACCAGGAAAGTCAAGATGCTGATACCATTGAGAAGGGAGAGAATTCAGTTTGTAAAAAACATTTATTATAAAAAGGCTAACAATTTGCTATTTTTATGAATGAATACTACTTATTCAGTATTTGTCGCTATAAATGAAAGCATATTTGTTTGGCATAAAGTATCTGCAATAAGTTTAACAAGTGCAGACATCCTTTTTTGCTTGGCACACCTGGCTTAATCAATGGTTTCTACAAATTTCAGTCACAGCACAAGTGCAACGCTGTTAAACGCGCAAAATATTTAGATTGATGAAATGGAGGATCTCTTATATAGTACAAAAATATTTAACGAAACAAATTGATTTATATGCACATTTATGGCTTTGACAGAAACACTTTAACTTTTGGTTTGCAATCACGAGGGACTGTCTTCACCCCAACTGTTCTTAAGCATTTAATTGTATTACAAATGGGTCTGTCAAAGTAAGTCTAGGTCAATGGCAGCACACAACTCACACACATCACATACACTGTTTATTGACCGCAAAACGTCATCAACCTTGGCACAGGACTCGCACAAAACTCGCACAAAACTCGCACACAGAAGTCGTCTGCGTAAAAGTAATATGCTGAATAACTTAGTTTTTGTATTTTTTAACAAGGAATACCCCCGTGACTGACAAGCAAAACTAATTAAAAACGTAATAAACATGTTGTGTAGAAAAATATTGTTGTGCAACACTGTCTCATAATCGAATTTGCGCAAGGGTACTTGCAGCTGCCACTGACAGCACATTTAATGCATGGTAAACTATGGAACTTCATAACGAACTAAATGAACTAAATAGTATGCATACATATATTAATGTGAGCTCCGCAAAAAGGAGTCAACGCAATGATCTTGTTAATTATAGTTTATTAATCAGAACACAAAGCAACAGATGTCAATTTCATAGTCTAGGCAAGCCACATTAATAATTCAAAGTCATTAAACTTGAGCAACAAGTGCTGACGCATAAATTATTCATACGCATCGTTGTATGTAAGTAAGTAAGCTATTTTGTATTCTATTGCCTGGCTATATTCATTTTCGGGTAGCAAAACTGTTTGGGTACTTTTATCATAAACATGAATTGATAAATTAACGGAACCGTCATGCTTTAGATTACTGAACTCCGTTGTTAAATATAAGGACGTTCTTATCTGCAGTAACGATTAAACTAGAGGCATGATCTCTGGCCAGATTGTCTGAGACTAAGACTGTTCCTTATCTGATATGAAACTGTTAGGAATGCTCAGATGGCGAAATACCTGGTCAAGGTAAACATGAAATGGTCAAAGGAACGCTACTCCGGGCTATATAACTAGCTTGATATTTAATGTAGCTGAGATTATTCAAACAACTTTATGACTTGTCTTACAGTTGTTAAATTTAGTTGCTTCGTCCTTCAGACATCTTTACAAGCTTTAAAGTTCTGCAGCAGACAGTCGAAAACCAAAATTTAATTAATATGTATATTCTCACTTCGAGTGTTTACTAAGGTTTGTTAGCCTTGGTTACTTAGTGACCAGACTTTCCTTAAGGCTGTCAACATTGTAAACAATTAGGCCTCAAACTGGTTGATTTGGCAAACAAGGAGGCTTAGCCTAAGGCTATCATTTGAAGCACATATATGTATGTATGCACGTATGGATGTTAACATCAGACTGCCGTCTACCTGAGATTAGCGCGAGATAAAAAGCAGAACGCAAAAAATTGTTTGCTTTCAAAATACAACGCCAATAGGTGGTTGAAAGCTGAAAGCTGTTGAAAAAGATTTTATACATTTATTTTGGTCAAAGCAAACACAGCTGTTAAGTCAACAGCCCACTTGAAAGCTATCCAAAAGCAAGGCACTTGTTAAAGTTTGCATACAAAAATAAGAGCAAACAATTGCCAAAGCTAAAACCACAGGGGAATAAATTGTTTATAAAAAATTCTAAAACGATTTGAACCAAGACTTAAAAGTCAAATTATGAATTTAGTTTATTTATAAGTCTTAAGCGAAACATAATTCAAAATTGTGATAAAAAAAAGAAGGTATATACTTAACAGAAGGGGAGACCTCTCATTTAAAGCGCCACAAACCAAAATACTTTTTTCAAAGCATTTCTCTTGTGTCGGTAGGTCTTTTGTTTATGATAAAAAGTGAAACATTTTGTACTTGTTGGTTTTTATAGTATACATCTCGTTTGCATTGTTGTTAACCGCACTGAAAGCATAACAATTGCTCATCAAGTGCAATTTATTACCTGTCAAATGGTCATTGAAGCCAGCAGGACAAAGTTTTATAGTTGCAAAAACTATTAAAGTGCTGAAATTAGTTTGGACATGTTGAACAATAACCATTTTGTATATCTCGGCTTTCACCACGCAATCAAAGAATTTTTTATTTTGTTGTTGAAAGGAGATTTTTTGCTTTCAAAATTTTTGCAAAGTTTTAATTTACGATTACTATATTTTTAATATGTTTTATGCCTTTGATCTTTTCACTGGAAAATGGTTATGTGCTCAGAGTTTGTTAGTTGAAGATGTCTTAGAAATTGGCTAGGGTTATATATTTTTCTGGTTAACCTTCGTTTCACATTCAAGCGTATAAGATAGTGCGTATAGTTCAAAGAATTCTAATGAAATATCAAACAGCTGTAGGACAAAAATGGCAAGAAACGTGAATGTATTAGCGCTACACATACTACACTCTTCAAAAAATGAGGTAACGTCAATAAATTTGTGCATGCTTTTAGTAAAATTCCGAACACAAAAGAAAGAAATTCAAACCAAAACTTAACGAACCTTACGCCGTCGCCATAGGATACTTTTAAAACAAATAACGCCGAACAATACGAGATAAATATGCTCGTGATGAAATTTAAGATAAACTGCGTTGCCCGAAGCCAACAAAATATCAAAATCAAATTACAAGCTTTAACATTTTCACTTCCAGGCAGTATGCAATCTAACTACAAGCTCGAATAGAATTACAATCTAACAAAGATTTTTAGAATTTAATTAGCTATGCCAACCAAATTCTAGCTTCAGCACCTTTTCAGAATTGTAATTCAATTAAAGAGTTGCTTATAGCTGGAAGCTAGATTTGAAAATTGGTCAATAGGTATGGCTTCTAACAGACAGCTGCATGCACCATTAAGTATACGCACTGTACTACGCGAGTTGTGCTGCTCATTAAATGTTGAACCAACTGTTAACGCTTACTTACGCAATTTGATTGCGTATCAACTGAATGTATTTGTCAGTGTGTGTGTGTGTGTGTGTGTGTGTGTAGGCGTATATGTGTATATGATATGTTTGGCATCCTGTTACGTTTGACTCTGCTATTGTTACATCTGAATTGCGTTGCGACACTTTCAAAATTCCTAACCAAATTGACTTAATTGGCTCCGTTCATTGGTATTATTCTCTATAAAAAGATATTTTGTTTTCAATATTTGTATTTTTTTTTTTGTTGGCAAGGTATAAGGTATATTGTGTAGTCTACAACTGAACTTACCGAATTTTTAGATGACTTTTCAAAGAACAGTGTAAACCGCAGTCGCCCTATTTGATGCACACATTTTTATTTGTTCACAAATAACGATGTCAATCGAACTTCCGCATAAATAAACATACACACAGGCAGCCGATTCAAATGGAAGCGCTGCTCCAATTTTAAAAATAAAAACCTGACTTTTCCTTTGTTACCTGCCTAAAGTTAAATTTGTGTGCCAAAGCAAAATGTATGTAAACAACCTTGAAGTGTATGAAAGGATAACTGTATAAGTAGCTGTACATATATTATGGTTAGTAACATGGATATATTTACATCACTTGTAACGTATTATGTTTTATTGTGTTTGCAATGCAACAACACTGGCAACTAGTTAAAGTGTCTGCCAAACTTTTTGAATGACAACAGGAATTGTGAAATATTTTCAATGCTTTAGGAATATTTTAAATATCTACATTGCAATATTCACAGCGGCCATTGACCACAGTATTGCCATTACGTCTTATAACCGTGCTACGTCCATTGTTGCTGTAGCCCGGACGATCGAGTATCACGTTGCTGTCAGAGCCAGAAAAACTGCGATACTCTTGACCATTTATGTACACCTGTTCACCGTTTGGATTGGGACCTATTAAAGCAGTTCTAGAGTAATTCTAGACAAGTTTCAAGAATGCAACTGGTACTTACACGTTAAACAAACGCCATTTACAACCACTGTGCTGGGATAAGCTGTGAATAAAATATACACCAAGCTGTTTGTAAGTTTTAATTAGAAAGTTATTGCCTTAATTGTTTACCGCTGATCAAAGCTGGCAGCAGTCCGAATAAGAGCAATGCACACGTCAAGTACTTCATCTTGGCTACAGTCAACTAGACGAGCCCTAAGCTATTAAACAGTTTTTATATATGCCATTTAAATCAGAAGCGATTTGCATATATAACATCATACTAAATGTTATCGCTGACAGTTCAATAGGCGGCACTTTATAGTATTTAAAATAGCAACGGCTATATAATACGCTACCAAGTATTTTAAATAGACGACACACTTTTATTTATTCGTTGAATGAAAATACTTTAAGTCAATATTTAGCTAAATTATATATATTTTATTTTTTCTACAGCGAATCAATCAGTTCAATTAAGCTTTTTAAATATTAATTGCAGCTGGACTTTGAAAATCCCAAAACATTGAATAAGTATTTAATAAAATTCACAGAATGTTTCCAAAAAGGTATATATTTACGTATATGTTGTGATTTATTACCACGACAGCAGCGACACACCCACAAAAAGAACAAATTAAAAACAACACAATAAAAATTAGTTGAAAAAAAAACATCAAGAATAATTGTTGTATTTGCATATCTTTGTTTATAAACATTAATGATTATCGCAATTCCAACGAAACCAGCTAAAATAAAAATATTGCTTTTGTTTTGCAACAATTGTCGTGACTGTTAGAACATTCATTTAGTCGGCACTCAACCACGCGACGTTGTGCACATCGTTTGTAGCAAAGAAGTATTTTTTACAATTGTTTTTTTCTTTTTTCTTTGTTATTTTTTCAAGCGTCAGCAAACGAACGCATCACATACAGAGAGTATTCGAAGATGTGTGTTTGGGTCTGGGCATTTCCCTGATTTGATTAATATTTCCCCTCGTATATATACATACACACACAAAGTTAAAGCGATAAGATGATCATGGAATTGTTTAACAAAAAAAAAAAAATCACAAACAACGAACAATCGAAGTATAAAAGTCAGAACTGGCTGTGCCGACCAGCCAGACCCGTTTGACACCTTTAAACACTAACAGCTAAGCTGAACAACAAACTACAACAACATGGGAAATTTTAGTGTGGCTTTTGCGGTTTGCATGCTGAGTGCATTGGCAATGTCAGAGGCGGCTGTGTACATTGGTGGCGGATGTTATGACTGTAAGGGCTTGAAACGCAAATAAGACACTGTCGTTACAACAAATTAATTACAAAACACTAACGGCATTCACAGGTAATCCGCCCGGTGGTCGAGCGCCAGGTGTTTATACAGGCAACAACGGTGGTGGTGGTGGTGGTGGCAGAGGAGGTGGTGGCGGAAACTATTATAATCCTGGAAATGGTGGCGGACGTCCGACCTACACTGGCAACTTTGGACCAGCGAATGGTGGCGGCGGTGGCGGCGGCAGACAAGTTGGCGGCGGCTACGTCGGTGGCGGTGGCTACGGCGGTGGTGGTGGTGGTGGGGGTTACGATGATGGACTAACGCAAATCATAAGCGGCTAAAAGCAGTTCATATAAAAAAAAAGAGTTAAAAAAAAACTATATTTTGTTTTTTTTTGGCTTTTAAAGTAATGTGCACATATTGTTCATACGCAGCGTGGCATCACAATGCTGTTAGAAGTTTTAAAATTACAACACTCAATTTTAATGCGGCTTCATGGCAATGCAATCAATACACAAAAGTTGCTCCAAAAACTACAAATGTGTGTAAGCTTAAGCGTGTGTAAGCGAAAACGCAAATTTCAACTGTTTTGTTTTTCAGTCGTTTTAAGTTGCTTTCGACAACTATCTACGTTCTCTTATACCTGCCATTAAAACTGTATTTCCCAGCATTTGCAATTAAGATTTAAGCTCATTCATTGGTTTAAGTCTATATGGGCAACTTGTCAGTAGACGCTGTTCAACATTCATTATTGTTTTGAGAACGTCTACTTCAAAGCAATATACACCATACTTTGGTTTGACTTTGGTATAGGGTAGCACATGCAAGCTCCTGTTATCAGCTGTGAGTTTAGCTTGTCAATCGATTTGTTATTAGAGACCCCCGTATTTACTTTATATACATACTATACATATACATATATGTTTATGTAGGTATTCGAGTGACCCTCTCAAGGCAATCTTACACATTTCTAAAGGTCACAGCTGGCAATTTTTTATTATGATTTGCAATGTGTTTTTTCATATTGAGTAACTGCACTTTATTACGTTTTATATTTATGAAAGTTTTATTGGAAATCACAAGAGAGCGTGCTTTGGAATGCATTTATTATGAGCGCCTGTGTGATTGCAGCCTTTCTATTAGCTGCCTTCTGCTGTTACTTTTGCCAATAGAATATTTGATGCTCAGACAAAATGTGCTTATAATTAAATTTTATTCAAACTTTTAGTTAAGAAACTTGTTAGATACTTTATTTGTTAGCTTACTTTAAGTTGGTTATACTTTGCCATTCGAAGGGCTGTTATTTCACTGAAATTAAATCCAATGGTTGCGTCATATTGTTGTTGACCTATTGCCAACAGCGTTTAAGGGTTTTTGTAAATTATTACTTCTTAGCTGCAACAAGGGGATGCATTCAACATATTTTAATTTCAGGAAAAACGCTGCAAGCTAGTCCTTAACAGCTCGGTTGAAGAAAGCTTGATTAACTGAAAGACAAAAGGTGCATTCAGTAAATTGAATAGCACACACGTTCCAAGAAACATGTCCTTCCACTAGTTCGGTGAAATATCAATCGATCTATTAAACTTATTAAAACTTGTTAGGTTTCACAAAAAATTCATTTCTCTGAAAATTGGGTTGTATTAGTTTAAAATAGAGGAAGCTCACGCCGTGCATTGAAGCTCTAATGAACGAAAGAAACCGTGTTTTAATTATAAATTTCCCATAAATTTCTAAGAGCAATAAAAGTGACATTAAACTTTAATGAAACTTAAAAATATGTAGATGTTACAACAACTAGCTTATTAATTTGCATAATTAAAGTTGCGCACTTTCTGCACAAAATGTCTTGTCTCTAACGTACAATTTCTTCTCTTGTACACACTTTGTTTATGCAAGGTAAACAAATATTTCACATTCCCAGCTATTAATACTTAAATGTATATTTGCATACTTGGCTGTAAGGCTGTTATGTTTCGAAGTGGATTTAAATCCATTTAAATGAATACAAAGAGTCCACAAGAATGCTTGGATGTATGCGAGTGCTTTATGGTGGCATTGAAAAAATAACAAAAACAAAATTCCCTGCAAATTGATGAAATATTAAACATGTTTTTTGCTCGCCATTTTTTCTCAATGCCATCACATAAACAATAAAATTCCTGAAATATAAATTCGTTTAAATTGTCACCAATCCTTTAAAGTTGAAAGTCATTTCAGCGCTTCTTTTTGTGCTTTAAAATTTGTGTTTATTTGTGGCAACCACGTGTTTGAAGCCTTTTTATATTCTTATTCTTGCTTATGCAAATGTCAACACTTTCAGTTTTTATATTTCGTGGAACACAATGTTGTCTAAAAATCTTAAGCATTTCAACTGTTTACGGATTCGAACACTCAAAAAGTTTACTTAAAGCATTTCCAATAGAAATATGTTGCATACTTCTAGGAGAACTATGAAATTATGGAGAGCACTTGTATAGAGTTATCGCTCAATTTAGGAACACTTTTTTACAAGTGTAGCTGGCGGAAAAAATATCCAAGAGCGTTTCAAATTCATCCATTTTTTTGTCATGCAACTAAAATACGAGAGCCAACACGGTTAACACAAGGGCTGCCTTTGTCATGTAAAAGGAGTGCTATGCAAAAACTATTAGTGCTCACCTACGTTAGAAGCAATACAAACGAAGTTACTATCGATCTATACTGAAAGCAAAAAAGTCGCAAAATAAAGTACTCGTATTCAACGGGCAAAGTTTAGTTGGTTGGTATTAGCTTTAATACCCCAAGATATATCACAGTAAGCTAATACAGCATTTATTCATGTATGTACATATGTATATGTATACTGTGTATGAACAAACATTTGCAGGATTATGTTTCTGCAACTGGCAGACAGTTAGTTTTTTTTTGAAAAAAGTTTGCCGTCAGACGTCAAATGGATGGAAAAAAGAAACAAGAAAAACACAAATCTGTTGAGATATGAAAAAGCCTCTGAAGTACTTGAACAAGTTCATAGTTGGTAAACATGTAACCGCTTAACCTTATCTTGTCATAAACTTTTATTTACATGAGGATCTCACTTAACTTGCCACTTTGTTGGATTTTGCACAACTAAAGTTAATTTTATTAATAACACAAATGTACACAGGAATAGTTAATATCCAGCTTAAGCTCTAACAAGTGTCGCTGTCCGACCCATTACCCGCCCCCGAAAAATAGAATCAATGCTATGCATTTTCAACTTGGACAACCAACACCACACAACCAACCAAATACGTTGCCAAATTACGTTCGAACGATATGCCGCAGAAATCGCAGCCCCAGCACCAGTGCCAAAGGAAACAGACTGCTTCGAAGCCAGGCGATGCGCACCGAATTTGCACAGATGTGTTCAAAAAGCCGGCAGTTGCTAAAGTGCTTCTCATCCGACAACATTTTCGCCGTTTCCCGTGCGAATTCTGCCGAATTTTTATAGCATTTGTAGCGTGCACTATTATAGATGCAATTCTCGTACGCATATCGGGCGCTGCAAGCAAATGGCAAAATCAATTACATATTATTTATTCAAGCGGTGTGGTGTGACATTTTTTGGTGAATTTTAACCACACATTATTCGAGAGTTGCTTACCAACAGAACTCCATGAATTTGTCGCTGGCATTACGGTTGTTGTCGTGCAAGTCATCTGTGAGTATGTTTTCAAATTCAGTCGTACAGCTAATCCAATCTTCCTGTATATATGTGAAGCAATCCTTGTGACGCAGGTAATCTAGAGTTAATACGCGCCATCATTAGTTATTGATATGCTGCGGCAAATTGAAATCATACAAAATTTAAATAATGCATTAATTTAAAACATGCTGGTATAATGCTAATGACAACATCGATTTGTGCTTCTCTCGTTACAAATACGTTTTAAGTGGTTCACCATAGTTAAAAGGTTTGAGCTGTGAATTTAATCACGAGTCATTTTAATAACCTTGCCAATACGGCCTTTGAAGCTTCCCACAATACAAGAACGTGAATAACGAGCTATGTCGGTCAAGGACCTCTTCTTTTGTTTTGTTTCGGTGCAAGAAAAGCTATTGAATATTTTGTTTCAAAATTAATGAACAAGTGGCACCAAAGCATTTAAAACTTGTAATAAAATTTAAGTAAATCCTCTTGAAATAAATGAACTTATACAATTACATATATTTTGCAAGAAAATCAATAAGGCTTTGTATAATATAATTGACTTCTAGGAACAGGACGCCTAAAAGCTAATCCTGTTAAATGTTATCTGATTCGTTAAATAAGTCATGACTTTTAGTTACTCCCTTACCTCGTTGAAAATCTTCATCGGCACAAAATTTTTTGAAAAACTTGCGAGCTCCATCAACATTGTTTTTGAACAGACCAAGCTTTCGGTTTTGCAGACAACGTGCTGAATAGGCATCAAAGCATTTCATTCCTCGATTAAAAACACTACAAAAAAAAAAATGAAACTAAGTTAAATAACAGGTTTTATTTTGAATTTCAGTATCAATTTTATACTTTAAGTAACTTTTTAAAGTCTTTTAATTAATTATGCAAATTTAATTATCAAATTCTGCTGAAATCCTTGCACACACATCGCTTCGCATTTTTTTTTTTATCGCAATGCGCAAACAAAATTCAAGTTACTTAAAAAGTTTTTGTTTACTGTGCACTTTGTTGTTTTTGTATTATTACGCGCTGCTTGGGCATGGATTTTATTGACGAAGTCGATGAAAAGCTCTTTGAAGAAACACAAAAGAAACTTTGTTTTTAACGCTTAAGTTCAGTTCAAAACTCCTATTAATTATGAACTGCAGGAATCATTCCGTCCACTCCGTATCTGATGGGTTATCAATAATGTATTGGTCATCCTTTTTATGCTGCATGTCTTGGTGTTATTTGTAGCGGTACTCATGCGCTGAAAAGCCTCTTCACTTTGGTAATGCTTGCGCTTGGGATCATTGACGAGACTTACTTGCACTTGGCTATAATATCCTGCTTGCTTATGACAATCTTGGTATTCTGAAGAAACTCCATTAGATGTGGCGGCAAATCCTTAAAACAATCGTCGACCATCTTTTGAGTGCTGCCGCATTTATCCATATGAGCCAAAGGAGGCTGCGCCTGCTGGTGCGATTCATTTCGTGAATCTGCCATGGCAACAAGCATGGCAAAAAAACAGCAGACATACACTAATAATTTTCCCTCGCACATCATCAACCGACTCGACTTATATGCACTTGTTGCTACGTTACGTATTTAAGTCTGACTGCTTCGATTCCCGCACACTTTTAATCCTTACGAAACGCCTGTTACCAATGTACTGAGCCGGTTTGCCCAATGTTTACTGCTTTTATTATAGGCTAACATCGTCCTGTTAAATCGCTGTTATTTACAGCACATGCGCCTTGACGCCAACGGCACGTGTGCTCCGGTTTGTTTACAATGTTAAAGGAAACTCATTGTCTTTCCTTTTAAGAAGTAAATAAGTCTGGTCGCATAATTAAATTGTCATTTAAGTTAATTTACTTCAAAGTCTGCATCTGAAGTTTCGGTAATAATTAGTTTAAATTGTTGTTTGATTTTAAGTCCTTGAGGCAATATTAGAAAGCGCCTTAAATTTTGAGGGTATACAGTCGGTGCACATTTTTTGATAGTCAAACAAATATCTTAAGAGTTCAATTTTTTAATTAAATGATACATCTACATATTTGAGATTTAATTTAGCATATTAGCTCCTGCAGTGTAAAATGCAAAACCAAGCAACGCAGCTTATATAGCACAAGAACTCACTTAATTTATTAATTTTCGACATACCTTTCAACGCAGGACATTTGATCAAACGTTTTGTTCCTGCTACAGTGCTAACGGCAACGCATCCAAAAATGTTTGCGGTTATTCAAGTTCTATTGTGCATCATTAGATTTCTGTGAAATCATAACAAAGCTGCCAATGTACGCAGTAGTTACAGCACGTCCTTGTTCCACATTTTGTAATTGGCTTTAAATTTGTTTTCCGGGCACATTCATTTTTGCAGCCACAACGCACATGCCGTGCATCCATGCCATGGGACTGTCTCCATTGTTTTTCGTCATTCAACCCAATAGAATGGTATTCATATTTCATGTTTAGGCATTATTAGAACCTATATTTAGTGCACTCTTCTTGAATAGAAAGTAATTGAGACATTTCAAGTTTTGGTTTTTTATAAACATTTATTTTATGCAAAAACTTGTACATAATTTAGTTTGTTTTGTTACATTTGCGTGAATATATTTATGATTTGAACATATGTGAATAGATTTGCAAGAATGCAATGCAATTTCAAAACGTTTATGCGATTTACAGTATGTATAGTATGATGTTGTTGATTGAACGAATATATTGTTTGAAATAAATATTTCCCCATTTCAACACAATACATAGAATATTCAATATGTGCCATGTGCTTAAACTAGTTACTATGCTTGTTATGATCCATAGTTTTTTTATTTTTGTTTCATTAAGTTACAATCATCAATTGAATTGAACTTCGATATACAACACGTAATCAATTATTTGTGGTTTTTATATTGTTTTTTTCAGGCAGCACACCAAAAGATTTGATAATTTTGGCGGTGCTCATTGCTACGATTGCACGATTGCCGTTACTAACATAAATATATATTATTTAAGATGCTATCATCATTAAACATATAATAAAATTATTTAATTTTTTCGTAAGTATGAGTATGTTTTCGTATTTTAATTTCAAACTGTATGGGCTGCTGCCTAGTTAGTGCTTAATGCCTTAGCCAATGATTCTGGCCATTTAAATTTTTTATTTTGTTTTTTTATTTGTGCGGTTATAAATAAATTTAACATTTAGCTTAGATTAAATGTTTGAAAGGCACACCTATTACATATTTGTTTCAATTGGGTTCAATCGATATTGTAATTTTTTGTTTTCTTCATTTCAAGCTGAGCTGCATTATAGAACAAATTCTTTAATTTAAAATAATGTAGATGTTTTGCGTTTGTACCATAATTTAAATGCAATTTTTATTTGATTAAGCATTTTGTTTTTCATTGCATTCAATTGCTGCTAACTGATAAAATGTGAAATCAAGTTTTTTATGTTGTGTTTAAAAAAAAAAAAATATATATATATATAAGTATATAATATATATAAAAATTGTAAACATCATACATATGTTCTAAATTAAAGAATTTTGTTTCAGATTCATTGGTCAAATATATATGTGTTCAAACAATTTTTTTTTTTTTTTAATTCATTTTGTTATTTTGTTTATTAATTTGTGTATAGTACATTGTGCTTGAGCTCAACAATTATATTAAATATTACATTTATTTATGTATAGCTTGTACATTATTAATGCATGATGTTCGTTTTATTTTGCTTTTTTTTTTTTTTTTTCATTAACTAAATATGGCTGTTACTTGTATTCTGTATTATTTAAAATATATCATTTAATTAGCACACGCATTTTAAACAAACCCAAAAATCTGCACGAAAACGCGTCGCGATTTCTATATATATATGTATATATAATATTAATGTGGGAGTGATTTTTTGTGTGTGTATAGTATATAACATAATAATAATCGAAATACTTAATAAACAAGAATCTGCGTCAATTTAACAAAATAAAATATATATATGTAAGGTATATATCTGGTATGATGAATATTTTGCATTTTATAATGCAACATAGTATTGTTGCATAGTGAGTGGATGTGTGTGTGTTCGCTTTAGTAATTACACATGTGAAACAAGTTTTTATCCTTACAAACTACAAAAAAGATTCTTCTTCGCGTTGGAGAGAAAAAAATGTGATAAGAACGTTTTGCAGTTTCCTTATGAGATTCTGTAAAATATATTTTGTATGTATTTTTTCAAAAAAATATAAAAAACTCATGGCTTTAATGGCATGTATAGTATAGACACACAAACTATTTTGTATGCATGCCGCTGAATTTAAATTAAGTAATTTTTGTTCGCTAAACTTTGTTGTTGTTTTTTTTTTTTTTTTACTATTTTGTATAACTTAGAAGTGGGAAATATTTATAAATTTTAATTTAAGCTAGAAACTATGTTTGATTTCATTTATATTGTAATTGTATGTTTGTTGTTTGTTTTGTTTTGTTTTGTTGTTGCTGGCGAGCAAAACTCAACAAAAATGGCCACAAAATTCAATACATTATTTTCTTCATTTTTGTTGTTGTTGTTGTTGTGCATATGTTGCACTTTTTGCTTGGGTGCATTGATGAGAGTTGCAAGACACAAGCAACAGGCCACAGACGTTGTTTATATTATATTTGTGTGTATGAGTATGAGAAAGTGGATGTTTGCAATGTGTGTTGTTGTTTTTAGTAGTTGTCAGTGACAAAAGTGTTGCTGTACTTGCTATTAACAATCAATTTACATTCCATTCACAATGAACGACTATTGCCACTGCCACACTGCTCCTGTTGCACCTGATCCGGCTGCTTTTGTTGTTGTTGTTGAAGCGTAACTGCCGTTGCGACTGTTGCATTGTGATCTCAGTACATCATAAGCAAATCTCTTGCTGCTGCTTCCTGGCTGTGTTCCAAAGTCTTGGTCTTCAATCACAACGGGGGCAAGCGTTTCAAAAAGGTTTTTTGTAGGATTTTGTGGTTGATTTTTTTAAATGCATTATTGATGTGTTTTTTAGATGTGTTGTTGTTGGTAGATTTTGGATTTTATATTTTGTTTTGTTTTTTGTTTTTTTTTTTTTTGGTTAGCATGTAAATAAAAAAGAGTCATAGAAATGGAAATTGAGTTTTATTAAAATGGTTAGCAGATTAGTTATTTGTTTCTCTTGTTTCATTTCTTTAAAACATTGAAGTTTTAATATGCGAATTATGAGCACAAAAAGTTACTAAATGAAAGCGGGCATATATATTATATATGTATGTATGCACAGAATATGTATGAACAGTCAGAATAAATAAATTAAGAGCAGGGCACACAACATGCAGGCCAAGATTTCATTAGCTCACAGACTTTTAGTAACTTTTGTTTATCCAATATACAAAAAACAATATATTTTGACATACTATATCAATAAAGAAAATAAATGTCAACAAAGAAAAACTATAATTTGATATGAAAAATATATGCGTTTGTTCTTTAGAGGACAAAACACATAAATACGTAGTTATTAATTCGTAGATAGTGCAAATCTAAAATGTATATATATATTTTAAATATTTATAGATTTGTCAATGCCAAAACTTGTTTAATACGTTATTAAAGAAACATGTATTGGTTATTAAAAACGTTTCAGGAATTTTATCGAGTAATTTACAAAACGTAAAAATTTGATTATTCAATTACTAGTTTTGCTTTTGGTTTAATGTTTTTTTGTTTGTTTTGTTTTTACTTTTGTTTCTTTGTTTAGTTAACTTGGCCTTTGGTTAGTTAAAATTAGCAATAATATTACATCACATATCATTTGATATTTATATGGTTGTTGTTTTTTTTTACATATGTAAATGCTATTATAGAGTATCAAATTTTGAGATTAGAGAAAAAATAAAATTGCAAGTGCATTGGCTGTCAATTGTTTTAAATTATAACTTCTTATTTTAAAAATGCCAAGGTGAAGCGTTATTTACAATTTGGTATTTATTTTTTACATAAAAATTGTGGTTTTTTCGCATGAGCCAAAAGGGAATTTTTTTATGTGCATATCACGAGTTAAATTATCAGACATTCTTCAGCATGGCATTAGAATCAATTTAGTAATTGTTTTTTGTATTGTTGTATATTTAATGTATGTGTTTGTGTGTGTTTAGGTTGTGTGCGTATTACAGGACTTGTAAGCAAATGCATATGCAATTTTATAGAACGTTACACAAGTATTTATCTTACTAAACTAGAGAAAGAGAGTGAGAGAGAGAGATATTAAACATATGTAGTATTACTGATACCAGAACCAATAAGCTTAAAAATTATGTCTGTTAAATACACATTAAGATATATAGTTTTATTTTTTTAATTATGAATTGCTCACTGTTTTCGACGCGACATGAATATTATTTTTTTAATTTTAATTATTTAATTATTACTAGTTTGGTGGGTGTTTTTTTTTTACTTTTTTGTGTTTATGTTGAGGTGGAAAGTGATACAGACGTTAAGCAAAGAGTTACGCCCCAAATTTGTGTGTAATAGTGGTTTTGTTGGTTTTTTTTTTTTTTTTTTGGAATAGTAGTAATGTGGTAGTAGTAGTAGTAGTAGTACATCAGGCCCCATTCTGGCTACCATTGTGTGCAAACACAGAGGCTTAAGGACTAAAGTTAAATTCTTAAAGTTGCAAACAAAAGTTATGTGTTTTAATTATTTTGTTTCATTTTCTATATTATGTACTTTTTGCTATGGTGATCAATGAGTTATGTGAGACGTTATATTGTTAAATTCGAAAAGCGTTAAGTTAAAACGACTGAAAGAAGTTGATTGAATGCTTAAAGCACTCTGGCACATTTGAAGTGAAATCATAAGAAATGTTGTTTTTTTTTTTTGTTGTTTTGGTTTTTGTTTTCTGTGTTTGGGTTGCACTTCAACAAAAGTCATTGATCTTTATTCTGGTACACGTTCGGTTCAATTGCAACATACATTTAAATGATATACAAGGTAAATGTTACAAACTAACAGGGCCTTAAATGCTAAGTACACATCAAAAAATTCATATTTCATAGTTTACAGATAATAATAATAATAATAATAATGTATAATAATTATATGGCTTAAGAAAAAGTAATACAAAAATGTACCGAATTGCATTTGATTCGAGTATGCAGTAGAAATTTATAATCAAACTTCTTACCAATTTAATTTGTATTTATTTGTTTTTCTAAATAAATTTTGTTTTTTGTTTTTGTAAAACATCAAAGGCACAAGTCAACGTCGTCAACAAAGAAATAAAATAAACTTACAAAAAAATATATGTATATATATAAAAAACAACTTTGTTTTAGATAAAATAGCAGCTTAAAGCGGCTTTCCTGTTTCTATTGCACTTTGTATACATTTTAAGCATTTGTCTGTTCTGATGTGTTTTTCATTTTATTTTCATTCTTTCGTATTTTTTTTTTTTCGTGAGTGTTGGTAAATGAAACAAAACTCGCAAATAGAGTGCAGCTAAGATTTATTTATTGTCTAAATAACAGCTGCACTCCTTGTGAAACAAATAAAAGTAATAAAAACAAATTTATAGATGAGTAGAAACACAACTAACCTGTGAGGCGCTTGATTTTTATATTGGACTGAGTTAACTGAGTTACGGAGCAGCACAGACCGGCCTGGCCAACTGGACTGGCGCGATTTCATTGAAATAATACACAGCAGCAGCACTTTAATAATATTTTTTTTTTTTTTACAAGTTGCCAAAAGCATAATAATAAGAATGAAATAAACCTGTTGTTGAATGCAAAACATAGATAAACACAAAATCGATAGCATAATTGAACTAAATTGAATAGTGCCCGTTAATTTTTAACTTGATACCGGGCAAAGTTAACATAATGATGAACGATATCGAGCATCGTTCTTTTGTGTAAAAAAGTTTGAAAAAAAATTTAAAAAATTTAGATTTAATGTTATTGAAACGAAATTCGTTTGCGTTGTTGTTGTTGTTATTGTTACATTTTGTGCTGTTGTGGTTTTACTGTATTTCAATGAAACCCGCCGGCTTGGCTGGCACTCCGACCGTTGTACGCTGATATGGGTGTTCTCTGTTAGCCGCCAAACGACGTTGCTGCTTAAGGGCGCCTACTAAAATATACGATACGATACATGTAGATATATGTGCATATAAAGTTATATATAATTGGTATATAGATATAATCAAGGCAATAAACATACGCATACGTACATATGTATATAAATAAGTATATGTATACTGTCTACAAAACTTATTTGCTAATAAAATACATATATAGATTTATGCTTGCTCTTGTTGCTATTGTTTCTTGTAAAAAAAAAAAAACTAAAAAATAACAATACACACAATATTCTTTTGCTGCTGTTAAAACACTGACACTATTTACCAATTTTTTTTTTCTTTATATAAATATATTTAAAAACATTTACATTTAAATTCTGTTTCTTTGGAATGAGTCGTATTTGATTGCTAATTGATTGGTTACTGGATGATGCTCGTCGATGCAAATAAGTGATATTTAAGCAGCTCAAACTAGTCTTAAATATAAAAATATATTTCAACAGCTAAATGCTGCTTTCCATAACTTCAGTAGTTGTTCTTAAGAATTCTTCCAGTTGTCTGTCTGTCTGTCTGTGGTCTGTCAAACATTTGATGCTCGCGTTCTGATGACTAGTTGTGCAAGAAATTGTTGGACGGCTGCCTGAACCCTCAACTAACTTAGGTCTATATAATTGTATTATTTTTGTTTGATTATTAGCACCAACTCGATTCAAGGCTCTATATTTTATAAATATGTATAAGATACATAGTGTACTCTAGATACGTTTTTTAAAATGCTACAAAACGTGAGGCTGTTGCTAATTGCTCCAAATGGCACTGGCTGGAAAGAAAACTCAAACGGTACGGAAATCAAATGTATTGAAACTTGAACTAGTCGTAAGGTACATTTGTGCATAAATACTGCGCTTAATTGCTACACAAAAACTAATTAGCTATCAGCTAAACATTGCACTTAAATAGATAAAAGTAAAATTCAACAAAAAAAATATTTGTCAAACAAATTAACATCAACCCACACCACAATAAAATAGAATCAAATAAATAATATAAGTTATTTAAAGTCCTAAGCGTAAAGTTTATCTGTATATGTTAAGGAAATAAGAAAACATAGACACTACTCTAACTAGCTAGGTAACTCAGCAACTTAGTTGAAGGCTTTATGTAATATTTATGTAGAATACTCATTGTTCCCAAACAACAACCAACAACCAACAATATGCGCCGGCAGTTGCTGGCTGTCATTGTTGTTGTTGTTGTTGCTGTCAACTAGAATATACTCATGTTCAATAGTAGAAAATTTGCAATTGGTTAAAAAACAAAAAAAAAAAACAAGCTCAAAACACACCTACACGAAACAAAAGTAATACTAAACTCAAATCTATGTTCAAGCGCTTAAAAATCACTTATTTACACGGTTTGCAACCATTTGCCAGTTTGTAGAAATGTTTGCGACCTATGGACTAACAAAATCTTTGACGAGCAATAATCATTATTAATTATGTATTTTTTTTTCTGTTTGTTTGTTTGTTTGTTTAGCATTTTGTATGGTTTTTGCTTTCAAAAAGAAGCTGCAGTTTTGTTTATGAGTATTTTGTTGTTGTTGTTGTTGTTGTTCTTGATGTTGTTGTGCCGTTTTGCATTTGTTTTTGCTAAATAAATATATGTACATATATTCATATGTATTTATGTATGTTTTTCTAAAATTAAATATGTTTAAGATTGTTCTGTGTTGTGCACTGTCAACGGCA
The DNA here is from genome assembly GCA_035044585.1 of Scaptomyza polygonia. Taxonomy (NCBI): domain Eukaryota; kingdom Metazoa; phylum Arthropoda; class Insecta; order Diptera; family Drosophilidae; genus Scaptomyza; species Scaptomyza polygonia. The sequence continues at coordinate 5,959,659 of JAWNNU010000151.1, read as the reverse complement.
GACTGCTTTCAAACTGGAACTAGTAAAACTAACAATTTATGGGCTTCAATAAATTCTTGGTGCACTCAAACAAAAAAAAGTTTAAAAGACGGAGCCGGCATGCATATATCGACCAACTGTAAATATTTGTTTATATATAGAAGATATATATAGTAGATATGAGATTTGTCAAAAATAAAGGGAAAATTCAATAAGAAAATATATATGTTAAAATTATAACAAATAAGTGTGTTAAGAATTCATCGTTAGCTGTGAATGTTGTGGCATGCGGAAGAAATTAAAGCAGGCAGCGATGCCAAGGGTTAAGAGCGTGCACTAATCAAATTTGTGTTGCATACTTTATGGCACTGCAGAAATAATAATCAAATCAAAACTAGAAAAGCGCTATCTTCGGCATGCCGAAGACACATATGTATATACCCTTACAACAATTTTGTTTAACAAATGTATTAAAATCTAACAAACTCGAAATCGGTCCAGAAAACTTTGGGGTATACAGATCCGCTTCGATCTAATGAAAGAAAAGATTGGTAACGAAGTATAAAGGTTAAAAACCGAAAAACAGACAAATGCACGGATATTTCCTAGAACCAGTAGCATAAAATGCTATTATAGCAAGGGTACATACTTATATAGAAAATAAATGCGCTTGTGTAGTTAATAAGCTTGAAATTGAATTAAAACACAAAACTAAGTTATAATGCAAAATAATATAAAAAATATTGCACTTGGTTATTATGTCTAAATAAAAAATAAAATAATAATGCTGTCTATGATTTGAAAAGTATAACTGGGCGTATACTTAATGTTACGAGGATAATTTCACATCAGTTCTGCTAAATTTCTTTCAAACGTTAACAGACCTTGCGAAAATACTCCCAAAATATGTGTTGGTAAGTGTTTGTGAGTAGTGTTCCTAGGTATTATTGCTCGCAGTTTTAAATAAGAAATTAAAAAAAAAAAACAATTGCTAATTATAACTCAACTGGTCGATGACTCGCCTTATAAACTGGCTTATTGGATGCTCATATTCTACTTGGTTGATTTTTGTTTGTTTGTTTCGTGTAATTTTAGAAGATGATACGATATTGAGATGGTGTGTGTGTGTGCTTGTGTCAACAGTTATGGCGCATATATAGTTAAATAAAAGTTTTTATCGAATCATTATTTAGAGATGATATCGAATATCATTATTTGTAGTTATATAGATTTTACGTATGTTTGTTTGTTGATGTATATGTATGTTGTATGTATTAGGTATGTAAGTTTATCTAGCAAACAACCCACCGCTATGATCAGCATATTCCGTCAGCAGAGGATTGCCGGCCAGTGCAGCATAATTCGTGTAGTCGCCATACGGCGCAAAGATCATGCCGTGTGTTGCCTGATCAAAGGCAGATGTTGGCGCTGCCTGGGCGGACAATATGCTGGCCGCCGATGTGGGGACGGTCATGCGTGGATTAAGTATCAAGGGTGCGCCCAATGGTGCGTTGGCGGGTGAGCGCATCTGTGGCAGTCCGGACAATGTTGGTGTCAGCAGGCGATTATCCGATGCAGCAACCAAACGGCGCCAATCCTCTTCGCACACTGCGGGATACAGAACAGAAGCAGAAGGTGAACCAACGCATGAGAAAGCTGTCCGTATAGAAAATCCATGTAAATTCAAAGAAAACATTCATTATATCATTATTGATTATAGAATATGGTATTAGGACTTTGCTTTTGCTTTCGCTTCGGATTTGGTTTTTTTTTTTTTTAATTTGCTTTTCAGAGCCGGGTGAGTTTTAGTCAGTACGGGGATTAGCTGTTGGTTTAGACAAATATTTGGTTTTTTCTTTGTGTTGTTTATGAGTAGTTGAGTAAAAATGTAGTTTTATTAGTTCTTAATTTGTACAAGAGAGAGCTTAATAAACATACCTGCGACTGATTTCGCTGTTGTATCTCTATAAGTGCCGTTAATAATGGCTAATTCCATAAGTTGACGTTTCTTTAGTTCATCCTCGCCTTCGGCTTGCTGTTAGTACAAGTACGCGCACGCATGTGTATGTGTGTGTGGTTGTTGTGTGTAGTAGTGGTAGTAGCAGTAGATTTTTTTCCAATGTATTAAACAATATACAGCATATTAGATTGGTAAGAGAAATGAAGAAAAAAAATTAAACAAATAAATCATTATTAATATTTCGGTTAACAATTTTTAGCAATGAGATATTTATTTTATTGAAAACAGATAGATATAGAAACTGCATAATTCGCACACATACTGATTGATTATTTCAAAAACTTTGTATTGGTATTATCAATTAATATAAATTACACATTATACTGGATTTGATGTTGAGTGAGTTTATTTATGTGTTTGTTTTTAATTTTTAATTGGAAATAGGGAAAGAAACGCTTCTAACGGACAGACCGACTAGCAGTAACAACAAAGTTTATCAGGATTGACTTACCGGCACGAGCAATTTCTGCACTTCGCCAACAGCCTGAGCCAATTTGACTTTAGCGCGATTCTCAGTGTCCTCGACAGTTATCAGGACATGCAGATCATCGGACAAGTGCTCCCAATTGGGCTTACCACGATTAGCATCCTCCTATTGTTGATGGAAAAAATATAAAAATTGTTTTGATTAAAAGGTGGCTTGATAAAAAAGAAAAATAAATATAGGTCGAAAAGATAATGATAATTTTGAGATCACGCTGGTATTAATGTTCAATATTTTGGTCTATTATTTCCCTGCATATTATATAATAACAATTAAAGAAGAGTGTGCAAATATTATTAGTCCTTTTAACCACAAGCCGCATTATTTTATTAGTGATGCGAGTAATAACAGAACCAACCAAACGTGAATGCCAATAAATTTCTGCCCTTCTTGCCTCTTTCGTAGTGAATTGCGCACGCTTTTTCTCCCACTTCGCCAATGCAATAATAAAAAACAAAAGTCGGCAAGTAAAATGCTTAGAAATGCACGTTGCAAGACGACATTTCCTCGCGCGTGTTTTTGCTAATGGCCGCAAACAATTTAATTGTGGGCGGTAAAACAACGAAAATTAATTTTTGTAATTTCGGAATTTGGTGTTCGTTGTTACTTTTTTTTTTGGCCACGCCAAATGCCCGAAAGCACTTTTGGCTGCCACGCTCGATGAAAATATTTGTGAGAAACACTTCTTAATATTTGTTGTAGAACCAAGGCTGTGGGCTAAGTGTGGGGGCGTTCAACGCATTAACTTTTGACCCAAAAACTTTTAAAAATAATAAATAAAATATAAATATATAGAAAGACGCACGCTTAAGTTTAATTTCGTTGGATTACTAATCAATTAAGATTAAAATGCCACAAGACCTGTCAGTTAAGTTGGCGCTTTTGAAGTTGTCTCGTCAGCGCGTTCAAAAATCAGCGCTGCCTGGCTAATTCCACCCCGCCACGTGTCAAATTAAGAGCTGTCAACCCGGCAGTGAGCCATGTTAGTGTAAATAGTTTTGCCGGCTGCCCGCAGCCCAAAACGGCATTAATAGGGTTCTTTTTAGCCTGAAAATGACTATGAGCTGTATGTACGTATATATTTTTCTCTCTGTTGCTGCATGCAAGTAAACATTCGCGTTGAATTTTGCTCTGGGGTCTTACGCTTGTCATTTTAAAAGAAAATCTCATAATATGACTCACACGACATTTGCGGCTGACGTTATCCGTACAGTCAGCCAGCCAACAAAGCACCTGAGTGGGTGGGTGTTTTTTATATTATTTTGTAAAGCTACTAAATTATCAAATTATTGCAATGGCTATAAAAGTGAACATTTTAATATGTCTTGTTCATCTGTCATGTCAGTTCACATTTTTGCTTTTGAATTACGCAAAAAATATACATTTAATCATGTGTGCTCTGGTTTTTGTTTTTGTTTGTTTGTGCCGAACGCTTAATTATATCATCATATAAGAGTGACATGATTTTGATATATGCTTGTCCAGCATTGTCAAAATTGTGTTAATTAAAGCTCGCCAAAAAGCCAACTTTGACATGCCGAATCATAAATACTCACGCAGACGAACATCTGTCAAAAACTATCTATTAAAATTATAAACTTGCAGCAACTAAAGCTTTACCCACACCATCCGAATGACCATTATTTAAATGAATTTAGCTAGCTGCTTTTAGTTGACCATAAATTTTATCTTGTCTCGAGAAGAACTCGAATGTCAACCGACATTTCAGTCCAATGCAAGAGCTTTTAATAAAATGGATTTGAAATAGTTTGCGGGCTTTTTTTGTTTTTGTGGGTGGGAGGTTATTATTGTGTAAAGTTTTGGTGCTTTTTTGGTGTGGCATGCAAACTATGCAGAGCATTTGGAATGACGACTCTCGAATGGTATTTGATGTGCTAATAAAATGAAAAAATTTGTAGATTGCTGCGCATGTGTGATTCGTAGTTATTCCAATAGGGTATTGGATTTAATTTATTTAAGATAAACGAAAATATTATATACACATTACATACCTTCTTCTTGTCGCGCATTGAGCCCTTGCCGCGTACCATTATCTTACAGCCAGTCTCTTGTTCTAGTTGTTTGGCTGTCATGCCGCGTGGTCCCAAAATGCGACCAACAAAGTTGAACTGAAATCACAGGAAATGAGAGAAACAATTATTATTAAATAACATACAAAAATTAAGTTATAAAAAAAAACTCCTAATGCCAAAGTTGATTTGATGAAAATTTAAATCGCATTAATGCCAAAAACGAGAAGGTTGACTCATGAAACAAATCATTCAATGCACACAACATTCTTTCAAAGTCAAAATTATTATATTGTTAGACCCCTCCCCCACCTTTCCCTCCACGAACAGCCATACAAAAGGCGAATGCACAACCGGACAAAAAACGTAATATGACCTAAGGCGACACGCCTGAATTTGGCACGATAAACCAATCAGCCAGATACTCAAGCAGATTGCCAACTGCAGCAGCAGCAGCAGCAGCCGCCAAACGCCAAGGCGGCAACAGTCAAAGCCATTTCGAGTACAATCAAAATGAGTTGGCAGGGTCGCAGTGGGAGCCAAACGAGATGGCTGACAACAGGTCACAGTGATAATGGAAGCTGGCCAGTTGGCCAATAGCTTTATAATTGATGAGGTGGCCAATTATCATATGTTTCATGCCACGCCTCAAGCGTAGTTGGAGCTGATAATTTGTAAAAAATTTAGATTTATGGGTCTAATATTAAAACAATTTTCCCTGAGTATATTTTACAAATGGCTGCGCAAACTAGCTCGACTTGTGCCCTGGGGCGACCACCCACAAGCTCTTGCCTTTTGTTTTTCTTAGCTCATAAAGAAAAACACATACACAGAAAGACAGAAAAATTCTATTCAAAACCGATGATGTGATGTGATGTGTTTGCTAACGATGATGATGTGAGGCAACTGCAACAGCAGCATTCGTTGTTGTCGGAATATATGTACGTTATAGTACCTTTATCTATATCTATTTCTGTTTCTGTTTCGGAATATCGTTTGCTGCATATGCACAAATGCAGTTAGTGGCCTAATGGCTGATGTGTGAATTCAATTGAGTTTTTGGATAACAACTATTTAATTTAGCGAGAGTCGGAACAGTAGTTTTGAATTTTTTTCGTATTTTAAGAAAGATACGCATGAAATTTACATTCTAAGCGGGCTCATTGAAAATGTTTGGGATCTACTCGGTAAAAAAATATTTACAATTGTTGGTCTTTAATTAAAAGCATTCAACCTAAATGCCAAGTGTACACAAGCGTATTTAATGTGCTTGTAACGGAAATTGAATTCACATTGTGGCAAACAGAAATATTTAATAATGACAAACAAAGATTGGAGTAGTCAAATAAATTAATAAATGATTTTCACTTGAAAACACTTTTGGTTTTCGTTTTCAGATTTAAATTTTGAAGCAGTTGCAGCAGCAGTTATGCGACTCAAGTGGCGCGCGTGCCATTAAAACAAAAAAGATAAACGTAAATAATTTGTTTGTTTTTTTTGTTTACATGCAGCTGCACTTGGAAGCCAAAGATGGGAGGGAAACGGAATCTTCAAGCAGTTAAATACTTTGGGGCTGCTGTTTTACATTAAAAGATTGTGAGCAGAGATAAGAAGGCACAGCACAAAATTAGCTCATGTATTTTTACCAGTAAGTATGTTCAACAACAACAGAGGCACAAACGTTCGATAGCCAATAAGTCTTGAAAAAGATTGTAGGTCTGAAATTCATAAAAAAAAGAGGTGCAACCCAAGTTATATAATTTTGTACATGAATAAAGAAATTGGTAAACATGACTGCTACAAATAATAGAGAATTGGCAAAATGCTGCTTTAGGTTGCTTGGCAACTTTTTGTTTCAAATCGCATACAAGACATAAATGGTATAACAACTGCTAAAGACAGTTAACCATCATAATATATTATATATCGATCCAAACAACTGTATCTCAAGTTTATCGGGTGGCAATGAACAGGAAATTGTACAAATAGTTTTTAACAGCAGAACATCTTTTCATATTAGCCGACAATTAAGTAGAAAAATGCAAAGCTCAGCACAAGTCGGCGTAGATCAAATAGATTACAAATCTTTATAAGTACATAAATACATTTATGCACTCACGTACGACATGTGTGTGTGTGTGTGTGCGTGTATATTTAATACAAAAAGTGTGTCTGTTTCGCGGGAAAATAAATCAAAGTTTGACATTTAGCACACACAAAAAAAAAAATCAGTCAGATTGTTGTGTTGTTTTTTTTCATTTCGTAATGTGTTTCAGTATTTATTAAATAACTCGAAAGAACAAATGAGCATTTTAGCTTCGAGTAATTAGCATTTTATGTTCATGACCGATTCGTTGCAGTTTCCAGATTAATTGCCACTTTATTTATGACACACGCAAAAGCACATTAAATGTGCAAATAGTTGCGACAAATGAGTTGTTGCTGTTGCTTAAAACAATTTAGCATAAATAGTATTTTATTTTCAATAGAAGGCCTCACCTTTGAAGGCCTATGCAACGGACTGTTAACGCACAGTTTGTAGATTTGTAGACATTTCTGTGTTTAAAGATTTCGAAGTTTTTGATCCGTGAATTAAGTACTTATTTTCTTACAAATATATATTTTTTATTGAATTATATTTCAATTCTCGATAAAACAAGATTTAAAAAAAAAACAACAAGAAAAAACCTTTAATAACCAAGTACAAGTACAAGTACAAGTACTTTGTAATAAAAAAAAAGATTGATGTAAGTGACAAATTCTTTATGCTTAAAACGTGTAACAAACATTTCGCTCTTTTATTTATTTCTTAATCAAAAGCAGTTAGGTGTAATTAATGTGTTGCCAATCAAATTTATCTGTGTAATTATCTTTATTTTAAGTGTTTAACTGGCTTACAGCTACGCTAAACTACAAAGTCTCGATGAATGAATAAGCTTTCTACAAACATACTACTTCTGTATGTATGTATGCATGTATTAATCAGCCATTAGTCGTATTAAACAAATATTAAAACAGTTGATTTTAACTAGCGTATAAATTTCATATTTTATCTATGGATCGAAACAAAAATCGTCAGATAGCTTGCAGTTCAGCCCATTGGGTCAACTCGCGTTATGTGTGTGATCCTCACGCCACGGGGCGTATGAACAATTTGTTGACAGACAAGCAAACAAACAATAAAAGAGACAAATGGATAGACTATACGAGTAGAAAAGAATTACATAAACAATGTTATGAAATGGTCATTGTGCTTGAGCTTAACGCAGCTATGTGCACAGTAATTAATTGTAAACTGTTAAGTTACATTGTTTGTGTGTCAGTTTCTGCAACAGATGTTGACTTTAATTAAGTTGTATTTATGTTTTGGACACAGACAACATCTACAATTGAGCGAATTTCTGGTTTTGATGCGTTGCGGCGTTGCAATAGACTTTCCCCTTAACCTCTCTTTGCCTCTCTCTCTTTCTTTCTAATGCTTTAGTGTTGACAAATAGTTGTCTATTTACATGGCATTTGTTGTAGCTGGTTGTCAGCCAGCTGACAAATCATTATTTACATTGTTGAGTATATATGTGGTATAAATAATTTACTGCTGTTATTTTGCTTGGATACATTCTGTCTAATCTTGGTATAATGCCTTGGCAATTTATGGCCATTGACGAGACCCCAAAACCAACATAAATCGGTAGATAAATATATTATTTGTGGTATGCTCTGGACAGTAAACATTGCTCAAACTTGTTGCATTTTCTTGTGTACGCGCAGCTTGGCAATTTGTCTTACTTATAACCGTTTGGCTTTGGTCACACACACGGCACGAAAATGTGAGAAATGTGGCTGTGTGCGATCGAGCTAAAAATATTGCAATTAAATAAAATGATTTATCGCATTGCATGAAAAACGCCCGCGCACAGCCCCAAAACGAAATGAAAAACAAAATGAATGAAAATAAACCAAAAATAATCGGAACAACACCTGAAATATCAAATACGCACGAATCGAAAATTAAATTGAACATATTCGTTTTTAGAAACATCTATAAAAACCCATGGCCCTGCGGTCGTAAATCTAAAAACAGTTCTGTGCCAATTTCCATTTGGAAATCATCTTAATAGCATCCGAAACAGGCAACTTTGACTCAATTTTTGCTCTGTTCCATCGTCACATTATGTTCATTTTAATTTATAGCGTCGCTTATTCATATTCAAATAGAGCAAAGAGGGGCAGGGGGAACATTTGACATGCGCTGCCTTAATAAAAGCAAACTCTATGCTAATATGCGAGTCTTAAGTGCTTTATTTAATAACTAAAACCGTATTTAGAGGCTTATGCAATGAAGTTGTAGTAATTAATTAACACGATGACGTTGATGACAAATATTTCTAAGTTGTGTTTCATTATTCATTTTTGTGAGGGAGGTTAATTCACGTCATTCTACTTGTTGACTAAAAACGAATATAATTTACTATTTAATTTCGCATATTTTTACAGGATATGTCATTGGCCAACTATTGACTTTCGATACAGTCTATTCTACAGTTAGCAGTTTGAAACAAGTCTAAGCGTGCTCAGCTTATTATGAGCTTATAAATTTGCATATTGAAAGCCCAAAGTGATAGCCAGATTTGGTCAAAGGCATTAAAAACTTTAATAGAATGAAAGTTGATTTTAATTAAATTTAATTTGTGAGTTATATTTTCAGTTTTGTTGTTCAATCAAAATATTTGAACAGCTGTGCATAGCAAATGTTTTCGCCTTAGCCTCAAATGCATTTTAATTTATGCATTAATTTGGAGCACTCGATGCTATATATATAAAGATGTGTGTATATAGAGAGGGCGCGTTAATTGTGTCAAGCAGTGCGATAAATTTTGCCTCAATACTCGATTCACGATGCTGTCAGCCATAAATAAGCCAAACTACGCCTAAACATTCTCCAAAATAAAAGACAATCGAAATCAACAACAAAATACAAATAAAAGATAATGGGGCGCAAAAGCAACATTTGAAATTGCATAATATTAATACAAATTCTCTAATTTTGTATGGCGTTTGGCTAGGCGGCAAAACAAAACGCCTACAAAACAACGAAAAGCGACTTCCTAAAACGCTTCACTGATTTTGTCTAACCCATATAACTACATACGTATCTACTGTATCTATGTTTATTGTTAAGAGCGACGGGGGCAGGCAATGCAACAGCAGCAACCACTTCTACGCATTTTGCATTTGGCAAGTCTTAAGGCGAGCCCCACAGCTTTTGCCATGTCTTTTTGTTTTCGACAACTTAACAGCCGACTGATTCCATCAGCTGTCTAAAGGTGTGTTGCCTAACCGCCCATTTGTTGCAGCAGCAACAGCAACAGCGTCTCGTATTCTTTGCGGGGCTGTTAGAGAGGGCGCACCTTAAAGCGATTTCCGGTGTACCAGTTGCTCATTGGGGCTCATTGAGCAGGCCGTGCTGTCAATTCTAATTAGCGGAAGCGCTTCAAATGTGCTTCGATTCATAAATTAGATCATCGACGATCTATATATATATATATACATATGTGTGTGTGTACTTACATCTGGATGCTCACGCACTGGCACATAGACCTTCTCATTGAGCGTTACCATAGCGCCCTCAGGCTCTGGCAGCGTTAGCGGTTCCTTCTTAACGCCATTGATTTGGAACAGGGAGGCGCGTACGCGTGCAATTTCTATAAGAAAATAATAATAACAAATTAATTATGAAATATTTATATATTATATACCAAAAAAAAAAAAAAAAAAAATCCTTGGAACGCAGAAATTCTTAAGTGTTGCTGTCAATTGCTTTAGTTGCCGCTAATCACCCAACTCGGTTGGTAATTGCAATTTGTCAGTTAGTTAAATGCGCGTATTAAATTACATTTAATTGAAGTCTATGGCAGCAACAATTGTACCAGCATACATATGCCATTAGTGGCGTGTGAATGTTTACTTTATACAAATGCCGCTCATTTATTAAATGCAAAATGTATACTCGGCAAGTTGGTTGTTTAACGTGCGGCTCCCCCTCAATGGTTTTATGGCTGCCACCAGCTAATGAAATCATTTGGTTTATATATAAACAAATTATGGCATGCACATTTGCCATTTAAATTACATCGGCTACACTCTACACTCATAATGTTCTGATGAGATGTGCATACTGCGTATGAGCTATCTATGTTAAATGCAATGCCAAATTGCGCATACGCCTCATTATCGCCCATAATTCACACATTTGGCGTTTGGGCTACCGCAGCAACTAACAACTATCAACCACCAGCCACCAACCCCCAACTGTGCCAGTTGACAGCGCCTTTACAATTGATATGATCAACATACATTTTGTTGTTCTTTGTGTATTTTTTGTTATTGCTGTTGTTGTTGTTTTGTGCATTGTTTGCTGTGCTTGGCATGTGCTTGCCTAACACAATGGCCGCTTTGATAATTTGTCACCGCAATGATATGGTGCTGTGATATAGTATAACTGAAATAGTTGGTATATACATATATATATCTGTGGGCGTGTGCTTGGCACATGTCATTTGTATGACTTAAGAAGCTGCCACTGTGCAAACAACATATAGCCGGTTTGTTTGTATACGGGGGTATGTCATCAATTTGATGCATGAGTTAAGTTGGCTAGCACATACTATGTACGTACTTATAATATTAATGGAAATTCTTATTGCACTATTTATAGCGCCTTTAATATTTGCCAAAAGTATTGCATTTCTATCACACTTCTTCTCGTATTGCTCTGTTTCTACGAACTTAACAATTAAAACGTGCATTCTAGAGAATTAAATTAATTATTGTTTTGCACTTTAATTGCTGCAAATATTGTACATTGTACAAGTTTATTATCAAAACCAAATACTAAAATAAATAATCAAAAGTTTTTTGCATTGTTTTAGGAAGAAATATTACATTGCTATTAAATTCTTTTTTTTAATTAATTTAATTTGTACAGCTTTCAATATGTTTTGCGTCAGTATTTTATTAAGCTTGTTGCTGGGCCACTTGTACTTTTTGGATGCGAACACCCGCTGGCTAGCTGGCTGGCAAATGTAAAATCTCTGCCAAATGTAAAATCGCAATGCATAAAATTTGACAATTTATTGACGCTCTGTTGCTGCTCTTAAAGTGCAACAGCGCTACACACAAACACAAACACAAAAAATTCACACAAATCTTAATTTAAAATGTTGCAAAATGTGGCAGCCAAGCATGAGCATGAGTGCACCCTAAGAAAGGCATCTCATAAAGCCGTCAAATTATGTTCGAAAAGTGTTGAGCTATATAAGTAGAAAAAAAAACTGACAGACAGGCAGGCAAGCAGGCAGCTACCCCATTTTTGTTTGTGTAGGCAAAAACTTTATGAGGCATCTCAAAAATCAAACACATTACAAAATCTGGTGAAATCCCTTGAAAGTTAACCCTGTCAGAAAGCAGTCATGCGATTCGTTGAACTTTTTGGCTTTGTTTTATGGCAACAAGCTCAACTGTTTTAAGTAGTTTTAAAGCCCCAATAGGTATACCCACTTAAGCCAACATTGCGGGGGTTGTCTATAAAATTAAAAAACAAACAACAACAAAATTCATATAAACATATAATAAAAATTTACTATGCCCACACAAGCGAACGTCAAGTTCTTTGTTGCAAAAAAAAACCGCAACAGCAACAAAATAAGTTCTTGGCGCCAAATTTGGCAAGCGCTATTTGGTGCCATATTTAGAAGTTCGTTTATTTGAATTTCTAAGACAGAGTCATAAGCATACACATGTAAATTATGACTTAAACTTGACTTGCATTAAATGAATGAACGTTATAAATTCAAATACATACAAAAACTGACTGCCTTATAAGCGCACACACAACAGAACGAGAACTTGTTAATGAATATTTTAGAAAAAAAAAAAAAAAACAGATCTTTCATTGATAATTATTAGATTGGCAAACCAAACTGTGCTCTTAACATCGTCTAACACCTACAGTTTCTAAAAGCAACCAGTTCGCCAACTGAGCCAATGCCCTTAAATAGCCAACGGTTGGCAACGATCGGACATGAGTTATAATCATATATATTTGCAAGACTGACGCAGCATATACTAGATACAAATGGTTATAGATGTAAATACAGATATGTATATAGACGTCGTGTGAGATGAGAGATGTATTTAGATAGACATAAAAGGCTAGTTATTAATTAAGCCGCCTGCGCATATACGGCTGGCTTAATTATTATAATTTATCTAAATGCTGCTATCAATTTAGAGTTTTTCCAGTTTGCTGACTAATCCGATTCTATGCCGCCTCGGGGCGACTTCGTCATACATACGTATATGCAAATGCAATTTAAAGCGAATTCGGCTCGGCTTATTCATCTTATCTGCCTCCTCAATCTTCGTGTGGCGCACATCAGTCACGTTGCCAACAGTTGTTTGCGCCTGACATTTGACCGATTAAAATTGACAGCTGTCATGATTGCATTTTATGCTCAAAAAGATCTGAAGCGCTGATTTCATGATTGCATTGGAGGCCAAAAGAATTTTCAGTTGCGTGCCCCCAAATACATATATTTTCTTTGCTCTTTTGCGACGACTAAATGAAAAGCTTTTCGCCGAACTGCCCTTAATTTGGTTCGGAACATCTATTAAAATCAACGCACACTCATATCTTGTGCTTGTTTATTGCGACAATTTCCATGGTGTGTATTCAATATTTCAGTTTTCACTTAATGAGTTCTTTGGCCGACTCTTAATGTTCTTGGACAGCTCGAACGAGCTCGTTGTCTTGTTGCTTGTTTTGGCCAATTTTTATTCTTTCGTGCTTCTGTCTAGCAGCAAAAAATAGACAGTTTATTTAGTCTGTTGTTCGGTGCCAAAGCAAATTCAAGTATGTGCAACATATTTAATGACTCGTGAGATTTTCTACTTTGTTACTGTTGCTGCTTGGAAATTAGCGAGTGATTATAATTTATTATTTCGGCAAAAGAAAGTGCAACGACAAAATAATAATGTCAAAAATTATATATATATTCCAGACAGAGTTCTCGGAAATTTCAATCAAAATTTACTAAAAATAGAGCATATATGTATATGTTTGTGTACTTTAGATTTACCTACAGATTCGGATGCATTTAATTACTAAACGAACACGATTGTTGCTTCAACACAACACCGCAGACAACCTTGTTCACGCCAAAATCACCTAATCCCAGCTTGTCAATCTTATAAACAGGCAGGCGGCAATCAGGTAGGTAGGCCAGTTGACACTTTAGCCAAGCTCAGCTCAGCTCACATTTGGGCGGGAAGTTTAGCTGATTGATTGTTTCGGTGGGGAGCAGTAATTTGCATTGGCTCACGACTTGACTTCAAGTGCGCTACATAAGTATCGTAAGTATCTGGCAGCTAATTTATGAATGCAAAAGCATTCATGCTACGAATTAGATGACTCGCTCGCTGTGGGTTCCGACGTCTCTTAACATGGTGTGGGTGTGGGTGTGTGTGTTGTCACCATGTTATGGCCTTAACAATGCCAAAATGCTGATCGTGTGGGTGACAAAACCGAGTTTAACAAATTGTCCCAAGCGAGTACGTAATAGCTCCAAATGGTGTTGTTGTTTTTGGTTCCACACACACAGCAAATGCAATTAAGCCTCGCGTTCGCCTTCGGCCATAAACCAACTGCAAGCACATTTAGCATGAACTCTACAAATGTTTTGGCACGGCCTTGAGAACTCGCACAAAATCACTTTGCCCAATACAAAAACACACACGCATTGCATTAACACATACATAACACATACATACACATGTATAAGTTTATACGGTATGTGTATTCAAATAATTTGATTTCTTTGTTCGTTGAATTTTTGAATACATTTATTGTACTGTCTTGGTTCTGCGGTTAACCAGCCACATTGATATGAATATGTGGGGGCAAACAAATAAATTTTGTTTAAAATTATATATATATGTTAATTATGATACTTATTGTGTGTACATACACAAATACACATGTGCATTTCGGCAGTGGCTGCTTTCTTTATTTTACAAAAACAAATAATAAAAATGTGTGCTGAATGTGACACTTGCATTTGTTTTGCTTAATTCTCATGTCATAATGCTGTCATTAACATGTTAGTTCACACGCTGAAGCTTATTTTTCCCCGCCCGAGCAATAAAGAATCGTATTAATTGTAAAAGTAAAAAATGCTTAACATAATAAGTGAAAGCACTATTATATATGTATGCTCTAATAATATGCCTAAAGTTTTTTGTTATTGCTTTAGTTTTTAGAGTGCAGTTTTTAAAATATGCAAGCGCAGGCGGCTTTTTCTACAGACCCATTATAGAGTGTGACAAGCCACTGACCCATTACTGAGTGTGACAAGCCACAGCAAACAGTAAAAGTACAGTAAGTTGTTGAGTTGAGTGGTTGACCAGATGAAAGCCTGTACGTGAATGCTGCATATCGAATCACTTTATTAACATTTTATTAAAATGTCTCTGCTTGTTATTGACAAATTCAACAGTTGTAGGCCCAGATGTATTTTCTATTACACATTTAATTTCGAAAACAATTTTTTACGAATTTAAAATCAACATTAGAGTTTCACAATTGCAAAGTTCATGTCAACTTTAACGTTACTAAACATTCGATAAAGCAGTGCACAAATAGAGTTTTTGACCTATTTTAAATTGTAAATATAATCAAACAGAACTAGCCAAAAATCACAGCTACAAGCCTATATCTAAAATAACACAATTATGAAACCCACCTGGACAGCTGGCCAGCTGTCTGGCTTCTTTCACTGGGCTTTCTATAAACAATTCGATAAATGTGAAAAATGTGCATACAATAACAACCACAATTTTGCAATTTGTTGTCTTTTTTGCAGCTAGTTGTGCAAAGTCCGATGGTATAAAAAAGTTGGTAAACAAATACAAAAGAATTGATTATTTGAAAAATGCGCCATAGCTTTAAATAAATTAGATTGGGCTGTTAACATTTTGTATACAGAAATGACATGCCAATGCAATTATGCGATTTTGTATAATTTTCTCATTAAAAAAGAGCATGCAAATAAGATTTTTAAAGAATAATAATATGGTATTAATTTAATGGTAATATGTCTTTTGACAGCTTTCAAAGTTTGCATGAAGTAAGATAATTTATTATTAGACTACACGTCAAGTTATATTTTTTATTATTAGTCATTATTATATGACGCTGCAAATCATTTTTAAACTACAATAAAAAATTACAAACACAGCGAAAAAAAAACTTTCTTCAATGGTTATAGAATTTTTGCTATTTTAATTCCAAACTGCCAGCGATAAGAATCGTAAAATTCGCTAGTAAAATGTCTTTTAATTAAATTTAATATGCAAATAAAATACACAAACAAATTGTACAAAAAGAATTAATTCGAGATGTGATTAATTCGAGCAAGTACTTATTCTTCCCTCACCGTGACTAATTTCGTTTCGGTTTTAAGCATTTATTATTGTCATTTTAATTGGCGGGTTTCTTTTCAAAATCCGCTAAAAAAAAATTAGTAATAAAATTTTAATGTGACAATTTGAAGGGAGCGTACCTAGACAGTCTCATCAGATTGCTAAGCAACACAATAAGCTTTATTTTTGATGAATGTCTCGGCCAAAGGGAAATAAAACAGCCACCCAAAAACAAAAAAATATTGTGCCAGTAGGTCAAAAATCTCACAAAATAGTTCATTGGATGGTGGGAAAAGCAATGTGACACAATATGTGATTATTTTTCACATACTATATCAAGCACAATTACACTCTATGGAGTAGTACATAAAGTGAAGGTAGTCGGTCGGTCGGCCGGTCGGTCGACACGCCACAATGCCTTCAAAAACAAAGAAGCAGCGAGTCATGGATTTTAGTTGATATCAACGTTGGTTGCTTGTCTTAAGGGCGTTGAAAGAAAGGAAGTGAAATGTTAAGTTAATACAGCGTGAATTTGTTATAACTTTCTGGTTCAACAATGGCCAAAATGGAAAGCAGTCGGCTAATTCAGTTCGAAACTTCAGTAAGGTAAATAACAATAGTAAAAAACATGTGTACATGTAAATTTTTGATGAAAATGCAAACGATGCTTTGCGTGTGGGTGGCAACAGCAACAACAATGACATTACGAAAACTTTTCACACGCACACAATAAAAAACAAATAATTGTTTGCCCCTATGTGCAACACACACACACTCGGTCAGACCTTGCAACTTGACTTTAAGCTTTCAGATTACAATAACAACAGCTGATCCAACATCAAGGCTCAATGGGGGCGTGTAAGTATTTTTCGTTTTTTGTGACTTAACGAATGGTGGCAACAACAGCAACACCATCATTATAACAACAAATTACTGTCACCAAAAAAAGCAATGCAAACAATTAACGCGTAATAAGAGATATAGTATTTTTGGAAATGCCTCAACTTTACCCTTGGAATGTTGGCTGACTCTCGTTTTCACTTTTTTGTGTTTGAAATTCGATAGTATATTTTGGATTAAAAACAGCAAAGTGACAAACAAGCAATTGTGTCATTTAATAAATATTAGATTTCTCGATTTGAACTTTGAACCCTTTTGTTTTTATTTAGTAAAAATTACTACAAGAAATTGTGTGGCTTTTGATTAATTAAAATTATTCTCACACTCAAAATAAGTACTAAGCGTTCTACCAAATCGATGTTTCTATGTGTAGTCAAAGGTAAAAACTTGCTACACAAACACAGCAAACGGAACATGTTCGAAAATCGTAAACAAGTTCGTAAATTGTAAGCCAATTTTTCCAAAAAAAAATAAAACTTAAATTTTTCGCAACCTGTCATTGCCAAAAAGCGTTGCAAATGTCGTCGCATACAGTTTAACAGCTGTTGTTGTTGTTGTTGGCGGTATGGGCAAAGTGGCGCAAGGCATCGAGCCAAGCAAAAATTGGCCGCAAATCAAACAGTTCCCATGTGCGCAATTTCGCACAAAATGCCGCCGCCACATAAACACATACACAAACAAACAAGCAAGAAAAACCCGAACCCAAAAACCCAAAACCCGAATCGAAAATGCATTAAATGCGTACATTTGTGAAAATTCGTGGACACTAGCTGCGGCAAATGAAAGAAAAACGAAAGTGCTCCTAATGCGTTTAAAGACCAAAGCAAGATGAAACCCAGGAAGCCACACCCCTGAACTTTACTAAATCAAAAAAAAAAAAACAGCTGAACCAAATGTAAGCCCCAAAGCTTACAAAAAAAAACGCCTCGTTTCGAGTACATTGTCAATACTTGAAAATTAATTAAGATTCTCAGTACAAAGGTAGTCATATGGGGGACGCGGGTGAGCGTGGGCGTGTGCATAGGGCGTCCTATTGTTGAAAAACCTATTTTTCTTCTTCTTTTTTCTTGTTAACAAATACTTGAGTTGAGGCCGGCATATGACAGTGACATGTAATGTGCATAAATTGTTAGCTTCAGGGCAGCACACTAAGTAGAATCGTTCAATAAGTCAATCAGCCAGTTGACCATTTGAGGCAACGGTAGTCGATCATTTGTTCATAAAGCAATTAACCGAGCTTATTTTATAGCCCAGCGCTCATAAAACTCAACACCCGACAATATCGATGAGCTGTTTTTCTCCCTCTCTATCTCTCTCTCTATGCTCAGCTTTTAGTTCAGAACAATGGCTGCTTAGACCAATTAAAAATTAACAACATACATAGTATAGCTAATAGACAATTAATGTACTCAGCCAATCAGGTTAGTTTTGTGCCCAATGCCGTCGGCATTTTGTGCAACAGTTGTCGCTATTACCAATGGACAGCAGCAGCAGCAGCAGCTATCGCATTAACACGATAAGCTCTTTAGCAAACACTCACCTGAAACGAGCAAGACAGGTAGACAAAAGATAAGATTACTTATAAATGAAAATTAATGATTTGGTTTGCTTTGCTTTTCGTTTATATACAAACTCGAATAATACGTAATTTTATTTATGAACAGCAAGTTCAATTTGGGCAAGGACGATAGCAAGATATTAAGCTCAAGCAATCTGCCGTCTAGTTCAGATAACAAGCTTAAATAAATAAACGCACAGAAGATAAAGCTCTAAAGGCATAAATAAGTGGACCATAATTAAAATATTAACATACAAAGAATAACTGCTTAAAACTATTATCTTTTAGATATTAGAACTCTCTACAAATTGTAATTCGTTAGCCATTTGACTTTATACTTCTACTTTTAATTAAAATATTTTAGCGAAAGTGTGACTGCTGCACATATGTATATAATTCCTTCGGAATGTTTCAATAAGCTAATGAAAATTTATGTTCTTGGAACTTTTTTGTACACTTTTTATGGACTGCAGCTGGCATGAGGAATAAAATTATAAACGAAATATTTTATTTAAGTAGAAACTCAAAAGACTCACAGCTCACACATACCTAATGCCATAACAACTCAATCGACACGTGTGGAGGTCACACTTGGCACTCTCCTTTAGGCTCGACGAAGGCGTATAAAAGCAACATTCAATATTTTGAGGATTTCTATATAGTATTTTGGGTTTCTTTTAAGAAATGTTTCTCTTTTCCGCTTGTTATTTTTAAACACAAATCTAAAAGATAAAATTTCTGTCAGGCCGCAGCAGCAGCAGCAAGAAGCGTCTGGTTGTTGCCACGCTGCCGGCGAACGCTTGTTTATTTCTGGAGTAGCCGAATGACTTTTCCGGAGCCCCCTGCTACGTGTGTGTGGAACAAAAACAGACGTTGCTGCTGCTGCTGCCCGCTCGGTCACAGGCAAACCACAACAACGACACTGCCAACAACAACAAAAACTAAACAACAGCAAAGTAGCAGAAGCAAAAAAAAACTTCACAAATCACGCACCAAATTGAATACAGACCGCGAGACGGTCGAGAGCCGCAACAAGCCACACACAAGGTTCATGACCTTTTGCGTTCTTTTAATTCATAGTTAAATTTTTCTATGATGCCTTTATTTGCTTTGCGATCTACCTGAAATCCATATCTACAAATTGCACTGAATCTAAAGTCGTGCGCTTAAATGGGTATTGGGACATAAAAACATATATATATGTATGTTGCACCAAAAATCAATGGCGTTAAATTTATGGCAAATCAAAATTTGTTATTGTTCATGAGATCGCAAAAGTTTGGATAAGTTGTAAACAAAATTTGATTGCTTGTGAGGAATTTGTTGGATTTTTTCGATGTCTTAGCGTTGTTTTCATTTTTGAAAAGAATTTTATTTCAAAATAGATATTTTTATTTTTTTGTTTTTTTTTGTTTAGAAAACGTACAGCTGTTAGTAATTTAGAGAATGATGCGCTTGTACTACCGGATATTATAAATAAATATGCATGTGTGCCTTTCTATACATAGTTATGGTTTCAAATGCCAAAAAAAATATGTATTTAGTTTTATGGGTGAAAGTTGCATTTGCTGGAGTTGGAAAGATCCTCTTAGCTTGGCCACTATGCGTCGCCTTATGACACATGTTTTTGCTATAATTAGCTTTAAAAAAAAAAAAGCGAAGCGTCTCTTTTTTTGGTTATAATATTTTAATTTAATAACGAACAAATCGCAGCAGAGACGAAAAAAAAAACGCTAATGATATTCATTACCAACATTATTCAAAATAACATGTATACATTCAAATGTGTATGTGTGCTTAAGAAAAGGTATATGTATAGATATGTATGTATTTATGTTATGTTTAGGTGTAGGCGTCCTAAGCACTTTAAATGGGCCATGCATTATTTGTACTTGTAGCTACGCAGCATGTCACTTGATCGTGGCCTGCCTTTTACTTGCCGTATTATTAATGTTGTTTATCGCGCATACGCAACGTGACGCACGTCTTAAGAAACCCAACCGAACCAAAGACAATACATGAAGAGCTTTTGCCATTGCTATAATTTATAACAGAGCCAGAGAGGTCTTAACTGCCTACCTACTTGTCTACCTACCCACTGTCACCGTCTATGTCTGTTGTTGGCCAAAAATACATATTTATACATACATATGTACAAACATATATGTGCGTATGTATATTTATAGCTTAATGTGTTTGTACATGGGCACTTGAATGAATAATTATACAAGCGTATATTTAGCGTAATATGCTTGACCAAAAATTTAAGTGTCCAGCAACTTGTTTTCAAACAAAAGCCGAGGAGTTGCCGCGGTTTTCGTCGCTTTTGAAGTTTATTTCTTAAAGATTAGCTGTTGTACGTTAACATGAATATTTAAATTAATTAACTGCCTTAAACAAAATTGTTTAATTCAATATTTGCGCCATTTTGATTGATTAATAAGAGATTTTTTATTTTTAAAAAAATCGCTGAGTATCTCATGGCCGATCTTTCTTGACTAATGCACACATACTTATTTATGTCTCACTTTATTCTCGCTATATGTATGTTATTTTTCTTAACACCTTTGAGCGCCCACATATTTTTGTTTATTTTTAGTGTCGGTCTGTCGCTCCTTCGTTGCAGTTGCACCTCTACCTTTAACAGAGCCTATTGTCTTTGTATTTATGCTGTCGCTTTGTATGACAAAATACAAGAAATTTGCTTGGTGTGGGCTGGTAGTATTCGATGCGTGGAAAACCGGAAAAGCCTACGTCTCTATATAAGCTGACGGGCCGGGCCAACTGGCTTTTTAGAAAATGCAAGTGCACTCGTTTGCAACTAGTATGTGTTTGCATCTCGTTCGCTACCATCGTCTATGCCAATGACATTCATCCAACTGTCACTCGTATTTCTGATAAGCCACAAGATGTCCTTGAGATGCAATGCAATGCTCTCTCAAAGCGAGTGGGCAGTTGACTACTCGAAAGTGAAACGGAAATTGGATGGCATTGCTCAGTGTACAATGTTGCTTCAGATGACGATGATGATGATGTTTGCTTCTGTTTGTTTTACATACGAAACTGGTAAAAATAGAAACCACATTTGATTTCGATTTGTAACACAAAAAGGATTTGTGCTTTGTGGTCAGAATAGTAGTTTTTAGGCTTGGATATTAATTACAAAACGAAAAGGTCTTCCTTTTAAAGCAAATATAAATTTCAAAAGAGAAAGTTTCTGGCCTTTTTAAATAATCTAAAACACTATGGTTTAAGCTTTGAAACAGTTATAAATACGTATACGTATTGTGTCCTCTGTTACTTTTTGTTTTTGGCACACAAATCATTTGCTGCCACATAAGGCAATCGGCTACCACCCACACACATTTAACGATCGGACATCAGAAACTTGGAGCGAAAAAATAACAAGAAACAAAATATAAAAAATTGTCATTTAACCCAAATACGCAGATGAACAAAATAAAACGTGGCAGCACGACATTCAATTTGTGTGTCATAATGAACATTAACAACACACATAAGCCCAAAAAGAAGACAGAGACAAAAGCAACATGCAACGCACACAAGAAAAGGAAACAGCTGATGGTAAATGCTACAATTAAGGCATCATGCGGGCGTGCTAGTTGCCAAATTTTATGAAATACCAAAGAGTTTCAGCGAAAACAGTTGAACGACACGAAAGTGCGTGAAATTCGCTGAAGCAAATATGCGAAAATAGCGCAAAACTCAAACGGCTGGCGGCCCCAAAAGAGATACCACAAAATGCCAAAAAAAAAACAAAAAAAAAAAAAACATCACGCACACTAAGAAATAACAATGTGACAACGACGACGTCGACGCTGACGGCCACAACAACAACAGCAACAACACCACCATTCATTCATGCTGCACAAGTAAATACGCGTCGTTTTTGGTTGAATTTCTCAATTGCAGACAGCCAAAAGATACAAAGATACAGCGGCTAGTTGAGAGGGCGCTTAAGATTTGTTGTTGTTGGTGTGTTGCTGTGTTTATGCCACGTTTTAATTATCAGCTGCAGACATGAGCATTAGCCTTTTTATGCTTCGCATAATCTTTTATGTTCGCGTATTTGTATCTGTAAGATAAATATCAGAGCTAACATACATAGCTGTTTATCGTTCTAAATGACAGCGAACAGCAACAACGAAAAACGATAAGAAACAACAACATATTCAGCTTTAAGGAATGAAAACTTTCCAGAAATAGAAACCGAATGTTTACAACTTTTGTAAGTAGTAAAAGGTAATTAAATAATAACAACAAAGTATAAAAACAATTAATATGTTTGTTTGTTTTTTGTATAGAACTTGTCACTGTATCACATCAAAAGTCTGGCAATCTTACTTTGTTTTTGGCATCGCTTTTAATTTGTTTGGTGACACATTCGTTTAAGTTTGTGTTTGTCAGTTGCAGCGTCTGACACATGCCATCTCATCTTACTTTTCTGCTTGCCACATTATTCCCGTCTGTATAAGTATTTATATTTAATCATCTATCAATTAAATTGCAATTGTTCCTTTCCTCTTCTACTCTATATCATATGTGTGCCCGCATTTCACACGACCGAGAGTTTAAATTTTGCTCTCACGCACAAAAGTTTTTGGTCGTTTGGCAATTGAAAAAAAATCGTATTGATCAGCCATGAAAATCGATATCGTCGATTGTATTGCACAACAAATGTGATTCACTTGCCACAGCGCTCACTCAAGTGGCATCTCGCCAGCCAGCCCATATATAGAGGCAGTTCGTGCAGTTAGAGTTAAAGTTGGAACCCGACCGACCGACCATATGGCACAAACTTCAAAGCGAAATTTATTGCCTTTTGCATCTTCTCTCGCACTCTCAAGTATTGCTTCGCTTTGTTATCAAATTGTTCAATTTGTGCTGGCGCATATTAAAGCAATTGTCTAATACCACATGGCTGCTGTTTCTGTTGCTGTTGAGAGTTCAGAATCGACGACGACGACGACTGTTGTTGCTGCTGCTGGTAGTCGCGTGCCATGCCTTAAAGCCAACAGGGAGTATAAAAGGGGAGGGCTAAAAAGTATACTCAACAAAATGTTGAGTGTTTGTGTGTGTTTAGAATATGAGCATATGAGCGAAATATATATTTTAATTACGAGCTTTTTGTTCCAAAATTTTTGTTGTTGTTTGTTGCTATTTTCGTCAGAAATTCAGTATCTCGTCTTCCTCTCTTCTCACTAAATTGTTGCAAGCTGACTTCTATGTGTGTATGTGTGTGTGTGTTGTGTATCAAATGTCATGCACGTTGAAAAATGACGCAATCTACATATTTGAGACGATAGCAGCGGTGTGCAGAGGAGGAGCCGATTTCGAATATTAAAGTCAGGCACTTGAAAATGCTAATTGAAGGCTGCACAAACACAAACACACACACGCGCAAACGCCAGCTTGTAATATTTGTATCGCAGGGATTGCCATGTGCGGCATGTGTGTGTGTGTGTGTTGAGTCATTATTGCGACGGTTGGGTTGGAGATGAGCCCATTTCTATGAACTCTCAGTCGGTCGGTTAGTTTAAAGACCAAAACATGAAATACATGCTAATTGATGGCTTAGTCTTAAGGAAACAACAAACAAAACATTTAACTTAAAGGTTCGCAAATTTGAGTAAACAAGAAATGTTGCTGTTTAAAGCATGTGCTGAGAGGAGGATAAGAGGAATAATTGTAGCAAAAATCCGTCGATTACTTTAAATGTCTCTTCCTGATTTTGTTGTTCTTACATTACAATACTTTCTTATGACATCTAAAGTTTCATATTCCTTTTAAATGAATTCAATGAACGTTAGAATTTATGAGATTAATGTTTCGTTATTATATCTGTTAGCTTACTTTAAACTTGAAATTTATAACAATTTATCCTATTTTTTTATAATTTTTCTTGTGCACTTCAAGTTGCTTATAATCAATTTCTTTCCTAGCTTTTAATGATTTTAATCTGCAATATGCCACCCACTTTCTATGCCACATTCAACCCACATGCAATCCACTAACTAACCATTGAGCCAAAACCAATCAAAGTTTAGTTTACAACTTTCGCCTGTCAACGATTAAAGTTCAGTGATCAGTGGACGACGATCAATGCCCTTTTCAACAGCCAGCCATTCAATACCATATACATATAATAAATTTGTGCAAATGCAGTTGTTTGATTCAATGAACGATTGCTTCATTTGCTGCACAGTTATATTCAATGGTCAATAAAGTACAGACAGACAGATAGACAGACAAACTGGCTAACAACTATAGCCAGCTCCTGGCCATGGTCAACTTCCGTGGCAATCGCTTGGCTGCTTCTCTATTTTTGGGTAGCGCCCATAATGCCAGTTAGCCAACATAAACATAAACAACAACAACAGCAGCAGTAAACAAAACAAATCAAAATAGCCAACGGTTTGCCGACATGACAAAAGATTTTAATTGAATTTGAAAAACGCAATGGAACGTGTAGATAGGTTTCCACCCTTCACACCTCCCTCCCCCCTAGAGGGTTCGCCAGCTGTGCCCACGCGTTCAGCATAACAATTGTCAACAAATTTATGAGCACGACGTCAACTCGATTCAATATATAAACATTATCTTTCGCCCTCTCTGTTTAGTAGGATTGGGATTCAGAAAATGAGCCCGGAGTTGCGCCTGAGTTATACTGATATCGAATTTAAATTCAAAAGCGCTCATTGCGCATTTATTTGTTATTTTTTAATTTAAAAAAATTTAATTTGTTTGCAAAGTGATCGATGAAGCGTTCGATTGCTGATTGCTGATGCATTTTAGCAATTGTTCTCAAACTTTTTGAAGCTCTTTAAAAATATATAGGCAAACAACGCCCCAAAAAACGGTCAAATAGAGAGAGAGTGAGAGAGAGGAGAGAAATTTCCACAAGTCGGTTGCTCTGGCCGAAAAACCATTTCCAATCATCTAAATTTAGACAGAAATGAAACACATTTCAAATTTTTTCATGAAATACAAAACAAAAAAAACTTTAAAAAAAAATGTCGAGCGTTAAAAATCTTGCTGCGTGTATGTATCTGAGAGTAATGCCAAGAGTATATTTAAGACTCGGGCCCCCACATACAATATACAATGTATATATAAAAGTATCTTTTATACATATATATTTTTAGCTGTGTGACTACACCACAAAAACATTTGCGAGCTATAAGTCCGCGCGTAGCGGGAGTAGTCCGAAACGTAATTTGATTTTTTTCTTTTTCTTATAATGCACAACGCAAGATACACAAAACAGTTTGCATGTATCTATAAGATCGCAGCCTCTGCGTGCCACAAAGTAAGAAAGAGAGCAACAACAACAGAATTAATTTTTTTTTTTTTTAATATTAGAATTATTGTTGTTGTGTTTATTTCGACCAATGCGTGGGCATTACAAAATATACCTTAAATATAATAATTTGATTAGAGGTGCGTCTGCTTTGATGTAGACAGCAGTTGCTACAGATCTGTATCTGATAAAGAATCTACTAGTATATCTGAACAAACGTCAGACGTCATGCAGAAGATCATCTCGAGTTATATATGTATATATATTTTAAGTTAATGCATATACATTTATATCTCACAGATACAAAGTACGTGAAGTTATGCTTGGACTGCGTCGACGTAACCCGAGCACACATAGCGAGCGTCTTCTTTTGACGTACTCTTTCCACAGTCTAGGCACACTTCAACTGTGCAAAATGCTCGGCATGCATCAAGATACAATTTATGTATCTATAAAGATTAAAAACAACAACAACAACAACGCTAGAAACGTGCTCGGACGGCATGTGTCATATGTACATATATCTAACAGATGAAATAAACGTTGATATTGCGGACAATATTTATCTCAGACTTATAGCTTCTTAATTTATTTTGTATATCGTCTTTCTTTTTTTTTTAGACATGAGTCACTACCCCCAACAACAACGAAAGAAATAAAACAAAATGAACAACGAAATTTATGTCAGCAGTGCCAAAAGCGACGAACGAATATCAAGACAATAAAAACAAGCGGCAAATAAATAAATAAGAAATTCTAAATGCGAAAGAGCCAAAAAGGCAACATAATAACAAAAAAAATTATCAGTGAAAGAAAAAAAAAGACTTATACGTGAGTAATTTATATGTAAATGTATGCCTTTGGTTTTTATATGTATTGTGCGGGGATGGGGGCACGAGTATACATTGTACACAGAATTTATGCAATTCGAATGAGCTCACAACAGGTTGCAAGTAAGATGATTTTAAACAAATGTTTTCATATGTTAAAATGTGCTGCGGATCATCGTGGCACGCGAAACAATTTTGGGAAATTTCTAAATCAAAAGTAACAAAAATTTCATTAGAAAAGTAACAAACGCTTTTGTTTTGCATACATTTTTATTATTTTGCATTTTTATCTCGAAGAAGATAATGCATTTTTTTTTTTGGGATTTTTCTAAAATTTGTATTTCAAGTTTTTGCTTGAAGTATTTGGTGTGAAAAAACAACAAACTTAGTTTTATTGGACTACAGGGTTCAGACAAAAAGCCGAAAAACGTTAAATGTTATTCGAAAGGCTAAAATATTAGAAGTGTTAAGTTCTTTAGGCGACCCGCATTTCGAAAGCTGACACTCTGCAACAAAACAAAACAACAACAACAACAAAAAGCAATTGAAAAGAGAAAGTTGCAAGTGCGACATAAAAAAAACTTCTAGCCAGTTGAGAAGTCGTAAGCCGTTAACAGCAATACGACCCACAGACCCAGCGGCCCGGGCCGGGCCAACTACGAGTTAGAGAGTTTGAGATTCCGACTGCAATCGCATCAAGCTCTTAACACGAACTTAGTTCAAACCCTTAGCACCCGCCTGCTGCACAACTCTCACAGCTGCTGATAAGCGGGTGGTTGTGGGTGGGTGTGTGATGGCAAAAGCAGTTAACAAAAACACTAAAAAAAAAAAAATACAAATAGAAAAAACCAAAAACAACACATGCTTGTACATAGATTTCCTTGTAGCTGGTCGAACGAGTTTTACAAATTGTCAACGCTTTTGCTTTGCTTTTGGCAAATACAATTTGTGGACTAAAAACTAGTTTGCAGTTGTTAGCTTAGCGTACATTAGCTCGCAGTGTATTTAAGTATCTGTATCTGTAGCTGTGCAACATAATTTTGTCATTACGGCCGGGGCGTCGCATACGACATAGATACACATACACATATACATATGGCTAACAGATGTTAAGTAAACAACAACAACAGCAGCAACGTAAACCAAATCGAGCGTGTTTGACTGCGCGCTGCGTCCAGGTAGTCAACGTCAACGTCGACGACGCGAAGTCGCTCTCTTTCCTGTCCTGCACCCCCCCCCCCCCCTCCACTGCCCTATATATGCGCATTTTTGACTGCCGCCGTTGTGTTGATTTTTCGGCTCTTTTTTTTTGCTGCATTTTCTGTGAAGTGCTTGCCTTTGGCTAAGGCACACGGGCGTGGGTAGACGGGGCCGGCGCGCTTCATTAAAATTCAGATGCATTTTGCACACAAAGCACAGTGGGCGAATATATGTGTATGAAGGCTGTGACACCAGTCTTGATTTCAACACGTGTAAACTTGTTACTTCCAACATGATCAAAAAATATTATGAATATTTATTTTATTGTTTAATTTTTCTTAGCAAATTGTGTTTGTTTTTTGACAAAATGACCCACCATGACCACAATTTCACCATTCAATTGCTCCTGTGACAGAGAAAAGAACCAAAAATGAGCAATATGTACATGCGTGGGGGTCCCGTTGATAAAAGAAGAAGAATACGAAAGCAAACCATGAATTGAAGAGAGAAAAGCATAACAATAGCGGCAACAGGCCAAATAAAACTTGTAAGCGTGCTCCTCAAAGAAACAAAGTGAGATACGAGAGAGAGAGCAAAAGAAACAACGACGAAATGAAACACAAAAAGGAAGTAACTAAAAATAACAAACAACTGACGACAACAACAGCGACGCTCGCAGCGACGTCTGCCGCATTGACTTTGGGCTCTCTGCAAGGTGGAATGAACTCAAGATCAGGCAAAGAAGCAGCGACTTTAAATATAGAAAGAAAAAGAGAGAGCAACAAAGTAGCGCTTATTGGGGGGCGCTTTATAGAAAAAGATGCACAATACTACACACCTACTCATTTTTGGGGTCGTAGGAACTGTGTCGTAATTAAAACAAAATAAAGAAAACAAACGAACAATTGAATTTTATTTTTGCGGCGTTCTAAAATTTATGATTGTCTTTGAGCTTGAATCTGTTGTTTATTTATTGTTAATTTTATTGCTGACTTACCTTCGTCCAGCAGGCGTTCAACATGCGTAAAGACATTTGGGAATGCGGCCAATTGCTTGCGATCCTTTAACAATTGTGCCAAATAGTCGGCAATGCTTTGTGTGCTTTGTTGTTGTTGTTGGGGCGTCATGTGCTGTTGCTGTGCCACCACTTGCTGGGGCTGTTGTTGCTGCTGTTGTTGTTGCTGTTGCTGCTGAACGGCAGCAACTGCGGCAGCCGCAACGGCAGCGGCCGCTTGTTGTTGCAACTGTTGTTGCACAACTGCTTTGTTCTCACATATACTCATTTTTAAGTTGTGTGAGTGTGTGTGTGTGTGTGTGTGTATATGATTTTGTTTAAGCTTTAACTATTGTTTACTTTGTTACACAATATTGTTGTCGAGATTCTTTTTCGACTGTTTCTCTGTTCTGATTTTTTACTTAACGTATTGCACAATTGCTACACAAAAGTCCAAATTTGTACACGCTTCGATTTTTGTTGTTTGTATGTTTATGATAACTGCAGAATGGAAACACAAAATGTTGTTTTTATTACGAGCGAAATTCCCAAAACACATACACATACATATGTATATCGTAGGCGAGAGCGGTATACAGAATAACAGATTGAAAACAACTCCACCCAAAAAGTTTGAGAAAGAAACGAACGAAAAGCACAACAACAATAGCAATGAGAGAGCAAATTGAAAATGAAGACTGAAAAAATTCCTCAGCGCAGCAAGCGGCTGCTTCTGATCGGTAAGAGGAAGAGCAGACAGACGGCGTAGTCGCTGCTGTCAACGATTTGCCAGCCACAGCCAGCCAGTACCACATATGCATATACACACAAACTCGCTCACACACAGCGACAATGCATTTGTAAGGGTATGTGTTTATGTGGCTGGGAGCGTAGTCGTGAGCAACGGAGATGAATGAAAGCAGAATGTCAAAATATCTGCTCATTCGATTATTTGTGGGCTCGTTTGCTCTCTATTTCTCTCAGTGCTGCTGCAGCCCCAAGAAGTACAACAAAAAAGAAATTAAGTTTTATGTGCAAATTAACATATATTTCTTATTTGCGGCGAAATATATGTGAAATTCATTCAGCTTTATTGCAGAAAACTCAATTTTTACTTGCTCGTCGTTGCTACAAAGAACAACAGAAGCCATTGCTTAGCGTTGAAAATTTTGCATTAAATATGCACATTTACTGTTGCTGCTGATTATGTTTTATTTGTTGTTGTTGTTGTTGCCCTTTATGAGTGGGGTTATTGCTTTCAGTTTGATTTCACATTCATAGCGCTTAATATAGTTGCATACATTCGCATTCGGTGTACACTGCATTTGTTAACAATTTGTGAATTCCTTTTTTGTTTTGCTTGAAATTTGTATTCGAGTCGGGTAAAAGGAAAACGCACGGATCACGGCTCTACTTGAACGATTCTTCCTACTTCTAAAACTGAACCGCACGCAAAGACAGAGAAAAAGAAACTGATCGCAAAGCGAACTTACGAACAAAAGGAAAAGAAGAGAGCCAGCATACCATTTTGAGTATAACAGCGCGTTAACAGCACTACAGATCAGCTATAAGCGTTGCCACTATTAATTTTTTGTGCAGCTGTTTGGCATATCCGAGAATTTTGGCTCAAATGTAGCCCTTTTCTATTCGTGATCAAGTATATTAACTGATATTAGTTAAATAAAAACAGTGTTAGTATATTTTGTTGATTTAAATACGCTGAAAATGTGTCATTCATACTTGTACAAAGTATTTGAGCAAAGGTGGCAGCACTAGACCTGTCAATCGTGCACTGCCCACAGAGGGCATCTCGCTTGCACTCGTTGGTCTAAGCATATTTGGCGCGTTGGCGTCAATTTGAATTATGGAATTGAGCGCGGAGGCATTAATTACGTACGGAAATTGTTAGCCAGTCAACAACAAATGCGATTTCGATTAGAACCGAATACACTGTTGTCTCAGATATGTATGTGGGCTATTTGGCCAAAAGACTATGCAAATTACGCCCGTACTAGCCCGTTGCGCGCTGAGATGGAAATGTGCGGCCAAAAGCCAAATGTTGGTGTAAAAAACTTGACTTCAAAAAATACAACGCGCACTCATAAAATGTATGTGGGAAAATTGTCATTCGCATTCGTACACCATATATGCTACACTGGACAGCAACAACTTTTACTTTCCATTGCAAATGCGTTTCAGTTGTACCTACACTTAAGAAAATAATTGCCCTTGAATATATGTACATAAATAGCAGCCCTAAGATAAAAGTTGTTGTAATCTCTCAGTACCTTATTGTTTCATACTTAAATAAACTTCTTTACAGACAATCTGACTTAGTAGTAGTTCTTTTAATATAAGCTCGTTTAAAAACTTCAAAACTCGTTTCTTCTCGAATTTCCTTGATCCTAATACGTATTGTTTTGTCAAGTGTAATTTTAGTATTTGTGCGTCAGGCTTCCGTGTATGCCACATAAAGCCATCGCCAACGAAGACCGCTTTACACTTACAGCACCCGCATGCATGCACCAAAAAAAACAAATACCAAAACAGACGTGAAAGTTTTCAATCACAGTTACAGTGAAAAGCAGGCGCCCACCGACCTGACCAACAACTTTAGGCGTGTGCGTGTGTTGTATGTGTGTGGGCCGAGGCTGGCATAACTATAAAGTCACATTAAATATGTTTATACAATTTTATTATCATTGGAAATATACGGAATATGTGTCACACAAAATTTAGACATTGTATTAATAATAATCGCTTTTCGATTTACGGCCTATTTTTGTGTATTGACACCTACGCATACACACTTTGATATAAATACATTAAAAAAAAGTGTATAAAGATACACATTTCTGTACAGCCGTGGGTTGCTAAGCTATAGGACTCAAATATACCATCGTATTTTGGTAGCACTTTCAATTTTTGATATATGTGTGGAAACGCTCTAAAAAAAAGTGCTACCAACTCTGGCGCTGAATGATTTTCACGCACACACAACACGATGTGAAAAGGTCCACTTAAAACACCTTCCCACATTCCAATTCATCTTGTTGATTATGGTGACCAGTGAGGCCAAAGTTATTGGGTTTCAATTCAGAGTCGTAGAAATTGTTCATTCGAAATGCAATTGAATGATTTATTGCCCAAATTACAAAGGCCGAACATAACGAAATAATTAAGCTTTTGTCTGGACAGACAAATTAATGAACAACAAGCCAAGTTACTACAGATAAATAATTGACTGAGAACTTTAAAAATTAAATTTGTTTGTGGCCGAGATGCAAAACCAAGGACATAAATGCTCAAAACAATTCTTAATAATTTACATTGAACAAAAGTATTCAACAGAAAAGCTACCCAAAAAAGTTATTCACGCTTAAACTGATTTGAAAATTGTGGTTTAATTAATGAACAATCCTTCATTTCATTGTCACGAATTTCATTTTGGTCGGGCATCCTTGAAGCAAGCCACATCCATTCTGCGAACTCACCTTTTGCTAATGCAAAATTTTCCAGCGAAAGGAAGGAACTGTGTGTGTGTGGGTGTGTGGTGCTGTGTATGACGACAATAGTGGCTTTGACGCCTTGCCGACACTTTATACACCTGCTTTTCGGCCAATTTGCAATTGACACACAAACAGCAACAGCGGACATTGTGTGTTTACCCCCCTTTTTGTATAATTAGCAGCGGCATATTGGTTGAAAGCCAACTCGTTAGCCATTAAACAGCCAGGCCAAACAACGCCAGTGCAGTTGGCTTTCATTACGCATGCAACTAACTAACTGTTGCGTAGGCGAAACGCAAATGCTATGAGCCAAATACAAACCAGCTTCAAACGCCCACAAAAAAAACACCTCAACTCAACTCAGTTGAGAAGCTCTAAACAGGTATAAATGAATGGAATATATACTACAATACTTAACTTTTTTCTAGCCAAACAATTCTCAATCATTTATCTCAAGAGTTCTCTAGCTCTACTAAACAAATATTGTGTACTAACTCAAGATGACGTTCCTGAGCTCTCAATAACTGATATTATTTATTTATACAAATTAGTAATTGCATATTCAGATGTAAGTCTTTTATATTTGAGAGAAATGATTCATAATAATGAAAGAAAAAAGAAGAAAAATGTTAGTCAGAGTGTATTTTAGTTAATACAAAATATACATATCTCTCGTGAAATGAGAATATTTTTCAACACAGTTTGACGCTTATGTAGTTTTTTTGAACAGAAATATTTTTTTTGTATATTAACAACGTTTATATATTATATTTTACACAGGTTTTGTAAGTTATATTTATTGCAATATAAGATTGATTCTTGACATAATTTCACACTTTTTTCTCTAGTCAAAAACTCAAATCTAATATTTAGTTCATTTATTATAAAATTTTAACTCACTTTTTCTCAACTTGAGGTTTCATTCATAAATTTTAATCAGTTTTCATATGCATAAACATTTTATTTCTCACAAGGCGGGCAACAGTCATGCATTCATAATTAAAATCGCATGAATGAAAATGAAGCTGTTTGGCAGCAAACAGCATCAAACATCCAATATTAGTAACAACTTCGATTTCATTCATAAGTTAAAGTACGTTGGATTAGTGACGTTGTAACATGTGTTGCAAGCCATCCAGCAACAAGTATTAATGTGTGAAGGGGGGCTTTTTTGTTGTATTTTTCGGCATTTTGCACGCCCACCAACAAAATAAGAAACAACTTTGAATTTGTTGCTATTCATGGTTGGCTGGGTTTAGGCTGAGCATTAATTTTTTTTTAAAACGCCTGCCATTTGCTTTTTTCTTTTTGTTGCGTTGGCCTGGCAACAACAAATACCAACTGTTGCGCTGTGGGTGTCGTGGGTTAAACGAGTTTTATTAGAAAATTGTTTGCAGCCTTCAATGTTGCTGTTTCAATTGACAGCGACATAATTAGTGGGAGCCAATAATAAGTTACTGCGAACATTGTTGCTCAATTGAATAAAACTAACTAAAAATTTTGGGCAACACGCTCTTGTCAAACTGTTACTACAGTTTTGGTAGCATTGCAGAATCGGCTGACTGTCAATAAACTGGAACAATTTAAAGAAGAAGAAAATGTGTATTTACCAAAAACAGATACATTTACCTTATACGGAAAAACTCGCTAAATAGTTATTCACAAAAAACAAGAGGCGGCAATAAATATTTGAAGTAAACAACAGACGAATAAGGCAGCCCGACATCCGTGTGGGCGTATGAAGCACTTAATGGAATGAGTCGTCCAAAACAGATATCAAATCAAATTGTGAAATAAAGACACAAATATACATTTGGCTACATGTTAACAAGTATATAGTGTTTTATATAAAAGTAAAGTACATGGTTTGGATACTTAACGCTCTAAGAACTAACGCATAAACTTTTTGGCCTGATCCCGGTTGACTTGCTTAAACATGCGCTGCTTGGAACCACTCTCATTCATTTGCTTGTAGTGACCAAAACCGCCACCGCCCATACGTTTCTCGGGACGGTCTCGCTTGGAAGCGCCCACCTTGAGGTCAACTACGGGCGGCACCAGAAAACCAAAGCTCTTGGCCACCGCCTGCAGATCGAGAGTATTCACATTGAATATCTGTTTCAGTTGATGCGAATCGTAGGCGCGCACATACGATTTGAACGCCTCCTTGGCCGACTGATTAAGAAAATAGTTTTTCAATATCAATTTCTCCAACTGCAAACGAAAAAGCGAAACTTTAAGTCTATGTCACTTTTAAAAGTTATCAATATAAGACCCACCTGCAGCTGTATGTCAGAAATCTTTTGCCACGAGAACTCAAATTCATTGAGCGGCACTTTGGCTGCTTTAAGATAGCGCAAGAAACCCAATTCCTCTGGTCGCAGCATGAGCAGCGCATGACCTGATGTACCCGAGCCGCGTGCCGTACGTCCCACACGATGTATATACTCGCGTGGATCATCTGGCGGATCGAACTGCACAATCCAATCCACTTGTGGTATATCCAATCCACGCGCCGCCACATCTGTACATAGCAAAGTACCTGTCTCGGCATTGCAGAACTGGAAGAATGTTGTTGTACGTTTCGTTTGCTTTTGTTTGCCATGTATGGAAGTCACGGGTAGATCGATGTAGTTGAAGAGCTCGTGATGATACTTGACCGACATGCACGATGAGAAAAACACCATGACCTTCTTCTTGCGATTCTTCTTGAGGAACGTGAAGAGCACCAGCAAACGCTTCTCCGATGGGCATACAATATAGCCCTGTTCCAAGCCTTCAACTGTAGCCGTCTCCTCGTTATTATGCACGCCCACATAGATGGGTTCCTTCTTTAGAGCGAGCTTTGACAGCGCATCAATCTTTTCTGTTTGTGTGGCCGAGAATAACATGGTCTGACGGCGTTCTATAGACAAAAAAAAAATACTTTATATTTATTCTTTATTCCTACAAAATTGTTGTCTTACTTGGCAACAGATTAATGATTTGCTTGAGCTCCTCTTCGAATCCAATTTCTAATATACGATCCACCTCATCAATAATCAGACACTGCAAATTCTTATATAGAAAATCTGGCGAGTTCTGCAGATGATCAAGCAGACGTCCTGGTGTCGCCACCAAAATATTAATGCCTTTGCCTAGCTTCTCGCTCTCCACCTGACGATTGGAGCCGCCCATGACCAAGCCATAGGTGTGATGATGATGCTCCGTTAGCTCCTTGAGCACGCCAAACGTTTGCATCGACAACTCTCGAGTGGGCGAGATGATTATGACGCCCGTGCCGTTGCGTGGCATAAAACGCAGCTTATTAATCAGCTCCACGGCTGGTATGAGGAAGGCAAGCGTTTTGCCCGAACCCGTTTGTGCAGCGCCTACCAAATCTCGACCCTTTAGCAATGGTACCAAGGATTTGGCCTGAATCTCTGTCATTTCAGTGAAACCCATTTCAGCAATTGCACGCAAAGTGGCCTCCGACACAGCACCTTTTAGAGCAGCAAAGCTGCGATTATCGGGATCCAGTTCATTTATTGCCGACAATGACGACTCGACTGAAAAGGGCGTTTCGTCGTCATGAGCGGAATTTCCATTTGTTGTTGTTGCCTTTTTAGTTGGTTTCGCTTGCAGCTTGCTTTTCTTAGCAGGCGCAGGCTCATCCTCCTCTGCATCATCTTCCGAGTCGTCTTCAGGTGACTTTGCAGCTGCAAAGTGTTTTAAGATCATTAAAAATGGGTATTCTGCAAACTTATGAATTACAAAACATTTTTGACTCAGTAATTATTTTAAATAAATCTCATGCCTGCGCAAGTCAACATTAACGCGTTGCTCGAGTGCCAATCAAATTCGCCTTTGAATCATCATTAAACAGTGTATGCTTAGCGCAAAAAAGTACAGGGTATTAAATGAATATGCGAACATACCATCACTATCTATCTCCTCGTCGTCTTCATCATCATCCTCCGTTTCACTACCACTCGCTCCGTTTTCGTTTTCTTCATCATCATCTTCATCGGTTTCTGAATCCGAGTTTGCAACCTGAATTTGTGGCTTCTTTTTCTTTTGCTGCTTATTTTTAAGCTGTGGCTGCTGCTGAAAATCATCCTCCAAGTCGTCTAATGATAATGTAATAGATATATTATGTGTTCTGTGACAACTTTTTAAGCGTTTAACCAACCTTCTTCTTCCTCAACCGGCTTTTTTGCTGGCTGCTTCCGAATCTGCGGTCTGCTTTGGCCTGCTTTACTGACTGGCTTTGGCTCTGGCTCCGTAACCAGCACAGGTGCTATTTGTTTGCCTTTGCCCTTCTTCAGCGCGAGTTGTTTCTTAATCTTCTCGCGCTTGGCTATTTTCTTCATAAGAAGTTTCTCTCGGATCGACATTTTAAGTTACTGCGATCTTTAAACAGGTAAAACAAAACTTTATATTAAAACATGCGCGCACGTGTTGTAGTTCTTGATATTGCTATTCTCAGTTAAACGGCAACAAATTGTCACAGCTGTCAGCACGAATATCGATAGTGTTCTTATATTCGATAACAATGCTGATATTCCCAAATATTTACCACTCACGACGAAATAGCTATTTGGCATCAAAAGCCAACTTAATGGAAATTTCTATAGACGTTCTAATTTTCATTTTTTACTCTTTTTTGATTCTTTATTTGCAACACTTTGTTAACAGATACGCGGAGTTTGTGCGCATGTTTGAATAATAATGCTGGGTCTGCAATCCTACGCCAGCTCCAGCTCTGGCTCGGAGTCGGACACTGAACAAAACAAAAATGAGGAACAGACGTTGCATTTGAAGCCAGTGGACAAAACCCACTCTCTGTCTAAATCATTAGCTGTATGTGCTGCGCCCGATGTAGTGCCGATGGGCGCAGCCGCCGTTGCCAGATCCCTCGACCCAACGCTTAAAGAAGTCACATATAACCCACGCTACGATGAAATGTATACTCCAGTGAAAGGGCCAGAGCATCCCAATCTGACGATGCAGCAGCGGGCACCGAG
The DNA here is from genome assembly GCA_035044585.1 of Scaptomyza polygonia. Taxonomy (NCBI): domain Eukaryota; kingdom Metazoa; phylum Arthropoda; class Insecta; order Diptera; family Drosophilidae; genus Scaptomyza; species Scaptomyza polygonia. The sequence continues at coordinate 5,922,350 of JAWNNU010000151.1, read as the reverse complement.
AAACACCCTGGCTGGCTATGTTGAAAAGGCGCACATAAATGCCTTTGAGTTTGAGAATCAGCGTCGTACCTTTCACACCTATGGATATGCCCTGGATCCCACTGTGGATGCGACTGCTGACGGGCAGTCATATGTAGGTGACCTTCAATCCGCCTATGATGACAATGGAAAGACAGTGTTCGAAGGACCCAAGCCGAAAAAGTTGCGCAAACAGGATAAAAACGATAATCCCGAGGATATTGAGGGCTTCCTAGGCCCATGGGGCAAGTTTGAGAACGAGGTGTCCGTCGCCAAGCCAAATGAACAGGAACGCGCCGAGCTGGATGAGCTGTTGTCCAAGAGACACAAGCGTGGGCGCATCCCAGAAGACAAGCCGCTTGAGGAAAAATCCACTTTGCACAGTAAGTTGAGAATTATTTTTACTTGTGTGCAAATCTATAAAATTTAACTTTTGTATTACAGTAAAGGATGCGTACGATTACCAGGGACGCTCCTACTTGCACGCTCCACACGATCTGGGTGTGAACTTGCGTTCCAATGCGCCACCGACAAAATGTTTCCTTCCCAAGGCACACATTCACACCTGGACGGGACACAACAAAGGTATCTCGTCCATACGCTGGTTTCCCAAGACAGCGCATTTGCTGCTTTCCGGCTCCATGGATTGTCGTGTCAAGCTGTGGGAGGTCTATGGAGATCGGCGTTGTGTGCGCACCTTTTCTGGACACAGGCAGGCCATCAAGGATATTGCGTGGAACAATAAGGGAACGCACTTTTTGTCTGCCTCCTATGATCGCTACATTAAATTGTGGGATGCAGAAACGGGCGATGTTGTCTCGCGTTTCACCACACGGAAAATGCCCTTCTGTGTCAAGTTCCATCCGGATAACAGCAAGCAGCATCTCTTTGTGGCCGGCACCTCTGACAAGAAGATCATTTGTGTAAGTTAAGAAAGAAGTTAAGATAGTAAAATTTACTTATGATTCATCTATTTTCCAGTGGGACACACGAAGTGGAGATATTGTTCAGGAATACGATCGACATTTGGGTTCCGTTAGCACAATAACCTTTGTAGATGATAACCGGAGATTTGTGACGACATCCGATGACAAATCCATGCGCATTTGGGAATGGGATATTCCTGTCGATATGAAGTACATTGCCGATCCGACGATGCATTCCATGCCAGCGGTAACTCTGGCTCCAAACAGCAAATGGATGGCCTGTCAATCGTTGGACAACAAAATCGTGATATTCTCCGCACTAAATCGCTTCAAAATGAATCGCAAGAAGACTTTCACCGGTCACATGGTATCCGGCTATGCTTGCCAGCTGGACTTCTCTCCAGACATGAGCTATCTTGTCTCTGGTGATGGCGATGGCAAGTGCTACATTTGGGATTGGAAGACGACGAAAATGTACAAGAAGTGGCAAGCGCACGACGGTGTCTGTATCAGTGCTCTGTGGCATCCGCATGAGGCGAGTAAACTTGTGACCGCCGGCTGGGATGGACAGATAAAATACTGGGATTAAACGGATACAGAAACATAAATATATATATATATATAAATGTTTTAATTTTAATCACACAATGTATGTATGTAGTAATGCAATTGACGAACCAGCGATGTTTCTACCATGAAATCTTACTTTGTTTACATTCTGTTTGATGCTGATAAGAGGGCGCATGCGCAGTGCTTGCCAAACTGTACAATATGGGCCCACCCTCATGGGCGCTAAACATATGCGAACACCAGCCAAAATCAATAATTTTTCACAAAAGCAACCAAACAGCGCAGAAACTGTGTGCGTTTTATTATAGACTTAAAACTTTATTTAAACCAATGCTAAAAGGCATATAGGCATAGGCCTACAGTTTTGGTGCTATTGGAATAATGCTTAGGGCGCGAGTATAACGAAAAAATAACCAAACAAAACGCAAGCAACAGCAGCAGCAAAAACACTTCCATCATAGATAGATAAAGAGCCATGTCCAAGCCACCAACAGACACCTCCGGCTTGGGCTATGCCTATCATCTGCCATCCGGCGGCCTTCTTTTGCGCCTCAAGAACTCACTGTCGCAATTTAGCGATCTGTTCAGCGAGTTCAATAAATACATTTCACCTGCCTTTTTTCATGATCGCTGCGAGCGATCCGTCCATATGCGCATGTACTCCATGCACAAGCGTGAATTCGTCATGGTATTCCTAGGCTTCTTCACTTGCTTCGGCTTGGGCATCATCATTGGTCTAACTGGTCCGCCAATAACCACAACAGATGCACTAACAGCCCACCAGATACTGGCCAATACAACGCTGGCGAAGAGTAAAACGGTGCTGGCCACCGGTCCCTTTGCCATGAAATCTCCACTGATGACAACCTATTCGCAACAGATGTGGCTTATTGCCAAACTGGTCACCGATAACAATGATGGTAAGTAGTATAAGATACTTACGCCTTATCCTTTGAAGTATAACTGAATATGGGCTTTTTCTGTAAAGATGAACGCTATGATAAAAGTTTTCAAATCAGTGTCTCCATCGATGGCATCAATGAACAGCATAAACCGTTGAGTGTCTTAGGCGCTAGTACAGCACACAATCGTACGAGGCACTTGATCTGTGTGCGAAATGATTGTGAGGAGTTTACAGTTATGCATTTGGGCTTTCTGGATTATGCCCATTATATTATCACGGTGCGTTTTCTGGGCCTGGAATCGTTTCATCAGAAATACAATATCAAGGCAATTACATTTTATGTGAGTAAAATAATCTCTAAAAACTTTTCTTTAAAACTTAATAACTAATTTGTTTCTACAAATAATTGTTGCTAGTTCAAGACGTATAGTCCGGAGTTTACACAAATTGAGATCTGGTTTCGGTTTATCTTTCTGCTCTTCACCTTTATAGTAATAGTAAGTAAATTTAAGATTCACTTCTGAACGTTGCAGTGCATTTATCTTTTTTCCAATTTCCAGTGTTGGTATGCACACACATTGCGCAAATATCCTGTCTATGATTGGTCCATTGAGCAAAGATGGATATCTATTCTGTTGCCTCTCCTACTGCTCTACGATAGTGAGTTTTTTTCGAGTTAAGATTCGTAAAATACTCTTTATTTATTGCCCAACTTTCACACAGATCCATTCTTTCCGTTGATATTCTTGATGAACTCATGGTTGCCTGGTATGCTGGATGCTGTGCTGCAGGCAACATTCCTTTGCGCACTTCTGATGTTCTGGCTGTGCATCTATCATGGATTGAGACAAAATGAGCGACGCTTTGTTAGCTTCTATCTGGTCAAGATTATCGTCGTCTTGCCCATTTGGCTGTGCGCCATCGTCCTAGCCACTTGGGAAAAGTGTAACGAGCTACGAGATCCCACGTACAGTCATTTTGTTGACACTAAAAATTACAATGTGAGTCTTGTTAAAACTGGTCTTTCCCTATTCCCTAATCATCTTCTTTACAGGGACTCAAGATGTTCTTCTACATTGCCTGTTGCATGTATGTTATTTATCTGAGTTTACTTTTGCTTCGTGCCTACACAGAATTACGTTCCATGCCCTACTTTGGTAAGCCTCCAATGACAACCTTACTTATACCATATACAGACGTTGCATTCTTATTTCCACTTTTTTTCAGACATACGATTAAAGTTTCTTACGCTGCTGATGCTTTTCGTGTTGTCCATTTCCATAACGGTGACAACTTGTCGCTTTGGTTTTGGCATACTGGAGGATAACTTTGTGGCCACACTGAATACCACGTATCGTAGTTCGGCTCAGTTTATGTGCTTTTATGGGCTATTGAATTTCTATTTGTACACCATGGCGTATGTGTATTCACCCGATGGTCGCTTTCAACAAGCCGAGTTGGCTGTAACCAAGGATAATCCAGCCATTTCAATGATTGACGATTCTGATGAAGATGTGGTCTATGGATCTGATGAGGAATCACGTCGCCCTCTTACCTCAGTGGGTGGTGCTGGCAAAAATGACTATGACAGCGATTAACAATAACAATTGTTTGAGCGTTTCGTAATTTAAACGTTATTATGTTCCATGGATGGTGATCTAAACATCGCTGTATTATTGTACAAATTAATTATTCTACAAGTATAGCGTTCAGCTAAGTGTTTTCAATTTTCCCTTAAATATATCTGAAGTGTATATGTTTTTTGTGTTTTGTAAAATATATATATGTATAAACTAAACTTAGCAAGACTGCATGATAATTATTTTTCTAGATAGTTTATTACATAATTAACACATAACGCCAATTGAATACAATGCAATCAAATCGCGCATCTAGAAGACCTCGTTAATGCCCATTTTGTTTTTGGTCAACAAGCCGCTGTCACCAACATCTGCGTTGTAGCCTTGACGGAACTTCATGCCAGGCGCCTTTTGAAATAATTAAATGCACAATCATATAAGGTTTAAAATTAAGCGTAACAACTTGACTCACATTGAACCAGACGTCACGCCAGACTTTGCTGTCATCAGCGCTGCGCAGCAGCTCGGGCACGTCGTAACGCGGCACATTGAAATAGTTCATCAGATCGGGTTTCTCGAGACAGTACTTGATGCGTGCCTCACACCATTCGGTTTCAAGTGGGAAGCGCCAGTCGAGCTGTTTCTTATTGTGGGGATCCGATTCGTGCTGCTCGAAATCGATACGTTCGATATCCTCGACAACGACCTCGGTTTCACCACCAGCCGTCCAGTCGTAGATGAGCAGCTCAGCATGTCCGGAAATATCCTTGAGATATTGCTGCTTGTACAGCGACTCCACATCCCGCAAATATGCCTCGTTGAACACTTTCGATTTGACTTCGTGTTCCAGGTTGCGAGCCTTAATTTGCTTCTGTACAGCATCAACGGGCTGGTCCAGGTAAATGACCAAATGCGGTTTCAGCAGCTCACCTATTGTGTTCTGACGCAGCTCGTTGTAGACGGAACGAGCACCGCGTGAAATGTAGCCCTGACGGAACATAGCCTCCATGAAGACAAAGTCAGAGTAGGGGCTGCGCTCGAGAACGACACCCTGGCCGGTTGACAGAATGTGCTGCAATGCATCGATATACTGCGAATAGCGCAGCATGTACATACGTATCTGGAACAGCGCAGCATCATCATGATTGGGATTCTTGCAGAAATCCTTGATGTCATAACTGCGACAACTGGGCGGCAGCTCCGGATCCAGTTTGCGCAAATCATATCCATAAGGATTAATATAGATAAGATCCATATCTACGGCTGGAAAGTATTGCATATCCAGCTCAGATGCCAGCTCCTGGGCAAACTTGGTTTTGCCCGCCGCAATTGGACCTTCGACGCAAATGACTTTGGAGTTCTCGTCGAAGCGCTTGGAGGTCTTGTCAAAGATGGCACTAAACACATTGTACTTCTTTGTCTTGTACGGATAGGGAGGAAACTTGGGAATACGTGGACCACCACGCATTGTCTTGCCGGAGATATTGCACTTTTGCATGAAGGCAGTGGGCAAAGCATTTGTCTGTGACTGCAACAATGTGGCAGGCGCAGTGGCGCCGCGGCTGACAAGCCGCACTAGGCCAACACGAAACACGGCAGTCATGCTGAAAATCACATAAACAAATACACGACAAAATCAATAATAATCAAAACAATTATTACTTATCAATGCGTTGGCGATTTGTAGGGATCACTGTTACATCACCCGAGCTATAGAAATCTTCTGCATTTTCTATTTAGAGTAGATTTGTGACGCGGTAGTGAAGTGCATGTGCGTCTTTTAATTCTTACTGCAGCCATATATATTGCCACTGTGTCTGTTCTTTTAAATTCGAAGATTAATTACTCACTTTTAAAGCAAAAATCTTAAATCTGGCCAATAACAAGTTTCGGCCAATGCGGTTGGTGTTGATAAACGACGTGTTTCACGGCGTCACACAGCACTAAAACAGAGTTGACAGGTGCGCTGAAGAGGTATTAGTTTTCAAAGTATTTTTTGTTTTAAGTAGGCATTCCAAAATAAAACCACCTTGACGTTAACTGTCAATATTTCATTACCTTCAAAGTAATAGTAAGTAAATTTAACAACAAGCATTTTATTTTGCTTGTTTAGTTTAGATATTTATCTGATGCAGTGACACCCCTGTTCGTTACCTCGATGCATTTGAAGACCACTCTGTTCGCAACTGGAGCCTGGCATTGAGATGTAAAAACATCAATTAAAAGTGTTTGTATATTTATAATCTACCAAAGCAACATTTTGAAACGCATCTTTATCATAAACACAAGTAAGTTGCACATTACCCAACTCCTTGCATTGCCTTCGCTTGCAATAACGCATAGTTACGCAATTGTTCGTGACATAAATAACAATTGTCCTTGTTTGGCAGCAATAATTTGAAAAATGGGCAACTCAGCGCTATCCAAAGTCCAAATGGAGGCTACCAAAAGTATGCCAGCTGACCATGCAAATCATATGGCAACCGCTGGCGGCGCAGCTCCACCACCAGAATGTCCCATGCACCAAAAGCAGGGCAACAATCAGTCAGCTTCAGCTGTGCCCCCACATCCAAAGATGCAGGCCGCCTCTGAGTGTCCTGTCCAGCACGACGGCAGTGATATCAACCCATTAAATATGATGCCGCCAGCTAATCAAATGCCGGCGCCGGATCAACCTTTTCCGCTACCCACAGAACGTCAGACATCCACTATTCCTAAGGTGACCGAAGATGGCACTGTCCAGTTCTGGCAATATCCTAGTCAGCAAATGTTCTGGAACGCCATGTTGCGCAAGGGCTGGCGCTGGAAGAACGAGGATGTCTCACAAAAGGATATGGGCGATATAATTCGCATTCACAATGCCAACAACGAGCAAGCTTGGCAGGAGGTTCTCAAATGGGAGGCGTTGCACGCCAAGGAATGCGGCAATCCGCGGCTCAAGAGCTTTGGCGGCAGGGCCAAAGATTTTAGTCCACGCGCACGGTTTCGTAGCTGGCTTGGGTAAGTTTAAATAAATATGCCAGAGCTTTGAAAAATAATTGTTTATTAATTGCTTTACAATTTTTTTAGTTACGAGCTACCTTTTGATCGCCACGACTGGGTTGTTGATCGCTGTGGCAAGGATGTGCGCTACGTGATTGATTACTATGATGGAGGTCTGGTTGACAAGGATCACCGATTTGCATTGTTAGACGTGCGCCCGGCAATGGATTCTCCTGGCAACATTTGGGATCGTATGTGTGTTGCCTATATGCGCTGGAAGTTCGAAATATCAGAGAAGTTGAGTAGCAACAGCAAAGTTACTGCTGGCAGCGATTAAGACTCTTCTTTCATTGTACAAAATTGGTTTAAGTTATTAACGAAAGCTTACAGAAATTATCAAAGTTATACAGCTTGAGCTGCACTATTGAAATTAAAGTGCGTATGCTGCTATTAAGCAAGTAACAGATTATGTTTTTATATAAAATCAAATATCAATATTATGAAACACTAGTGGATACCGACCAGGCGTTGTGGTGCTTTTCGACGTCTACTCTGTGAATATAGAATATTTGATATTCTTGTTGATCGTCTGTTTCACCTCTCAAATTTTTAATTGATTTTCGATGTATTTCTCCCAATAAATGATTTTTTTTAGAGGCATTTTGAACAACTTAAAAAATCTAAGAAAAAGACAAAAAGGCCGTAGGTGGGCATACCAAAATAATTTTTTATAAGCCATCCCGGGCTTGATCACAATAACTCAGCAAAATTTTATCAAAATCGGAACTACGTTTTTAGAGTACACTGCCTTTTATACAAATACGTACATAGATTACGTTGCGTTTTTACTACTTTTGTATCGCTATTAGGTATATTTAATTTAGGTTCTTCGTTTTTTGAGGTGATTTTATCTGTTTGATACCTAGAGCAAAGCACGACACGCGACCATCTCTAACGCATTCCAAAATTTCATTCAACGTCTCCAGTGTTGACTAGTTTTGTGCTATTAATTATCGCTCTTAGGCCACGTAATATCGCAATAACGCAAGAGTCTTAATTGGAGCCAAGCCTGTCGGCGATCGAACAGTGACAAATGTTAGCTTCCAGAATGCGTTTCGTTCAATATTTGCGGAAAGGTGACCTTGCCAAACGTATTGGTCTGCTGGCCGAAGATCAAAAGTGCGTGGTAGACCTTACCGGTGCCGAAGGTGTGCCCAGCGATCTAAAAACTTTGATAGCGCAGAATCCCAATCTTGAGGAGCTTGAAAAAAAGGCTCAAAAGCAGCCAAAGTTTGAATTGAACAATGACATCACACTGCTGCCACCACTTACTGATCCAGGTAAAATAATTTGCATTGGTCTGAACTATCAGGATCACTGCGATGAGCAGAACAAGCCGGCACCCAAGGAGCCCATGTTCTTCAGCAAGTACAACAACACGCTGGTTGGACCCAAAGATAATGTTATTGCCCACAAGGCGAGTGAGGTATGTGAAAATTAGATTATATTTTGACACACAGATAAGAAATACATAAGTCTTATCTCTATCGCAGAAAATCGACTGGGAAGTGGAGTTGGTCGTCGTAATTGGTAAAGTCGCTCGTCAGGTGCCCAAGGAAAAGGCTTTCGACTATGTGTTTGGGTACACCGTTGCCCAGGACATTTCGGCCCGTGACTGGCAAAAGGAACGCAATGGCGGTCAATTTCTGTTGGGCAAATCAATGGACACCTTCTGTCCACTGGGACCTGCTGTGGTGCACAAAAGCCTGATCAAGGATGTATATAATTTACCGTTAAAAACGTGGATCAACGGCGTGGAGAAGCAAAACGGCAATACGGGCAATATGATATACAAAATCGACGATGTCATCAACAGGCTGACGCAGTAAGTCTTTATCTGGAGATAACATTGAAAACATTTAATAAATAATCTAATTTTAAACTCAGAACCATTACACTGCTGCCGGGCGACATAATTTTGACAGGCACACCAAAAGGTGTGGGCATGCATCGCAGTCCACCAGAGTATCTGAAAGCCGGTGATGAGATCAAAACTGAGATAGTTGGCCTGGGCACAATGACTAACTGTGTTATTGCTCCTTGAACAACGTATTTTTAAAAATTGTTATCAATGTTATTAAAAGTTTACACAAATAATTCGCATTTAATTAAACTTTGAATGTTTTTGATTTGGTGGCAAAATACTCATCACGTTTATGGTAAGGAGCATATGGATCATCGATATAGTGTTTTGGACGACGCCAGTAGCTCGTCACCATCTTGTCCAGCAACCAGCTTTGTGTAGCATTTGTGAATACATGTTGCCGTAGACGCCGGCGTAGCTCAGATGATTTTTTAAATAGTTTCTTCTGCCTTCCGGAGTGTGTACGGATCCAGGCACCCCAGTCCAGGCGCTTGAAGCGCTTTAGTACCGCCTTAACACTCTTGCGTTTGCCTTTAATCAGTGAGAACTTAGTGACGCTGCGGGAAGAAATTGTTGCAGCCGCGGGCAGTTGTAAGAATGTTGAGGTCGGCGTCAGACTTCCGGCGGAAATAAGATTAGTCTTGTGCTGTGCAGGAGAAGATGCAGCCACCAAATGGCCAAAAAGTGCACGTGGGGTTTGCTGCAACGCTAACGCCGGCTGTACACGGCAGATACTGCGTATTGCTATTTAAAAGACAACTCTTAAAAAATAATTGCATATTTTTATTATCGGTCGCTTACCACCAGTGACTAGCGAACGCAGCATTATCTACCTATTAACGATTAAATATTACACCCAAATTTTTTTAGAACTCAGTCGCGTAACAGCTTGAGTCAGCTGTTTCAATGTAACACATGCCATTCACATTTTAAACGACTGTGTGCGCACCATTCAAAACAAAATTTTAAGTCATTAACTCTTCACTTTTTCTTACAACTATAAACATTATGAAATTGTGTCAAATTTAAAAAATTATTTTTTCTTGATTTTATACTGTGCACACTGCCAGTTTTTTGCATCGACACACATTGCAGAAATGAAAGCTGCTGCCCGCAATCAGTTGCCATTCATGCGTAAACGTGCAAATAACGTCGACAGCCTGCGAGCGAGCAGCCAGTTTTTGTCGTTGAAGAGAAATTGGGCAGGAATATTATTCTCGCCGCCGCCGGTTAGAGTCTGCATCAGGCACCATCAAATAAAATTATCAAAGTTCTGTGGCTACATCATGTATCGGCTAGCAGCAATTGAGTGCAAGAGTGCGGTGCAGGTAATACAAATTGTGTGATAACCGCGTGAAAATCAATTTTGTGTTCGTGTGACGTTACCCACCCCGCTCGCACCCACAAACAAAGCCAATTGCAAAAGTATACAAGAGTGCTTGTGTTATGTCATCTGCGAAATGCATTTAATATGCAAAGAATGATCAAAAATTCCAGCAAAACAGAACATCTGACAACTGGAAAGTTATTCAGTTTCCAATCAGAACTCTTTCGATTGTTTCTTTCTAGCGCACGCTGCCTCCAACTAGCAGCAGACAGTTCAGCAGCAATAATAACAACAGACGTAACGGCGGCAATGGTGGACAACGACAACGGCAAAAAGGCAAATTGCCTCCTCCGCCAAATATGCGCGAAGCTGGCTTTGGCAAGTTTGTGGTATTGCTGACACCACTGGCCGCAGTCGGCGGCGTTGTCACCTATGCCAAGTGAGTAAACTGCCTAAGAATGTAGAATCTATATGCACCTTAAATCTATCCGCTTGTTCTTGTTCATCCGTTAATTTGATTTGTAGATACGACAAAGATTTCCGGAAAATGGTTGAAAAGAACGTCCCCGGTTCCGAATCGTTCATCAAAGTCGCTCTCCAGGAGGAAAAACCTTTCCAGGATGTTACGAAAACGGTAAACGATCAATACGACAAAGTGAAATCGACGTTCAACAGCGTGTCTGATTCTGTGAGCTCCGTAACCAGCACCGTGACAGGTTTCTTTGGCGGCAACCCTGCTCCCGAAGTAAAACCATCGGGATTAGCCAAAACAAGCGAATCCAAAACTCAGCAAACAGAAACCGCTAAAACCAAAATAGCTGCCCCTGCCGCCAAGAGTGAACCAAAAACTGCCACCAAGTTAGAGCCAGCAGTAGCGTCAGCACCTAAACCAGCAGTTTTGAAAGCGGAAATTTTGCCTAAGGAAGTTGTGGAACTGGAAAATGCCATTGAATTGTCGGCACAGCTAGCGATCAAGGAATACAATGCTGCCATTGCCATTCTTAAGGGGTGAGTAGGAAATACCTTCTGCAGCAATCTAACTTTCATACAGTTTCAATGAGGATGTGCGTCGGGTTGTGGACAAGGCCGTTGAACATGGTGAGAACACGCTGTGGACGACACTGAAGAACCGAGCGAGCGCACGCGACACAGCCGTTGCGACAGCGGAGCGTGCAGCACGTGAAGCACAGGAGAAGATTGGTAAATCCACCTAAAGAAAAACAAATGTTAAATTGCGTTGTTCTAAACACCTTCTCGAAATTACAGAGCACTGTGAAATTGCTTTGAGTAAGGCGGCAACGGCGAAAAACAATGAAAAAATAGAGGCGGTGCGCAACAAGATCAAGAAGTTGGTTTCTCACATTAGCCAAGCCAAAGACGAGCTGTATAGACACAAGGATACGGCAAGCGTTTCTGACAAATATTGGCGTAGTGTTGAGCAAGCACGCAACTATTTCATCGATGAAATCGAGTCCATCTTTCCTGGCATCAATCTGTCTGAGAAGAAATCGAACTTATCTAAAGAGGATCTGGATTTGTTCATAGTACACGCCTACTCGCATGTGATTGCCTACCAAAAGGAACTGCAGCGGCTGCAAACCGACGGCGAGTTGCGCCTTAAACGTGCCATCGATTCCGTGCGTGGCGACAATAGCTCCGAGGCATTGCGCGCCCAGCTCGATTTTCATTTAGAGTCAGAGAAGCGCAAGCTGGCTGTGGAAAATCAAAAGAAGATATTCCAAATTCAAGCCGATGCCGACAAGCAGTTGCGTTTGCAGCTGAAAAAGCAGGCCGAAGCTCACACCGATCACATCAAGGATATTGTGGCACAGCGCGAAACGGAACTGACGCGCTCCTTCAAGCGTGAGCTAGATGACAAGTTGGCCACCGAAAAGGCCAACTACAAACTTCAGCTAGCCGCTATGCTAGGCAAGCTGCGTGGCATGGATGCTGCATTGGCTGGTGAGTTTAACTAATATTTTCTACGAATAGATTGTTTATTTATTTGAAAATGAACACCAGCTTGATAAGCTGTTCGTCGATTTATTTAATGTTTATTTATAATAGTATGCTGCTAAGTTTTGATTTTCATTATTGTTTACAGTTGTTATATAAGATTATAAATCTATTAGTCTGTTTTTTCATGATATTCCTCAATTTTTTTGTTGGATTTTGTAATGAGTTTAGTTTTAATATTGTACTGGCTAGCTTTTTAATGTTATATATTCCAAATTATCCCATATGCTGCTTGCTTAGAAATAGATGACAAGTTTAAAGGTAAAACTTATATACATACTTATAAATAATATACTTTATGGCGTTACTTAGATTTATTAAAAATGTTTGTTGATTTCTCATAGAACGAGCCGAAACAGAGCGAACGGCCAACCAGGCGCAAGCCTTGTGGGCTGCATGCCAAGCACTTTGGGCATCGGTGCGCACAGCAACGCCCGGTGTCCACTACAAGGATAAGTTGCGACCCCTAAGAACCGAGATCAACGCAATTGCTAAGGTGGCTGGTGAGTAACAATAAATGTATATTTATTGTAGAGATAGCTGTGTCTAATACTTGTGATTTTCTGTTCTGCAGAGGGAGATGAACTGGTTACTGCCGTCTTGGAAAATATGCCTAAAGAAGCCCAGGAGCGTGGTGTTTTTCCAGAGGATGCGCTGCGCGAACGCTTTTTGAATGTGGAGCGCATTGCTCGTCGTTTGGCGTTGGTACCCGAAAGTGGCAGCAGTCTGCCCATTTATTTCCTGTCATTTTTGCAATCGATTTTCATCTTGCGACCGGACAGTCCCGTTTCCAAGGATGAGCTCGACAACAAGCCGTTCGACTATAGCAAATTGGATACCTATGACATATTAAATAGAGCCAGGTAATGCACCAGTAACTACTATATCAAATATATTTTATCAACTGATTTGCTTTGTCCAGATACCACGTGGACCGTGCTGATTTCCTACAGGCGCTTAAATACTTAAACCTGCTGCAAGGTGCACCTCGTGAAGTAGCCAGCGACTGGATGAAAGAGGCCCGTCTCATGCTAGAGACACAACAGGCGGCTAACACACTGATGGCGCATGCTGCAGCAAGCGGTTTGATGTATTTGTAATTTATGTTCCCCATCGCGTCACCGGTTAAGTTTTCAACAATTTGTTTTAATTTACCCAATGAAATGCTATTCAAAATACTTACTAAAATGGGCATTGATTGTGAAATTTTGTTCTAGATGCAATTATACAAACTACAAATACATATAATGGCCTGAAACGGCATAGATAAATTTTTTAATGTTCGAAATCATGCATAGGGATTTATAACTTGGTTTCTCATTTTGCCCAATTTTTGTATTTCACTTTCAACAACATCGCCGGGCTTGAGAAAACTTGTTTGATTACGAAAAGCACCAGATCCAGCTGGAGTCCCGGTTAGAATAATGTCACCCGGACAAAGAGTCATGAATCTTAATTTAAATACATTATTTATATGCGAGTGCAATTAAAATGTTCATACTTACTGAGACAGTCGATGTATTAGATAGTCAATTTTAAAGACCATGTTCTTTGTGTTGCCGCGTTGGCGCTCTTCACCATTGACGATCGTCTTGATCCACAATTTGTTCACATCAGGAACATGACACTTGTGTACAACAACCGGACCAAGTGGACAGAAGGTGTCCAGTGACTTGCCCAATAAAGTGTGACCACCGAGCAACACATTCCTGTCTCGTGCTGTTATATCCTGCGCAATCATATAACCAAAAACATAGCTCATAGCTTTATCGCGATTGACGTGGCGGCATGTCTTGCCGATAACCACCGCCAACTCGCAGCCATAATCAATGCGCTGTCCATATACATATACATGTATATGTGATTAATACAGTTTTAGTACAAAGGAATTATTTTACTCACCTTGGCTATTTGATGAGCACGAATATTATCTAGAGCACCGGTTATGGCGCTGGAAAACTTAATAAAAAACTCGGGCTCCTTGGGTATTCTTTCGTGTCGCTCGGAGAAGCTGTCATGGTAGTTGCAGTTGACACCAATAATCTTACCCGGCGAATGAATTGGAGGTAGCAGTTTTAGATCTGGACCCACATCGTTCACATCCATGAACCGTATGCCATCGAGCAGACTGTTCATGCAGTATCTTTGTTGTATAAAGTTCACCATGTCGGGTGAGGCACAGGTTTTATAAGACAATTCAACCATCTTGGAACCGTCCTCAGATACCATGCCGAGACGTTTGGTGGCATCGCCGGCACGCGTGTACTGCATAAAACGGCCTTTCGGAGTAAAGTCGCTACTGGATGCGAAGGCGATAGTCTCCCATCCTTTTTTTTCTAGTGGTGTAGCTACCCCATGTAAGCGCGCTAATCTGAAGCGGTTACGCAGTGAAGTAACTGCCGCTCTCATAATTTGGTTGCATGTAATATTGATTTTAATTTTGATATTCTAATTGCGCAAACTGTATAAAATCAAACTGTAATCTATCCAAACTAATAATTAACCATTTCATGTATTGAAATTAAAGCAAATGCTATATTGTCTAGGTTAGCTTTCATTTCTTTCGTTGGTAAAAAATGATTTTAAAATTTTAACATGCATTTGATTTTTGCCGGTTTAATAAATATATCGATTGTTTGCATATCGACAAGCATGTTTACATTGTAATTAGATTAAGAGACAGTGATTGGAATGTCTATTTTTTTTGTTTTCGTTAAGTTGTTTATTTTCTTGAAATATAATTGCAAATTGAAATACATATTATCTGTTATCGAAAACGACATATTGAGATTTTCGATACGTTGACAACAGCCCTAGTCAGCTGTTTCTGTTGGTTCCCATTAAAATTTCGCAAAAGTAAAATTAAAATTTTAAACGCTTATACATTTAAGGCTTAGTAATTTGTATTAATAAAGTTAACAGTCAAACGTAGGATCAACATGTCGATGCTGACAAGAGCCCTAAGTCGCAGCCTTTTGCAGGTAAGCGACAAATGGCGATTGCACAGTGCTTACATAAACGATTCAAATGTTCTGTGCAGCAGCCGCTGTCGTCGCACTTGTGGCCAAAACCAGAACAGATGCAAATTTTTTGAGGTTAACATCCTAGCCAAAAAATACTTAATATGTGTTTACTCTCTTTCAGCAAGCGGCTGCTATACGCCAACTCCATGTCTCGGCAACGCGTCATTCTGATGTGGGTATATACATTTTGAAAGCTTATGAATACGAATATTTTGATAAAAAATTTCTTATTTAAGGGTGGCTCAATTGGCGCTAATAGAACCACCTGCACTCTGATACCTGGCGATGGTGTCGGCCCCGAGCTAGTCTATTCGCTGCAAGAGGTTTTCAAGGTGACCGACATTTTTTTATACAAATATATATAATTTAACAAATGTATATCTTTCATCATAAGGCAGCGAATGTGCCCGTTGACTTTGAAGCATACTTCTTGTCTGAAATTAATCCAGTGCTCAGCGCCAAGCTGGAGGATGTCGTGGCTTCCATTCAAAAGAATAAAGTTTGCATTAAGGTAAGTAAAACGAAAACCTTAAATAAAATACTTAACCAAAGATTTAGTGACTTTTAAATATTTTGTTGTCTGTGCTGTCTTTGTTACAGGGTATTTTGGCCACACCCGATTACAGCAATGAGGGTGAGCTGCAAACGCTGAACATGAAACTCCGAACGGAGCTGGATTTGTATGCAAACGTGGTGCATGTGCGCAGCTTGCCTGGTGTTAAGACGCGTCACACCAACATTGACACGGTCATTATTCGAGAACAGACCGAAGGTGAATACTCTGCCTTGGAGCACGAGTCGGTGCCCGGCATTGTCGAGTGCCTGAAGATAGTCACTGCCAAGAAGTCGATGCGTATTGCCAAGTTCGCATTCGATTACGCCACCAAAAATAACCGCAAGAGGGTCACAGCTGTGCACAAAGCCAACATCATGAAGCTTGGCGATGGTCTTTTCTTGAAGTGCTGCGAGGAAATCTCAAAGTTGTATCCCCGCATTGAGCTCGATAAAATGATTGTAGACAACACGACCATGCAAATGGTATCCAATCCCAATCAATTTGACGTAATGGTCACACCCAATTTGTATGGTGCAATTGTCGATAACCTCGCCTCTGGCTTGGTGGGAGGCGCTGGTGTCGTTGCTGGTGCTTCATACTCGGCGGATGCTGTTGTCTTCGAACCGGTAATGTTTAGAGAACTGTTCCTTAGCATTTGTCATATATGTTATTGTAATCTTTGTTTTTTTTTTTTAGGGTGCACGTCATACTTTTGCCCAAGCTGTGGGCAAGAATCTTGCAAACCCAACGGCCATGTTATTGTGCGGCACAAAGTTGCTGCGTCACATTAATTTGCCCACATACAGCGAAGTGATTCAGAATGCCATTAACCAGGTTCTCTTGGACGGCAAAGTGCGCACTAAAGATTTGGGTGGCCAATCCACTACGCAGGACTTCACTCGTGCCGTTATTGCCAATCTACACTAGGCAAAAACAAAAACCAAATCGAGAATCTAAAATAGCCACAACAATAGCTGGCCCAAGGATGATGCCTATTTAGACAATATAATGTTGTTATTGCCTACCAAAATTTAATTGTTAAACACGCTTCACACATTTAGTTTGCCTCTCATTCATTCAGTATGATTTCCTCCTACATTTCAATGCATTCTTTGAGTATTATATCTGGCGAATATTTAAGTTTAGTGCAATTACCTCGCCCCGAGTCCTACAAAATTTTTGTCCTAAAAATTGGCCTTATTATTTATTATTTTCGTGATTATGATTACTATTATTTTATTTTGTGCAAAGTCCATTACGCATTCGAATTTTGCCAATGACAAGGAAGAGCAAAACAAAAAAACCAAATCCAAATAATTAAATCCAACTCAAAGACGCATAATGATGAAAACTATAAACAAAAATAAATCAAATATTACTGAAAACATATTAAATTTTATTCGACGCAGTGAGATAGAAGGAAAAGAAAAGATGTACAACAATAATTTTTTATACATATAACGCTTTACGTCTAGGAACCCTTGGGCTTGGCCAACTCGATAAGCCGCGGAGAGGCTTTGGCCTTTAGAGCCGCCGGTGAGATGGCAAAAGGATTGTCGCGTATATGCGTGTTTTCGAATTCCTTTGGCTCGGCCAGCTCCTTCATGCGTGTCGATGTTTTGTATTTTAGTGCGTTTGGTGATATGGCGAACGGATCTTCTTTGAGATCGGCTGGCCCCAAATTTGCCTCGTGCTTGGCCAACGGCTGCGACATCTCCTTGATACGTTCGCTCGCTGTGAACAATACCAGATTGGCATGTAGCTTTTATAGATGGCAACATTACTTACGTTTATACTTTAGTGCCTCGGGAGAAATCTTCTCTGGATTGTCATTTGTGTGCAAGTTCGGACGATCCATTGGCTTGGCCATTTCCTTAATGCGATCCGACGCCGTGTACGTTTTCATAGCTTGAGTCATCTCCCACTCGGGCTTTACGACCTCTAAGTATACCCTGGGCCTGGACAGTTTCTTCAGGCGTCGCGGATTAATTTCACCAAATTTACGTATCTGTATAACAAAATTATTAGTAAGGAATTGATCTTTTCTCTGGCTTACTTACCTGTTTTGGTGGTTTGGGTATAACTTTTGGCTTTGACAGTTGCTTAAAATAGTTTGCTTGGATTTTCTTCTTCTTAGCGCTGAGCTTCTTCTTTTTTTTACTGTTTGGTAGTTTTTGGTAATATTAAAATATCCTCAAACACAATTATTGGTAAACACTTACGGTTTTTCCAATGGTTGCAAGTTTGCCAAGCGACTGTACAGTGAAAGGTAACTATAGCGTAGCCATCGATTCAATATACTCTCTCCAATTTTATCACCACTTCGGATGGCATCACTTCGACGATGCAACAGGCGTCGTACAGTTGGCAATGCAAGCTGTTCGGTACGAGTGTATACAGGCAACTCGGCTGGAATGATCTCAATTGTTTTCTTGAATGGACAGGCACATTTGGGTAGGAAACGGCACTGCGGCCTAATTGGTTCTGCCAACTTCAAAATGCGCGTTCGCTTGGTAAAGCTGTTCTTATGTCGTTCATAGAGCTGGTTTAGTTCCTTCGATATGTCCCTGAGAAAACATTCGGCACCGTATGGTATACGATCTAGTATGGGACAACAATCGGGTCGGACACTGTCGGCAAGTTTGAGACAGGTCGTTATCTCTGGACTCAGATCACACTTTAATCTTTTTAATGCCATTTTTAATTTTTTTATTTTTTTTTATTTTAATTTTTTTAACTTGAAATTTTTGTTTTCAACTTTTAAAAAGAATTTGCTGCCATCTGTATGCTCTGAAAAATTAATATAAAATGAACTTGTAGAAACATCAGTGCCTACTTAACAAAAAATATTTAAAAAGCTTGTTTGTTTTTATTTTTTATATTTTATTAAATTTTTATTGACAGCATTCATCAAAATACTGAGAGCTCCATGTTCACATCATTACAAGTTAATAGTTGTGTTTTTTCTCATTTGTAATTATGTACGTTCTTTAGTTGATTTTGCCATAATAACTCCTATATTTCACATACATTTACACAAATCTAATCCTTAATTTTTTGCAAATTTGGTTTTTTCATATTTGTTTTTTGTTTTTTACAATCATTTTGACAACAATTTATAGCAACCAAAACGATTTGGTGTTTATGGTTTGTTGTTAATATTTTTGTTGGCATTAAATTTTAAGTGAGAACAAAATAACTTTTGGTAAATCAATATCCATGATTATAATAATAATAATAATTTTTTTTGCGTACATTGAATTCAAGCACACATACACAAATTTATGTACTATAAATTTAAATTTATCATTTACTAAGTTGACATAAATTTTGCTAATTTTATTTTTTAAATTTGTGTGATTTTGGTTTGATTTCCGTATTCGCATTCGTATTTTGATATTATTCGTTTTAAATTTATTTATTTACACCAAAATTACAGCAAATAATAATTTTCTTTTCAACTAAATTGTGCTCAGTTTTGCAAGTTCATGTCTTTTAAGTTTAAACACACAATTCCAGCCAAATTTTTGGAACTTGAATATTCGTAATGAAATGATTTAATAATTTTGTTTACTTACATATCGTATACAAATTTCCTTACATTTACAATTTCTCATTTTCGGGGCTATTTTCTGACAGTTATTGAAATATTCTTTTACATTTAAATATTTGCATTACTACCAAAGGGGATTTTTTTTATGTACACATTTACGTACATACAATTTTGTATATAAATTTCATTCTTAATATTTTAATTTTGATTTTTTTGAAATATTCAAAATGTTTCCCAAGACGTTCCGAAGAATTTTTATTTTGGTAGATTACAAGTAAATTATTTATAATGGCATATCGGAGCCAATTTCAGCGATACTTCGAAATGCGATATGCGTCAAATTTTTTGATTAATTTTGATGTACATCAATTTTTATGGCTACCAGTTATTTAATAAATTTTTTTCTTTGGTCCCTGAAGCTGTTGAGTTTAGATTTACGATAGCTTTATTCGTATGTGATAGTTTTGCCTTCCTAACCAGGTCTAGAACATTGCACTAACACAAAAAGTATCTCATTTCCAAAGTGTCAAGTCGTTTTAACTGAATTAAACGTTAAATTATTTAGCAAATTAACAACAAAGAATACTTTCAGTTTGTTTATTATAAAACGGTTAATCAAATGTGGTTCACCTTTACCTTTATATAAGTTGCCAATTTTGTTGTTGTATGTTGTTGTTCTATTTGCTTTTGTAAAATGTGAAAATGGAGCAAATATTGACGATGTTAGGATATTGTTTGCTTCAGGCAACCCCATCAAGGTCAATATTCACTTTGGGCTATTGATAAGTATATAATAACTTTACTAGTCATAGATTACTATGGCATTTAATAATTAATACTTTCTGCAATTGTATGTGTGTGGATATGTAAGTAGCATATCAGTTAATTGTTTGCTGTTTCATATTTTTTCGTACGGTGAAAGATTTAAACAAAAGCCTCTGTGTTCGTAACAAATGAAAATAATAAAAAAATAAAACAAAAGCTGCAGTTGTTTAACTAAAATATTTGTTTTTATTAATAAACATTTTCAGCGTAAATATATGATAAATATATAAATCCTTCTTTTTTTTGCGTTTAAAACATAATAAGTAAATAATAAAAATAACGAAAATCATAAACTTAAACTTAATTATAAGTGTATATATAACAATTATGCACGCTGAACAATTTTTAATTTAATTAAAAGTTTACATATAACTTAACTCAACCCTATAGTTCTTGCGTATATACTTTTAACCAAATTAAGCATTGTTGTTTGTTTTTTTCTTTACTTAAGAAAGTTCGAAAGTGTTTCCTTTCAATATGTTTGTAAAAATAATATACACATAACATTTTCGCTGTAAAGAACTAATTGTATAATAAAGATATAAATTTTAAAATATGTTACTCCTATGGAATTAAGCATTCAAATTATTGGTTTTTTCTTTAAAATTCTTGCTTAAGTTTTTATCTTTGCTATTTTGTTGTTGATGTTTTCTGGTATTAATTCTAAATACATATTTTATCTGTACTTATGGGCTATTGTTAATCATAATGCATTTATATTGTATTTATGCTTATTGGCTGTGAAACAATTTCATCATCGTCTAGCTTTTGTTTTGCACAAAAAAAAAAATTAGTTAAATTATTTTCTGTATTCAATAAATGCAAAAAATAATTTTTGCTCAGTTTGCTGTGTTGTTGTTGTTTGCTTTATAATGTACTTTTTTCGTTTGTATTGTACTTGCATCAGTTTGAACGCATTTAGGGCGTCGTCTTTGTTGTAGTAAAAATAGTCTAAATTTATGCTGTTAAAATCGAGAAACTGTTTAATATTTTAGTGCTTTAACGAAGGCCTAAAAACGCTGCACTCAATTTGTAACATACGAGCATTACGATTTGATTGAGATGCAAACGTTTTTGTTGTTTTTTCTGTTTATGTTTGCCTTTTTGTTGTTGTTTTAGTATTTGTTTGCCAATAACTTAGAACTATTGCTGTGGTTTTTTATTTGTATTTTTATTGGTGAATATGATAAGCTTAGTTTTTTTCTAGGGCTATTGTTTTTGTTTTACCGGTATCTATTTGTGGATTGGTTGGTTGAGTTAATAATTGAAATAAAAATTGTATGATTTACTTATGACAAACGCACAACGCTGCGTATACGTAATGCGATCAGCACTCTCTTCGATCTTGTTCTGCTTCTTTTTTCTTTCATGCTTGTCTATTGTATGCTTGGCTATGATCATTAATTATGTGACTATTGTATTGTTTATTGCTATGAATTGAAGTTTGTTTAAAAATCAGTTGTCTGTGTGAGTTTGTATGTGGGGGGTGTATGGGTGTTTAACTGTTGTTTGCTTTAAAAGTTAATTGTTTGTGGCTATGGCTATTTCTATTACTGTTTGCGTATTTTAGTTTGTAGTAAGAGAGTAGTACTATTGTTTAATAAAATTGTTTGGTAATTTGCTTGTATAGAAAAAAGAAAAGTACAATCGACGTCAGGCTTTGTGTTTTGTTGTCTTATATAATTTAATGTTATGGTACATTACAAATATGTACTCGTATACAATATTTTAATATTGTATATCGTTCTTGAATATTTTTTTCTCAATTTTTAGTTCAATTATTTTTGGCTATTGTTGTTGATATTTCTCTATTGTTGTTGCTGTTGTTTGTCTTATCTGGGCTGTTTGTGGGCTATTGTTTCTTATGTTTCATTGATTTTTGCTTGTTGTTGTTGTCGTATTCGCTTGCCGCTCAAGTAAAACATAAAAAAAACGTGTGTTTGGAATTGGATTTGTTGGCACAACTTAACATTGAATTAGCATTTGTAATTGTTCCTCGTTTTGATAGCTGCTTTAATAGTAACAATTATTATCTTTTTGTGATGTTTGGTTCTTGACTGCAAATTCTTTTTATAGCAAAATTAAAACTGACTTTGACTTTATAATTGGAGAGCGCCTAGGCATAATTTTAATTAATGTCTATAAAAGTTATGTGCACTTATGTTTGATTTTTGATTTTCAATTGAAGGCTGTTTCCTTGGTTAAATAATAATGTTTACATAGTTCTTGGCATTGCAAAGAAATGTATTAAATTATATCAGTTGTTATTAATATATATTTGTTTGTCGTTTATTTGTTTGTTTGAAACAATTGCACTATAAGTCAAATGTGTTGCCCGTTCGTAATAATATGATTAAAAATTGATTAAAGAGAATAGCTTATAATGTCGTCTAATATATACAAAACACAAATCAAGGCTAACAACAGTGGCAACAAGCCATTCTGCTCAACGCTGGTAATAATATAGTACATACTACATATACATATGTATGCATTAATTATAATATTTAAACAAGAAAATTATACATAGTAAAGAGCTAATAATAATTAAAAATTTTGATTTGCCTATTTTGCGTAGACTGCGCGTACATAATAATGAGAATAATTATAATAAAAGTATGCGTAAATTCAGACATACACATAAATTATATAGAGACAGAAGTAAGTAAACTCTAAGTATATGCACTTATGTTCATCAAATTTAGATTCATGTTGAAATTATATTTTATACACAAGAATGAGCAAATTTTTTAAGCATGCTAAAAACGCGACTCTAAACAATTACATAATTATTAATAAGTAAGTATATCCATTTAATGTTTTTTGTTTTGTTTTGTTTTTTTTTTTTGTACAATTATTAACTATTAATTTGTAGTAAACAAAGAATAAGTAATGTATGGGTAATCAATCTTTTTTCTCTCCGAAAAATAAAACACGTACCTGAGCGTTTTTGCACGCTCACCTATGCCGAGGCTCAGGCTATACTAGTCACAAGGCCAAAATGTTGTTGCCAACTTTTGGGCATGCTGAAGCTGAAGCGGCCAAAGCAAAGTTAGCATGCAAAACTTCTATACAATTCAACATTCTCAAGCTGTTACTCATTATACTCGACTTTTAAACCTACCATTATTAGGTTGACATTTTCAGTATCTCACGCCCATACACATTCGGCTTGGTTGTTATCAGTTTCTCAGTTTTCTATTGTATACTATACTCGTTAGAATGTCTTTTTTGTGTGAGTGTGTGTGTGTGTGCATTGTTTGGGTATTTCTTTTAAATTTGTTTGTTTGTAAGTGCTATGTTTTCTGTTCAATTCAGACACAAAGCACAAAACAACGTGCCCAGACCTGCTGGCTAGGCTGGCATGTTATTTTCTGGTATTTTTTTGTTTTTTGGTTAAACGCTTATAAACAATTCAAATTGTTGATTGCTTTTGCAAACCGGCCTTGAAATTGCTCTGAACATGCATCGAAATATTTGCTAAATTTCGTATATATTTTTTTAAACGTTTGCTTCTTAATATAAACCGTATAATTGCACTTTATTTTTATTTCTCATTATTTTTAGTTTGATTTTTGTTTATCATCTTTTTACATATAATTTTTTTTTGTTTGCGTATCATAAACAAAATAAATGTAATGCACTTGCATTAATTTTCATTTATTTTCTTCGTTTTTTTTTGTATAATTTTGTTTTATAAAATGTTTTTACGTTTCATTTATTTTCAAAGCTGTTATTATTATTTTAATTTTGTTTATAGACTGGTTTTTTGCTGCATTTCTCGTAAGTTTTGAGTAAAAAAGTTTCCAAAATATATGTACAACTATATATGCTCTGAACTGTTTGTTTGTTGTTTATTTTTTTTTTATAGTGATGTGCTGTAGTTTTTGCCTTGGTTTTAAGCTATTTGAAAAGTAATCAGGCTTTCATACTGTTGTCCTACAATGTTGATCTATTCAGCTGTTGAAACCAACTTGTGTCTACAGTTAAGAATTCCCTTTGCTTCACAAAGTTTATTGTTTTGCTTGTGCTCTGTTAAGTTATTGTTGTTAATTATTTGTATCCGATCCATTTACAGTTTGTTTATAGCTTTTTTCTATATGTTTTAATATTATAATTGGTTTTCATTGTTATGTTTTGTTTAGATTGTGTTTTTCATTTTTTCATGTATGCCTAACCAACATTATTCAGAAAAAGTTTCTTCAAAATTTTGGATTATTAATCACAGATAGTGTGTCTAATATATATGTATATATATGTATGTATAATAAATATTTATGTATACTTCAAATATAATTAAATTAGCAATAAATACTTTTTGTTTTTGATTTTTCATCTCGTATAATAAACAATGTATTTTTGTTTTTTTTTGATACGCATACATTCCGCACGCCGTGATGCAAATAATTTACTAAATTTTACATATTTTCTTATTTTTGCTGATACACCAAATTTTTGTATATTTTTTATATGCTTATGCCTCAATATGAAATTTTGATTTTCTCATAAAGATATTTTTGCTACTAAACCACAACATTTATGCACATCGAATGTAGTTTTAAAGATAAGCCAATAAATAATCATTTATCGTTGCATGCTTAAATTATAAGTAATTTTTTTCTTCTGCTTTAAATGCTTTTAAATGATTTTATATATTTTTTTTCACAAATTTTCTGAATTTTTTTTTTTATCATATGCGTTTAAATTACAATTTACTAAACATTTTCACATATATACCGACTTTAAAATACAAGTGTTGTATATATAATTTTGTTTTTTTTTTATTTATTTGTTTTTGTTTGATTTGTTTATATTTTTATATCTTTTTGACACTTACTAGCTAGCACACAAAATATGTTTTTAGGTACATTTATATATATATATATATATTTACTCTTTTATTTTTATGTTTACGCATACATTTAGTAACCCATCAATAATTTTGAAACGTTTCTCAAATCAAGAGACATCGAAAGGGCGTGTGTGACTCAATGTTGGCCAAAAGGTGTTACAAGTGTGTACTGGTAGGAGAGAGGTTAATATTTTTTTACGGTGTAAATATGTTAGACGTTCCATTTTTGTTTGTTTGTTGTATATTGTGTAAAGAGTGTATAGAGTGTATAAGTACATTTAAATATATATAGTTGCTCAAAATGATCATGTGTTTTTTGTTTTGTTTGAGGTATACGCGTAGTGATGAAGACACACACATACATAAATATATTTATATATAGATATATCGAGATGTTTTAATTTTTATATCAAGACTTGGTTTTTATTTTTACCAGACAGCATACAAGGTATTTAAATACTTGAATGCCTTCCTAATATTTGCCGAACTTTTATATGTCCAATTTTGAATTTTTCTTATTATTTCTTTTATGTCTAAAATGTACATGAATAAGTTTTTTTTTTAATTTTTTTGTATTTTAAACACCGAAACATCAAAATTTTGCATTTACACACATGAATATGTATAAAAGATTTTGTTTTTCTATATATAGATATTTGATTTTATGTTATTTGTGTGGCTGGATAAAGTGTTGATTTTTATTTTTTTGATAAATTTTGATTTTTAAATTAAAGTATATTTAAGAAATTTCTTTGTTTTGTATTTGAATGTGTCTTTGATGGGTGTCGCTTGGGTATTTTGTTGGTGGTTTTAGTTGTTGTAAATTTTGGTTTGCGTATATTTCAATTTGTTGTTATTATCATTTTGTGTGCTTTTACATAACTTTTCTCGTTTCTCTTATCAATTTATTTAATTTGTAAATGTGAAGGCAGCTTTGTTTATTGATTTCCGTTTTTTGTATGCTTCTTTTTCTTTAAGGTTTCTGGGTTGTAAGTTACTTTAAGTTTAGAGTTTTGTTTTTTTTGTTTATTTTAAAAATGGAAAATAAAAATGCATTTTCATTTGTAATTTAAAATGAATTAAACAATAATTTGTTTGTAGTTTTTGAATTTTGCTTTGCTATTTCGTTTTTGAATGTTTTGTTGTAGTGTGTTTGTTGTATTGTTATTGTTATTATTGCTTGTTGGCTATTTAGTATGTTGTTGTTATTGATCGGATGTTGCTGTTGTTATTGGTATTTTTAGTTATGGTCTTTGCTGTAGTTATTGTAGTTGGGTTTGTCATAAGCTTGCGCCTGCCTTGCGATTGATGTAGGTCAACAGGAATCACATTTAAAGTATTGTAGTCAAGTTTTAAAAATAACTGCAGTAAGAAGTTTGGAATGTGAAAAGTTTTATTTTGAGTCGATTTTTTGAACACACAATTCGCTTGCAGACGCTGCTTAAGTTGGCTGTTCATTGCTTGTAACTGCTTTGCTGATTTGTATTGCATTTTGGGCTGTTGTTTTATAATATTTTTGAATTTTTAAAAATACATATATAAATATAAGATCTCTGCTTTTTTTTTGTCTTCTGGCTACTGAACTGAATAGGTAATTCAAATTAAATGTTTTTGATTTAAGTTTTTTGTCTTAACAAATTGTTAATTTTTTTTTGCTCGATAATTATTTTTGTTTTGTTTGTTTATTTTTTTTTTTTTAGAAAGTTTGTACAAGAGAATGCCTATTTGTCGATTGTCAAAAACTAAACAATAAATATACATAAATACGTTGTGTACTTATGTACGCTTTGTTTTTTGTTGTTGCTGTTGTTGTGTTGCTTTTCTTGTGTATTTTATAAGTGTGTGTGTGTGTGCATACATCTTTGAAGCATGTATGTATATAGTATATATGTATGCTAATGAATGTTTTGTATTGTGTTAATAACATCTTAACTAACAATAAGAGCCGCAACGGTCAGCATTTTTTTAAATTGGGCTCTCGTTTCTATAGTATTTGTAAGCACATATATCATATGCTGTACAAATTTTGGTTTTAGTTTCCATATCTTTTAGACACACATACTCTCATTCTGTACAAATACAACTATACTTGACCCACTGCCTCACCTAGAAACTATAGTAATGTGTGGCCAGCGGTGGCCACGCAAATGTTGGTGCCACCATATGCTGCTGCTGCTGTTGCTGTTGCTGCGGACAGTCGCCGATGTGCCACCTGCTCTATAACTGCTCCTCGGTGTTGGCCGCATGAACTTCGGCCTGCTCGGCCTTGATCTGTGCCAGCTTCTCGTGCAATATGGAGGTGTTAGGCGAGATTTGCGCTGCGTGTTGCAACGGCTCCGACTCGAATCTGACACTGTTGCTGCCATTGAGATCCATCATTTTGTTATTGGCTTGCAAGGAGCTGTGCGATTGTTCGCTTTTCAAACTGCTTGCGTCCGTTTCTGAGTCACGCGATGTCATTCGGCTGCGGCCATTTTCATTGTTGCTGCTTCTGCCGTTATTGTTGTTGTTATTGTTATTGTTGTTATTGTTCTTGTTGTGCGCCAGATCACTATTATTGTTATTGTTGTTGTTGTTGGAATGCTCAATATCATCATCACTGCTGCCACTTTCCGCACTTCGCATCGGACTGAGACGTTCACGTTTAATATCTGAATAGGCGCCCATCGGACTGCCGGCACGTTTAACGCTTTCGGATGTGGAACAGGCGGCACCGAGGTAGTCATTGCTGCGATTATTTGTAAATGGCAGCGGTGTTTTCTTAACCAGCAATTGATCCAGCAGCGCGTTGTTATTGCCATTGCCACTGCTACTATTGCCGCTTACATCGTTCGCATCGTTCTTGAGCGTCTTCCGGATGATGCCATCGTACATGTTCTCGGCAAACTCCAGTGCACTCTTCATGTGACCAGCGGCGCCACCATGGCCATGATGATTGCTCGCCACGCCCAGCTGACTGTTGCGCATTACCTCGGCCAGATGTGACTTAATAAATTCGGGATTGCGATTAAAGTCCAGGCCATAGTTGGCACCAGCATTTGGCTGTGGCCAGAACATGTTTGGCTGAAAGGACATTTGCGGTGCGGCATCAAACATGGGCAACTTAATGCCATTGGGCACCGATGCTGCCGCCGCTGCTGCTGCTGCTGCTGCACTTGCTGCACTGCTGCTGCTGCTGCTCTTTAAAGCATTGCTCAGTTTCGAGCCAGAGCTATTGTTGGCATTGCTGCCGCCGCTGGCCTTGAGTTTGTCCAGATTATTCAATGCGGTCAAGCTTATCTTATTTGCTGCTCCTGTCAGCCCCACTAGATCTGGTTGTGGTTTGGGCTCCCTTTTGCGCGGCCGCATCAAATGTCGCTCCTTCACCTTGTACTCTAGCGTTGAGTGCGGCACGCCGTAATAGCTACCAGCCCGATGCACAGACATCTCGCCACGTTGCACAGCCTTGACAGCCTCGACTAGACTGTCTCTGTCGTAGTTGCGGTACTTACCACGCTTCGGTCGCGTGCCCTTGCCAGCTGCCAGCGCCGCTGCATCCTGAGCACTGAGCTGCTGATGCTGATGTGAATGCGAATGCGGATGTTGATGCGGATGCTGTTGCTGCTGCTGCTGTTGCTGCTGTTGCTGGTGGGCAGGATGATGTGTGGGTGGCAGATGACCATGATGTTGTTGCGCAAGCAGATTAGGTGACGCACCAAAACGTGAGGTGTCCGTGCCACCAATCATTTTGGCCACCGATATGCTGGGCTTGCGACTCGCACTGCTGTTGCCGCCACCGCTGCTGCTGCACTCGCTGCCACTCGTGTTGCCGTTGTTCCGCAGACATTCCTGGCTGCTCTGCTCATTGATCTTGCGCTGTATGGTGTTGGCCATCATCTTTTGTATCGATGTTGGCGATGGTGACAACAGATTGTTGCTGCTGTTCTTGCTGCCGCCGCCGCTTTGTCTGTAATTGTTGTTGGCCGCTGCGGCAGCAACTGCTGCTGCGAGCATTGGTGAGGCAGAGTGAGGACTGTGATCGCCATTGCGATTGCTACTGTTTGAGCTGTTGTTGTTGTTGTTGTTGTTATTGTTGTTGGCATTGTTATTGTTGTTGTTGCTAGTCATGCTATTGCTGCTGTTGCTGCAACGTAACGTTGGCGAGACGCTCGGTGCACCGCTGACCTTAAAGGACGGAATCTTCAGTATGGGATCCTCACACGCCTCATTGGCATCCAGCGAGGAGCTCGTCTCGGGCGTTTCAGACTTTGGTAGATGACGACGATAGGCAGCAGCTAGTTGTTGCTGTTGCTGCTGTTGCAACAAGCGCTGATCAAGCAGCGTGGAACTGCCATTGCTCTCGTGCCCTGATGTCAGCGTCTCATTCATCATACCGCCACTGTTGGCCATCAGCAGCGATTTGAACAGATCACCCAGCGTCTGCGTCTCGTCCAGCTTGGGTATGACACCAATCCCCGATGCAAGAACCAGTGCATGCAACAGCACATTGGCATCAATGGGCATTGGCAGTCCGGTGGCATTGTTGTTAGCACCCGCTGCCACAGCTGCTGCTGCCGCTTGCATGCTCGTTGGTGTGCCATCTCGCTGTGGCGTCCGCGATGACTTTGGTGACATGGCGGGCTCGAGATCATCGCCCAGCTCGCTGCCATTGTGCTCGGACATGGTGCTCAGCTTGCGCAGATGCTCGTTGGCCACAATGCGCTGGGCAATCTCTTGAAAGCCTGGCGCTGGCGTTGATGCATTACTATCGCCATCGCCAGCCTCCTCGCCCGACTGTTCGTCATGCTCCAGATCCAGGTAGTGTTGCAGCTGCTGCAACTCTGGCGGCGTTTGCGCATTTGGCCTTTTTGCATCAAGGGACATTTTGCACAGTTTATTGCGCAGCGTGGAGCGCGGCATATGGTACTCCTTAGATGCTTTGCGTGTGCCCAGCTTACTGACCAGGACATCCTGCAGCGCACTGTTCAGATCCTCATGACTGTAGCTGTGCCGGGCTGCTGAAACGGGCGTGGCACACTCAGACAGAGCTCTGCAAAAGACACGAATGAACGAAATGGGTAAATATTGAATGAAAAATAAGTTTATCCATCGAAATGTTAAGAAAATAGAAAAACAACTAAAGACGTAGTCAATAAAGTTTTGTTTAGGATAACTCGGATCAAACATTATAAGAGGGGAAAAAATCCAAACCGAATTTTATATAATAAAAAATATTATTGTTGTTTCTTTTATGACATATTTTGTAAAGGTATTTCCAATTAAGGTAATTTATTTTAATAGATAAACATTTCTAATTGTTTAAAGCAGCATTAAAACCACATATGAGTAAGAAATTTGAATTGAGTGACAAAGTTAAGTTGTCAAGCAGCGACTGTATGGGGTAATTGACCAGTCAAACAGGTTTTCTTCTCTTTTGGAAATTTTGCAAGCTCATCATATCCTTTTTGGCACTCATTCTTTCGAAGTGACTTGAGTTCAAAGCAGAAGGCGAAAGCTGACAAAATATTATGTTCACTCCCGTCACTTCCTTTTGCCCGGCAAACATACACTTTTTTCGGTACTCATATATATTGGGCACTCACACACATACAAGCACTCACACACACACTTAAAAGTACTGACAATGAGCGCTTCTTTAATGTCTGGAACAGGCAACAACAACGCTGTCCTTGTCAAAGGCAATGGCAAGGATGTAGCATAGAAAAATTTGTGACTGTTTTTTTTCTTTCTGTTGTTTTTGTGCTTGCTTCTTTTTTTGATTTTGGCTGCGGCTGAGACAAAAGATGACACGCCAGGGTTGAGTGATGCTCGAGTAGCAGGGAGAAGGCAGCAAGGGTGGAAGGGGGAAATGCGAAGAAGATGTCAGCCTGCCAGCCAAGCCAGGGACAAACATGTTTTTGAAGTTCATTAGACGAATTTCACAAAAAAAAAAAGAAAAATGAAACATTTTTCACTTAATGCCAAGCTCGAGCCAAGCCGCACCACTTGGCGCTTTGGTGGTGCCTCCAGCCACTCTTTCTTTCTCTACTACTAAGCCGAGGTGGTGGAATGGAGCGCACTTTTGGTAGCCCGTTTTCAAAAGGCAACTTTTGTGTGTGTAATGCAAAAAATACCAACAACAACAACAACTGCAGCAGTAGCAGTAGCAACAACAACAACAACATCAGTGAAAGCCGTACGAAATTTTTCTTTTCTTTATGCGCAGCCAGCAGGGCGGAGACACGAGACGGGACGATAAGTGAGGTGAGATGAGAAGACGCGACGGGACGGGACGAGACGAGTTGAGACCAAGACCCTTTTGGCAAAATTGTAGGTGTGGGGGCAAGGACTAGATGAACGGGTGGTTTGGGTGGTTGAATCTGACTGTGGCTGCAGTACATTGCACTGGCTGTCGCCAGGCAGCGGAAACGCACAGCTTCTTGCCCTCGCTGTGGGCTGTGGGCCAGCCAGCCCAGCAAAGTTGACGGAAAAGTTGTTGGTTTTGGATTTTATGTTTTTTTTTTTTTATGTTGTTGCAACTTTTTGTTTTTTATATTTATTTTTTTTAAGGATCGCGCGAGCGGGCGTCTGGAAAATGTCTGAAAATTGCGCAGACAAACAAAAAGTGTGCGGCTGTTGCAACAGCAGGTGGCGAGTGGCAATGACTGACCAAAAATATAAATTAACGGGATTGGGAACGCCATCATTATTAAAAGGGACAATTTGGGGGGTTTTTTGTGTGTATGAAAATAATGTGCCCGAAATATAATTTATGAAAATTTTCATATTTGCAAACCGGCCGAGCCATTGCAATTTCCAGCTGCTGAGGTGCGACTGCAACAACAAACACAAAAAATATGCAATAAAAAAACGGGGTAGAAAAAAAGGATTTTTGCGAAAAATAAATGAAAAATGTCATTTCAATGTCGTTGGTTGGTTTTTGTTTTTTGTCGATGTCGATGTTGTTGGTGTTGTTGTTGTTGGTGTCGTTTACCTTTTGGCTGCACTTCAATTGCAATTTGACGTTGCAACACAGCCGCTGCTGGCGCCGACGCTGGCAGCAATGCCGTGCGCGTCATGAATTTTTGTTGCTTTTGCTCGTATTGTTGTTTTTGTTGCACGCATGTAGGATTCATTTGCGTTGCAACCGTTTTATTTTTTCGTTACGTTTCGTGTTTTATTTTTTGTTTGTGTGCGTGTATGTGTGTGTGTGTGTTGTTTGTTAATGTCGTTCTCTGTTTTTTACTCGCAATTTTCGCTTTTTTCGTTTTTCTGACATTTTGTTTTAATTTGTGGCAGCAACAGCAGCAACATAGCCACGCAAAAAAAGGGTTGATATTTTTTGCATTATTTTTGTTTCATTTTGTTGTTGTTGTTGTTTTCAATGTTGTTGGTTTTGACGCTTGCTGCAATTGCATCGGCAACTGCTGCTGTTGTTGCTGTTGTTGTTGTTACTGACATTTTTATGCGCATATCGCATTTTTGTGTCGGTTCATCCCACACCTTTTGTGTGCCTTGAATACACAACACAACACACACACACACACACCTACACACACCCTACATACATGCATACATGTCATGCACAATGCAACCAATGCGTTGGTAATAATTTTTGGGTTTACCGAAGGGCGTGAGGGTTAAAGTTAAGTACACATATAATTACGGCTGAGTATCTGCCATAACACCACGAACAATCAAATGGTAAAATGGACTTTAAACCGAAATCGATCGAAATATTTGAATAGAAGTTAAAGCTCTACGGTTATAAAGATTACAAAGAAGGTTAAACAAACTGAAGTAATCGATGTGGTAACAAATATAAATTTTGTTTAAAAAACATAGCATGAGCTTTGAAATATCTGTATATTGTAATAAATTTGCTACTATTGTGACCTTATTATATGGACTCTTATTTAGGGAATATTACAAAGACAACAAAGCTGGGCGATGGTTCTTATACTTTTGATTTACAACACAACAAATAACACCCCTCGATTTTCAATGTTTACAGTGTAATAGAACAAGAAAATTAATACCGAATTTTCGTCAGAGTTAAAGCAATATATATAAACTTATTTTATTTGGGGTATTTACTGCACTTTCTCTTTCTTTATCTCTCTCTCTTTCTCTTTCCCTCTCGGTTTGCTGTAATTAATTTAATTTGTTTCTTACTGTTGTCTTTTTATATTGGTGCTTGCTGCATTGTGACCGCTAAATTTGTCAGAGGCGGGACACGGCAACGTTGTTGGGCGCATGGAGGTGTGGCACACTGTGCACAGTGTCCCGTTCCATGATGTTCTTGTCTGTGTGTGTGTGTTTTTGTCTGTGTGAGTGACGACGCCGAATGCAATTTTGTTAAAAAATGCATTAAGTGCATGTGTGCGTACGGCAGTACGTGTTTGTGTGTGTGTGTGTGTGAATGTGAGAGTATGTATGTATATTTTTATTTGTGTATGAATGCAATTGCATGTTTGTTTTTGTTGCCAATGCAGGCGCCCCCAAACCAACGCTGCACTGCCCACTCTCCGACACCACCCTGCCCCCTGCACTTGATGCGTGCGCAGCAAACAACCACCTACAAACACACACACACATATTCGCCTGCATGCATATGCAGTTGCATTTTTTCGGAAGATATGCACTCATTTTTTTTTTACGGCCAACGCTGCCGCTGGCGTTGCAGCTGCTGCAGTTGTTTTTTATATGATTCTTTTTTTTCTATCTCGCTCATTTAAGCGACTTTTCATTCACGCACGCACATACTAGTAGCAGCAGCACATAACGGCTATCAGACTGGCAGCCAACCAGGCCGACCCACCTGACCGCCCAACGGTCATTGAAATGACAAAAATATGGCTAA
The DNA here is from genome assembly GCA_035044585.1 of Scaptomyza polygonia. Classification (NCBI taxonomy): domain Eukaryota; kingdom Metazoa; phylum Arthropoda; class Insecta; order Diptera; family Drosophilidae; genus Scaptomyza; species Scaptomyza polygonia. Next base: position 5,888,452 of record JAWNNU010000151.1, on the reverse strand, counting down.
AATGAACGAGAGCTGGGCAGGGGGGGGGGGGAGGGTGGACGTAAGCTGAAAAAACAGTTAAAAAATTGTTGGCCTGCAGCGACAACAATAACGGCAACAACAACAACAACAACAACAACGGTTGCAACAATAGCAAGAGCACGCATTAAGTATTTTTATTTTTTATTTCGCTCTTTATTTTTTGTTGTTGCTATTGTTGTTGTAGCACTTTTTTGGGGCCAAATGGGGGAAAGCGAAGCCGCTGTCGCCGTTGTCGTCGCTGCCGGCGTTTCGCTGTCGACGTCAACGTCATCAGTCTATGCCAGTTATTACGCTCGCAATCTTTTTTTCGGTGTATGTATGTGTGTGTGTGTGTGTGTGTGTATTTGTGTGGGTGTGCACGGAGAATTTTTCGTAAACGAAAAATAATGAATACATATATACACAGCGACAGCCAAGCCCTCCCGCTCCCTTCCCTCATGCACCCCATTTTGGCACATTGCATAGAAAAAAGTAGCAAGAAGAAAGACCAAAAAAAAAAGCGTAAAAAAATTTAAAACGCAGTGGGGAAAAAAAAGCGATCGATATGATGCACTCATTTTCTGTCTGCTGCGCCCGGTGCCGACGACGACGACGACGACGTCAGCGTCGCTGCAGCAGCGCCGACATCTCGACGCTTGACTTGGAGTGGCGATGTCACCGCCTCATCATCTGCAGCAGCAGCAGCAGCAGCAGCATCAGAAGCAAGCAGCAGCAGTATATGGATAGAAAAAAAAAAAATCTGTAATAATAAACGCTCGAAAAAAGCCAAAAATTGCAACGTCAGTGGCTTTTTGTGCTTCAAGTGTTTGGTTGAGTCCTTGGGGAATGGGCGGGCATAAAGATGCAATTTCCCAACTACTAAATATGTATGTGTGTTGCCTCTTATCACTGGACATGTTTGGCAAAAGCCATTGAGCACTTGTCGATCTGCGGTTTTTGAACTCCTTGTTGCCTTCCAGCTGCAGTTCCTGCTCTGACTCTCCTGCTTCCTGCTGTGTTTTTTTGCTGCCATTGTGTTGTTTCGCACACATTTTTCGTTGCTTTTTATTACAACAATTAAAAAATAGGTGTACGATGACGCAAGGCAGCAGCAGCTGCTAACAAACACTTGGCCATGCTTTAGACAATAGACAAGGACTTGTGTTTTGCGGCTCAAGTGGCAGCCGCAGCAGCACCCGTCAACGTTGCCGTTGCCACTGTTTGCCACAAAAAAAAAACACAAAAAAAAAACAACCAAAAAATTTAATGACGAAAATTGTAGAAGTGCTGGAAAATTATGCACACGTTGTCGACGCCCCTGACGCTTGTCTCTCTGTCGTCTGAAGTGCACACGTATATAAAAACCATAAATAATAGGCTAGGTGGTCCTGAACATTTTAGAGTAATTAAAAAAAAATTGCAGGCAAAAATAGCATATAAAGGAGTTAAGATGATGATGCAGCATGAAATACATGAATTTTGTATTCCCTATATGCGTTTTTTATTATTTCTTTCTCTTCACTTTGTGTGGGTGTTTTTTTTTCTTCTTTCCTGTTTTTTTTTTGGCTGCTCAAATTTGATGCAAATTTATGCGGTAGCTGTGCTATGCAACGCCCCACTCCCCCTTCCTGTGTCAGTAATTAAGCGTGGCCAACGCAACGCTGACTGCGTGCTATGGGGCGTATGTGTAATTTTCGGCATCGTTTCATAAACCGCACTCAAACCACACAATACACCCACACATACTGATATGCACACGTACAAACACCCACACACACACACACATCCACACATACTTGCATGTGTAATTGCACGATTTTTACATAGGCTCACAACAATAAAGCTTCCCGAGTGCCACCCAGTAGGTTGCCAGCCCCATAGCCCTGTTAAGTATGCTACAATAAATGCAGTGTCAGAGGCGGGCCAGTGCCCAAAGTGCAATTATCTCATGTATTGTCTGCTGAAACACCATACATACATATTTATATGTATTTTTTGTGTGTGTTTTTTTTTTTATTGTGTAGTTAAAGTTGGGCATCATGAATTTATTATGGTATTTGTTCGTCTAACCAAATCTCGGCAGCTCTAATTAGTTGCTTGATAAATGTTCCGCTTAAGTTGACAGGCTTTTCAATGTACTTTCATGGCTGTGTGCATGAAAACTATTAAGAAAAAATATGGAAAAAATCCTTAGTGGAAAATCGTGTTTTAGAAGTTTGAAATTTGTTTAAAACAAATCGGTGGATATATATGGTAAAAATGTATTTAAAATTCGGACCTGTTCGTTAGTTTTTTCACAATTATTTTAATTATTATTTTTTAATCATAATTAACAGTCATTGATGCCAACTGATACTGCATGCCAAATCTGATTCGTCTTGTAAAAATTATATTTTTTACATTGTTAAAAGTTAATAAAATATTTAACAATAAATCAAAAGAAAGTATGTTGCAGTGTATTTAAGGTTTCGTTCTATATTTGAGCCTGCTTTTAATTTTTATTTATGTATTTTTTTTATGTAGTGCAATGAAAATTTATCGTTTTTCTTTTACGTTTGCGCATTGCCAGATTCAAAATGTATATCAATAATAAATACATATGTTTGTTCGTTGCAACTAAGTTTATATAATAGCGTAATGGTTGGTCAAAACTTACCTGGCTGTCTTTATATCGCCGCTAATTGATGAATTTGGCGATGGTTTGCTGCTTAGATCCAAGGGCGCATCAACACTGGGACTGGGAGTATCTTTAAGTGCGGGACTGGCGGCAGCGGCAGATACTTCCGAGGTAGTTGGTGTTACCGAGTTAGCATGTTGTTGTTGTTGTTGTTGATTGGCAAGCGTGCTCATCAAATTGAAATCGGCCATCATTGTAAACTGTGCCAGTTTGGCGGCCATTGATTCCATCGATGTCATTTCTGCTGCTTGATGGGTGAACAGCTTGTAAAGTTCTATTGTACTCGCTGATGATGTAGTCGAGACAGCGTTTGTTCCGTTGCGTGCTCTATGCTTGTTGTTGTTGTTGTTATTCTTTTTATTGTTTTTGTTGTTGATATTTCTGCAGCTATTGTGCAGTGATGCGCTCGAGCTGCTGTCGCTGTCGTGCTGCAAAGGAAAGTTTAATGTCAAGCACACATAGAATAGAAGAATGAAACAGAAAGAGATAGAGAGAAAGAGAGAGAGAGAGAGAGCGATAGCTTACCTGATGCTCAGCTATGATGTTGTTGTTACAATTGTGTATGGACGCGGTTGCCGTTGTTTCGGCCACCAATTTGCCTTTAGCGTTCACTGTTAGCAATCGACCGTTAACACAGAAATTGCACTTATCAGACGGTGTCCAATCGTTGGGTTCTGGCGGTGGTGATGGTGAGCCGGAGCTACTACGTGATGTTGCACTTGAGTCGTGGTCGTGTGATGTGTGGTTGTTGTCTACAATATGCATATGATGAAGATATTAATCATAGCGCGAAGACTTACTTTCGATTGAGCTAAACTTTAAACTGTTCTATTAAACTTATTGATTGTTGTTTGAAAGATCATCAAATTGTTTTGTTTTTAAGTTCACGATCATATAATCATATTTTAGCCGCGAATTGTAGGAGGCAAAACAAATTTATAGCACTCATTAAATGACATAGAGCAAATTTTTAAAATTTGCACAGTTGCATCTCGCTTTAAGAGCTGTTTTATCGATCTCGGTTTTATCGATATGATCGATATTTAATTTTACTAGCAAACAACAGAGAAAAATGTCTAGTACGTACCAAAATCTTCTTCTTCAAATTGCAATGTTCCGCTGCTGCTGTTGTTGTTGTTGTAATGTTGGCCGTTGGGCTGCGCTAAACGGTGGTTCAGTGGCTTCTGATAGTCGCTGTCTTCTGTTTCTAACGTCGTTAGTGATATGGGCTGTTGCTCGTCGATATTCAATTGGCTGCGCGTCAGTTGATCTTGATAATGTTTCCATTTCCTGCGACCCATGAATTCCTCAGCGACGCGTTCTAAGCCTATGGCGAACAAAGAAATAGAAGAAAAAAAAAACACAATTCATTGTAGTTGGGAAAACAAAAGGGTGTCACATGAAATATGCATAAGAGAAATACGATATAAGGGCTCTATTTTTTTTTTTTAATGACCGTATAATTTGCCCTGTAGGGTAGTATTTATTTAATTTTTCTTTTGCCAAGCTTGGGAATTTGTACAGACATAAATTACTTAATTGAAATGCAAAAAAAATACTAAAAATTAAAAAGAAAAAGAACTTAGAACTGAACAACGAATGGAGCAATGGTACACAAACACATGCGGCGTATGCGTATTATTACGTATTGCGTTGTAATACGGCCAAGTGGGCAGGTTTTTGCAAGCAGAAAATTGATAGATTTGTGCTCGTTGTTTGCATATGAGAACTTGAATTTTCTTACAAACATATATATATTGTATATACATATGTGTACATAGTATATCCTTGCGAATGGTGAGCGTCTAATTGCCACAAAAGTTATGCAATTTAATGCAAAATGCATATGCCGAGCAAACGGCAAACGGAGGCCACTCCAGTTGTCGGGCATGCGTGCCGCAAAAGCGAAAACTTTTGTACTTATATATGGCAAAAAGGTTACGCGTCAACTCACACGAAATGCGAATTAAATATCGAGGCAGTTAGAACAACAACACCCAGAGTGTGGGGCAACTGCAATTTTGGTGCCACCAACATTTTGTAGCACTTTAAATTAACAAAACTCTGCATGTACTATTTTCTAAATTTTTGTTACTATTTTATGTATATACTTGGTTGTTGTTTTTTTTTGAACATATTGTTAGGCCGGAAGTTGAGCAAAAAAAAAAGAAAATGAAGTTGCCCCTCTTGTCCTTGCCCGGCTTAGGCCCCGCTGTGTGTCCTGATTGCGCAAAAGTGCGTGCAGTGCGTTTGAATCGGGGTGCGTGCATTGGCTACCTCTGGCTGGCACCTCAAGTGTGCCACAGCAGGCGCCAGTTGCAGCAGCTGCAACTGCAACCGGCTGCTCATTCCGGCGCATAAGTGGAGCGGCATGTTCAAAAACTTTTTTAGCGTTCAAATTGTATTGCAACTGCTGCAGTTGGCTGCAGTCGCTGTTTGTTGTTGCTGCTGCAGTTCTTGTTATTTTTGTTCTTTCTACCCGTTGCATTTTTGAGGCGCTCAAATAAACAGGGTCGTCGTCGTCGTTGTCGTTGGCGGCGGCGGCGGCGGCAGTGTTGCCTCGGGGGTTGCTGCTGTTGCCACGTTGCCGTTAACGTCGCACGCACCAAAAAAGGCGAAAAAAAAACGAGGTGAATGCACGCGCGGGACTTACAAAACTCCAACTTTAAAGTGCAGCCAACAAACACAAACACACACACACACACATACACTACGCACACTTGCATATGCATGTTTGTATGCGTGATGAAGTAAAATTCCGAGGGTTGCTCTCTGCCAGCGTCACTGTCGCAGCAGTTGCATACAATGCGGTGCACGCACGCACGCACGCACAATATGTCTGCCTAGCCATAGGCATGTGTATGTATGTATGTATATATGTCGCTCCCCCTTTCGTTCTGTCTCTATGTGTGTGTGTGTGTGTGTGTGGTTAAGCGACACACATTGCGTATGATGACGACGTTGGCTGCAAGGTGGGATTTCAATGCTGCTGCCGTCGTTGTCGCCGTCGTCTGCCAGAGTAGCATTTACATTATGCCAAGCAAGCGCCTGAATGTATGCTAAATAGATTTTTCACTGCGTTTCTGTTTTTTTTTTTTTTTGTTCATAAGCGCATAGAAAAAGGTGCATGTCGTCAGTTTTAGACGATGTCGATATGCATACACATACACATACATTTTTACAGTACCCATTCAAGGCGACATGTCAGCTGGGTCGTCGGCCACCTGCCTTCTCGTCTGCCAGTCTAACTGTCAGTTTTTCTATCTGTCTGTTTGTCTATCTGTCTGGCTGTCTATCTAACTGTTTGTTTGGTGGTTTGATTTTGTGGGCGCCCTAAAACTAACAGCGTATCAAAAACGAAAGTGCGTTTTATCACAATTCGACGCATATATTAATTTAAATGCATGTTCCTTAAACGAGGCGTATGATTAATGTGCAGTTTGTTAAGGTGAGTTGACGGGGAACAACACTATATATATATATAAAAAAAAAAAAAACCAATTAAACACGCAAACTCATTTAAAAAGCGGAACACCAATACACACAAATACATGAACACATATGGAAATGCCATGTGCCATGAGAGACAAGCAACCAACCCATGAAAAGTGGCAAAAGAAATGCACGAAAAAAATTCAATTATCGATTAATGTACACATTATATGGCTCATACTTGTATATATACATATACATATACATATATATGTTTTATACATATGTGTGTGTCTTTGGTAGATAATCCCTTATGTATACGTCATTTATATGTACATTTATCATACGCATATACATATTTACAACAGATACCTTTTCGTGTTTATATTGTAGGCATATAAAAGTCATACGGAGGCGAATTAAAAAAAAAAAAACACATATACCATTTCCATTTTTGTACTTTTTTCATGCTCATCCTTTAATTTCTTTGCGGTTCGGGTGTTGGCGGCCTTCTTTATTTCATGTCATTTACGCTCTTTACATAAGCAAATTTCAGTAATTATATACAATCACATGCACACATACATTGTAATGAGCCCATCGATACAAAATAGCTCGACTCTTGTTGCTGCCATCATATGCATTATTCTTGTGGCATACAATGTGCCCCCTTACAAGCCTCCTCCCAAGGGACAGCTTCGACTTTTAGCCACGTTGACATGTCGACAACGGCAACCTGACATTTTTTTCATACATTTTTAGAGTCCCCTACGTTGTTTTGGTATTATTTTTGGCTGGCGTTCTGTTTTAGTTTGGTAATAAGAATGCGTGCCATAATGAAATGTCAAATTGCACCGCATACAGATTATCAGACTTGAAAGACATGCGAGCACTTACATATATGCATAAAAATTCTAGCTTATAACACAAGCTTTGTGGTCTAGTTTTTGGTATGCCAGCAAAGTGTTGAGTGCAAAGCACGTGCGTTAAAAACACTGAATACGAAACTTGATAAATCAAATGCACAAAAATACGAGAAATATCATTGAAAATAACGTTTGTTATTTGACTTAAACTATTTAGTTTAAATTCAATGTTAACCCAATTGAACAACTCAAAGTGAATCGATGAAATATTAATTCCTCTGTAATCAGTTTTAATGGAAATTAATTTATAAATCATTTTTTTTACGGTGATATTTTAAAAAATAATATTGTACAAGCATTTTATGAATAATGCATTTGTACAAGAATTTTCAAGCTCATTTGGTTTCCATTTAAACATGCAATTAAACTGAACATTAACGTTTCATATTAACTGTAAAAATGTCAAATGAATTTCGTTTCTTGAAATATGTATATGTAAATAAAACATTGTTTGACTTTCTTTTAAAAGGTTGAGTTAAACCTAAAAACTAAACCAACTACATGTCTAACAACAAACAAAAATAAACCAAAAACTTGGCATTAAAAATAGTTTGGGTGCATTGTTGCTGTTGTTGTTGTTGTTGGCTTAACACACGCCATTGCATTTTGCATTGCATTTTGAGTAATGTCGAATGTCAACGTACTTGCAACTCATTTTGTGGGTGGATTGAGTCAGTGGCGGCAGTTAGTTAGTTAAAGGACACCATCATACCATTAAATGTACGTTACTTTTAGTCGATGTTGTTGTGTTTTGGCGTCACATGTCCTGCCGCAACAACAAATTGGTTAGAATATACAGCAGCAACGAAGCAAGTGAGTGAAAGAGACAAGAAGAATGAGCGACGAAAATTACAAAAAGCAGCCAAGTTTCAAAAGCCAAAAGTAAAGCAAAGAAATGAGTTTCGTTTAAAAAAAAAAAGCAAGCAAAAAACCGAACTAAAATAACGCAGCGGTACACAAGGAACCGAAACGCGGAACGAATGGCCGGTGCAGGGCGCTTGGTACGCCAGTTGCGTTTTTAGGGGCCTGTTAAATGTTGTGTGCGTGTGTGTGTGTGTGCGCAATGAAAGGGACATGCGACTTTTGCCGCACTTAGACCTCTGTCAATGTATGTGTCTTCGTGTGTGTTTAGGCACGTGACAAGCTTATTTGTATGTGTGTGTGTGCGTGTGTATTTAAAAAACGCTTTCGGCCGAATTGTCCACCTTTTGCATAGCAATGCAAAGCGTCAGCGTTGAAATGTAAATGAATTGCACAAACTGCAAGGACATACGCAGCTAGAGCGATACTTACACACGCCAAAAAACGCAACTGGGATGCATCCAATGCAGTGTCAGTGCTGACCCCATAACCAACCCTTTCGGGCTGCTTAACTAAAAGCTACCCCAAAATACAAAACAAAATAAAAACAACTTGGCAATTTACATACTGACAACATCAATACACAGGCGTGTCTATATATATGTGTGTGTGTGTGTGTAAGAGGATTTTTTTTTTTTTAGTGCTTAGTTCGTTTTTGTGTGTCACTTTGGCATAGAAATTGTCGTCGTCGTCGTCGTCATCGTTGCATGTGCTGTGTGGCCTATACTATATAGCAAAATTAGAAGCAGCAAATATATTCGATTGCCCTGCTCGGCGCTTGGGTTCGTCTTTGCCTCGTCTCGTCTCGTCTCGTCTCGACTCGCAGGTCGGCTCGGCTTCAATGTTGTTGTTGTTGCATTATTGGTGTGGGAGTCCCTCGTTTTTGAAAATGTATGTTTCGGTGCTATCGTTGTCTCACTCTAATGCGCTTTCGTATGCACTTTTGGGCCTGCATGCAATTTGATTGGCTGGCCATCCGTATTTCGCCCAAATTTGAAAAGTTCGTTTTTTCTTTTTTGGAGTCTTGTTGTTCGATTGCATTTGATTGCATGTTTGCTCAGCACTTGAAGTGACTGTGCTGCAATTGGTGGGTTCTATTTTCCCGAGTCGTTTACAAAAGGAAATTGCTCAAAATTGACTACCTGTGTGCGCTGTGAGTTCGCCCAAACGGGGCCAAAAAATTAAAATTGCAGTAATTGATGTGTGTGTGTGTGTTCTTACTTTTCACGTATTGTACAATTGTAAGCCGTTAGCCGCTCAAGTGGGCCTGTCCTGCATTAATTACAAGTGTGAGATTGATGATTGATGGGTAATTAGGCTGCACAACTGCGAAGTATACTTCGTAAGCACTTATCCCATCAACGTTTTATGTAAAAATGTCATAGTCTCGGACCTTTTACATCCATTTAACTGATGTCTAAGGAACAATTTTGTGAATTCCTAATGTGGATAATTCAAATAGGCTGAGTAATTTATGTCGATATTATAGTTTAGTTTTTATGCATAAAAAAAGTTCGTTAAAAAATAAATCTTATAAATTTTTGTCGTTGCGGGTAAAGGAAAAAACTAAATGACCTAAGAACAACATTAAAAACTCAATACTAATAACCCTTGCAATATTTTATTTACCCTTTCGTGAATAGCAGTAAAAAAAACGATTAAATCTTATCTTATATCAAAAAGGCGAAAAACTTACTTTGATCAAACATTAATTTATTAGTAAACATAAATTTCCTGTGGAAATCACTAAAACTTTTTCCAAATTGATGGAAAAGTCAAACATTTTATCAGTTTGAACTTAAACTATAATAAATGTATAAGCACGTTTATTTGTTATTGCAGTTCAGTGGACTTCAAAATTGTTTGCCGGATATTTAATTTATTTATAGCTCCATTCTGTCATTTAACTTTATCTACATTCAAATTTAATATCATCATCATACTTTTCGTTTATAAATTTATATGGACTGTCATTCAGTTCAGTGGTACCCAATTTAACGGCCCCATAAACCAACAAGACAGCCAAATAAATATCCTTTAGACAAACATCAACAACAACAAAGGCCAAATACGGTTTTTTTAATATAGTAAATAGAGTCATGCCGAAAGAACCAACGTTAAAAAAAGATGCAAACGCAGTGAGCAAGCAGCTTGCAAAATTTATTGAAATGTAAAATGCAGAGAAATGCAATTTCCTGCACAGGCACAAACTGCACCACAGCAATAAAACGTATAACAATAACAACAACGACAGCAGCAGCAGAAAAACTAGACAATTGCCAAGAGCAAAAAACGCCAGAAAATACAGGCAGCAGCATCAAAATGATGACACGGCAGGACATTAAATTGGCAGCTGCAACAGGCAGTAAATGAAACCTTAAGTTCAAACCATTTACATATTCATATATATATATATATCTATCTATATAAAAACATGTGCGTATATAAAGCATACACACACAAGCACAATCTGTAGTTGAAAAGTGAAGCTGCATGCAACAGGCGGCCTGGAAGTATGCAACACAAAATGCTATGCCACAACCGTGGACTAAATAACTAAACAAAACCTAAACCAATTCGTGCAACTCATTCATTCATTGGATTCGGAAATTCAATTTGGTTAGAGCGAGAAGAGAGAGAGAGAGAGAGAGCAAAATCGCGCGATTGTTAACTGCACAAACGATGAAGCAGCAATAAAATCCGAACCGTCGCAACAGATGAGCAACACGAACGAGCAGCGGGGGAGAAATGGCAAACGATGCTCTGTTGGCTGGCATCAAAATTTTATTCATGGATTTAGTTGAATTTACAATGAATGGGTTTTTGGCTTAGTCGGCATGCCAGTGCGCCACTAAACGCCAAATGGCACGAACAACGAGCAAATGATGACATATTTACAACAAAAACAACAACAACAGCTGGTATTTCAATTTAAATGCTGGCAGCAGCAGCAGCAGCCGCAGTAGAGCTCAGGGAAGCCAACAAGTGGCAGTAAACTATTTTTCATGAGAGCACATTTAAATTTTGAACGCACTCCCGCCCTGCACCGCTTATTGCTCCCATAGTCAAGGAGTTGTTGTTGCTGTTGTTGTTTTTGTTGTTGGCGTTGGCGTTGGCACACTCAACAGTTGTGCACTCGACACGGACATGAATGGGGGCCGTCGTCAGTGAGTGAATGAAGCTGCAGCCACAGGAAAATAGACAGACACACACACACACACACACATACACATATAGGGACGAGATGGACAGACAGACTGGCAGCCAGTTTGGTTAGTTGACTGGCAGTTAGTAGATGCCTTGTTTTTGACAGCACCAGCATAGGAAACCTAAACTGAGCAACCAAGTAACCCAAAACTGGCAGCCAGCATCCACTTGATGATGGGCGAGTGTGAAACCAATTAGGACCACTTAAGTGTGCACTTCAAATGGACACGTAGCGCTACCCCAAAACTCTCGCTCACACTCTGCCAATGCCAAAAAAAAAGTGCTGCAACAAAAACGAACAGCTTCATAAAAATGATTGCCATATGAGTGGGGAGCAAAGCGTTACGTATACGCAGCGTTAACAATGCGCACAACAAAAGCCAAGTGCCGACCAGACACGCTTGGTGTTTGGGGTCTGGGCCTCAGCCACATGTAGCCAAAAGTCAACTGGCCAAAAAGATAAAAAAAAAAAAATGAAGTGATAGCAGCAGCAACAAAAAAGTGTTGAGTGATGCAACTAATTGCTTCAGGCATCGCACTGCGAAACGGCGACAGCAGCAACAGGCGCATCCATCCAGCCTCAATCCAATGAAAGGATAATTGCGCGGATTGCGCACAGATCGCCTTAATCCTTTTAGGCCTGCCCCGTCATGGACCGCACAGTCTGTCTGGGCCCGTTGCAGCTCCACAGGCGCGACGCACATACACCCATCAACAACAGCAACAACAACAAACACCATCAACAGCAACAGCATCAAGAGTTGACTGCGTTTTTTTCCTCGCTTAATGCAACGTCCACTTGATTGCATTGGAGGCAGCAGCACACCAAAAACGAAAGAAAAAAGGAATAATAACTGGGCAGCAGAAGCAGCCAATTTTTTCGCGGCTGCTGTTTACACACAACTGCCACAATACGGCAACACCTCGCAGCATGTGTGTGTGTGTGTGTGTTATCCTGCAACGGCAGGCAACTGGCACAGCCCTCAAATCTGCCTACAACTTTTTTTTTTGTGTCGCTTGTTGAAGTTTCTCTTTTTTATTTCTGTGGCTCTTCTCGTTTGTCGAGGGGTTTCAGTAACTGGCGGCTGCTTTGATTGCTTGTGATTTGTGGAAGCGGAATGCAAAAGCCAAGGAGCGCAAATGTTGATAGCTGTCAAATCTTTGTAGTTTTTTGGCTCCACAGCTCACGATCAAATAGAGGCATTCATTTGATTCACATCATCAGTTAACAATGTGGAAAGAGTGGCAAATCGAGGAATTCTGTTTATTACAGATTCAAGCTTTAAAATATTTTTCTATAGAACTCATTTACTCATAAGCTTCGAAACAATATTCAAGTTCTGAGTGCAGTTTCTCACATTTAATAAATTAAATCTTGAAAATAAATCGCTGAATTTTGTTGTTAATTTTACTAGCTAGAAAACTAGCTAAAATCTATTAACATTTGATCTGTTGATAAACCAGTTTTATTTTTCAACCGTAATCTAAACTGTTTTTAACAACAATGTTGTTAAGCTTAAATCACTTTGATATCGGCAGGTGGTTAGCAATTAATTTTAATATGAATTTGTGATCAACTAACGAAAAATTATTTATACAAGTTTGAGAACTTTGAAAATATTTGTTTTTAAAACTTTCATAATATTGAAATATAGTTGATAGATATGTTAAATAATGCAATCCTTGTTTGAGTCGATCAAATTTTGTGTTCAAAATTTCAAAATAAACTTTAGAATTAATTTCCTGTCGCTTTCAACGAAAGCACACGAAACACAAACGTGAATATTGCATACCGTGAAGCATATATTGTATAAGCAGCGATGTCAAAATGAAGAGAAAGAGAGAGATAAAGAAATAAAATCAAATCAAAAGCTGCTACACAAAACCTTGAATCAATTGATACGAAATGTAAAACTGAAATAGCAAGAAAAACCGGACTGTTCCACAAAGCAGCGTCTCAGTAAATTAGAATTAGAATTGAACTTGTTGTGCCATATTTGGTTACAATTTCAGCGCTTAATTCCGCAAACGTCAAACGTTGCGGGACGCTGTGAGGGGCAAATCGAAAAGGGGTGGCGGTGTCTAGGGGTGTGTAGGGTGGTGGTGGTGGTGGCGACTGTGCAGGCGTGGCTGCCTGGGTGTGTTCGGGTGCGGGGCTAGGCTTGGCAAACGTGTCGCATTCGACTCGATACAAATTTCTAGTTAAATATTTCATTTATTTTAAATTTTTTTTTTTTCTACCCGACTCGCACAAATAATCATTACTGGGTTACATTTATTCAAATTGCAGCTCAATTGCATTGAGTTGCCTCGTTTGCGGCTCCAACAAAAATGTGCTTATTAATTAATAGCGATTAATTTATGTCTAATTGGCGTGTACAAATAAAGTTCTTTAAATGTCCCTTTTCCCTTTTCGATAGGCCATTGAGAATGTTCGATTAGACAAGTTTTGTTTTTGCAGCGATTTAAGTATTTATGCACTACAAAACTTCAAGTTTTGTTTTGAGTTGAGAGTTGACAGTTTTGCAAAATTTGCTATGGCCATTGTGTCTGTTACCGTAAATATTTTATATAGGTAATCCTTCGACTTCCTTAGCACAATTTTTTTTTTTGTATAAATTCTATTTTTATTTATTTATTTTAATAATTTTAGTAAAAAAGAAAATTTATAAAGAGCTTTATAACATTTTTTTAAAAATATTGTTAATCGTTGGGTAGGAACAAGGTTCTTTAACAATATGCATATCATATTATAATCCCCCACCACATGATATTTGGTTTGATTATGTCATGCTTCGTTATTCGACTTCCATTGATCTTGAACTTATCGCTGTCGTTCTGTATAGAAAACTAAATCAATGTATACAAAAACTGAGACGTATGAAATGAATACGAAAATTAACGAATGCAGTGCAAAGCGCAGTATGTGTAATTTGGTATTACAGTTATGTCTGTGTGTGTGTGTGTAAACTTAGGCATGCATGAAAGTCAATTGGGTGTGTGAGATGCCAGCAGAGCTTTCAAAATGCTATAACATATCTAAAGCATACACAAATAATGCGTTTAGTTACGAATTCAAGTTCAAGTAAAAGTCCAAAGTGAAAATGTTATTACAAATCCAATTACAAATAATTATATTTAGTCTTTACTGCCTTGTAATTGAATTTTTGATTATTTCCTATGCACGCCTCGCTTTTCTCATTAATGCCCTATGCATCAGCCGACATTCTGAGAGTCTCAATCTCTAGCATATCTGCTACATGATTTTCAACTAACATATTTTCGCATATTTGATTACACAAGCGCCTCTTTTGGCAGCTTTTCACTAAGTCGCTGTTGCAGTTTTGTTTTTTTCTCTTTTTTTCTAGCCTCCGCATTGCTTCTACATTTGCCATGTTTGTTTGTTCGTTTAGTGCGCCCATTTGTATGTTTGTCTGTGTGTGTGTGTTTTTTTTTTTTTCGTTGCTTATTGACGTTTCTACTTACTATTTACTGTATTTTGCGCATTTTCGTATATGCTGAAAATTCTCGAATTCTTTTTGCAAAACTTGTTTTTTGTGCCTTTTATTTTTGAGCCGCTTTTGCATTTGCATGCAGTCAGGCTGCCAGTCAGTCAGTCAGTTAGTCTGTCGGTCTGCGACCGCTTGGCTTTGTTGCTTATTTTCATTAACAAGCCTCTATGTACATATGAAAATTTGTACAACAGTAACTCTCTATGTATAGCGCTAAACAAACAAATTTTACTGTTAACGAACAAAAAAAAAAAAATACATACAACTTAAACTAAAACTACTAAATACCTATAAGGCCTGTATGCATTTGGGGTGTTAATTGTGTTGCACTTTGCCAGCCAAGCAGCGAAATAACACAAATGTTGTTGTTGTTGTTTATTTTGTGCAGCTTAAACTAAGGCGTGCATTGTATTTCGTTTTTTATTTATTTATTTATTTATTTATTTATTTATTATTATTGCAGCAATTTGTTGTTTTGTAAATTTAGTTCAACCAAATTTGGTGCCGCCAAACGCGTCGCCCACGTTGGCGTCGTCTCACTTTGGGGGCGCCTGACATTTGAAGCTCAAATTAAGTGTTGGCGAGTTATGGCAAACGAGGGCTGTGAGAGGAAGAGTGGAAGCCAAACCTTGAAAAGCAACTGCAGCAGCAGCAGCAGCAGCAGCAGCAGCTTGGATAGGCTAATGTTATTTGGAGTGCTGTAATCAATTAGTAAGTTTGTTTGGCTTTAACCGCATTATTTGCTGGCACAACTGACAAAGGCAAATGCCTAATTAATAAAAAGCCTGGGACAGGCGCTTGCCAGTTGTAGAGGCATTTCATTATTTATGACAATGCGCAAAGCCAAAATGAAAAAAAAGAAGAAAAAAACACTTATTAACAACCTACACACAAAGCCCAACATATGGCCACTTAGGCACTAATAATTCAGTTTATAAAAAGTAATGCCAAAGAAAATACTACACCGACAAAGAGGTTGAGGGGGAATTGCATATGAACGCACTTAACCAAATCGAATTCCCTATTAAACAAATGCAGCCTACCTGTAACCCCTAACCAACTTTAGAAGTAACTAACTAACCTATGGCACAGCAGCAAAAACAATACAAAAGAAAATGCAATGCAAAAAAAAATTAAAAAGAAAAATGAAAAAAAAATTATGTTATAAGCAAGAAGTTGTAATAATGCGGTCGGAACATGCGTGGCTTGACGGGGTCTCTCTCTCTCTCTGTGTGTCTCTTATTTTCTTTTTCTGTTTTTCAATGTAGGCCTGTGTAATATAATTACATGCGAGTGCGCAGCAGCAGCAAAAAAAAAAAAAAATAAGAAGAAATATTACAAGAAGCTCAAAGCATAAACAGCTAAAGCAGCAAAAGATGCCCAGCAGATTGTGTGTAGAACCAGAACTTCCATAGGCTGACTGACTAGGTGTAGAATAGGTAAAAAGCGAGAAAATAGTACGTGTGGTATAATGAAATTCACTTGTCCATTAAGCGATGCAATTATATTTATACCATGGTTGCCATGTTTTGTGTAAATTGGCGTATGTCGACGCGTTTTAAAATGCAATTAATTTCGAATGCATTAGCAAAAGAGGGCATTTTAGTTTTCCTGCTCTTCTTTTTAGGGTTACTTCTTTAATTAAGCAACTACAAAGCTCAAAAACTAAATTGTCAATTCATAAAAAAATAAAATAAGTGTTTTCATAGCTATTACAAAAAAGTTTTCAGCAAGCGCAAGAGCAAAATACATTTGCAACAAAATATAAATTGCAGTTGAGTTTTCAAGGTTTTCCAGTTCATGGTTTTTAGCGTCTCAACAAAGTATGTATGTGTGACAACTTGTGTGTGTGTGTGTTTGTGTGTGACAAGGCGACGGTCGCGCACCTTAATAACAACGACAACAAGCAGAGCTGATCTTTGCTGTTCGGTTGTCGGCTCTTGTCATAGGCGCTTAGACACACACGTGAATTATAGTTATTGTCGACTGTTATTGTTGTTAACTGACTGTGATTTTTTTTTAGTTGTCTAGCTGCTCCCGCATACTCTGAATTAAAGTATTTGCATGATTTTCAGAAATTATGCCAATGTTAAACCAGTTTTTCTTTGGCATAA
Source organism: Scaptomyza polygonia (assembly GCA_035044585.1). Taxonomy (NCBI): domain Eukaryota; kingdom Metazoa; phylum Arthropoda; class Insecta; order Diptera; family Drosophilidae; genus Scaptomyza; species Scaptomyza polygonia. The sequence goes on along the minus strand of JAWNNU010000151.1, from coordinate 5,871,723 downwards.
GCGAATTTTATACCGAAAATTCTTTTTGATACAGCAGAAACTCAACGGAATGCAATTGAGAATTATTTTAAATTTTTGTAGAATATTTTCAGTTGAGCTTGTCATTGAGCAATGGAAAACTGAATCCTGTCGGCCACCCACACCTTATCTGGCACGGCACACGGCTTTCTTGGCCAGACAATCGAAATCGCAAATAAAATAGATGCAATTTCTTGTATTTACTTTTATTATTCCTTGAGTTATGCTTTGCATTTCAACGGCATTTGTTGCTGTTGCCAAGCAGCCGAAGGTTACAGACGGACTAAATTGTTTGTCTGACCGGCATATCTATCTGTCTATCTTCTTTACCTAGCATATCTCTATCAGTATTCATATCTGTGTACATATATATTTTTATCTGTGTCTGCATGAAAGTGGGTACAAAAAAAGAAGCAACTTGTAGCTTGCGATGGCTGACTGGCATTTTCCTCACCATTAGCAAAAGGCCATTGAGAAAAGTGCTCGTAAGTATTGCGCAAAGATGAAAGCAACTGAGACAGGATATTTGTGAAGGCTCGTGCGAATAAACTGTCTGCCAGGATTGTCTCTTTTTTGTCGCCCCTGTTGCTGTTGCTTTATTTTTTTTTTACCTATACAATAATGCAAGTTGAAATTAAATGATATATTGTCACAATAAGCAGTCTTTGAAAACTTTTTGAATATTCAAACTTTGGATGGCAAAACAGCGTTTCTTTTATAAGAATGCCCATAAACTTGCAACATCTGTTGCTTCAGGCAATTCCACTGTTGCAAAGTTATACAATTCAAATAAGTGCAAATGATGTTGCTCAGATAGAAGCAGATAGTGTTGGTCTTGGCGACAATCGGGAATCGATTGTTAAATTTATTATTATAAAATTTAAGTAAATGGTGACAAAAAAATGATAGCGTTCTCTTCAGAAGTGCATCATATTTTTAAGATAAATATATATGATTAATTAATTTTGTGTTTAAACTGGATAACCTCCTTTATTTAGAATTTTGCAATAAGAACCTTGATGAATAATAATATTAAAATTATTCTACAAAAACTTTAAAATGAACATGCATTTAAACAAAACAAACAAACGAAATTCAGTTTGAAGTTTGGCCTTTAGAATGACTTTTTTGGTTATTTTTTCTAGTCTAGTATATGTACACAGCTTTAGCATAGTTGTAATTTAGTATTTTGTTGTATGCACAATTCGATTGTTGTCGCATCGTATTTGAATCGAAATTTGCAAATTCATTTGCGTTTGTTTAGCACATTTTCTACACGAATGCATTGCAAAGCGGCTCAGAATCGATCGGATTGGATTGGATTGAATCGACTGAACTGTGCTGTGCTCGAAGCTTGCCCGCTCGGCCTGACCATGTAGATGTGTCAAAAAAATAAAAAGCATGACAAATTTCATTACAAGTGCAATCGCTTACGCAGCTCACAGCTCAAACACACACACATTACTCATACGTCCCGTATGCCAAACGGTATTAAACTAAACTAAAAAAAAAAAACGAAAACAAGAAAAGAAATGTGTGGCAATTCGTGTAATTAAAACAACGCGAAGCATTTGATAAGCGTCAGCAATTAGAGTTATTGAGATGGCCAAACGTCGCTTAGCTTATCATCCAAGTCAGCTTTTCGCTAAAATATGACAATAAAATGGCAGTGCGACCACGCTACAATGAACAGGGCCACAGGTAGGTCGCTCAGTCGGTCTGCAGCTGCGTTTCCAGTATCTGGTAGCGGCTAGCTGGGCAAATGTTTACCAATGCGCGCCACGGGAAACTCAATATGCTCCTATGTATGTATTACTACCTGCTACACACACACACACACACACTCACAAAATAGACACGCGCTGCGTTTGAGTTATATTTCTTATAGTTGTTATTTTTGTTTTGTTGCTGCTGCTGCTGGTTTTCGCACAAAAATTATTTGTATTTTGTTTTTTTTTTTTGCCTTGGGTCGTTTGTTTTATTTTCGCTGGCATTGTTGTTTGTTATGGCTGGCTTTTGTTGCAGTCAGCCAAGCCAGGCAGCGCGAGAGCTGAACTATGAATGCAATTTCGTAAATTATTTTCCTTTTAAGTAATTATTAAGGTGTGGTCCGTTTCTTTCGCTTCGCTTGTCTTCTTGCTTCTTCATCATCCTGTGCGACGCGACGTCAGTCAGTTTAACAGTTTGCCAAACACAAAAGCACGCGTTTGTTGTTAATACTTATTGTTTTGTTGACTATTTTTGTTACCAAACGACCGACTACTGGTATATTTTTTGAGTTATTCATCCATTATACGCCATTTAACTAATAACAGGGCTAGAAGCGTTCCTTTTGTTTCATTTGCCCGTCAGTCAGTCAGTCAGTCGGTTGGTTGGTTAGTTAGTTAGTTAGTTACTAAGTTAAGAAGTCGTTTATTAAGTCTGCGCGCGCACCTTTCGGACGTCCTTTCCATCAAAGTCATAATAAATTTTTCATTTGTGGGTGTTACCCAGAACTTAAGCCGTCGGCTTCATGCCATTTAATGCCAACCGAACCGTTAATTAGTCGCAATTGTGACAAACTGTGGCACTTCAAATTATCGATGATGCTAGATTAAAGTTATAGCCTTGGGCGTGACGCGATTTTGGTTATTCAACTATTTAATATCTATAAATTGGCAGTTGGCTACTTGTTTTTGGCTTGCAACAAAATGATCGGTTTCAATCAAGCGCGAAGGAAGTGCTAATGCCAAAGCATCCAAAACATCTTAAAGCCATCATTTAAGCCATCTAAGCCAACTCAACGACTGGCACACGACAGCAACACCTTCTTAACAAATTGATCAGCGTCAACTGAGCTGATTTCTAACAAAATAGCAACAACAAAATGGCAAATCGCCACTTTGGGGCCGTCAACATGAATGGCAAATTACAAACAGTTAAGTAGCTAACAGCAACAACAACAACAATCAAAGCGTACACAATTTGCTGTAATACAACAACAATTACATTAAAACGCGACCATAAACGTGCCAGCCAAAGAGCAACAACAACAGCAACAGCAACAACAACACCAGCTACAGCTCAGCTTGTAGTTGGACTTGGCTTTGCCAAAATGAAGCCGCAAAGTTTTGACGATGTTGCAGCAGCAACAGCAGCAGCAGCAGGCGCTACCAAAGTCATTCCACACCTTGTAAAATCAACAAAAAGCCAGCCAAGAAGCAGCCACACACACACACACACACACACACACACACATACAGTAACTCTAACACACACACACATAAACAGAGATGCAGGCGTGCAATTTGCGGCCGCAGCCTAGAAAAATAATTGCATGTGGATGCAGGGAGGGGAGTGCAGTGCGCAATTGCTAAAGAAATAAAGGGGCATAGAAAAAAGATGGTGAAAAAGAGAAGTGGTGGGGAGGTTGGTGGGGACTGGGAATGGGAATGGGTCTAAGTCGCGTCATTCATGACGACGACGACGACGACAACGACGGCGCGGCATTTGCTGCAAGTGCAAGTGCAGCTGTAACATTAACATGCAACCGACGGCGACGCTGCTGAGATGCAGATGCATTCAACGTCATTGTTGTTGTTGTTGTTGCTGTTGCTATTACTGCTGTTGTTGTTGTTGGTAGTTGTTGGTAGTTGTGTTACTGCCAGCTAGTAGTAGGCAGCAGGTGAATTGCACGATTTTCAATGCAAAAGTCAAGAGCGCCAACGGAAAAAAGTCGTTAGCCAAGTTTTGCTGCATAGCCCAGTCAGTTGTAACTATTTTGTTGTTGCTGTTACTATAATGGCTAGAACTGTAGCAGCAGCAACAGCAGCAGGAGCAGCAGGCTGGCAAGACTCAAAAAAGAAAAGAAAAGAAGAAACTTGCAAGCATTAAATTTGCTGCAAGTTTGACCAGCCAAACAGCCGGCTGCATTTTGGAGCGTAGAGTGTGTGTAAAGTGTGTTTGGTAGCAGCTTCCTTTTGGCAGTTGCTTGACGTTGTCTTACCAACAGCTAAGCACTTTTGCCCCAGCTCCCAGCTATTCAACTCCTTTGCTCCCTTATCCTCAACATCTAAAGCACACGTACGTACGTACGTACATAGTAGATAGATCTGCATGCCATTGGCAGAGACAGCTGTTTCCGTTTGTAAAATGTTTGGTAGCCCAATGATTGGCAAGCGATTACACCAAAGCGGCCAAGACATTGATGTTTTGTGCTGGCATTTTGGCTTGTTTGCTAATTACATTATATGTATGTATGTATTTACTTACAGTCGTGTGTGGCCAACGCCAGCAGATAGGCAATGCTGCATTTGCTAGCCAAGTCAGCAGTTTGCATTTCGCTTTGGTTTCAACAAAATGTATTAAATGTTCACACATTTGTCATGTTATTGTTTCAGTTCAGTTTGTTTATGATGCACTGCACTTATTTAACAGCTAACACAATTTTGCTGCCATTGCATTTGCAGTCTGTTATCTTATTTTTCTCCCCCAATTGGTAAACACTTTGGGAGTTATCTAATTCGTTTGGCAAAACGAAAAGAAAAGAAAGAGCGAAAACAGCTGCAGAGCATTTGACAAAACGAAATTCGATCAGTTTGACTAGTATTATTAAACACATTTGTTTTGTTTTTAAATTTCAATTAAATCATAAGCACACAAATAATTGCTGCTTTGTTTGCCAACTAAAAAAACATAATGAAATGAAATTTGCGATATTTGTGCTTTATTTTTTGGCTGACCGAAAACTTATAAATAAAATAAATTTAATGAAATATTAACCAAACAATTTAACGACACATTATTAATCATCATTTGATTTGTTGACGCATTCGTTTGTTTGGTTTTTTTGTGTGTAAACATTTGCCATGGGTCAGAAGATTTTTAAAATGATGGAAAAGTAAACAAAGAACAAAAGTTTCTGACAAACTTTTCTTATTTGATATTGTTTTTTTTTTTTTTTAGCTATAAATTCAATTTTGTGCGCTTCTAATACGAAATGTGATGCCAGCAGCAATTAAATAAACTATAGAGAAATCATTATATTTACGACATATTGCAAATGTAATATAAGTATAAGTGTAAAAGTATTTTTATTCGCGCGCGCTCTTATCAGCAAAACTTTTGTGGAAATACTGTATAAACATACAAGTATGCGTTGTAATTTGTGGCTAAGTATATATTAAGTACATATTTAGTATAGTAAAAATTCAACTGCGATAATTTGAACTATGTGCGTCAAGTCGCATAACAGTTGAGACTACAAACGATCGCTGCAGCTGCACAAATTTCATTACATAACATTTTCTATAAAAAAAAAAAAAAAAACGAGAGCATCTATATCAGTATGTCCACATTTATTTGTGTTCAATATTTTTGTTCGTCGCAAAAATTTCAGCAACGAAAAAAAATATATAAAAATCAATTTTTTGCGCCTGATAAGAAAGTGCAAAAAATATTTCCGCTTTGGGCTTTTTCTCTTTTTTATATATTTTGGATGTATGTATGTACATGTATGTATGAAGTGCATATATAAATTTTCATGTTTTCATTTACGCGATTAAACAGGCAGGCAACGCCTCATAAATATATTATTTTTTTTTTTTTGGTTCAATAATTTGTTGCTTAATTTTTTGCGATATTTTTTGTTGCCGCCGTATCAGCGAGGCGAAGCCAAAGTGGCCTCCGCCTCAGCCTGTGCTGTGTTTGTCAGAGTTGTCGGTTTTGTTCAGTTTTTTGTTTGTTGTTGTTGTTGTTTTTTCGCAATTTGGGTCAGAATCGGCTGCGTCAGGCCACCTGATAAGAAATGTGCACACGAACACATGCGATTGTATGAGTTTTGAGCATTCACAGATTGTGCAAACTATCTTTTGCTCTGAGCTACTGGCATTTCGCTCTGATCACATTTAGATAAGTTGCTTTAAGTTGGCATTTGGATGATGCTTCCGCTTTGATCAATTTGATTGCGTTAAGGTGTTGTGAATGAACACTGTTGATATTTATCAGACATTAACAACGTATAGAGTGTAATTTAATTTGTTTGTACATATCTTTATTTATAGCTAGGCGAATGCACTTTGCAGTTGCTTCAACTCGTGTCCTTAAACTTGCGTATCTTTTTGTTGTGCGTTGATCGACGCTTGATGTGCATTAAAAGTATCTGATACGCTGTCTCATTGTGTATCTTTGTTTACAAATCATTTCGCTTTCATTGTGTTGGGCGACTTTTGTTTTGTTTGTTTGTTGCATTGAAGGACAATGTCATTGTGAGGCATTGCTCAAAATTCATATAATTTATTGATAAGCGATCGTAGAACCTACTCAAAAAGTGAATAAAGTGAAAGGAGTTGCGCAAGGTTATTGATAAATCAATCAAAAAACCAAGGCGGAAAGTTAAAGTTGGGAAATACAAATTTAACGCTGCAACGTCAAAAAGGGCAAAGAATACTTTGAGAAATACCTTACAAGTAACTTTTATACCCAGACTTATATACTTAATTATTAATTAGAGTGTTGTATATATAATAAATATGTGTTATAGCTGTCAGATACGTACATAATTCATAGCTGCTGATGTGCATAGCATCACATATATTTTTCGTAAATTATTTTTGCCCAAAAGCCAAATTGATGCCGATGCTGTCGATGCTGCTGCTAGCGCTGACTGTGCAGTCGATGTAACAAAAATAAAAAAAAAACAACAACGGGCAACAAAAAAAAACAACAACTTTTTGCAGCCGCACTGGACGTGGCACGAAGCTCAGCAGCGTTGGGTTTGCGGAGTTGCTGGGGCGCTCTGCAGTAATTGTGTCTCGACTGTTGCTGATGATATTGTTGTCGTTGTAGTTGTTGTTGTTGCTGTGCAGCGCATACAATACATTTATATAGTACTGTATATATGCATATAATTTTTTTATGTATTTATATATATATATGTTTTGCCTATATACAATATAAATTCTCTTATTTTTTTTTCGGTGCGCGCAACAAAAGGCCAAATGCAGGCAATTATTAATGTTATTGTTGTTGTTGTTGTTATTGCAGCAGATTTGTATTTTTTTTATGCGTTGATGGTATGTATTTTTTGGGCTGCTGGTCGGTTGGTATTTTCCTTCCTTTTTTTATGTGGCGCTCAAAGTAAATAATATGCACCGTAAAAATGAAACGGTTGCTGCTTTTCTTTTTGTTGTTGTTGTTGTTATTGTTGCATTTGTATCTCCTTTTTTTATGTTCAATTTACAGACAGCGGCAATTGTGTGAATTTTGTTGTCGTTGTTGTTGTTGGAGTTTTGTCAGTTGCCCGTTTGTTATTGTTGTTGTTGTTTGTTTGTTTGTTTGTATGTGTATTAATAATAATATATTTTGTTGTTGTTGTTGTTGCTGTTGCATTTGGTGATATGTTTCAACATAATATTTTTGCATTCAAAATAATTCAAAAGTAATTGTTACTTTTTTAATTATTTTTGCTCAGTTTTTGTTTTGTTGTTGTTTTTTTATTTTTACTTGTTGTTAGTTTAACGTTTATTTTTTAATGGATTGCACTTTTACTTATTTGATTACGTTTTATGTATTTAACTCAACATAAATTTAATAACAAAAATGTTTTTGATTTTGTTGTTGTTGTTGCTGTTGTGTTTGTTGTTGTTGTTGTTGTTTATTATCTAGAACGGGCAAACAAAATGGATGAGCAACAGCTATTTGGATGAAGTGTGAAATGTTGATGATAATTCGCGATCAGATCATTATCACTGCAAATGTGCGTTTTCCAATTTTTTTTTAAAACTAACATCCAAAAACTGCCAGTCGATTTGCTTTTTAATGTTATTTATTTTTTTTTTCATACACTTTAGCTAAATAATTTGAATCGGTGCTCACGTTTCGCAGCAGCCCTTAGTTCTTGTTTTCAACGAGCTGCTGATAAGTTGGGGCGCTTGGCAATTTTTTAACTTTTAACAAATTTACTTAACGCTACTGCCCCGCACAAAAAAGAGGAGAAAAGAACGCCGTAAACTGAACAGAAATATCAAATGAAATTAGCAAGAGGTCGGGGGGGCAAAATTCAAGTTAAGGGCAGTGAAAAATTTGCACAAAAATATTCGCCAGCAAAGTTGCAGCAGGGCGAAATATAAAAAAAAGCTACCAAAAACAACTGGAAAAAACCATTGTAAATAGTAATTTAAGTTTTGGCCAAAAAGGATATGCCAAAAAAAAACAAAGCCAAGCAGAAGAAGATGAAAAAAAAAGAAAAATGCTAACGAACGGAAGGTAAGCCAAGGAAATGCGAAAATCAAATGCGCTGCGCTGCTTTCAGCCAGCATCTCAACTGCAGAAGGGGCGCACATGGGTTAAGGTCTCTAGCTGGCATTTTCAATTGCTGCGCAGCTGCAGCGCATGTCCAATTCGCTGTTAGCCAACCAATTTTTTTCGGCTATTTAATTTACCATTTTTTTCTAGCATATATCTGTGAGTTCGTTTTTTTTTTTGTTCTCTAAAATTTTTTTGTTGTTTTATAATTTTTTTTATTTTTTTTTGGTTCTTGTTCATTATGCTGTGCTGGAAACCCCGACGGCAAAGTAAATGCCTGAGCACCCGGCGAGACCTCGCCATTGTCATGGTGTAGTGCTGCTTAGGTTTGGGGTAGCTGCTGCTTCTGTTGCTGCTGTTGCTGGAGCGACTGGTTAAGTTGGTAGCGTCGTCTCGTCCGTCTGCCCGTCTGTCTTTTTGTCTGTCTGATGAAAATTGAAACTGACAAAAATTTGTTACATTTTTGCCTGCACATAAAGTTCGCCCCACCCGCTGGGCAGCCCAATCCAACCCAGCTATACTTTATTACAGCACTTGCTGCTACTCCCACTTCTATTTAGTTCTTTCTTTTTCTATTTTTTGACTGCTGCTGCTACTACTGAAGTTTACTGCAGTTCATTTGTATGCTGAAGTACTTTTTTCTTCTTTGATAATTTTTCTAGTTGTTTTTTTTATGTTTTTTTTTTTCTGGCAGGTATAATTTTTTTGTTAAGCAAATTTGGCACGACAAATGAATTTTTTGCGCTTTGGTTCTTCGTTGGAACGTAACAAAAGTGCAGTGAAAATGTAGCGATATCGTATATGAGATGCGGTGCGTGATTTATTCGATTGGCAATGAGTTTTTTTTTTTTTTTAGCATGTATGAACTTTCATTATAATATTTTAAAAATTTGAATTAGCTCTAAAATATTTTGTAACTGCACGTTTTGTTATCGAATTGATTTGAATTTATTTCTTTATAAATTTGAATTCCTTCAACACTTTTTTGTCACATTTTGTTTTTGTTTTTTCATTTTTTGTTTCGTTTGTAACATTAATAATTCTGAAATATTATTATCAATTAATTAAATGCTTATACGCACACACACACACAAACACACAGCGTACACACTCACACACAGCGGCACACGCACACCACGGGGCAGTGCAACTATTCAACCAAAAGACCGAAATAAAAATGCATTCTATAAAAATTTTGCGAGTGCGCGAAAAAAAGTTTTCCGCGTTTTGCATGCCAGCGACAGCGGCGACGGCGACTGCGACGGTGACTGCGTTAACGACTGCGGCGGCAGCGACTGCAGCAGCCAGCGACCGCAGTTAAAAAACGCACACACACACGCGGGCAGCGACAGCAGCTTCGCAATTGTTGTTATTGTTGCTATTGTTGTTATTGTTGTTGTTGTTGTTGTTGTCAGTTGTCAGTCAAGAACAACCGAAATAAAAGCAACGCGCGGGCGACAACTCAATGGAAAAGCCAAGTGCGTACATTGCCCAAAGGGCAGACGCTGCGTATACGCAATGTGTCACAGCTGCTTAAGTTGTTGTGTTTTGAAATAACTTTCAAGTATGCTTGAGCGGGTTAGTTAAATGTAAAGTTATCTCACTGACACTGCCACTGCCACTGCACTGTTTATTTTTTAATAAATTCAAAGTTATTGCCTTGGTTTTTTGGTTTTTATTTTTTTTTATCAAAATTTAATTGTGCTTAAACTTTTTATATATTTTTGGAGACAGTTCTTATGTTGTTGTTGTTTTGGAATTTTAGATTTGTCTGCGACTGATTGTGATGGAAATGTGGAATGCGCTTAATGCTTTACGATTGATATACGCGATCGTCGGACGCTACACCTCGGAACGACTCGGGCCGCGTCCGAAAATGCGTTCCGTTGCATATCGGATGCGTTGTGTTTATGCGACTGCCGAAGCCGACTGCAAAATTATATCACAACAACACGAAGACAGCGCTGACGACGACGACAGCGACGTCAAAATTGCATACAAGCGCATTCATGCTTGCAAATAAAAAAGCGCAGAAAAAAAAAACGCCACAACTAGAATGTGCTGAGTGAGAGAGAGAGCACGCTCAACAGCCAGCCGGAGAGTAACATAGAGAGAGAGAGAGACAGGCAAGAAGAGAAAGAGAGACCTCTTTGAGTCATTGAGTGGCAAAAGGCGCGCAAACGCGAGAACTTTAGGAGTAGCTGAGGCCAACGGGGTAAAGCCTCACGCACCCATACACTCAAAGGCCGCTACTAGCACGATGAACAACAACATCAACATTCAAGCCGAACACTGAGCGAAAGAATGAGCGCCAGAGAGCAGAGAGCAGTGAGCGAGAGCGCCAAGTGCAATGCAATGCAATTCTTGAAAACTGCATAAAAACAACTGCGGCGACTGCGACGCCAGCGCGCGTTGATAAAAAGCCAGCCAGCCAGCCGACTGCGCTGCGCAGCGCTGCCAAAATAGCCGGTGCCGGAGTCAGTTGAGTATTTAGTTGGCCAACATTGGAGTCCCAAGACTCAGCCGCTCAGCTGTCCGTGGCCTGACATTGTTGACAATTGCTACAAGAAATGTAGCTTACAATAAACACACACACACACACACACATGAACAAGGGCGAAAAAGGAATCACTCAAATTTTGTTGCTCACAGACACATCTAAACAGCAAAAAAAAAACCCCAAGCTAGAACAATGCAAACACACACACACACACAAACAAACACACATAGACTCGCACACAACATCTCAAATTTAGTATTCACCACAATTTTTTTTGTGTGTCGCTTTTTTATTACGCACACGCACACAGCTGCTTAATAAGCAGCTACATTCGCACACCATCACACGAATACTTATCCATGTAGGAAAAAAAATGCATCGCAGCTGCTGCGCTGCCGCGTCGCTGCCATGGCAATTAGCTGGACTTTTTTTTTCGTACATTTTTGTTTGGGAGCAGGGGGTGGAGTGTCACTTGAGCTTTTGCCTCTTAAAAACAATGGTGGTTTTTTGTTAAAAAAAAAACAAATTACGCACATAAATAATTTTTTCATGCTTATTTTTGACACTCAATAAACAATTAAATACTTATGAAGCGATAAGAAGTTTTAAAATTAATTATCATGCCATAATCTGTAAACATGAATATGTAAATCAATAATATTATATTATATATTTTGGAAAGCCCTATAAATATTTTTCAACTTGTCATTTTATAGACAAAACATTTTTCAACCTTTGTTGAGTCCTAAATAATAATATATATTTTTTTATATATTCATATATAAATGCATACGTTTATTAATTTGAGCGTTATGCAGGCTGCTCACAAGAAATAAAAAAATATAACACTCAAAAATTAACCAACAGCAATAAAAACTCGCTCACTCATACAACGATTAATGGAGAGCGCAGAGAAGCTGAGAATTCACCAAAGCCGTTTAACTCGCTCTCTCTCTCTCTCACACAGAGGGACACAAGAAGTGCATTTCCTGCTCATTAATGACGACGCCGCGTGGTGAGTTGTGCCGTTTCCCCAGTCACTTTGTGCTTAACCCAAGAACTCTGCTCAAGCAAAAGCCACTCAAAAGCGCTGAGCAATGCAACATGTAAATAAGTTTGAGTGTAGCTTTGTGGTTCATTTTTTTTACTATAATTTGGCTTTGTCTGTTGTGGGTCGAATTGTGTTTGTGTGTGTGTGTGTGATTATATTGAACTTTGGTTTGCCTTGTGCATGGCACAAGTGTTACAAATGAATGGAAAACCTAAAAATTCTGTTACTAATTGTTGATGAGCGCCTAAATTGCGCAGTTGACTTTATCAGAATGTGAAACGTGCTGTATAAAATTTTTTCTATATTTTTGGTAGTTTTGTGCAGTTGAAATGTGACTAATTCTGCGTGATAAACTTAAAGCTGCACTTTTCATTTCACTCAGCAAACTCATTATTATAACAATAACAGTAACATAACAGCAATAAAAACAATAACAACAACAGTAAACATGTGCTGTGCGGCGTTGGCGGCAGTTAAACGACAACGACAACGACAACGCCAACGACCTGACTGACACACGTTCAAGGTATTATCTCATAAATGCACATTCACACACACATACTTGCGTTGCATATGTGTGGAGAGCCCTTGCTCGCCGCTATAACAACCACAACAACAACAACAACGCCAACAACAAACGCAACAGTTGCGTTTTGTCACATTTTTTTGAGATTTAGATTTTTGCCTCTGCACGTTTATTGATTTATCATTAATGTAATAAACAATAAAAAAGTAAACAAAACTTAAGCAAAAAAAAAAAACTCCGTGAACGATAAGAATATTTATAGGCATGCACACAATCACATACCGATATGTATGTGTAATTTGCACTTGTAGTAGTAGATTCGCTGTTATCACCCAGAACACAGACAACTCATTCGGTATTGCCACATCGAATCGACTATTGAGACATTCGATTTGCAACAACATCTTTTATTGAATCGATTTACGAAATCAATTTGTGCTTCCTTTTTTTGTGCTGCTGATAAGTTTTTTTAATCAACATTTGTGCGATTTCTTATTATTTGCTCAATATTATTATTGGAATGGCAATTATTACAAACCTAACTGCACTCGGTCAGAATTTGATATGGCAATTTGTTGAACGCTGTGCTTATCGCGTCTTTAGTTGCAACTCTACCCGGTCAACTAATGCAATAGAATGTGACTCACGTTCTTCAGCTGTTGCAAGCTAAAATAACTCTACGCATAGTCATAAATATATATGTATTAAATATAGTTTATGCCATCAAAAAATGCACACTTATTTTCCTAAAATTGCATTGAGATTAAAGTTATAAATAAATGGAATAATAGAAAATAGCTGAAAGCTTAGCAACTTATTTTGTTTATACTAAAATTCATTTGTTAATTGCAAAAGTTTATTTTGTTCATAGATAAATTAACTATTTTATTCTATTGAATTTAAAATTTTTTTACTTATCTCATAACAATTCATGTTTAAAAATTTAATCAAAAAATACATCAGAAATAAACAAACTCAGAATTCTTGATCTATTGCAGTTTAATAAAAGTTTTTAGTTTGCTTGCTTTCTCAATTCGTTCTAGATCTGGTCAAATGTCGCTGCGTGCCTAACATTTGGCATATCACGTATACGGCGCATAGCTGAAGTCATTCGCTTTCTGACGCACACACAGAAAAACGCACACACGTGCTACTTTGGCTTTTTGCTTCCGTGTAAATGTCGCGCAACAAGTTAGTGGCAAAAGTTAAGCTGTTTAGCAGTTAGCCGCCGTCTTTACCGTTGCAGCGCCATTTTGGTCAGATCTCAAGGCGAACCTGTCTCGATTTGAAGCATGTTTATGCTTGTTAGTAATTTCGTTACGTTTGATTAGTGGCTAGCCAAATGGCAATTGACTTGAGTCTGTTTGCGAGTCGAACTCGTAACTGGATTTTATTATTATTATGTTTTTTTTTTCGCATTGTGTCAACCTTGAAAGTCTTTAGAAATTGTGCACTTTGATTGCCTGTCAGGAGACTTGGTTCTGTTTGGTTTTTTTTCTTATTAAATTTATAGCACACGATTAATGCATTAGTGCAACTACTTTTCACGCTTCTAATTATACAAAAACAACAAGAAAAAAACTTTAGAATATATGTATGAAATTTAATCTTGAAACAAAAGCCCAAACGCAAACGAATAGAAAAATGAATAAAACACCCGCTATTGAAATTCATGCCATAAAGCAGCGTCTAATGCATTTTCAATGTATTTTTACAAAGTGTGTGTACTGAATATTTATCGATTTGATGTTATTGTATCTGTTGCTCTTGTGGCTGTCAACGTCTCGGCTCAGCGTTGGCTCAGTGAAACAAAGATTCTGCCGGTCTGCAGCTAAAAACGGAAGTACAGTTTTTACTGTCCACACAAAGGCAATAACCAGCCAACATAACGGCAGCAAATCGAGCGACATCAAAAAGAAAAAAAAAAACAAAATACACAAAAAAATATGAAGAAAATGCTGCGAACTTTGTTATAAGGGGCAGAAAAAAAAAAAACGCTGGGTTTATTCGCATTTTGAACAAAGTTGGGCTTTGTACGTTTTTTTTTTGGTAGACAGCCCGAAGAGGTAGTAGTTTGGCTAAAAGCAATATCAACTTGAAATGATTTTGATGGTACTTCAGATGCGTCTGGTGTTAATGGAGTTGTTTTTTTCTTCTTTTTCTTTTTATGTTATTTTGGGTGTGGCCTCTGGCTAGAATTCTACATTGATTTCTTTGTTAGCTGCATGTGCTTGTTACCTGTTATTGGAATCAACATGTGTTGCATTCCATCCCACTCCCCACTGCCTCTAGTCCAATGGCTTTGGCAGCCGCAAGCCACAACAAGTTGCCGACAATTGACAACTGTTGCTGCTTCGGGGAATGGGATAAACATACATACATATGTATGTTTGGTTTGGGTTGGGTTGGGGTGTGTGCAGCAGCTCGTGGCAGCGAGTTCGTCGAAAATTGCCGAAAGTGCTGCGAAGGCAACAGCATCCGCATCCTCTTTGCCGTCGGCGTTAGCAGCCAGCGTCAACGTCGCTGTCGATGTCGCCGTTGGCGTTGTCGCTGCCGTCTGTGTTGTTAGAATGTGTGAATTCGCAAGTCCTTGCATACTTTTGTGCGTCGCCATTGCCACTTGTTGGCGCGTTGGTCGCGCAGCGTATGTGTATGTGTGTCTGTATGTGTGTGAATGACTTATGCAACAAGTGCAATAGTTTCTGGTTGTTATTGTTGTTGTTGTTGTTGTTGTTGTTGTGAAACGATGTTACAAAGTCAAATACAAACGTCTACATCGTTGTTGCCATCGTCAGCGTCATCGCTGCAGGTTGTTGGGTGCAAGGGAGGGCGTGCAAGCTGGCAGCCCAGCACATTTGCTAGGTGTCTGCAGGAGGGCAAATGTCTGATACGGCTGCTCCTTTGGCACATTGTTGGCTTTTGTTGTTTGCATTGTGCTCCAGCCCAGAATGCCTGACTGCCTGTTGCCTGACTTGTGTTGTTGTTGTTGTTGTACATGTGTCTATTTGCAAAAGTTTTCTTCAAAGAATTTTCATATAAGCATAAAATTCTTGTTACACATTTGCCTTTCAGCTTTTGCAGCAGCAGCAGCTGCGAAAAGCAAGCCTTGTCGATCTTGTTGTTGTTGTTGTTGTTATCGCTGTTGTTATCGCTGCTGTTTTTGTCGAGTTTTTTGGGTGCCCCTTGTATACAATATATATATATATATATATATATATTTCATGAGTGTAAACTTGCACAGTTTGTGCAAGTGTTTTGGAATCTGTCAACTGAGCTGTTCGACTTTTTGGCTTTAATAGTTTGCAAAGTGTTGCATTTTTGTTTGGCTTTCGGGTATAACAGGTAATTGTTGTGTACATTTTGTTGATAGCTTTTTGCCAGTTTACCCAGACGAAAATACGCAGTTAGCAAGCTTGACTTCTTCAACTTTTCAAGCTATGCGTCTTATGTAATAAAAGGCAATGGGTCACAGGGTTGTTTGTTATAGATTTTGCTTGTTATAAAGAACTCGCTATCTTGGCTTAAGTTTTTATTATCCCAGCTTTTTTAATGATGCAATAAAGCTATGCTTAAAATCATTAAGGTTTTCTACACACACTCAACTTTTCGAGTGTTTGTAAACCTTACAGATTGAGATTATAAAATGCCTTCGAAAGTAATTAAATAAATAACTATTTTTTAATATATAAAAAAGTATGAGAAAAATAGATTTGTACTGCAGAATGAAGATTAAAATGGATTTTTATTTAAGAATGTTTCGATTTTGTGCACTTAACTGCTGTCAAAAAATTTTAAATTTTAATAATTTATTAATATAGAGCAAAAAGTTTAACAATTGAAAGATAGAAAACTAAAAACGAGTTGAGTACAAATGTAAATTAAACTAACAGCTGCCATTAATTTAATGTCAATATTTGACGAACAATAACCGATGTGTTATCGTTTTACAGTGGTAAGTATATGTAACTTGTCGTATATATCACTTGCTCAAATATTTAAAATGTTTTTTAACTGATTAAGAAACATATTTGTCACTTATAAAATACCTAAAATTTAATTTATGCAATATGAGCAAATTATTTTCAGAGAAACTCTTCTCTTTGAATTTTGTCCATTTTATTGGGTAAGAGTTCAGTAAAAAAATGTTGGATATAAGCTCTCTTGGCTATAGGATTTTTTTTCAAAATGTATAATTATTTTTTCAAACGCATAATATGTAGCTTCAGTTTATATTTTTTTTTTAACACATTTTTTAATATGTAACTTCAGTTTATGTTTTAAAATATCCTTAAATAGCAGACAAATATATTATTTTCGAGTAGATTGAAAATTACTCTGTCTAATAAGTCTGTTTTAAAGTGCAGAAAGCACTTTACCCTTTTAATGAATCATAAGACCAATAAAAAAATATAAAAAATTCTTTTAATAATGAATTTACTTAAAATGTCAATTAAACAAGTCTTTTGAAATTTTGTAACTTGCATAACATTTGAAATATAAAATTTACACACTGAACACACCAATTTTACATTTAGTTGATTTCAAATAGTTTCACTCACCCGCGCATCGTGTTAACATGTATTGAATTGCAGTCAAAATTCAGTTATTGAACTAATCAATTCAATTAAGCATATACAACGCTCGTTAAAAGACAAGTTCAACATATGCCAGCAACAACAGGCAACAATTAACACTGAAAGTCGTTCGCTCTATCTTAGTTTGTTGATGTCTATGTAAATGAGTTGTGTGATCGCTTTAATTAAATGCCTACACATAAATTATCGCAGTGTGGCTGCAACAACGTCTTTAATTAAATTTTCACCAGCACACATGCCAAGTATCACCCACAAACACACACACACCTGCGGGTTGAGCTGAAAGCGGAAGTGCGGCGCACAAAAGCACACAACACTTTTGTCAAACGTAACGCGACACGGCGAAAGTCAAACGTCAAACTGTTTGGTGCAACAGTTGGCGCCAATTGTTGCTTCAATCAACACTTGAATAAGCGTGCCACAATGCCACAATGCCATACACACACACACACACACAAGCTGGCAGCTGGCTGCTGTTAGCTCAGCCTCCTTGGCTTGGAAACGATTTGATTCAGTTGAGGCCACAATTGCTGCCACTTTGGTTGCCCATTCAAATTTACACAATTAACTTGCAAACGGGCAAACAAGAGCAACGACTGACTGTCTGTTCTGTGTTGGTTGGTTTTTTTTTTTTTTTTTTTAGGTTGCTTCTGCCGAAAACTAGTTGTCGTCCTGTTGGTGGCTGCTGCCAAACTCACTTGTTGCACAACGCGCACCAAACGCTGCAGCACAAAAATAGTTGTGCTGTCGCCGTTGACGCTGCCGTTGCCATTGCCGTCGGCGCCAGCATCGCAGCCAACTACTTCTACTACTACAACTGCAAATTCGACAAAAATTTCAGGAGACACCCACCAAACTACCAAGGCGTGCCCGCCCCCAAAAACCCAGCCCTCAAAGTCCTGGCACAGAGCACAACCAACCAACCGAATGCAGCCAAATGTAGCTACAAAACTCAAACCCAGTCAAATGGCTTGCTCACAAAAACAGTAACACACACACACACACACACCCACACACACACACACACGCAAACATACGATAGAAATGGAATGGGGTTAGTTACCCAATACCCCGTACCCTCATCTTACCTCTCGGAGCTTCCTCTATTCGGTTTCCCTTGCAGCAAAAACTACCAAAAGCGCACGACGCCAACAACGACGTCAACGAAGCGATGAAACTTTTTTCGAGCACACGAAACTTTTTCAGCACAAAATAAAATGCAGCGACGCTGGCAGCGACAGCAACGGCTACGACGAAGTCAAAACCAAACCAAGCCACCCAAAAGCCGCCACCCAACATAAAACGTGCTGCATTTTTTTAGTGGCCTTTTTTGCTCCATTTTGTTTTTGTGTGTTTTGCTGTTTGCTTATACAAAGCTCGCCCACTAACACACACACACACAAGCACACTCATTCACACCCACTCACATAGCTAAAACGCTCACCCTCCACTCTTACACACGCACATAATGTGCAGTATTTTTTTTTATATTTTTTTTTTTGCACTGCATTTTGCCCAATGTTCTTAGCGCCATATTGCTCGATCCTTGTCGTTTATAGACGACGAACAACCCAACCGCCCAAACGCCCAAACACCCAAAACACCCAAAACACTCACGACACTCGGCCGCCTAACTTGTCCACCCGCAAAATCCCACTCCAAACCACCAATCCACAAGCAACGCGTTAACTTTGTGCTTTTTCGTGCTTCCGCTTCATTTTTTTCTATACACGCACACACGAAAAAAAGAAGGCGAAACTGGAGGTAAAAAAAATGAGCAAGAAGAGTACAGAATGCAACAAATATGCCAAAGAAAAGTTGGCAGCGTCTCGCGCTGAGGACATCGTCCCAGCCTCGTTCTGCTGGCTTCCTGCGGAGCGCATTGTTCTGGCTTTTACCTTGGGCCAAAGCAAAATGCACAAACACACACACACCTAACCACAGCGAACCACCAACCAACACCACCTTAAAGTCAGGTTGACTTCCTGGCCTGGCCTTTTGCTGGTCAGACGGCCGGTCTGACCGAAGCTGACTGCATCCTGCTCACTCCTTAGCGTTCAAAAACACACAAAAGGATCTAAAAAATAAAACCAGAAAATAAAATGCGAAACGATATATAAGAGAATAAAAAAAAAAGGCCAAAGGCAACCAACCAAAAAATCTATTTTCCAATTTCAGTTCATGCACGAAACTAACCCACCAGCCTAGCCACAAAAACATCCTCATCCCACCCACTTGTGGCGCTTCCACCCACCCACAAACACAGACACATACAAATACACTTTAACTAAGGAGCGCATGAATTTGGTTGCGTCTTTGCTGTTGCTGTTGCAGGCGCCTTCGAGCGTCGCACGAGGAACGATTGTGGGAAGCGATTCCTTCGTTACTCTCAGCGTCCTCATCGTCCTCATCGTCGTCGTGGCCACAGAAACACAACAACAATTGCAACAACGGCGCGAAATACTCGTATAGTGGAAGCGTAAGACTCGTAAAAATGTAACCTAAAAACCATCAGAAAAAATTCTACGCGCAACAACAACAATAACAATAACAACAACAACAACGATGCAGCGTGCAAGGAAAAAGCAAAAAAAATTAAGGAAAAAACTATATATATATATATATATATATGGGAGAGAAAAAAAGAACACAGAGATTGGCTGGAAAGTGACGGGGGGAAGAGAAAAAGGGTGTACCTATTGCGTAGTGCATAAAATTCTGTGTAGCATTTGGCTGGCATAAGAAGCAGGAGCTGGAGAGCAGGAGTGGTATGGGGGCAAAATTGTGGTTGAGATTGCTTACTCAGCCCACGCTTACACAACTGTTGGCTGTTGGCGTCCTCGTCGCCTGTTGCATCCTTCCTTTCAGGCGCAGCGCATAAAAATGCCTTCTTACAACGAGAACAAGAATATGAAGAGAGTACGAAAATGAATCGAGGACGAGGCCAGCACTCACCCCACTACAGTTGTTGTTGTTGTTGCTGCTATAACTGTAATCGAAAGATGCGTTCGCATTGCGCCCAATATAGTACGAATACTGAGAATGCCGCACTAACTACAAATACATATACAAATACATATATATATATATATATATATATAAATATATGTATATATATGGTGTTTGAACTAGTGTGAGTTGAGTATGGCCCACAGTATTACCCGGCACCTGCTGATTCGTTTTTCTTGATACACACACACACACACACACACACACACACACTTACACCGAACACAATGCTCTGACACTTTCGCTCTGCTCTTAGCGACGCATTTGTTTTTCTCTCTCACTTGCACAAACGCGAAAGTCGCTTTTTTGTTGTTATTTGTATTGTTGGATTTGCACGTTATTTTTTTCCACATGCTTTTTGGGTTTTTATTTTGTAATTTATATAAAAGAAATAGTTGCGCTTATTTTATAATGCTTTCATGGGCTGCGGGCCTAAGGGTTGGCATCAACTCTCCTAATGAAACTTATAATTAAATTCAGTGCATTAAGTAACTGGCAAAAATCCTTAATCAAGCCAAGTGAAATTTAATAAAAACCTTACAAGCTATAAAAAAATTTACTAACCTAAGAATTCCAAAAAAAAAAAATAGTTTAATACTTTGCTTTGCGTTAGATACTAAAATTTAATTTGTAAAATAGTTCGGTTATATTAAGCCTAGAGTATTGATTTTGTTTATATGGTTTGTTCTAATACACTACTGCAATGGCAATCATTAATTAGATTTTCATTTTGAATCCCACATAGACCGCATCCCATTATATTCGAAACTAGATTTCTGAAAATCGAAATCCCTTAATACACAAGTGAATTTTTGCGTGTTGAATCTACAAGTGGCATATCCCATTACAATCAAATACAGCGCCACCACTGATTGAGCCATTGCGACACACAAACTCACACATACACACACACACACACACACCACCGATGCAACAGGCGACATAACAGACCCACTAACCTAACCCATTCAATTCACCCAAAACTGTTGCCTTGTTGCTGGCATCTTCTTCGATCTACCAAAAACACGAACGTCGTTGGGTGGGCAAAAAACAAACAACAAAAAATAGAAAGAACGAAAAAAATTCGTCTCTCGTTGGAAATTTAACTCCCATTTTGGCCGTTGGGCTAGAGTGTGAGTGCATGGCGGCGACAGCGACGTCGACGGCGTCGAAAATCGGCCACAAAAGCAGCAACAACAACGAAAGGACGAGGACGAGGGCGAGAACGTTGATGATGGCGTTAGCGTTGGCGATGGCGATGGCATTGCTTGCTCCTCGTTGGCTCGCCTTTCGGCGCCATTCATTCGGGTGTACTTGTACTAGGTGTCTTTTCGGGCACACAGCAACAGGCGTGGGGCAAGCTTGCAGTGAGTCGTCGCATTCGGTAGTCGTCGTCGTCATCGTCATCGTCTGCATTTTTATATTGTGCAATATATTTCGTAGGGATACGTCGTCGTCGAAGTTCTCGTTCTTGTTCTCGTCCTTCTAGCTATATGTGTGTGTGTGCGTGCGATTAAGTGTGCTTCGTTATCTCGTATAGCACTTCGTTTTGGGCACACACACACACACACTGACAGAGACCGAATCACACACACACACACACACACACTTATGCACATAGAATGATGCAGCTAAAAACTAACCCAAACCAAAGCCAACCCTAAAGCTGCACCAGCTAAAAGCCAGACAACGATTTTTTGCAGCTTCGTGCGACAACGATGCCGAAACCTTCTCCTACCATGACATGCCTTGCCCGCTTAACCGCCCGACCCCCCGTCGAGTGGCAACAAAAATTGTCGCTGGAAAAATGTGCTAAGGGTTTGGGTTGGCAGGGAGATTTTTTTTTTTTTATTTTTGGTGCAGGGGTGGGTGGTGAACGGCATTGGAAGCGCTGCTGGCTGTGTGGGAATGTCAACTAGAAACAAGGACGATAAGCATTATGGAGCGCATTGAGGAAGTAATTGAGTGCACGAGACACGGACGCGGGCAAGGACGAGCCCCAAAGCTGGTGGATGGGTAAAAGAAGAAGAAAAATATTTAAAAGAGAAATAAAAAAAAATATTACATGGCAACGACAACAACAGCAACAACAACAACAAAGGGCATTTAACATTTTAATGCAGGTGGCTGCTGGGCTTTTGTGGGTAGTTGGGGCAGTTGGCGACTTTGCCGGCAACGTGCTAAACGTGCTCAAAAACCGAAATGAGAGTGTTTCACAGAACGAAGGATAAGGCTGATAGAGACGCTGCTGTGCCCAGCAAGAAATGCAATAAGCACAGCAGCTACACACAAAAAAAAAATTATAAGAAAATAAAAAAAAATGCAATTTATGTTAATTTTTCTTGGTGTTTGCTTTAGTCTGAAAGTCGCTAGCTGTTGTTGTTGGTATCTCTACATACATATAGTATATCCTTAGTGAATGTGTGTAAGTGTAACTGTTTCTGTATATTGTGTTGATGGCGCCTGAACGCCTGAGCGCTTGGCAAGAGCTTTGCATTTCGCTTATTTTACTTTGCCATATCCTTCGTTCAAAGTTCTATGTACTAACTGTAGCTGAAACATATGGTAAGCTCAGCCCGGGCGCCCAACTTATGTTGATTATGGTGGACTAAAGTCAATTTCCATGTCGAACTTTTTTTTTTTTTTTTGGTGTTGCCTTTTACCAACACACACACTTCATTTACCGTTTAACGGCAAATCCCATTTGCGGCTTAATATGAGAGACGATCACTCCACCCGTTCTCGAATATTGCTCATACGTTCAGACATACATATATATAGCAAGTCATTGGCTTAGGCAATAAAAATCCTGCACTAACACTTATGCAAGCAAGTAAAAGCAATTGCTGGAAGATGACGCAGCAGAAGCAGCAGCAGCAGCAACAGCCGCTGGAAATGTTTGTCCAAACGAACAGTGCAAAAAAAGAACTGAGAAAAGGGTTGGGGAGAGAGTACACATTTTTTTTTATATTTTTAATTAAATTGCATGATAGGGGGAGGCGTGAAGCATTAAAAGAATCATTTTGGGCCACTCACCGACAATGTGCAGCATATCCTTGGACCACTTCATTAGCTCGCGCTTGATGAGGCGGCGCTCCTGTTGGCATCTGGCAAATGAGCAGTCGGCCATTTTATAGCTCTATGTATGTGTGTGTGTTTGTGTGTGTGTGTGTGTGTGTGTGTAGGTGTGGTTTATAACGGCTTAATGCGGAAATTACTTTTGGTGCAACTGTACCTGTAAAATTGATAGAGAGATATACATAGAATAATTGAGAGAGAGAGACAAAAATTATTTGCGATTAGCACAAAAAAAAACGAAAAAAACGAACTTTTCCAATGCAAGTCAGTTAAAATTATGAAATTTATAATGCGCCATTTAACGCTTCATATGTCGATTGTTGCTATTTTTGTTGTTGTTCTTTTCGTTGTTGTTTTCATAGCATTTTCGAGTCGCCTGAGAAATGATTAAACGGGTTTTATTTCAAGGTTAGCGCGAAAAGCACACACTCTCAAAACCTGTTGCAATTTGTTGTTGCTTTTTTTTTTATTATTATTTAATATGCTGAAAATATTTAAGTTTTTTATTTGTTTTTGTTTTTGCTGTTGTTTAAGTTGCATTCTTGCCAAGCAACAGCTTGTCGTAGTTGTTTTTTTTTTTTTTTTTTTGTGTAAGTATTTATTTATCGCTGGAATTGTAATTGTGGGGCTTTTACTATTCGGGCAGCTACCAGTTTTTTTGATATTTCCTAGTTACACACAACCAAACACAATATTTTGTTGTCGCTGCTGTTTTAATCTGTCTATTACACTAATTTATTCAAATGCTGTTGTCGTTTGCGTTGTTGGCGTTTGCATTAATTTTACTTTTTTAATATTATGGCGCCGTAGAAAGTCAAACGTGTTGGATTTTCGCAATGACTATATATGTGTGAGTATTCCCAATGAGACAAGCTCATTAATTTACAAATTTTATTTAAATAATTTGGTTAGTATTTGATGCCTTTACGATGTTTTCAGCTTATATCAATTAGGAAATTTTAATCATAGCATAATAAATGTTCGGGATAGAACTTAAAGTGCTTCTGATTAAGCATTGCACGCTACAATTTTCAAGCACTTGTTGGCCATTGAAACCGGCCTGTCCAGCCCCCAAAACTAAATTACAATACCCCCTAACATGAACGTAGAAGCGTATACGCATAAGGACAGTGGAAAAACTAATTGAGATTCTAATATCAGATATGCGACTTGGACATGGGCGCCAATACAAAGGCAAACTGACGTTGCCGTAGACCCTTGAACGAAAACAAAAACTGGTAGCCAAACAGTTTGAAGATGGCTCTGTCTCTGGCTTTGGCTGTGGCTTTGGCTGTGGCTCTTTTCTCTCACTGACTTTGGTGATGAAAAATTACTTGTTGCCATCATCGCTGGAGGCGGGCAATGCCAAAAGTACAACAACAACAACAACAGCAACAACAGCAAAAATTGGAATTGGCAGTTAGCGTGCAACTTTTGCTGCATGCAGTAGCCACAATTGCAACTTGGTGGGTGTGTCAACGGAGCACGCGGCAGCAGCTGATGATGGACGTTGATTATGATGGACGTTGTTGCTTGGCAAGCGAGCATCGGCTGAAAACTGTTCAACTGGGCAGCAATTTGTTGCTTCCTTGGGCCATAGATTGAGCGATTCGCAGCGCCAGCCCAACGCCTTTTTGGTATTATTTTAAATATTTTTATAATTTAGCGAAGCCAAAGAACCGACCAAGCAACCAACCTCTTAATATTTACATAGAAAACACAATTTGCAATTATGTTGCAGTTTTTTTTTCTTTTACATTTTGCTTTTCCTATTTTCAGCGGTCAGCCCAAATGGCGACGAAAACTAGAATGTAAACTCAACGCTTATTTATTTTGAGAACGAACGCTTCCTGCCTTTAGTTTTTTGAGCAGCAGTTCAAAAGGAAGGGGCTGGGGCCCGATACAGATAGAGATCCAAGTCAGAAGCATAGCAATCTGGCTACGTGTTACAGATACAGAATAAAAAGCTGAGACATGTCATTCAATCGAACGCTATATATATATACTATATATATGTATGTATATAGTAGATATAATGAATGCAACAAGTATATCTGTTGGCTGTCGCTTTATGTGTCTCTCTGTCTCAGCTTCTCGGTTTCTCGCTCGCCTGCATTTGATTTCATAAATAAATTTTTGCAAAATATCAAGGCCGGATTGCAGCTTGAAACTTGTAAGCCATATAGTATATCTATATACATATGTACATGCATGTGCCGTCGCAACAACAAAAAAAAAAAAATCAACAAAAAAAAAATTGATATAAACTAACAAAATGGCAGCCGACGACGACGCAATTTATTGGCTTCAAAAGGTACGAGATAGAACAGAATTAAGTGCTCGCCTTAGAAAACGAGTTGGTGTACAAAAAAATATCAGTTAATATCAGTTCGATGTTATATGTACTAGCGTTCTAAGCACAAAGTGCATTTCGGTCAACCAGTTTCAATTCTCAATTCAATTTTCAATTACCATTTTTATTTTTTTTTTATTTTCAAATTTTGCTAGCTGCAATTAGAGTTCACAATGTGTTGAAGGCCTGAGCCAAATTTTTGTAAATAATACGAGAATTGGAATCGTGGCCAATGTTAAACCTTGAAATTGTTATTTTATTTTTGCAATTTGCAACAATTTTCATTTTTCCAATCGGTTGCTTACGAATATATATATATATATATGTATTAAGTTTTTTTTGTTATTCTAAATACACAATTTGCATTTAATTTATATGTTGGCGTTGTTGCTATTATTGTTTTTGCTGCTGTTGCCTCAACTTTAACAATTTATCATGTATTGTATAATAAAATGACTTTTATAAGCTGATATATTGTTTATTTTTTTTTTTTGTTCAACTTGTATTTCGTTTTCTTGGCAAAAGGCGGAAATCATCGATTACATTTTATTTGATCACACAATTTTCATAATTTTGATTAATTATGTGCGCTCCTTTTTTTTGTGTTTGTTTGTTTGTTTGTTTATGGCCTCGGCTAACTTTCTAGAAATTTGTTTATAAATTATTTCACTTGCATGTTTGCCAGATGATGGCGACCTTCAGTTGTCTTTAGTTTTTCACACATAGTAATGCGTGCTAATTATACTGTTATCCATTAAGTCAAACATGTTAATTGATTTAATGCGTTTCGGTTAGTTAATTTAGGTATTATAAATGAAGTGACTTCAAACATTGCAATTAGCCAAATATTTGCAATCAAGGGTGAATAATAATCATAAATATCAAGTTACTATTGTATATTGTTAGTCATTCAACTAATTGCTATAATTTTAGTAATTGTAATATTTTAATTGATTTTCTAGTAATAATCCCCCAATAATAAATAAACTTCTTAGCTGAACTTTAAATCATCACATTACTAAAACAGCTCTCGAACTACATTAACTTATAGATCCTTAAAAAATGTATTATTTACTATGTTTCATTATCGATTTAAGGATCGGCAGATTTCCTGCATTTGGTGATTTGATTAATTATTACTAAAACGACTTAACAAATTTCAAACACCTTTCTTTTGACATAAACTTTAACTATTAATTATAATACTATGCTAACATTTTCTAGCTAAACAATAAGAACGGCTTTTATAGATCTTTTCGTGCATTGACAGAAGTTATTACTTCCGTTGTGGAGGCGAGCAGCAACCTCGACATGATGAACTCTTCCGTTTCAATAAGAATAACAATTCGCCACCTTCAAGCGACATTGGCCCTGCGGCAACTCCGATAAAAGATCATTGCCCATTAGTAGTAGTTACAGTTGTTGTCGTCATCGTGTTGCTGTGCACGACTCTTGCAGCAACAACAATGACAACTCTCACCTGTTGCTGCGGGCGCATGCAACAAGTCCAACAGTAACATGCAACAAACTGAAGCAACATGAGCACGCGCCAACAACAGCAACAACACCAACACAATGACAGGAAGATCGAAAACGAAACCAAAGCCACCGCTAGCTGGGGCTGACTTGACTGGCTAACTAACTGGCCAGTCCGCCTGGCTGGTTGGCTCAGTTACAGTAACACACATTCGGCTCAGTTGTTGTTGTTGTTGCCATTGTATGCAACGAAGCGCATTTCCATTTCTAACGTTGATCTGCGATCTGCAACAGCCAACGACAAACACGACCACAACTAAGATTGTCGGTGTTGGTGGCTGCCTCAATGGGCGACTGGTTGACTAGCTAGCTGGCTAACTGGCTTACTGGCTGGCTGACTAGTTGACTAGTTGACTGGCTGACTGGCTGACTGTAAGGTCGCCATTTGCAGTGGCGGTCGATCGCGGCTCGTTCATGGCCCAGCTCACCTACAAACCGAAAACCAAAAAGACAAGTTTAGCCGTTGTTAGTGTTGTAGTTGTAGTTGCAGTTGCAGTTGCAGCTGTAGTTGTACTTATAGTTGTTTTGTGCCATTGGACTTGCTCTTGGCTTTGAGTTTTATTGGTTGTTTGGCCATTGGCTGATTTATTAAACATACTAACATGCTTAGTTAGTACACACACACACATGCGAACACACACGCGAACACATATGTGAGTGTGCAATTTGTTTGTTTGTGTGCATTTTGGCTTTGAGCATTTGGCTTTTTTATGCACCGTCCATTGCTCTTGACCCTAATGCGTTTGGCCAGGCATTAACTAACTAAGCGTAGAGCATTTGAACATGAAGCACAAACTAAATAAGTTAAGAACTGAAGACCGACAAACTTTCAACCAAAAAAATTCGATTTCCTCAACGGCAATCGAAATGCAAAACTTCTAAGAAGAAAACTAGTTGATGCTCACGTTGATTGCATAAGCGAAGCCAACACGAATTTAAATTAAATGAAAAACAACAACAAGAACAAGGATGTTTTGTTGAAAGACCCAAAGGATGGTAGTGTGGGTGTTGCATACACAAAACAAAGTTAAATGCCGCTCAAGGATGCTAAATGTGCCATGTCGAAATGTGTTGTCTGTATTCATTGTGGAGCACTACTATTGAGCTAACGGCATTGTCTATATATAGAACTGACTGTCTGTATCTGTCTTTCAGTTTTTGTCTATGTGTGTGTGTGTGTGTTGGCAAAACTGTTGCATGCCGCCAGAAAGGAGCAGACAACGATTTCATTTGCTGCTGGCATATGGCACATTTTCGACATGTTTTGTGTGCATTTTGGCAACAAAAACAACGGCAGCAACAACTACTACATTTTCTATATCAGTAGCAGGCAGTGGCTGCTGACTGGCAGCCCAGCCCGTGACGCGTTGCAGGAAATGTGAAAACAACGTTACGAAACTTTTATTTTGTGCTCGATGCGCAACAGGAGGCAGCTACAGCCACAGCCACAGTCACAGCCACCAATACCAATGCAGCAGCAACAGGAGGAACATCAAATAGAGTGGGGGTGATGGGGGCGAGAGGGGTGGTAAAATAAGGCAGTTGGGCTGATAGGGCTGCAGCAGCGTTGCACCCAATTGAACCACCCCAACCAAGCCATACGCCAAAACCAACCAAAAACAAAAAACAACAAAAAGCACAAAAGGAATTTTGTTTTTGCATTTACTTTGGCATTGGCTTTGCCTGTTTTTGGGCTGCTGTTGAATTTGCGATTGAAAGTTGGGTGGGTTTTTTGGGGTTGTTGCTTCGTATTTGTGCTTCGTTTTCATTTATTTAGTTTGCTTCTTGCTAGTTTTTTTTTTCTTTCTTCTCTTTTGGTTTTGTGGCAGCGCTATATATTTGGGTACAACGACTTGTTGCTTTGTCAGTGTGTGTGTGTGTTTTTGCATTGGGTGTGGCAGCATGGTGCTACGTAACGTATGCGACCTGTATGCCGGCTGCTGTCATGTGTGCTATGTTTTATGATGTCAGTTTTGGGTTTTATTAAAACTGCCCTGAGATATGAGCGTTGGCAATTGCTGGATGGCTCTCTCTGGCTCGTTTCTTCTTGCTGCATGCATGCAATTTCGTAAATGTAATGCAGCATTTTTTAATAAATACGTAAGCAGGCAATATGCATAAGTATTATCGCTTATGTGCTGACACATCGCGCATACGCCGTGTGGCATCAGTTGTTGCGCGTTTTCTTTTTTGTTTTTGCTTTCTGCTGCTGCGTTTCCTTATCAGTAGCCCCCAAATGTGCAAGCGATTTTATTTTTGTTAAGTGCATGAAACGCCTCTACAAATCGGGGTCACCTTCAAATTATCAAATTTCGCCCGAAATGATTAAATCGGCAAACACAAAAACGAAAAAAAAAATGTTAAAAAATGTATATAAAAGCGAGCGCTCAAACTACAAAAACTAACACAACCAACAAGAACAACAAGAGAACCCACTCATTTGCTGGCGAAACCTTATCTTTGTTACACAAAAACGCAACGGGCACGACGATGTTGTTGATGATGATGAATTTGCCCTGATTTCGACAAAAAAAAAATTAAAAAATAAACAAAAAACGCAAAAAGTCAGAATAAAAAAAAATAAGAAAAACGAAACAAATCAGAGATACACACACACACACAAACTAAAAAGCCTAGAAACAGAAAAGTTTCTCGAATGTTGCAAAAAAAAATTGCAACAAAAATTAGATAAGACGAAATTGAGCAAAGCGCGAGCCGAGCCGACAAAGCAGCCAGAAAAACTTCGCATGCAGTTTGCAAAATAAATGCAACATGAAATACCAAATAACAAATAAAAATCAAACACTCACACACACACAAACAAGATACTGCAATATATCAAAAATTATGAAAAGCAAGACAATAACAATAACAAAAACAGCAACAACTGGCAACAAAGTGCAGCGCGTGTTTGGCCCGATCGCCTCACCAATAGAATGGAAATGCAAAGGGAAGAGGAGGGGGGCAAGCCAGAAGGGGCATGAAAATATTTTACAGCAGTTGTCTAAATAACAGCAAACGACATTGACGACAGTGCCAGAAAGCAAACGAACTAAATTGCTAAAAACAAAAAAAAATGTCCACAAAAAACAGCAGCAACAACAACAACGAAAAAAAACCAACAAAAACTAATGAAAATAAACGAAAACGTAACAAAAATCAATTGTCGCCAACCAAACGTCAATACAAGCGTCCATGTCTCTCTGTGTGCGTGTATGTGTGTGTGTGTGTGTGTGTGTGTGCTCGACTGTGTATCGTCAAAAAACATGCAGCCGCAATTGGAACTATTTGTAAGCGCGTTTGTGAGGGAACGAGAAGGGAGCACGAAGGGGTGTTCAGTGAGTGCCATGCATTTAATTGCTGCGGCGACCGTGCAAAATGTCGCATAGAGAAAAAGTTTCTGCTGGAGCCCTTATATGAACACAGGGTTCGGTCTAAGGGTGAAGAGTTAAATGAAGCTTAAAAGTAATGCCAAATATTTATTCGTTAAAAATTGCAATATTTCAAGATCAATGAAGATAATTCCATCAATAAGTTTATTAAAAACATAGCCAAACATAGACAATGACAACAGTCCATGTTTCTGAAGAAAGAAAAAACATTTTGGTTGGGTGTAGAAATTAGTTCAAGGTTGGAAACTAAGCTTGATTTCGTATACGTTGACTGACTCTGCATATGATAAAATTTCCAACAAAAATGGTTGTAGGCTAAAATGAATACACTTTACAATTATTGATTGGGTTTTTCTAAATTTTTATAAATATGTAATAAAAAATTCGGAAATTAAAATAAGTCAACATAATTTTGACTTTTTTAGGTACTGAAATAGAATTATATCTTTTTTTAAATTATTTATTCATAATTTGATTTCCAAAAAGTGTTAGTTTGGATATCTATAAGAATGCAAATTTGCCCATGTTTATTTCAAACCTTGCATGTTTTTTTTGATGTTTATTGAAAACTTGTCAATGCCATTGAGTGTTTGTGCAAAACTTGTAGTGCCAAAAATACCTGGTGGCAGCAAAGATAGCAACACCACATTGTGAGCATAAATAAATAAATGCATATAAACTGAGAAAAACATTAGTAGTGAAAATATTTTTAAAAAAATAATTATTACCATATGTAAATTTACTGTGTTTTTTTTTTGTTATTTTTTTTGCGAGTATTTTTCACAGCTTGCTTTAAATGTATTTTGTAGTATTTGCATTGGCCAACAGCAGGTGAATTGTCATTGATGTTTGACTAGTTTTTGCCCGAGAGAATTTTTCGTTGCTGTGCAAAAGTTGATAAGCTTAAGGACAATGTGTGGAAGTTTGGCATTGCTATTGCTGCTGCTGCAATTATTTCTGTTTATTCAATTGTGTTTGTGCACATGGCCAATATCGTGGCTCGCATTTCGGCAACATTAAATGCGGGCCAACACAAACTATGGCAACAGTAAAAAAACCAATTTGCGTTTATCGCAGAAATTTATTCACAAAATTTTAAATAATTGTACAATTTTATTTTTTCTTTCGCATTTAAGGTACTACGTCTGTACCTCGCCTTGCACCTGTTGCAAAAAATTTAGCTCGTGAATCAGAATTCATTGTCTTTCTTATGCAAACTACGATTTGCTTCGCCATGGTTTGCCAGTTGCTGTGACATAGCCAAAGTTAAATTAAACCCATTTTTCTCTCAATGCTACCCGCTCACACACCCAAAAAAAAAAATAAAACGAATCAGCGAAAACTTTACCGCCCATCTACACACCACACAAAATACAGAACCACCCGACCACCCCCACAACAGCCCAAACTATCACCCACTAAAAATGGGCTGGCAGTACATACGAACAACTATAACAACAACAACTGCCTGTTGCACTTTCCTTATGTACCTGGAACGACGCTTCCAGCTTCATGCGGCCTTTCCAACATCCCCTTTTTGTATAAAAAAAACAACAAAAAAAATTTAAGAAATAAAATAAAAACAAAATACGAAAAATAAACGAAGGAAAAAATTGCGATATAACCAACCCAACTTTCAACCCGCTTCACCCAGTGCAGCAACAGTTTATTTTATGCGCTTTGCTTTTGTAGTTAGCCGTTCTACAAAAAAAAAAAAAAGGCAAAAGCACAAAAGCAGAAAGAGCGGAAGCTGAAGTTGAATTTTTATTCGTATTTCACAGTGCGGCAATGGCAATTGATTTTAAACGCAATCCGAAAAGTATTTGAATAAATAAACTCGAAAGTGTTTCATTTGATGAACTGCAAAAGGTTCGAAAAAAAAAAACTTTAGTGATACGCAGTTTAATTATTGCACACAAGCTTTGAATGAATCATGCCCAAAAGTATTTGGTTTAGTGAGTCACTGACTCAGCAATAGGACGACTGGCCGAGTGCTGCGCCTGTGCATCAAGTTGTTGCATAAGCAATTGCAATCGCTGTTGCAGTTGGCTTGTGCGACTTGTTGCCTGTCGTCTGCTGCTGCTGCTGCCTCAGCCTCTGCTGCTGTCGTTTAGTGCTTCTAATCCAATCATTTGAACAATGGCAATGCAAATGCAACCTCAGCAGTGGTAGTGGCAGTGGCAGTGACAGCGGCAGCGCGGCTGCAACTTCCTTTGTCTGCTGGCATGGAGTGGCATATGCAACGCAGACGTTACAATTGCCGTAGTAGTAGCATTATAAAAGAGTGTTGCCTTGCCGCACTGTTGTTGATGGTCAAGGTCATGAACCTGTTCCAATAACTCGTTTTCTTACGTGCACACACAACACACAGACATAATAAAAAAATAAAAAAAAATGGACAGACAGACTTGAAAGCGACGACTGCCAGCCAGATGATTGTATGTTGCATGTTGGCAAAAGTTGTTGCTGCTACTGCTTCTGCTTCCAACAAGTATTGGCTGTGCGGGGCACAGCTCTAACGCTAATCCTTGTAGATTTTAGCAACATGCCAGCGGCTCTGGCTTTTGCCTCATGCCATGACTAATGGCTCTAATGGCACTAAGAAGCGGCTGCCAAGCGTCTGCTCAAATCAATTTGCCATTGCATAAATGTTATATGGAATTAAATTTCAATTTACTTGCTTTGCCCGGTTCGGCCCCACCCGGCCTGGCCACAATTAAAGTTGAAAACATGTCGTTCATGTGTCCAGGCCATGGCGGAAATGCCACCCAAGACATTTAGCAACAACAATCAAAGACAGACAATGGACATCTCAGCTATAGCCACAAGGACACAAATAGCACGCGCGGCTGATGACAATTTAACAAAATAAAAAAATAATAAAATAAATAAAAATATATATTTATGTATATAAGTATATAAAGAATAAATGAGCATATGGAACAAGTAAAAAGAAAATCGCTATGCGTGGGTGTCCACCTGGCTGATTCATTGTATTTTATTTTTTTTCGTTTTTGTTATTGTTATTGTCCGCCTTTGGATGTGTCAGTGTCATAAATTGTACAAAATGAATTATTTGAATTCAAAATGCCATTTGCACAAAGAAAATCACTTCTCGAAAATGCTTCCGTCTGTCAGCGCCATGAAATTAGAAGCGCATTAATTAGAATTTGTTATTATTTTAATTTTTTATTATTGGTTTTTGTTGCTGCATAATCTCAATACAATAAACTAAAGGCGACATTTGTGTATAATTTATAAATAAAGATTTCCGCGAATATTTTGTATACATTTTGTGTATTGAGACGCATTCAAAATTAGCAAGAACAAAAACAGCAATAACAACAACATATCAATAGTTGCCCATATTGATGATTGTGCATTTGATGCCCATTGTTGCCAATGTATGTATGTGTGAGAGTGTGAGTGTGTGTGTGTGTAAATATGGCGCGTTTGAGGCCCGGAGCCAAAGCACTTGCCCGGCTTCGTCACTTATTGTTTTTTTCGCAGCTCTTATGGAATATTTTGTAACATTTTTGTACATTTCCGTTGGCTTCAATGCACTTTTAGTTAAAGGATAGATAATAGGTTTTAAAATAGATCAAAGAACTAAACTATTTTTTCGAAATATAAAAGATGATATATTTCATAAGATGATCAAGTTTGGAAAGTGCGTAGCTCTTTCGAATATATATTAATATGCAACATGCATAGATCTTATATGAAGAACTTACATTTCAATACAATAATCATAAGTAAAAGGTTTTACAATAAATTAAAAAAAAAAAAAATCTTTCTATCATGGATATTCTTAGGAATCTTAATAGCAACATCTCTTATGACCCAGGGTAGAAAGACAAAGTGCATCCGTACAAAAATGTTGCCGATATAATCTAATGCACATTTTTCATGTATACAAAAAGCATCAGCATCGCATCTTAAGGCACCGCTGAGATTAGTTACCAACCGCCTACCCCACAGTTTCTTTTTCCTACAAAATGGGCCAACGCATTCCCCCCGACCAACTAAGTTTACAGCTCGCTCATGCAAAAAACCAGAGCAGCAGCAGCAAAAAAAAAATAAATGGTTGAAAAAATATATATAAAAACAAAGTCTTTGCATTTTGAGTGCAAATGACAAAGGGAGAGAGATATGAGGCGGGAGAGTTACAAAAAGCGAGAGAGTGCGTTATAGAGCTTAAAAAAAATCAATAATAAAAAAACAACAATTTAAACAAATTATTAAACGTATTTAGTTTAAACGTATTTGTATATACATTAATAGTTTTTTACAGTTTTGTGTTGATTTTCATGGATTATTCTTGACCTTTTAGCGCTACTAGCACAAATAAGCTCGTCTGTGTTTGTATGTGTGTGTGTGTGTGTATGTTGACAGCTGTGTAAAGTGAATAGTTCTTACACACACACATACACTTATTTTAATAACTATTTAAGGAATTAACTAATTAACAAACAATTACTTACTATTTTTAATTAGATTGCAGCTTTTATTTTAGTATTTACGTAGTTCATTTCTAAACAAAAAAATTAGTTTATTGTTAAAGAGGTGTTTCCTTTATGATTAAATTCTTATTCTCACAGCACTGAAATCGTCACAAATATTTAGCAAATATTGGCTAAAGATTTAGAATTTTTTTGGGACTTTTGATTTGCTGCGCGAGTGAAATAAAATGTATTTTGTTATCACAAGAGAAACGCACGTCAACTGTTTGTTAGCCTTTGGGCTGTTCAAGAGGAAGCACATGTAATGCACTCACACGCACACACACAAACATGTACGCACGCGGATACACATGTGCGTGTGTGTGTGTGTACGAGTTTGTGTGTGTTGGTAGTAGTAGTAGTAGCAGCAGCAGCAGCAGAAAATAAATAAAAATTTCGCACCGCGACCAACGTCAACAACAAACAAACACCGACACTAACAACAAGCGCAGACAACTTTACTAATACGTAAACAACAAAATCGACTAACTTGACGACGACGACGACGACGACGACTACAACGTCGACGTCGACGCTGGCTTCGCTGCTGCTTAGTGCTGCTGCTAGCCGCTAGCTGCTAGCTGCTTGCTGCTGCTGCTGCGCTGCGCTTACAACGACAATCCGAAGCTAAGGCAAAAGCGTACCGAACCGTTCGAAACGACCGACAATAAAGCTGCCATCCAGCTGAGCTGCCCGGCACTATGACTATGAACCGGAGCCCAAACTGAGCGCGCGGCAGAATGAGTGCAGCGGCGGATTGCTCTCCACACACACTCACACTCACACTGCCACTACCACACACATGCATAGGACAAAGAGTCAGCCACAATGCTGTGTTGTAAAGGTCTAAGAAAAGTTTCGCTGTTTTTGTATGCATTTTGCCTTGACTGAGAACAGAACGCTCAACTTACGGTTGTATCTGTATCGGTGCGTGTGTGTGTTTGTGTAGGAAAAAAATTGCAGTGGCACTCGCCAAGCTCTGAGCGACAGATAGATAGAGAGAGAAAGAGAGAGAGAGTGAGTGAGAGAAAGATAGAGGGAGAGAGAAAGAGAGATAGAGAGAGGAGAGACCCTTGTGCCAAGTGGGAGGTAGCAGCCGGCTAGAGCACAGTCTATCAATGTATTGGTGCGCTTCATTCATGGCAGCCGGCAAAAAAACGTTAAAAGCGAAATTGGTTAAAAAAAAGCAAGCGAGAGAGAAGCGAAAAAAAAAAAGAAAATGGTGGCAGGAACCAACTCGGAGCGTAAAAATGTGTCGCCGCAAATATTGTGTCTCTGAGTGAGTGAATGAGCAAAAAGCTGCTAAGTGAGCAGGCAAAGGCAAGGATAGGCATGATGAGGGGCAGTGTCAGTATATTTTTAATTGCACTTTTTCTACATTGGTATTGGTAAACACACACACACACGCGTACTCAGATGCACTCAGCGCTCAGCTGCAATGCACTCAGAACCAAACGCTGTCAGAACCCACTCTGAGTTTTTTTTTGTTGTTCTTTCTTAGTGTTTGTTGTTGTTTTTGTTAATATATATTTTGTGCATTTTGTTCTCCATTTTGTACATGTTTTGAACAATTCTTTTTGGGTTGTGCTTAAAGCAGCGCAAAAAACAAGTCCGAAACCGAGACAAACAGCAACGACAACGACAACAACAACGACAACGAGACAGCGCGCTTTTGTTTAGCGCTGGAGACGAAGACGGAGACGCTCACTCACCCCTCGAAATGCAACTGGCGACTCTGACAACGCGCGCCCGTTGCACATGCACTTTTTTGTTTTGTTTTTGTTTTTGTTGTTTTGGTTTTGTTTTTGTTTTTTTCGGGTATGCAACGGTTTTTGGTGCGCTGTTGTTGTGCGAATGTCGAGCGCGCGAGAGCAAAACTGAAATTATTATAATTCGCCAAGCGGACAATGCAATTCGACTCGACTTGCAGCGCGAGAGACTCAATTGCATGTCATTGTAGACAAAACAAAATGTATTTTTTTTTTTTTATTTTATTTTTCTTTTTTTTTTGAGAATTTTCGGCACAGCGTCAGCGATTGGGTACACAGGTACAGGGTCTGTTGTTGTAGTATGTAAGTTAAAAGCTTGAGTCTGACGGTCTGACGGGGGTTGGGGTTGGGTCTCTGGCTGAATTAAGTCGTGACTGGTTTCAAGGTCTCTCAATTAATGCGCAAAATTTCGTTGTTTTTGTTGTTGATGTTGTTGTTACTTTTTGCATGCCTTGTAACGAAAAAATTCGTGTATAATAAATATAGTAATTGTTTAACAATTTTTGTTGTTGTTAACGTGTTGTATGGAATTGCATTTAATGCTTTTCTAATAAGCAAAATATTTGTTGATTTTAATTGCATTTACATTATTTAACGGCGACTTTATGACCTTGGACACTCTGTGGGCCAGAATAGACAAGAACTGGCTGGCATTTGAAGTGGCCAAGGTGACTGAGGCGTAAAAATAATATGTATGTATGTAGTTGCAATATGACACTGGCTAAATCGAGGCTTTCAAACATAACAACTGGCCTTGAGGTTGGGCTTGGTTTTGGCATTGCATTGCAAAAGCAATAAGGAACGTATTCAATAACCAATAAACAAATTATATATTTGTATATATTTAGCCAATTAAAGCGAACAAAATTTCAGAACCTGAACCTATTTCAAGATTAAACAATATTGATTTTTCTTAGAAACTTGTGAAAGACAAGGAGCCTTATTGAAGTTTGCTTTGAAATAATGAAAAACTTCATCAAATTAAAAAACAAATTTAAGAATTTTACAAAATAAATCACAGCAAAGCCCAAAATATATTATACTAAACATAAAATTTA
Source organism: Scaptomyza polygonia (assembly GCA_035044585.1). Taxonomy (NCBI): domain Eukaryota; kingdom Metazoa; phylum Arthropoda; class Insecta; order Diptera; family Drosophilidae; genus Scaptomyza; species Scaptomyza polygonia. The sequence continues at coordinate 5,834,053 of JAWNNU010000151.1, read as the reverse complement.
AGATCGCAATATCTGTTATATTTTTAAAAATTATTTGCAATTCGAATCCCTATAGCAGGCTTAAGCTCAAGTGTAAAGGAACAATTATGTTATAACAAATAGTTTTCCTTTTAAGAATTTTCTCAATTAATCAAAAGATTTTTAAATCTATTTAAGAATATTTACATTGAAATATTTAAATCGATATCTTTAATGTGTTTTATGCCCAAAAACATTGAGTGTTGTTGCTGTTTTTTGTGTATCCAAAACCATTTATTGTCTGTGCTAATTCATGTCCTTTGCTGTTTAACCGCATCGCTTCCGTGTTGCAAAAAATTAAGAAAAAAAATGGTAATGTCGCCAAAGAGGAACACATATAATTACAGTATTTACAAAAGATAAAATCGGCGATAACATGCAAACGGCAGGATCGCGTAAGCACAAAAAACAAAAAAAAAAAGTTGTGTATTTGTATGAGAAATCTGATGAGAAGCAATTAAAATTAAAACCACGTAAGCAAATACCAGAGAGTCCCCGAAAAAAAAAACAACAACAAAAAACAGCATTAAAAAGAACCCAAAACCCATAAAAATCCACCCTATCGCAAATGAATTTTTTTCTCTCTTTTTTACTTCCAATACAAAAGATGCACGAAGCAAAACGTGCAATTTTGTTGAATGCATTTCGAAAAACAAAGTTCCAAAAAAAAAGTCGTAGCGAATGCGCACTGAAATAAAAAATGAAAAAAAAATGGTATGCAATTTTTTGCATAATGAAAAATGCAGCAGGCAAACAAACACACACACACGCATACACATAGAGAAATAATGGAACGCATTGCATGCATGCACATTGAAAGCTGAGCTGTGAAATCCAGACCCAAAAATATATTCTAAAATTAAAATGCGACTGCCTGTCGAAATGTAAACAGTCAAAGGGGTGCGCGCACACACACACACGCACACGCACATGTACAATTAAAACACGCCACTGCAACTGGGAATACAAAGCACAGGAAAAGAAATGCATTTTAGTGCATCTTGCAGATACATACATACATACATACAAACACAAATACGCGCACTCGAAGGGCTAATGGGGTGAGTTAGCTGCACGTCTGGATGCACGTCTTTATAAAACAATTTTGGAATGCATAATTAAGAAACGATTTTTTTTTTTTTTTTCTTTTTATGTGCAAAATTACGCATTTCCCAGGCAAATGCGCAGGCACTGGCACCTAACGCTCGAAAGATTGTCGTCCAGCTAAAGAGTTTGATTGGCCCAAATGAGCGCCCTGGCAGGAAGTGAATTGCATCCGTTCTAAGCTGCGCCTGGGCCACCATTTGGTAACCGAACGGAACTGTAAGCGGCGAAGCGGAAGTGTCAGCTCAAGTCCGATTCGCTACGGAAACTGTCCAAGACAAACAACGCCATAAATAATGAGCGAAATTAAACGCACAATTAGATAAGAATCAAACTTAAGCCGTAATAATTGGCGATACTTAAGCAACATTTAAAATTAATGTTACGCTAATAATTATTGTGCTATTAGCAGCAACAGTGAATACTCCCAGTTGCAAGCTCATTGAATAACATAACTGCAGATAAATGATATTCTGTTCCGGTTTTACTTACATTTAACAAAAACAATTTAATAAATCTAAACTCATGGATCCAGTACCGAGTATTTTTGTAAAAAAGAAAACCTTGTCAAAAATACTTTGATTGTGAAGAGACTTAAAAAAGAATTTTCGTATTTAAAAGGAAACGTTACTGGCAACATATTTGTCAACAGAACTTTTAAAACTTTGCTTAAATTGTATTAAATTAAATCTTACTATTTGTTTGTTTATTTTTTTTTAATTATGTACTTTCGTAAATGAAGAACATTAGCCGCACTTAATAAATTCTTATTCTGCCCACATTTGCCACATTTAATATAGCCTCATAATGATGATGATGATGATGAACAACTGCGCTGAATGTGATTTTCAGTTTCAAGAAAAAGTAAACGAAAATAAGCAAAATAAATAAACCAAAATGAAATCAACAAATAAGCAGTCTCAACTGAGGAGCAGCAGCAGCAGCCAAAGCCAATGACCAAGAATCAACAGCAGCAGCAGCAGCAACAACAACAACAAAAGCACAGCGGCAACAAAAAGCATACAGATTGCTGAGGCCAAGGAACTCGGGAGCAATACAAAATTACTTGGCCTTGGTCAGGCACACTGTAAATGTAGTATGTACTCTGGACACATGTACTCTATGTGTGTTTGTATGTGTGTTTGCATATTGTACATATACACAATAAATATTTTTTAAATGTTTTTGTTTTGTTTTATTTTTTGTTCTGCTCTGCTTTTCGTTTTATTTTTATTTTTTTGTTTTTGCATTGCATTGAGCGCTTTGCGTTATTACGTTTTAATTTTGTGTTGCGAAATGTCGACAAGAAAGTGAAGTGCAAGAATCACATAGATTAACTCAACAATTGATAAGATACGCACCAAATCAAAAAGCAACAAGTAACTCTGTTTGCCTGATAAGCCACAACACTAAGGTTGCCCGGTGGACGTTGCATTGTAGGTCAGTAAAAATGAGCAGAGGGGCATGCAAATTATGTCATTTGAAGCATAGCCCAATGAAACAGATTCCAGTGTCTGTATTAAAAATACATTCGCATTAGCATACAACACACACACACACACACACTTGCAAACATGTCCAAATATACACGCACAAATTGCCGTTCAACCAATGTCAATGTCAACAAGCAACATCTGCAGCTGCAACAACAACTACAACAACCGCAACAAACGCATTTCTAATGGATGCAGCATCCACGCGGAAACTGTTGCCATGTTTAGGCCATGTTGTTGTTTTTGTTGTTACTATTGCTGTTGTGGCTGTTGCTGCTGCTGCTGCACGCCGGCAACACATTGTGTGTAAGGTCATATCTCGAAATTTTATTTGGCTGCCTGCCAAATACAAAACAGATGAATGCAACGCCAAATCGCCTGCGGTTGCACGAGAACACACGCACAAACACACACACAAAAACACACACACACACACTCATGTAAAGAATTTGTGTTGCAAATTCACGCGTTGCCATTGCTGTTGTTCTTGTTGTTGTTGTTGGTGCAATCGGGGCCGTTTTTGGGGGCTGCCAGTTTTAGATGTTTAGTTTTAGATATCAATGAAGCCGAGAGCGAAAGTGTTTTCCGACCATTTACGTTTCAATTAATATTACGTATACGACGTATTTGACTTTGTGTGCGTGTGTGTGTGTGGTCGGTGAACTTGTGGCAGTTTGTATTTGTATTGTATTTAAATGTACATTAAATGGACATTCATGTGAATTGCTTAATGATTTAAATTCATTATTGAACAATTTAGTTAAACTGCCGCACACACAACAATGCAGGAAACGAAAACTTTAAGAAATCATTTAAGATTGGCGATAATGTTTGAGTTTAGTTTACTTCGCAGCTTATTAGAGGTTATATAATGAGGATAGAAGTATCAAGTAAAACTAGAACAAATTATATATGGTTGCTTGAGTGATAGGAATTATTTATTTATTTGTTTTCCAAAGAAAACGTTCTTAAAGTTTTAATAAATAAAGTCGACTGTACACCATAAATGACGCAGTGCTTTCATTAATCATCGTTGCTAGTTAAATCAGTTGAGGTTTTAATATATTTCCGGTTTTTGTTTTTAATTTTTACGATATTTTGTCAGTTTAACTTAAGATGAGCTTGATATGTTAATGTGATACATAAAGTAGTTAAAATAAATGGCATGCATCTGAACAGAAAATGACAAAAAGAACACACACACAAAGAGTTCAATGAAACCTTTTGAAGCAAACAAAGCATATTGCCCAAACCCCTTTACGCTTTTCAACCCCAAAGCCTAGCCATCGACCTAAAAAATTGCACGCATATGAGCAAATAACAGCAATTTGGCAATAACGATTTCAATGCCTGGTCGAGGGCCAAAAGTAGATAATACTGTTGGTTGACTGCAGCAACAATTCAATAATAAATTGCAATTTCTATTCACTTGCACTTGTAACTAGATGATGCGCTTTGCAAGGGTAAAGGGAGTGGAAGTTCAACAAACTCATTACTCGCTAGAAGCTGATATGTATTATATGTATCTTCTATGATGAGCAAGCGGAGATGGAATTGCATGTTAATATTTTGTGGTTTTTGATTTGAAGTTAACGCAGTTCACATTCTATATATATATACATATTTCTTTATCGCATATGATTCACAAAATAAAACACAATAAATGTGATAATGTGGCGAGTCCATGACCAACACAGCAGACAACTGAGACCCGAGAGCAGAGACAACAACAACTTCTCCCCAACCCTATTCCCCCCCCCCCCCTTCCGCTTACTGTGCTTTTGCTCCATATGGTATGCCATGAACTGAGCCAACAACCGATTTTTATTATTATTTGAATAAGCTTCTTGTTGCTGTTATTACTCTTATTGTTGATGTTCTTGTTGTTCTTGTTGTTGTGGCAATTTTATTATTATTTTTTTTTATTTTCTTCTGTATTTTGTTTTGTATATTTTTCGTCACACTTGGCAGCAGCAGCAGCGACAACAACAACAGCAGCAGCAGCAGCAGCACGAAAAACAGCGACAGCAGCAGTGCATTTGTATTTGTATTTGCACAGAGTCAGCGTCGACGTCGTCGTCGTCGTCGTTGTAGTCGACTACGTCATGCCCCCTGTCCAGACCCCTGGTCGGTCGGTTCGTCGCCTGGTCTGTTGGTCTGTCGGTCGTCCCTAACCTACGACAACCGAATTCGCACTGGGCCAGGTTCAATGAACTTTTTGGCTGAGTTTGCTGCTGTTGCTTTTGACGTCGTCGTCGTCGTCGTTGTCGTTGTCGTTGTTGCATAAAGCGTGCATTGAGGGCGCTGGTTGACTGTCCGTCCGTCAGTCAGTCTGTCTGTCCGACTGACTGACTGACTGACTAGCTATTTGGCCTGCCATGCGTATATTGTTGCTGTTGTTGTTGTTGTTGCCTGCTGTGTTTACTCAGTGTCTGTGTATGCGTGCATGAATGAAGCTTCTTTCTTTTAATTTTGTCAAGTTCGTTTTGAATTTCAATTTTGAGTCATGCATAAAGTGTAAGATACGACAACGAGTACTTAAGCTCGCACATACTCAAACATATTCTACATACATAGATATTACTAAATACAATACACACACACATTGTATGTATATATGTATGTATGCATGAAGTCAGCAGCTGTCGCTGCTTTTTGATAAGCGTCTTTCCTATAAACGCAACTGCAAAAATAATTTAAAAGAAATTAACCACAATAACCCAAGCTGTCGATTCTCAGTGCGAAAAATTCACGAGAAATCGGAAACTTTTTAGAAAATCAAATTACATTTCGCAAAGAGAACGGCAGGGAAAAAAATTCAATGGCAAAAGTAATTAAATGTATGAACGGTAGCTTAGATACCCTAGATTTTAGACTCTTTTTCAAAAATGAGAAACAGTAGCCTTTCTTTGTGGCACTTAGAATAACTTGCGATAGTTTATTTATTTCCTGATTTCAAAGTTTGATTTCCAACCTGGTATATGAGACACACTAAATCATTATATTTGTATACAAGTTGATGAAAAATACTTTTTAATAAATAAATCTTAGCTTATTGAGCCAATTAAAAAAACCTGATCTATTACCCAATGAATCTGAAACATAATAATAACGAGAAGAACGAAGGGTAACTGCATGCTTGGGTCTTGGGCATAACTGTCTGGCCGAGATGCTCTTGGGTTGCCATTGACGATAATGATTCTGTTCAAAATAATCAGTTTGTGATAGGTAAGGAGGCTGAGATCGGGTCCAAAGTGAACTGAACTGGGACTCTGAGGCTGAGGTTGAGGCTGTGAGTCTGGCTGCTTCGCTTGGTTGGTTGCTTGTGTTTGGTTTGGTTTGGTTTTGAGTTGACTTGACTAAATATGATATGGCCTGGCAAATAGAGTCAACCAAATTCTTACCACAGACGTACATACCACCCAAACACCCCCCCATCTTAATATGTTGATGTGTGTGTGTGTGTGTGCGTGTGGCGAAAATGAATGTAATGCAATGGAATCGAATCGACTCGTCGTCATTTTCAAATTGTGGATTAGTTAACTGGTAAAAAAATAAAAAAAAAATGAATTACTACAACTTCAGCATCTCTGCTCTCGTTTGTCTGTCTGTCTGTCTGTCAGTCTGTCACTCTGTTTGTTTGTCATTTCACATGCTCGTTCTGTGCATTTGGCTGTGATTAATTGCATTGGCTGCCGCTGGTAACTTCAGCTTCAGATAAATAAAAAAAAGCAACAAACTTGGCTGGCAAGGAAGCCTTAGAAATGTCAGGGCCAATGGCATGGCCCAATGCAAATTTATGACAACGGCGCGCCGAGATTTATCAACTGCAACAACTGCCAGCACTAACAGCAAAACACAACAATAACGAAAATAAAAATAACCAGTTAATGCGCCGACAACAAACAAAATCGAAAGCCGCGCATCCAAAAAACCGGTTTCGTCAAAGTTCTAAAAATGAAACTGGCTGCAGCCGAGCCGAGCTGCAACAAGACCAAAAATATTTTTTCACTGTCTGCCAAAATTGCAAGCGGGCATAAATTAACCGCATGGGGTCCAGATATATTCGCACACACACACACACACACAAACACAGAGATACACACGCATATAAGCGAGCAGAGAAGCACACCCAAAACCACTTAAAGTCCACAATGATGACGTTGATGTCGGTCCCGACGTCGGCCAGCCAACCACGCCAGTTGAGTTTTCAAGTGCAGTTCTCGTTGCTGATGACGCAAATATATAAAAAAAAAAAACAAAAAACAAAAAAGTAAAACCGGCAACGACCACGACCTCACCCAAAACCGGGCAGCAGCAGCAGCAGCAGCAACAACAACAAAAGGCAGAAGCGCTTCCAGCTACAACGCATTCAGAGGCTCCACCCCAAAGCCAAAAATGCGCAATTTGACTTAACGAAAAAAAATATAAAAACGAAAAAAAACGAATAAAAACGCAGCAGAAAGAGCAACCAAAATAAATGTGCAAAACAAAACCGAAAAAAAACACACACACACATACAAACAAAATATTATCATTGACACGTCGATGCGGCCAATACACTTACTAAGGGACTATTCTTCGAGCTGAGGAAGTTGATTTGACTGCAAAAACAAGCTAGTTAACTGTTAATATCTATGCAATTCAGGTTGTAAAAGAAGAAAAAATTACTCAACAATTTTTGTAAAATTTGAGATTCGAAAAAAAAATATTTAGCTATGACAAATGTTTGTAGTTGCCTCGAAAAAGCTGTTTTGGAAAGTTTCAAAATCATTCGAAAGTTGGTGTACTTTCATAAGTAGAGCATATTAAACAAAAAATTTTCGTTTGCTGCTCATACAAATTTTTTCTGGGCTGGCGGTTGTCGGTTACTGACCGTCCTCAAGGTTTTTCGTATTTTGCCCTTTTTGCAGATGCAGCGCAACGTCAGCGTCAGCGGCAGCGCCAGCCGAGCAGCAGAGCAACTGAGACGCTGGCAGCGTCAACGATCGCAGCGCTCAATTCCCTTCATTTAGAGCGTTTTTTGTTTGCTGTTTGCTTATTGTTGTTGTTGTTGTTGTGGTTGTTGTTAATGTTGTTGCTGTTGCTGATGCAGTTCGTTGTTGCATTTTTGAACGTTTTACGTAGCGCAAATTACAGCAAACACGCCATCATCATCACCATTACAATCAACGTCATCATCGTCATCATCATCATCATAATCATGTTGAACGTTTGCTGTTGTTGTTGTTGTTGTTGTTTTTGTCGGAGTCACAGTTGGTGTTGCTGTTGCTGCTAGGGAGCAGCAGTAATAATAATAAGAACAGCAACAACAACAACAACAACGGGAGCTACAACATAATCAAGATGGCAGCCACTTGCAGCGGCTTGCAACAACACAAAAAATTGACGAATATGCGATGCAACAGCAGCAGCAGCAGCAGCAACTGCAACAGCAACAGCAATAAACAGAATTTCAAACCCGAATTCAATGCAAAACATGTTGAAGCAAAAAAGCAAAGACTTGACATAAAATATGGAATTGACTGTTGGATAGAATGAGTGCAGAGATCGTCACATCGAAGACATCGAGATGAAAAAGTTGAGTTGAGTCTTTTTTTTAGTTTTTCTACTTGCCATCTCGCTCATCATGCGAGCCTCTATCTCTTTCCCTTTCTAGGGGAGCCACTGAAGCATAGGTTTTAATTTATGTGGCACGCACATTTTGTGTTTTTGTGTTTTTGTTGCTGGGCTTTTTTCTCACAATTTGTTTTGGCAGTGAACGGAATGAAAGATGGCAGCAACAGAGAGACAAAGAGAGAGAGAGAGATGTGTTTGCCACAAGGGAATTCTATGCTATGCTATGCAATTAAACGAGCACCTGAATCGGCACTGGGCCTGTGGAGGGGGTGTAGCTCTTACAGGTGCATCAACAGCAGCATCAACATCAACAACAACAAAAACAAAAGAAGCAAAAAGTCACTTTAATGAGAAATGGAACACCATATAAGCCGAAGCAACAAAACAAAAAAAAAAATAACTGAAATATTCGTCGGCATGTTACATATTTTGTTCTAAGAAAAACTCTGAACCAACTTTGTAAGCTAAAGTTAGCTATAAGTTCAGATTGTGGGTGAATGTAAACGAATTAAAAATAAATAAGGTTACTACAATAAAATAAAACTTTGTGTTATTTATCTATCTAATATAAAAAATAAAAGCTAAACCTCATTATATAATAAAGCGTACCACACGGCGTATGCGTTGTGCATAAATTATAAGCAAAATTCCAAAACACTAAACACACAAACACATTAAATAGCACCCAAAAACAAAATAAAACTCAAACCCAAAATTGGCCGCCTAAGCTCAGGCCAAAAACGAGATACATAGCCTGACCCTGAACTAAATTTGCAAAACACTCAACTAAATTGTCTGGCTGTGTTCAAGTGTGTGTGTGTGTGTGTGTGAAGGCCTATATGCGCTGATTGTTGTTGTTGTTGTTGTTGCTGTAAAATATTTGAATGAAAATGCAAACGACAGCACGAAACAACGTCTGCCTCTAATCCCGTATCCAGTTAGTTGCATCCAACAACAGGTGGGTGGCTGCCACCAGACGCAACGAGCAGCACAGCGCATTGCAACCTAGTGATGCATGTGTGTGTGTGTGTGTGTGTGTGCCTGTAACATTCAATTGTTGACTGAGCTGGGCAGTTGGTTAGAACCTAACTCTTCCTTACACACACACACACACACTCTCTCTCTCTTTCTCTCTCACTCTTGCTTGATGTGCGTGTGTGCATTTAGTGAAAATGAAAGTGCTATGCAATTTTCGATTTAGACAGCATTATCGCATTGACTATTGTTGTTTTTGTTGTTGTAGTTGTTGTTGTTGCCTGCGGTTAGTCATCAACCTATTGTACATAATGAAATTAGCATGGCAGGTGGTTTTGTGTGCAACAGGTGCCTCAAAGGCGGCCTGTGGTGCCTAACTACGGTTAGATGTGCTTGAATTTGTGTGTGTGTGTGTGTGTGTGTGTGTGCTGCCCAACTGCCGTAATCTGCCACAGAGAGCAAGCAACTGCAGGCTACATCATGTGTGGACGACAAAATTCTGGCAAAGGACCTTTCACTTAACTGCAAATTTGTGTGCTTTGTAAGACTATTAGCAAGCATCACTTGCCACAAACAAATTGCCAGTAAAGTTCCCACTTAAATATTCAACTCAAAACATTTCTCCAGACTAGACAAACTGTAAGTGAACTTTTGCTCCCTGAACGTACAAATTGACAGTACAAACGGTTGGAGTCAAGTTAATTAAAATTGAAAAATTGTGCAGCTTCTTTATTTGATTCCTTGCAAATTGAATTCATCTTAACTGCTGGCAGCTAAAACGAAATATGAAAATTAAATCTTTTTTTTTTATATATATATTTTCTCTTTAGCGTTTTTCGCATTTTTTTGCATTTCTCATTTCAATTAGTGCTTACACTATGATGAGAACTCTGTAACAGCAAATATCAAGCAAGTTGGGTTGTTGGGTATTTAATGTATTTATGAATGTTGTCTGTATTTTAGACATGCACCGTTACTTGGCATTAAAAATACATTAAAGTATTTAAAAAATATAACTAGGCATTTAAAGATTATTTTTTTTATCTTTTTTCTATCTTTTTACCTATTCCAGGGCATAGGAAGGAAGCTTTTCTTTCACTTTAATGGACAGTTAAAAAGCTGATAGAATAATAATGAAATAATATTTAACATTATTTATTTTGTTATCTAATGTAATGCTGAAATATGTATGAGTAACAAAGTTAACTGCTGTAACCAAAAAAAAAAAAAAAAAAAAATGGGGCTACCAACCAAACAAACAAAAAAACAAACCAAACTGAGCTAAAACCAAACCGAACCAAACCAAAAAAAACAAAACAGTTCATTGTCGTCTCCATGTGACCACTTCCTCGGATATCTCGCTCTAGCTTCAGAACAACAACAACAACAAGAATAATAGCAAAGGGGCTCTATAATGCAATACAATGCAAAAGTTCTCAAGAAAATTCAGCAAAACAATTTGACAAAAAAGCGAAACGACAACAAATTCTGCCATCTTCGGCGATCCTCGTTGATGGACGTTGGCATTTTTAAATGAGTTGCGCGTTTTTTTGTGCTGCTGCTGCTGCTGCCGCAGTTGCAGTTGTTGTTGTTGCCGCAGCTGCAGCTGCATTAAACTATATACAACTGCCTGACAGTCACTGTCGTCTATGTGTGTGAGTGTGTATTTGTATTTGTGAGTTTGAGTGCCCTGCAACTTGAAACGCAATGCAAGAATTAAAAGCAAGTAAGCGCGAAACGAAGCCCAGCGCCAGCCCCCTTCCCGTTCCCGTTCCCATCCCCTTTCCCATTCCTATCCTGTCCCTCGTCCCTGATGACGACAACAGCAACGCAGAAACAGAGGGAGAGCGAGAGAGACCGACAAAAAGCGCGTTTTGATGCATTTGAGGCACAAGCGACAGTGCCGATGGCACTGACCTTTCCAAATGCAGCTCAAGTTGCACGCAGCAGCAGCAACAACAACAACATCAACAGTAATAATAATAACAACTGAAAGTCCAATATAATTGAGAGTGCATGGTTAGACCCGATCATTGCTGCAAGAGGACCACAGTCTTAACAAAGGTCACAAATAAAATCGAAAATCTTAAGGAGCGCCTAATGACTCAGGCCGATATGCAAAGGCCATTTTCACTTTATGGCCAATGTGTTAATGTTATGTCATCAAAATTGTAAGTGCATCATAACTATAAAAAAGCATTTAACAGCAAACAAAACTGCAACATCAAAAAAATACAAACAAACATTAAAAATATTTACATATATGTATATCTATCTAAATTTGATGATGTGCAAGTCCAGCTTCTCATTAAAAAAAACAGCTTGCAGATGTTAGGGCTAAAAAGAAACAAAAATCAGGCATTAAAGACTACAATTTACCCTTTACAACAAAAACAAAACAAAAAAGAAATAGTTAACCTTTTATAATTAAATAATTGAAGTTTTTCATCTGCACAAATCTATTTCCAGCCATTTTGTATCTTTCTCATATTAGTAAAATATTGTAATTAAAACAAAAATACATATATTCATATGTATACAATTTATTCAAGGTTATTGCACAAAAATGGCAGCAACAAAAACAAAATGCAACACATCTGAACAGTCAGCCATAAACAATAACAACATACGAAATGTTAATAAAAAAAAAAAGTCAAATCTAAATAATAGAACCAGTTATTGTAACTGCAAATACTTGCATTATTTTGACGCTGGTTTATTGTTGTAGTTTTTGTCTGATTGTTGGCTGTGTTTGTGCGGTCATTTGATTATTTTTATTCGGGCAATTTCCAGTTTATAGCGAGCTGCTAGCCATTTATTATTATACTGCATACGTAGAATGTATTTTTTATTTAATATGTCTAGCTTTTGCACTTTGCACACAAACTTACTTAAACTTGTTATTAGTTGGGTATCGATTTAAGTGAATATTCGCCGAGACGAAAAATAAAATCAACTTTATCGCATCAACGTGCAACAAGTGAACCACAAAATCTAGAAAAATCATTTCCCCGTTGCACTGGCAGGCAGTGGCAGGTTGGAAGCCTGCTGGGCTGCAGGGCAGTTAACTTTGGCAGCGATAAATTCACGTTTCCTGCACCAAGTCCGTGCCACAACAGAAGCAGCCACAGCAGCAGCAACAGCAACAGCTTACAGCAACAAGCAACTTGTCTGTGGGTGTGAAACTAAGCGGAAGTGGAAGTTAGCGCGTTGCTTCCGGTCTGGTTTTGGGTTTTCGTACCAAAAAGCACAGTAGTTCTGCCAAGTTGTGTGTGGCCATAAAATGGTACTTAAAATCACACGATTTGATAGTGTTCGCTGCAACGCTGCAATTGTCAGCTGTTGAAATCAATGCATTAGGGTCAAGCGCAACAGCGATTAATCAAGCCAAAAAGCTTTTAAGTGGCCAGCTAAGTTAACTAGCCAGCAACTTAACAGCTCAAAGCCAGGGGCAAGTGCAATGGTAAAACTGCAATAACAACCAATAAAGTGCTGCTTGTTAAATGCTAACAGCCGCCTTCACAGTCGATGCCAGCGCCAGCGACAGCGCCAGCGTCTCAAAACTTGTCTTGGACCCTGGCTCTGACTCTGAATCTGAATCTAGCTCTCGCTCTCGCTCTGACTGTGGCTTTAGTTGTGCCTCTGGCGGCGCGACCTCATCGCCCGCTTGGCTAAATGGAAATGATGGCCGGCAGCCAGCAATGGAAAATGTGTGTTACTGTAACTGCGATGTCGTTGCTTCCTGCTTCGTTTCGTCGTCGCATGCAGCTATAAAAATGGCACAAAGACGCAATAGGCTAGTTATTTAAAATAGCCAATAAGTACAAATAAATGCTCGGAGCCAGTATAATATTAAGTCTCACCTATTACTACAGTATGCAAGCTGAATGAAAAACGATATTGAGTTCAAAAGTTTTTAATTTTATTTGTTAATTCGTGTTTTAGTGTTAGTTAATATAAATTCTTTAATTAAAAATGCCTGCAAAGTGAAAAACATACTTAAATATTTAGCCCCACTGCATCGAAATTTTCCAAATAATTAGTCTTATACATTAGAATTAATATATTCAATAAACTTTTTCCATTTTTAAAAATATGAAATTAACGATTTCTAAAATTTATCTTAAAACTGTTTTTTCAAATACTAACAACTTTTAAACTGCATAAAGTTCCATGGCAAATAATGCATTTGTATTTGGTTTTGTTCGTATAAGTATGCTGTTCTCATGGCTATGATATGTATACCTTCAAGTAACTAAGCCTACAAAGTCTTAAAGTACAAAAAACCAAAAACAAAGACACGTACTTACTGGCGGCTCTACCCGCTACAATAAACAAAATGTTATGCTCTCATAAACATTGCAAACAAATCTAAAGTTCGAGGTTGCTGCGACGAATGGCAAAAAGCAAAACAAAACGAAAAAAAAATGTATATATAACAACAGCAACAACAACAACAACTAACGATAAATTTTAGGCACAAAGCTGCGACGCAGGCGGCATCGGCATCGACAGCTCAAATAGCAAAAATAGCAAACAGCTAAATTGGAAACCAATGAAAACCTCGACTTGCGTTATGAATGCATGCCAAAATGGAGGCCAAGCGCAGCCAAAACTAAATAGCAATAGAAACAACAACAAAAAATAACTGACAGCGACGGATTTTTTTTTTGTTGTTGCTTTTTTGGTTTTTCGTGTTTTTAAATGCAGCGAAGCGTTGCATTTTGGGCTATGGGGCATGGGCACGGCGTTGCCAGACCATCGCATATACAGTGCCGCGTATACGTTATATTTTTTTTGCGTGTGTGTGATTTGCGATTGTTTTGATGTCAAGGTTTATGCAAAGCAAAAAACAACAACAATCGCATAAACACACACGCACACAAGCAGACCCATATGCAAAGAGGACATACACATACATATACATACATGCATATACAGTGAAGAGCGTTTTAGCGTTAGAAATGGTCAAATTTGGCTTATACGAAAACACACACGAGTCAATTGTAATTATTGCTTATTTATTATTAATAAATGTGTGCGCGATTGATACTTTCGTAAGCTGGCAACAATTCCGCATTTTACTTAGCGCGGTTGCCTGACGGAGTAAAAATTAATAAATCATCAAAGTAATTTATTTAAAGGTGCGCAACAACAAATCCGAAACACACCAAACGAAATGTAGATAAAACAATTTTATTGAATTTATAAGCGCACAACTAAATGCCTTTTGTTGTTGTTGTAGTATAAATAAATGCAAATTGAGTATTTAGAATAATGTGAAAAAGTCAACAGCAGCGACACTAACAATTGATGACTTTGTTTTTGTTGCTCATTAAGTTAAGAAAATCTTGCATATTTAAAATATTAGGCAGTAGGAATCCGCCAGCGGGAGGGGGCGGGGGGGAGCACAACAGCTGAAGCGGAGGAGGTGGGCAACATGCAAAAGATTTTGCAGCTGCAATGCGACAGCAACAATAGTTGAATTTGCGATAATACAACAATAACAAGCACAACGAAAATGCAATAGCAATAGACTGCAACAACAAAAACAAGAAAAAAAAACTTAACAACGGATAGAAAACAAGATTTCAAGGTAAAGAACGCAATCGAACTTGACGTACTTGAACAAAATGCACAACAACAACAACAACAACGAACAAAAAAATGGTGAAAAATGTGAAATACAACAACAGCAAAAAATTGGCTACGTTTTGGGTAAATTGCTTTGAGCAAAGCAAAGTGGCGCATTGATTGTTGCAGCTTTGATGTTGAATGGTTTTGAAGCCAAAATGCAAAATTTCTGAAGGCATTGAAAATGTTGTGGCTTTTTAAAATAAAAGCCAAATTTGGTTAAGGAATTTATTCATTTTAATTTTAAACGAAAATATATATAAATAATTTGTTCATTAATTAATTTGTATATTGTTAATTGTTTATCTTGGCCACAATATCGTGACACAATGTTAAATGAATAACCATTTTTTTTTCCATTGGTTGCAACAGTTTTAATCACATTTTCAATCAGTGGATATAATAATAATAAAGACATACTCGTTTAGCACCCGCAATTGGCAGCAATCTGTCAACAGTTTAGCTTAGAAGTCAATCAAAACTGTGCTCGGGCACAAACTAACTAACTAACTGTCACAAATTGCCACAGGCCAGTGGGGCAAACAAACAAACACTGTTTCTACTGTTTGAACTGTTTGTCATATGTAAATGCAAAATGTAAATTAAAAACGCAAACCGTTATAGAAAACAAAACTATCTAGCTAACAAATGAATGCCGCCAATGAAAGACGACGATACATAAACATTTAATTGAAAAATCAGTGCAAGCATTAAGAAAACGGCACAGAACAAAAAAAAAAAAAAAACTATTAAAGAACAGTAGAGTGCTAACAACAAAAGGAAAGAGTATATGAAAAACAAATCTATGCGCGTATTCAAAGCAGAACAACACAAAAAAAAATAGGAATAACATTATTAAACTAAAACCAAAGAATAAGCCAAAGCCAAAGCCAAATGAAAGCCAAAAACACATCGAGCTCAAGTCAATTTCAATGAAGGGGGCAGGCAGCAGGGGCAGACATCATAATAGCTAGAGCTCTTGTTGCTGCCGCCGCTGCTCTTGTTGCATGGAAGCGCTGAAAACTTCATCCATGGCAACTTGTTGGGGTAAGGGCAAAGTCAGGGCCAGGCACAAGCACACACACACACATATATATATTTATACATATACACGCACAGTCAGTGGCTGCAACCTTATTGCTGCAGGGAATTTGTGTTGCAGATTGCGCCCAAGCGACTTGGGTTATGCGATGGGGATGGGGCAGGGGCGCAGTGGGGTCTAAGCTGCTGTTGGTTTGCACACCTGTTGCAGGCATTTTGCATGCAACTGGTTACTGATTGTGAGATGAACTGTGTTGTTGTTGTTGTTGTTGTCGTTGCTTGTTTTGCTGCTGTTGATGCTGATTATGATGGGCAGCAAGGCGAATTTGGTTGATGAAAATTTCATGGCCTAGCTGAAGGTTAGAGCTCTCTATGGTATACCCAACACATGCGCAACGACATATCGTATAAAACTAATAAATGAAAAACTAATGCAATAATAATTAAATTGCCATTAGGCAGGGTTGCCAGCATACACCCAAAAAGCCAACACTACAAACTCTGCCTAAAAAAAAAATGTGCCAAACACATACACTCTCGCAAGTTGCCCCTTTGAATGTAACTCACTCACTCGGTTAAAAACTCACTCAATTTTGAATGTGTAGCTTAAACTCACCACAGCAGCAAGTTGCTGGCGCAGTCAGTGTGCTCTTGTATTGGTTAACCCCTGGCCCCTCGTAATGAGTGTACGAAAATGAAAAAGAAGGAACAAAAAAAGCAACCAGCATAATAATAATGTGGCGCTCTTTGAGCTCTCGGCCGCATCAGCGGCGATGATAGCAACGGCGAAGGGAATGCAATTTCTTTAACACGCTTGCGAATGTCAGTACTTGAAAGCGAGTATGAATAAAATTGCATATTCATATGTGTGTGTGAGTGTAAGAGTTAACGATTTTCATAAATGATTTTGATGATGATGAGAAAAACTAGCCAAACAAAACTTTAAAAACAAAATAACTATACATATATTATGATTTAAAGATTTTATCTCGTATTTATTCACATAAATATTTGCTTATGAAAAATGGCACAGAATTATTTTCATACCGCTGAGCAATTTGCACAACCAAAAAATTGAAGAAGGAAGAAGAACGGGTTAAAAAGTTGACACCTTTGTTCTCTAAGCATTTGATTGCCATATTTATGGCAGATAAAAAAAGGCAACGGCGACAAGATTAACCACATTATTCTAACAGTAGAAACGAGTTATTTTCGATTTTTTTTTTCTCAAAATTTTGATCAAAAGGCAAACCCGAATTCAACCCTTTTTAACAAAAATAATAATAATAAATAATTCACAAAAAAAAAAAACAAAAAAGGAATTCAGTTTATGTAAGGCACAAACAATGCAGCAAGGAGACGACAGCAACAACAACAACAACAACAACAACAACAAAAACAGCAACACTTTGTTGAAAGAAATGCAATCGAAAGGGTAAATGCAAAAACAAAGAGCGCTTGCATTGCGAAATTCGAGCAGGCTGCATCTTCAAGATGCAATTTACATACCATGCATTGGAGAGGGTGCGGGGAAAGGGATGCAATGGGCCCAATGGGCTTGCCTTGATAAGCGCTTTTATTTTTTTTTATTATTATTATTTTGGTACCCTGACATTTGATATGCACAAAAAACTTAAAAACAACAACAACAACAGCCGCAGCAGTAAGCAACAACAACAAAAGCAACTACAACACTGCATCCTGTTGATAACTTCTTACGCCAATTGAGGCAAGCAAGCCGCTCTCTTTTTCTTTTTCTTTTCATTTTTTTTTTTTTAGTTTCTAGTCGGTCGCTTCCGTTCTCAGAGCGACGGCCCCACAAAATTTACGGTTTTGGTCTAATTCAGTCGATGCGTCGGCTCTTGGCCAAGGAAGTAAACTGATTTGAAAAGCCGTCGCAACAGGAACCAAACAGGAAGCTCATGTTAAATTGTATCTGGCTCATTAAAGCAGGCAGTTAGCTGGGTTAGCCTAGGCTTAGGTTGTGCCAGCGCCCAAGCCCAAGCCACCACCAGCAATAACCAGCGGATGTGCACAGCCAAACAAAGATAGCATTATTTATTATTTATAAATTAAACGCACCATTCTAAGCATCCCCGAGCATTTTGTCAATGTTACGTTACAGTGGCATGTAGGCTCTCATTCTCGACAGTTGACACCAGCTTAAAAATGTGCGCAAAATTACTTTTGTATTAAAATATATCTGGGATATGCCTGAGGCAATGGCAGCTAGCTGTAAGACCTATTATAACCCCAGCAACAAACAAACACAAAACAAAAAAACGCGTCAACAAATTACAAAAGCTGCTCTGCACAACAAATGCTTTGGGTTAGCGACAATATATGTGTGTGTGTGTGTGTGTGTGTGTTTAAGTGGGTGTGAGTATGTTTGTGTGCGATGTCTACTCGGTGTCATGCTGTTAAACAAAGTGCGTAGCCTATGCCTTGCAGCTAAAATTGTTATTAAAAAAATATATATAAACAACCACAGAATCTCACACACTGAAACATGCTGGCAACATCATATAAAAAATAATTATGCAATGCTCTACTAGCATTTTAATAATTTTTGTATTAAGCCCTGTCTAAAGTTAAAACGTTCTTAAATAATTTACATTATTTTTTGTTTATAATCTGTTAATGATTTATTTATTTATACTTAACTTATTATACTCCATATTAACTGCACACAATATTTAAAAAATCCTAGCTTTTCACAATTTGTTTTCGGCTTTTATGCTATTTTCATATTGTTTTGAGAGGATTTAGTAACGTATAAGGATTTGTTCCACCCTCTGTGCTAACCAAATAATAACAGAAAGATGGACTTAATATTAAAAAGACACTTTATATCAAATCAAGTAAAGCGTAAGAACATATGTGGGCTTCAGATTATAAAAATATCGTATAAATGGCTAATATTTTTATACTCAGATCTCATGTACAAGGTATCTGTAAGTCGAGCAGTGTTCGGATACTTGTTTTTGTTTTGCGTCAAATGTGCAATTTCAGCAGTTTGCGGTTTATATTAATGTTGCCTGCTTTGTGGGGCCAAAAAACTTTATTTAAAAAAAAAGGCGCTCTATGCCTTTATAAGTATATAATTATTATGCGGTTTTTTTCCTTTTTGTAATACCAAAAATATAAAATCATTGCTATAAGTAGCCAGCTTATTCACGGATTAACATGTGATCTGATTTTGTTAACATTCTATTATTGGCCTCATTAGCTAGTGTTATTAAAAAAAAAAAAACGCCCATTTTTCCAACATTTACATGAAATGGGTTTCTGCTCTATTGTAATCCCCATCATTTCGAATGTTTTGTAAAATTTGCAACTCCCCAACGGAAATGCTGTTCGGTAAACAAACTTCGACAAAAAAAAAATAAAGCCAATGCAGTTGCGTACAAAAACCAACCCAAATGAAGATCCCACAGCAGAATACGACCCAATGTGGGTCCCAGCATGGAATCGTCATTGCATTCTCTCTCTCTTTCTCTCTCTCTCTCCCTCTCACACATACAGACACACACACACTTTTTTTTGTGTACGCCTCTTTGCCCGTTTTTTAGATAGCCAAACTGCAACGCATTGCAAACCAGGGGCAGCAGCACACAAAAACATGCACGGAAACAGTGAACTCTGCATTTAATGGGGTTGTTTAATAATAATAATAAGAACTTAGAGGGTTAGGGCAGATCAATATGCCTTTTGCGCAAAACAGGCCAATAATTGTGCCCCTCTTCATTGTGTGTGTGCTTTCAAATTAGAAATTGCAAAAAGTGCGTAAGAAGCAGCACACTCACACACACACATATAAGCACACACTACTTTCTGTGTGTATGCGTGTCTGGTCATTGGCCTCAATAAATGCAACCATCCGAGTCGCGCCTGCAAACAACTTTTGTGGCAGGCTTCGTTCCTTTTTTTTTTTTTTTTTTATTTTCGAGTGAAATTTTCAAAACGAAATTAAAATTTTACGCATTTGCCACATACACACACACATACGGACATACACTAGTGGAGTACTCCTTGGGTCATAACTGGGCGAACACATTACGTAATTAAGGTCTACCCAAAAGCACTTCAGACTGTTTTTTTTTTTTTTTTTTTTGTGCTGTTGTTGCCCAGCTCCGACTCTAGTTCGGGGCCTGTGGCTCGTTTATTGACTGGCCTGCCAATCAAATTGTGTGTGTGTGTGTGTGTTCTATACAAATTGTAGCTGCATTTTTGATTCCATACCATTTTTGCCCCATTTGGCTTTCTGTGGGGCAGGCTCTGTGTGTGTATTTGCCCGAATAAGTTTCGTGCAATTTTGTACGCATTTTTTCTTACAGTCGATTCGCCCTCGGGTAGTTTGCATGCATGCATACACACACACACACAAACATATAGGCTTATGCTCAATTAGAGCTGTTCAAATCAAACTCTCAGCAATTAAACCATTTTCCAAGCCATTTCAACCAATGACGAATTGTAATTGAATGTGCATTGGCACTCGATATTCGGTTAAGTTGGGCAGCTCAAAGTATTATGAGTCCGATTTCTGGCTAGCTTTCTAAATGCCATTTGCGACTTGACCTAGACGAAAGCCGCTTACGTCAACATTGAAAGCGTCAAGTAATCTTCTTGATCTTTCTTTTTTATTGTGTGTGTGTGTGTGTGTGTGTGTGATAACAGCATGTCTAACACCAAACTAACGAAGTATTTCTCACATTTTTTCTGTAGGTTTTTTTTTTTTGCTTTCCGTTGTTGTTTGGCTTCTTATTGAACGATGTAGGTAAAAAAATGGTTTAATCAAGTATGATTTTAAAGGAAATTTAAAGGAATATAACAGTAAATTGGATAGTTTGAAAAACTGTTTTTAAATTAAACTTTGATTGGACTTTTTTGCAACCGTAAGAGATTTTTGACTCAAAATTTTGATAGAGCACATATGAAGTAAATTGAAACTTACAAAATAATGCTTGATTAATAAGTCCGTCATTCAAATCCGGCCTAATAAATAGCAGTAATATTGAACTGCTGTACACTTGGGCGTATGCGCAATGTGCTTAGTGCAATTGTACGATAGCTAGATGACCATTATAAACAAATAAAAACAAAGTGCTACATGCTAAATAATAAATAATTATGACCGCAAAACATCACATCTCTCTTTCCTAACTCCTCTCACTTACTTTACACCCCGGCATTTATCAAAACCGAACAAAACCTACGCAGTCATCGCGCAGCCTTTGATGAAGCGCGTTTGTTTTTGCGGTCAACTCCAGGAGAAAGAGAGTCATCAAAGCCACGCACACCAAAAACAACAACAACAACAACAACATTAACTAATGTGCCATAACAAAAGCAAATAGAACCGAGCCCAAGGAGCAGCTGTAAGAAAAAAGAAAAGCAAAAAATTCATGCCCAGCAAGCCTCCTCGTGGCACAAGGCACACTGAGACGTAGTTGGAAGTCGAGAAGGGGTGAAAGAGAAAGAGTAGGAGAGAGAGAGAGAGAGAGAGAGATAAAACGGCTTATGGGGCCGACAGTGACGTCGACAGCGACGCTTTATAATGACGCCTGTCTTTCGCCCATACGCTTTGGGTAACATAATCGGTCACTGACTTGGCATTTGGCGTGGTAATTTGAGAATTTCTTGCGCCGCACAGCTGTGTTGCGGGTGGTCAGGGTGTAGAACAGCAGCAGTAGTAGTATTAGTAGAATCAACTAACTTAAGGTACAGTCACTTTTCAACCTACCGCAATCAAACTGACATTGCGCCAAAAAAAACAAAAAAAAAACAAAAAACCAAAGACCATGCCAAGCACAACAATTTATCACTTGGCACAGCAGCAGCAGCATCAACCATAACAACAACAGCAACAACAACAACGATCTGATCAAGAAACAATTCTTGCCCCGGCACATTTCGGTTTCGTTTTGGTGAATTCGGGACGGCAGAAGCCGGCTGCAAAAACCGTCTTCACTTTCGTGCTAAATTATATCATCGTCGTCGTCGTCGTCGTCGTCGTCGTCTTCATCTCCAAATTGCGCATACAGCCCAAGCCTCAACCGGGCATTCGATATATAGTATATATACTTACTTACTTACTTACATAGGGGAGCCAAAGTTGCCTTGTCGCTCGAGTGCAACAAGTTTGCCACAAGGCTTGCAGCACTTTTCCTGTGCATTGTTGTTGTTGTTTTTTTCGGTGAACATTTTGATGCTGTTCAGCTCTCTCTCTCTCGCTCTGTTTCTCTCACTCTTCCCTATAGAGAAGAACGTTCGGCTTTTGCTTTTGCCTTACGTCGCCTGGCATATTCGTCAATTTTTGTGCGCATGCAATTTACGCAGCGTCGTCGAAAGGAGTCGCAGCAGAAGAATACGAAAAACCTTGAGTACGGTCAGTGACCAGAAAAAATGCATAAACATTTTTGTGCTCGCTCGATGCGGAAAAAACAAGAGAGAGAGAGCGAGAGAAAGAGAGAGAGAGAGGGAGAAAGAGGCCGCGTCGTCGATGTTTGCAGCTAGTCAATTGCAAATTTTCGGAAATTTTTATTTTATTTTGTGTGTGTGGTTTTATTTTTCGTTTTTGTTTTGCTGCACAACAGCAGCAAAGAGGCACGTACGATCGAAGCTGCAAGATCGCACTTGGCAGCGTGGGCATGTGCTGGGATATTGGGGCTTGAGGGATTGAGGGATTGGGCATTGGGTTGAGTTAATGGCCAGCGTATTTTCGGCATACGCTACGCACATTTAATGCATATGCTTGTTTTTGTTATTATTATGGGAGCATTCTTGGCAGCCCCAGCCGGTTTTCTTATTTTCGAGAGTGAGAGGCAATGACTTTGACAGCCTCTGCACTAAGTCTGCCGATCCACTGCCATAATTTTTGTATACACATATACATATGTATGCATATATATTTTTGTTTTACGTTCTTTTCGGCCTCCCCTTTGTTTGCTTTGTGTGCTGTGCTGTTTTCAATAATCAAGGACAAATGTGCGTTGAACTTGATCTCGCTTTTCATTGCAGTTATTTTTGTTTATATTTGCAAACTTTTATATTTAGATTTTGCTGTGTACTATTCCCAAAATCATCATAAAATTTGTTTGTTTAATGCAGCAAATGTCTTTGGCTTATCGCGCTGTCATCAAGATAAAAATCTAAAGCAACCGTTTAAAGTGCCAAATTTATGGAACTTGCAACGAGTTGAGTCGCATAAGAAATGCAACGAATGGCACTGCAAATTTGATGCAGCTTGTGTGTGTGTGTGTGTGTGTGTTAGTGTTGCCTTGGCTTTGATTTGAGCTGCTTGTCCGAAAAAATTGCATCCGTTGCGGTTTGGCTAACCAAAAGGATTGGGGCGCAGATAGGCTAACTTGTTGTTGCTGCCACGTTGTCTGTTCGTTAGCAGACATGCAGCAAGGTGAATTAAGTTGTTATGCCAGGTATTAGCAAAGGTGTTGTTGCCGCAGCTGCTGCAATAAGCTTCAGGCCTGCTGTTGGTTCGGATTTCGGGCGCAGCTGAAAACTTAGTTGCCACAAATCGCAACAAGATAGAAAGGGAGAGAGAGCGGGAACGAGAAAAACGTACAAAATTGAATATGCATAAAAGGGAACTGCATCTGTTTATCATTTTTCCATTTTGCCATATTCCTACCTAACATAAAATATGCGCTCAGGAACTTCTAATAGACCTGCAAGTAGTACATATACATTGATCATTAGAGGCGTAGTTGAATGCTGTTGATGATTCCGCATATGATGCATGAACCCTATACATAGTATAAGCAAACTCATCTCAGCGATTTTTAGCATTTTTAGTTAATTTACACAAATAGCAGGGAAAAACATTTGGAATTCCTTGTCAGCTCGCCAACTCTCTGGCGAGTCTGGCTAAAAATCTTGCATTCGATCGTTTATGGCATTTTATTTGGCGCGTCAGCAAATGTTTGTAAGCAATTTATTTATGACATTTTTTTGCAACCGTTTAGTGGCTGCTGCAAGCTGTTGCTGCTACTGTTGTTTAAATGCTGAGCGACACATTTGCTGACTAGCGATCGTGCGGCAATCTGTGGCACAAAAAAACTAGCCGCATGACGCGTCCAAAAGCGCAATGAGGCACAAACTTGTAATAGCTAACAGCAGCAACAGCAACAGCAACAACAACATTGTTGTAGAAATGCAATAGCAACATGGACATGAGCATAGAGTTAAAGTCAAAGTCAAGTTCCATATTCATTAGTTACACAACACAAACAACAACAACACACATTTTGCCCAACGTCTTAAATGTGGCTGACGATTTGTGCTAATGACTCGGCAAGGTGCCTGAGCAGCGAAACAGGACGAAGCAAAAGGCCCCATCCACTGATTGCACAGCTTAATAACAATTCTCATTACAAATATTTACGAAAATTGAACAATTTGATGCTAAAATTAAACTATAGCCTGCCATTTTGAATACCAATTAGAGGCGTCCTCGACATGTCGAACTGGAACTGAAACTGGCAAGCAGCTGTTGCAGCAACGATGGCAAAAAATAGCTAGTGGAAAACTAAATTGTTTGGCAAATTGATAGCAAGGCCAAAAACAGGAAAATCTAAAGCAAACGAAAAATCAACGTGCCACAAGAATTGTTAACAAGTGAATGAAAAACCAGATTTCGCTTTGGCCAAACAGCAGCCAGGGGGCCGGATATGACCAAATTGCTAGGGTTCCCGGCGGCCGGTAATTGGCAATGCAGCAGCACCAACAACAACGACAATTTTTTTTTTTTTAGCTTTTTAACTGGGCAAAAAACGGCTGCAAAAATAAATATGAGCTCAACACAACGTCAAGGGCCTGGCCTGTAGCCGGTGTACCAAAGCCTGCATCGTTTTTTTCTTCTCCACTTTTTTTTGTGCAGTTTTTTTAGGCAAAACCAAACGCCAGCCAAGACAGATGTGCGACATTGCAATTTGTTACAGTTGCAGTTGCATTAACGGCCAAGTCTTGTCGTGCCTCAACCTTAAACTGAGCCAGGGTGCGAGCCGCAACAGTCGGATTCTGGGGTCTGGGCTCTGGGCTTTGGCCTGGGAAGGCAACCTAAATATTTTAATGCCCCAGCCGCATTGATGGTTCGCTTTTTGTGCGCTGTGCGACTTCAGTAATTAACATTTTTTGCGTGCACAAATATTTTTCGACTTGCGAAAGAAAAAGAAGCGAACAGAGAGGCGCAGATGTATATGAAATTCACAACAGAAGCTGCTGCTGCTGCTGCTGCATGAAAACTCAAACAAATTAAACTTGAGGTAAGGCCAAGAAGAGCAATAACAACAAACAGCACGGCAGCCAACTGAAAAAATAACAACAATCGACGCAGCCTACAACAAAATATGTTAAAATGCAACCAAGTGAGTAAATTGTGCGCAACAACTCAAAAAAAAATACAACAACAACAATAACAGCAACTGAATGTTCTGTTTATGTAGCACACACACACACACAGGCACACACATTTAAACTATATACTTGCATAGAATATACTTTATAAACTAAGCAAATTATTATTTGAAGGCACACGTCCCTGGGTTGGCTTTGGCTTTGGCTCTGGGTTTGGTTGAGTGTTTAGCCAGCGAACTTGTACAAAAATTAAATTGTTTTAATTACGCTCTGCCGCAAATTGTGGCATTGTTGTGGCTGTGCGGGTGGTGGGGGCAAGAACAGTTTATTATTATTTGTTGTTGTAGTTGTAGTTGGGAAAAATTGTTGCCAAATTGCGTTAGCTTTGCTTTGCCTGCATTAGCAACAATATTAAGTGGTCTTAACAGGGCTGAAGAAACAGCAGACAATGGCAAAGGAATTAATGGGATAAATCAAATCATAAAAAAATTTCATGGATTTTCTTTCAAAAAATTAATTTAATTGAAATTATTTACATAAAGTTTTTAAATAGTCTATTTAGCTTATCATTTGTGCAGCCCTGGTCTCATGATGCATCTGAAAATATTTTTCAGGGATTTTTCTTTTTTTTTTTTTAATTGTTGCTACATAGAAAAATGCTCAAGTTTGGTTTGGTTCGCATATGTGGGGCGGTAAGAAGGAGAAGACGTAGGCGGTTGCACCCGCACCCAGAGCCGCACCATCAACCGTATCACTCACCACCCCTTTTCATCAGCAAGTGCCACGAAAATCGTTCTCCACTTTACATTTTTTGCGTGTGTTCTCGTTTCGGATGATGGGCTAAGGGCAAGTGGGAGGCTGAGGCTGCTGCTGCAACTGGGAACTTAGGGGCGTAACGACGCCCGTCGACGCAGTCAAGACAGACAATGTTGCCAACTTAGCTTAGCTTTGCCAGCGCTGAGCCATTGATAATTACCAGGTTGTTATATTGCACTCTCTTTCACTCTTTGAATCGACACAGTGTTGCATATTTATGTTTGCTTGGCATGCGCTTGTGGCAAGAGCTAAGTGTGTGTGTGTGTGTGTTTGGGTTGGTGCATTGAAGTCAAGTCAATCTTTAGACTGGTTTTACATAATTATAACAGTGCACTTGAGCTGCTCCCGCCGTTGCTTAGGTTTTCTTTTTTTTTTATTGTTTTCATTTTAATTTAAATGCCTTAACAATAATTTGAGCATTATTTTGCTGAAGGGTTATTGTTTTTGGTTAATGCATGCAATGGAAATCAACTGAAGTGATGTATATATATATATATATATACGTGAAAACTCCTGGCTAGCAATTACTTACGTTATGCAAATTTAAAATGGCAGCACGAAATTCTATCTTCAAGCGCCCAATTAGCTTGCTTCCGGACTCTGGCAGTGCGCCTTGGCTATCTATGAATTCATGTGGCAAAAGCCACAATATCCGTTTGCTATTAAGAATAGGCCAAAGACGCCACGCCGGCAACGATACATTTTTCGTGTGTATATTTTACGCACATTTTACGCACCGCACAGATTTTGGACGTTATGTAGAAAAGATAAACCGCATTGCTACAAATGGGTGCTGGTTTCCTGTTTCCTGTTGCAGATAACTGTTGTGCGTGTGTGGTGGGTCTAAACTTAAAATTTACGGCTTGCGCTAAAAACGAAAACCTTCAATTTTGTAGGTTGCACGTTGCACGTTAAATTTAACGACGTGCAACGCACAAAAATGCGTACAGTTGTGCCCAAGTTCTGTAGCGGCCATATTGCCCGCTCACTTATGCAATACTTTTTGCACACGAATCGATGGCTTCTCTTTATTATGTAAGTGTGAGTTTGAGTGTCTTTGTGTGTGTGTGTGTGTGTGAAAATATCAATAAACAGTGCCCCACTGTCCATAAAACAGCACCTGCTTCTTTTGACTGCCTGCATTTTATATTTATCTATATATATGCATTTCATATATTTATTATATGTATATTACATAAGCCTTATTATATACTTTTCGTGTAAAATGCCCCTTCTGTGTGGACGACAGTTGTCGGCGGGAATGGGTGGGGGTTGGGTCGAAAATGTACGCATAAGGATATCTTGTGGGTGTCTCTTAACCTGTCGCCCCTCGTAGGGGTTACCTAGTAATTTTTAGCTGCCACAGAGGCCATTTTGTTCTCTCATGCCCAAAACAAAGTTTCACAGAACCCCGCTCAAACCATGACCTGCAACTGCAACAGCCTAGGCAGCTTTTGCAACTTACCGTTAGGTCACCCCATTTGTGCATGCGTAAAAATTTTTCCACCACATCGATTACTTTACGCAAATTAGTGCGTAGATATTTTGCAAAAATGTTCTATAAATAATTGATGTGCCGTTAAACGTTGATTACTCAACACTCACCCTCCAAATGCACTTTCGCATTTTACTTGCAAGGTGTGTAAAGGCGTGTGTGTGTGTGCGTGTGTGCGCGTGTGTGTGTTGGGGGTTGTGTCAGATGTTTGTGATGTGGTAGTGGGAGGAGAATTTACATTGCGATACTTTGAGCACCACTTATTTTGAGTTGAACGCTTAATTTAGCAATTGCACACAATTAACAATGACAATTGACAAATATTAGCGCGATTATACAACAATTTGTATTATTATTATTTGAGTTCAATCTTTGAGCATTTAACAGTAAATATTTAAGATCCAGTATGATAACGATACATTAGATACAAAAAAAGTGGTCAAGGATTAGACTCAGAGCAATGGTAATGCTGTACTTCGTTGGGTAGCCCAATCACCCGATTATTTATATATTAACAGGCAATAAAAAGACAAACTTTGAAAACAAAGCAAGATCTATTCGTTGCCTGTGAAGCAATTTCACCGTATACAATTTATGTGTAATCAAAAAAAAATGGATTTGCAACGAATTATAAATTTCAATATCTTTGTTTTTTAATTAATTAGAAAAGGCGTGCTTTCGTTTTGTCGATTCAGATTTACGAGTTAATATGCTTTTCGAATTCAAAATTTTTTGTTTATCAGTTTATTCATGCCAACCTTATTTGCTTATCAATATTTCTGATGTAAATAAATACAAAAAAAAACCACTAACACAATATATGAATACCTTTGTTTTCATATAAAAAAAATGTCAAATGGAAAAAATGAGCTAGGCGGGTGCTTTAGTTTCGTCCAACACTGTATAAAGTAATTTTATGCAAGCTGTTTTTAAAAAATGTATAAAAGCTTAAAGGTGTGGAAAAACTGGTTTTGAGCTTTTACTGTTTTCGATCGAATCGAAGCTATCCAAAAAGACAATAGTTGAGTAATGTTTCTATAAATAAGTTTAATCATATATTTTTTTCTATACGTTGAGCTTAATAATTTTATTTATTTTGCACTTGGAAACATTTGTGCAATTCAAGTAAGTTCTTAGTATATTTTCTTCTTCTTCTTGTTTTTTTTTATTCAGTGAATGATCAAAATCTCAAATATTTTTATAACAACACAACATTCATATAGCAAATATTTTATATCATATAATAATCTCTAATTGTATCCATTTCTTGTGGGTAGTCCGTAGTTGCTCAAGTTGCGAACATCATAGAAACTCTTTAGATATGATAAGACCTCAGATCGCCGCCAGGCAAAGTTTTGGGATTGAAGCATTTGACAGTTTTTGCAAGCACTGACGCTAGGAAACTGTATTTTCGGAAACTTGGGATCTTCGATAACATCGCCAGCCAAGCGTTGATTCACCTCGTTGTGGGCCTCCCATAACCAAAGTATCTCCTCGTCTGCGCTGGTCACTGAGAAAATCTTGCGACGCTCAGCCATGCCCAAAAAGTGCTGCACACAATCTCTGCAGCCAAAGAAGTGCTTGACAAAGCCATGAATGCTGTCCAGAACATAGCCCGCAGGTAGAATGGGTGTTCTGGCAGCCTGCACGGTAAGATAATGGAACAGCGTCCACAGCGAGCAGGTGAAGCCACGCGAGAATTGACCCGATGCAATGCAGCCCACATAACGCTTGGCCTTGAATACCTTTGGCAGCATTCCCTCAACCATTTGCACCTGTGCCTGGAAGGTCATGCCACTTAGTTCGCCTTCGTCACTGATGGAGCCATTAACAAATTCATACAGACGCTGCAACAACATTCCTCCACTGGCGTTTAAAGGACTAAACAGGCGCAAGACATTGAGCAATTTTCGTAAAGCTATCAGGCTGTCACCTTTAAAAAGTCGTGCCTTTGGCAACTCAATATGAAGCAGCTTGTCTATTGCCTGCTCCAAATCCGCACGATAAACTTTGGGTGATCCGTGTAAAACTGTTGAAAGAATGGCAGCTTGTTCGTCGTCAATAATATAGTTGGTTGCGTTTGTTGCCGAACTCTTTGGTAATGGCGGCAATGCGGAGTAACCTTTCGACTCTAGATAGTTACCAACGCTGGCAACATAGGATGCACTCGTGATATTTAAGGGGTTTAAGGGTATTTTGTTACCAACACAATCCATTATGACCAACTTGTCGTTTGTTGGACTTAAGCCGAAATTGCTAAACAATTTGGGACGGTCGACAATACGCACAACTAGCGTTGGCCAATTTAGTAGACCGAGAATTGTATCTGTGCCAATTGTTGATCCCTCCGGCTGATAGACAAGCACTATATAGTTAGTCGCGTTAAAATCACACAAGTTATCTTTTTGCAGCAATGTCATTGTGCTATCATTTTCATTTACTGGCTCAAAATCGGGTTGACCCAGCTTCGTGTACTTAACTTTCGATATATATTCAGCCAGCTGGGCCATAATTTCATCCGATACAAGTGTATTTAATTCAAGTCCTATATCTTTTTCAGTTCGTTTATAGCTAGGGGGATATATGCGTAGTGTTGGCGTCCTCTGAATATCATAGTCGCGACATATTTGAACATTTCTCTCTTGTGCACAGTCAACCACAAAGATCGAGAGAACGCGTCTCCAGTCATAGAGCTTAGCAGCCAGAGGCTTAAATGTGGCTGCATAGCGTCTGCAATCGCCGCAGAAATAATTGATGAACTGCACAAGTTTGCAGTTTTGAGAACTATAGAGTTCAAGAGCCAACGTTTCGTTGTTCAATATTTTGACATTGTCCTCGGGACTGTAGAGACTTGGCTCAGTTGGCTGAGAAGAAGCCGCATTTAATTTCACTAAACAGCAGCAAAATAGCAGCAGCAATAACAACGAGACAAAACCGTACAGCTTCATTGAGCGAATCTTTTCTAGAAGATGTTTCCCGGTTTAGTTTTTAACAACAACTGATGAGCGATTCAAAGGCGCTTGGGTTATTAAAGCGCCCGTTTTGCTTGGGTTGTTTTACACTATGCGTCAGCCAGCAGTCAAGAGACACAAACAGCTATAAAGAGTAAAAGCTAACTCATCAAATACGTTTGATATCGGTTCAATCAAAAAACAATACAAAAGATGTATTGTTAACCAAAAAACTGTGTTAATAATATTAATTGAACAATATAAATTCTATTGACCAAAAGCTCAAACAACCTATAAAACCCAAACATAAAGCAAAGAAATCATTTATCAAAAAATAATCATATGCATTTTTTCACCTGTCATTGTTATGCTAATGATTAAACCACAAAACAAACAAAACAACTAAGCTGCTGATGTTTTAGTAAATCCAACAAGCTGGTAAAATCAACAAGTGTTTTTGGAGTGGGGCAGATTCAAAAGTTCAAACTATGCTCAACTTTGTGGTTATATCATTTACATGCCAGATTATGTGAGAGAAATATACATACATACATACATACATATATACCAAAAAAAGGCAAACAAGAGCCACTGCTCAAAAAGTTTAACCAAAAAGTTTCTGGTGTGAAAACAGATTCTCTCTGTTCTCGGTTAGGCAAGTTTTGCGTAGGACTCAACTGCAGCTTAAAACTTTTTGGCAACAGTTTATGGGCGCCTCTCTCTCTCTACTCTCCACTTTCCGCTCTACCATGCTCAACGCTTGGCTGGCAAGTTGATGCTTGGTAATTTAATTGCGACAACGAGACGAGTTTCATTTCCATCATCAGCTGGCGGCTGTTGTTGCTAGCATATTTTATGGCAAATTAACTGCAGAAAGGCGTTGCAGTGGAAATTGCTAAGCGATTTATGCGGCTTGTTGAAGTCCCGGCAAAGAGTGTGATATGGCAATAAATATAACAGGGCGTATGCGTAACAGAAGTGTGTTTTGATTGTTATGGCAAAAAGTTTACAGCTGTTAGCTATTCAAATAAATTTGTATTCAATTCTCTTTAGGCTTAGATATCTAATATCAATGTACGTTAAATGCAGAAAGTGCATTTTTTTTTTTTTTTTGTTTAATTAGTGCAATGGCTTTCAAATAAATTTTAATACCACAATAATTGTCGCACTAACTTTGCAATCAGCACAACCAAAGACAATGGCTGGGCAAACATATGCCGATCATCATCATCTATTCGGTCTTAGCGCTCATACCCCGAATCCAAACCCATCATATCATGATTATTAACAATGCACTGACTGACATGAACAATGTAGCAAATCGGTTTGCAAATCAGGCAGCAGCAGCAGTAGCAGCAGTAGCAAACATTCAAACAAACAGGCAAACAGTCAACCAGTCAACGACATGCCATGCCAGTAAAAATTGCGTAAAATACAAATATTGTGCAAAGGTTTTTGTTTTTAGCTTTTTCTATCTGTCTCTGTCTCCGTCTATGTCCCTTTCTCTTTCGGGTTTTGTGCCAGGATGCGCTGCGTGCGGAAGCTTGTTGCGGGGGTGTTGGACGGATAATGGAATGGCAGTGGGACTGCAGCAGCAGCAGTCCATCAAAACGATTTGAATGCGTCGTTGACGTTGATGAGTTTGAGTGAAAAGCGGATCGGTGAGCAGTCACCAGGCAGTTGTAGGCTGGCCAGCAACAACAAAAACAACAACAACAAGCCAAGTTCGTCAATCAAAAGCCAAACCAAAATCTCCTCATGCGTGGCGCAGTGCTCAGAGAGGCAAAGCCAAAGGCTGATGAGGATGCCACTGCTTTCAACAATGATGCGTTTCTGCTGCTGCTGCTGTTTGTTTTGTTTTAATTTTCTCGATTTTTTTTTACCATTTTTTTTGTACTTTTTTCCCTTATCCGCCTTAGTTTTTTTTTCGTTATTTGAAAAACTCTTCAGTTTTGAATTGTTGCCATGTTTTTATTGTTGTTGAGTTTGGTTTAGTTTGTGCGTGGCGGGCATGTGTGTAGAGGGGGGGAGGGAAGGGCGAAACGCATCTCTCTAAGCGGCAGTCAGTGTATCCGTATCCGTTGTGATTTTACACAGTGTTTGCACTTGCTCGGAACGGGAACACGTTTGACATTTCATCATCTGGCGGGCGACTACAACGGCGACGTCAAAATTGCGACCGTTAGCTGCTGCTGCTGTTGCTGTGACTGCGACTGCAGCTAAGGATTTGATTTGATGTGCGTCCGTCAAAAGGGAGTTCTTATGTAGGCAGCAACAACAATGCTCTGAAAATTGCATTGTTAGCAAAACACTACAATATGGCCAAAGTGCCTGATGTACAAACGCACATGCATATTTACATGCCTAATACACACCCACACTCATACACGCACACACACGCATACACTTGACAAGTCTGCCATCCCTGCATTTGGCCTGCCAGCATTTACTTCCGCTTTTAATTAAAAATAAAATATAAAAAAAAGCCCAACCGAACCAAACAATAACCTGCCGCAACCAGCGAAAAGTACGAATAAAAAAGAGATTCACAATTATTTGCGTATAAAATAAAAAAACACACACACACACACCCAGAAGCGTATAGACAGAAAAAAATTGAAAAACCACACAAATGCATTTACTACATCAACAGAGCCTGCAAGGGTCGTCGGGCACTCACATTCGCCTATTTGCATGCGTATCCTGCAGATATACGCACTTTGGACTTGCAGTGCTTCCTGGACCACCTCCGCCTTCAAAATGATGAACGGGTGGTGAAGGGGGATGCGAGGTGGCAATGAGAGTGACAGAGTCGGGTAGATTGAAAGGGGGAAGCAAGAGAAGCTCTTAATTTGTCTGTAAAAGCAGCAAACTTATGAAAATTACGCAATTTGAAAAAATGAAAAAATAAAAAATGAATGAAAAAAAAGAATGAAAATGGACGTTGCAAATTGTTGTTGAACAGAATGGCACAGAATAGGTAAAAGTGCATCGGCTTAAGAGAATATTTAATTCGCTATAATCTATTTGAGTTCAACTGTTAAGGTATATACACAAATGCTTATTTCTTAGATGATTATTTTTGCCAAACAAATGGCATTTTATACATTTTTTTTTTTTCACATGTATAACTTTAATATATATACGGTAAGGATCTAAATCGACATCTTTAAAAACTAAAGAATTTTTAACTCAATTATTTGATTATTATTTATTATTTTATTATTATTTAGCTATAAGCCTATGTTACCTGTTTTGTCATGTGGTTGCCCTGGAGGCCAAAGCAAATGCAACTATTTTACTCTCTTTCTCACTCGCTTTAATTAAGCATATTGCCATGTTGGCAGACGTATTAAAAGGGCCGCAAATATGAGCTGGAAAACATTTGAATCAAATTAGACTGACAATTTTATTTGCCTTTATTTATATTTGCCATTTTTTATTAGTATGATAATAAATCTTTTTTTATTTGTGCAAGAACGAAAACCACAAACGTGGAGTCTAATTTAAATATGCTTAAGGATTTAGCTAATGTTTTTAATTAGGCTCGGCCACAAGGATCCCAGGCCAAAACCAATTCCCAGAGCCAGAAACTGTCGAACTGTCGAGCCGCTTCAATATGCGCTCATTGGTAATCTGTTGCAGCCAGCCAGCGAACGATGCCTCATTAAAATGCACTTAATTAAAATGCAATGGTAAAATCAACAGCGATTGTAGAATTGCAACTGCAAATGCGACGCTTGTCCGCTGAGAGAGCCACCGAATCGAATCTTATATGACTAAATCCAGTTTGGGTTTCGATAGAAAAAGCAACAAAACGAGCGAACAAACAAACAAACAACAACGAAAAATTACAAGACAAGACCAAAGAACAAGCAAAACGAACAACACCAAGAATGAAGAGTGTTGCAACTGATGAATATGGAACTTGGCTTTGACTTTGTAACTATTTCAATGCGTTGTCCAACTTGCTGCCTTCGCAGCAACAGAGACGCACAGAAATTGTTTCACGAATCTGCCACAGCGGCAGCAAGCGTTGGCCATCGGCCGATGCCAGCAAAAAATGTCATAAATAAATTGCTAAGCAACATTTGCTGACGCGCCAAATAAAATCCCATAAATGATCGAATGCGATTTTTAGTCTATGCAACAGCGGCAACGCGACGCGTCGCGACGGTGGCGGCGACTTAAACCAAAGTGGAAAACAAGGAAAAACTTATGCTAGCAAATAGCAAAACTTGGATGCTCTCAAAGCAAAACAAATATGTAATCCTCTTGTTAAAATCTTCTTGATAAAAAAAAAACATCAGATTTATTGAAATATAATTAAAATATTTGCAATTCGGTTTTGTTTATATTTAACACATTTTGTTTTACTTAAAGCTCACAGCGTTATTAATAACTCTACGAATCTTTTGAATGGAATTTCAACAAAAAAAATTACATATTACTTGATAAATGTATATTTTTGTAATCAGCACCAACTATCACATCAATAAATCATAATGTTTGAGGAGCTATTAAAAACCATTGATATGAATTCTCTAAGGCAAACGCTAATTATCTCATACAATTGCAATATTTGACAATATTAAAATAAGTTTAATTGATTGCGATGGGGATGTGGGCAAGTAATTAATTTTTCCATAGAGTATATGAAGGCGTGCATCAGTCCGCGATGCATTTGCCACTTTTTTCTAGTCTACGAACTTACTTGATGCTACTTTTTTAAAAATTTCAAATGTTTTTCCTGGTAAATTAACTAAAAATGCTGAAAACGATTTTGCAGTCGCTTTGTTTTTTTGTGTAGTTGTCGATGTGAATGTGAATGTGGACAACCAAGAACTGCGACGAACAACGACAACCACAAAGCTAAAGACGAATAGTCAAAGACAGTCAACAACTACAACAACTGGCGTTGATCTCGTCTGCTGATGTACGAAATACAAAAAAAAAAAGTAAATAAAACCAGCCAAACGCTCAAACGAAAGCAGCAAGCAATTTCCTATTTTACCAAAGTGGTTGGCATCGTCATTAATGTGGCTTTTAAATGCGTTTTTCATGGAGAGATGCAGACGCACCGCCGGGGTTGGGTCCACAACTGGGATGGGGACAGCAACCAAGACGACGACGACGATGAAGAAGACAAAGACGCCAAGTGTGCGCCTTAATTATGTGCGAGTCTTGAGAGTATTGGCTGATTTTGTAATTAGGTTTTCATTAGAACTTACGCACAACTATGGACACTGCCAAAGCATCTTGTCTTCTTACTGTGTTTTTTGTTGAAGTTTTTGTTGAGGCATTCTTTGAATGCCAGCCTGGCAAATGTGGTTCATATGTGGCTTTGTGGCGTGGCTGTCAAAAATGGCAATTTGTTGTGGGTCAACTGCCCAAATGATGTTTGCCGCTGATTGAGTTATACAAACATGTGTAAACAAACAGTAGCCAAGTGGCTGCAACAACAACTGTATAAAGATGAGCAACGAAAAAAAACAAAAACAACAGCAACTTATGCTGCTGTTGCACGTTGTGGTCGCAAGGCAAACGACTTTGGCCAACACTTACAGCATAACACGAGCCACACGAGCCACCGTCAGACCCACAATCAAAGTGAAAGATACGACTAAAGAGGCAACGTTTGCGTTTGTCTTAAACACGAGGATCAGCCAAGTCAGCCAGTTAGGCAGTTAGCCAGAGTTAGGCAAAGCCATTCAGCTCAAACTCAGACTCTTGAGACCCATGTGCGCGGCACTTTCTTTGGCTCTACACAGTGTGTGTGTGTGGTGTGCCATGGATTATGTGCAGACTCTGTGGGTCTGCTTAAGGCAACCTGTGCCTGTGTTCTATACGTCTCTCACTCCCTCTCTTTCTCTGTCTCTCTCTTTCCCTGTCTCTCTCACTGTGTCGACTGCATTTTGATTTATCCACGCGCTGGCGGCGCTGCCTCCTCGTGATTAGCGTGGCGTTGCAGAAGGTGTGTCCCGAACTGGCAACTTGGCAACTGAAGTAGCCAAATGCGCGTGCTCCAGCTACCGACACACAATGGGCAGGCCAGAAGACAAACAGCAACAACAACAACAACGAGAACACTGCAACTCGGATGAAGATGAAGATGGTGGAACGGTAACACAGAGGGACGAATCTTTGGCATGAATGGAAGAGTAGCATCGCATCCATCGCCGGCAAAAGCATGGCACGATTATATCAATGAAATTGAATGGAATGTGTGCCAGGTATCAAATACGCTTTCAATGTCTAAGGCTAGCGGCTAATTATCACAGACCACACACACACACACACACACACACACACATAAGCACACACGAATAAACACATGCATAAGCAGCCAAATTAAGCGCAGTACATATTTCGGCCTTTGGCTAAAACTTGTAGCAAACGGCTTATTATGAAGACAACAACAACAACAACAATAACAGCAATAACTACGAGCCTTGAATGCGGCCAATGCACCTTAAGACAACTAATGCCCTTGACAAAATAAGTAGAAAAACATGGGTATATAAGTTGAATCAAAAGAGCTCAACAAAAGATTGAATCGAAGAGTTTACAGTTTACCAAGGAAAAAGGGAACAGAGCTTAGAATTTCTTAAAAAATATTCAATATAAGGACCTAAAAGTTAAATTTTCATTAATTTCAATAGATTTTTATTTAAATATCATTGGTTATAAAAAACTTCTGAACTTCAAACAAAGTTTTGGAGCTATAAGCTTTTTTAAACTAGAATAATTTTTTATTTGGGTAGAATTCTAAAACTATTAAATGTCATTTAAATTTAACTTCAGTCTCATTGATGATCTTATTTAAGACTTAAGTTACGTCCTGTATTTATTTCCATTTGATCATTTTAGACTTTTATATAGGGTATTAACTAGTCGCTTGAAGCGATCACCAAGTTCACATTTTTCATACTTTGTTCCTTTATTTTTCGAATATTCTATAAAATGCAAAAATTATGAAAATTTCTTAGGCTTTTTGTTGTGGCGTTTTGTGTAGCTTTGGTGCATTCTTTTTTTCGCCAACTGGTTTTTTTTAGTATTTAGCTATTTTTGGCGTATTTCGTTTTGATTCCTGTTCTGTGGGACGCGTCAATGAACCCCTCTTTAGTCCAACGAATGAAGCAAAGCCAACAAAGCTTGTTAAACGATAAAGTTGTTGCTGTTGCGGTTGTTATTGTTGTATTTGGCACATGTCTATGAATTCTAATTGTCCGAATGAGCGGGCAAGCGACAGTGGCTAAAATATGTAAATTTTGTTTTTGTCTAACAC
This sequence comes from Scaptomyza polygonia, assembly GCA_035044585.1. NCBI lineage: Eukaryota > Metazoa > Arthropoda > Insecta > Diptera > Drosophilidae > Scaptomyza > Scaptomyza polygonia. Next base: position 5,796,244 of record JAWNNU010000151.1, on the reverse strand, counting down.
TCAAAGGCGGCTGAGCATAAAAGCCAATCAAATTGCTGACATTTCCTGAGTGTCAATCAGTTGAGTTATTTTCGCAGTCAAGCGGTGAAATATTTTTGTGCATTGCACTGCACTGCACTGCACTGCAGTTGGGGCAGGTTCAATGTCTTGGGCAGCAATTGGAGAAGTCCAACCACAAATCTGACAGCAATCAGAGAGAAGGCGAACCCATCTGTAGTCGGTGGTAGCTGGCTGTAGGGGTAATGATGATGATGATGAACATGAAGATGAAGATGAAGAGCAGCGCTGGCTGGGCAACTTTTTTTGTGTTGCATGGCTCGCATTACAACAACAGCAGCAGCAGCAGAAGCAGCAACATGTTTGCGATCGATTCGCACAAACTGACCACAGTCAAGATGTTGATGTTGCTGCTACTGCTGCTAGGGGGCAATCAAAAAATGTGTGGCAAAATCAGAAGCGCTGAAATACTCTTTTAATGAACCTCTTCCTTTCGGGTTGTTGGTCAGCTCAACTAAACTCAACTCAACTCAGCTCAGCTCAGCTAAGCAATTTGGCGACACAAAATCAAAGTCATTGCATCTCTGGGCAGCAATGAAATGCATTTTATAATTGCGCACGCACTTTTTTGCACTTTGACAAAATTAGAAGCATCAAATGCAGTTGCAGATAGAAAAACGCCGCAAACTGACTGAACATTAATGCTCAAATCGCTTCATGTTGCCAAGTCAGCGTACATGGCGAGCTGGAGATGGAACTGCAGCTGAAGAAGGCGGCAACGGCGGCTAGCTACTGGCTACTGGCTATTGGCCAAGTTAATGACATTGCAGGCACAAGCGGCAGCACAAAAAAGCCCGAGACAACTTTGGCCAAAGAGCAGCTCAGCAGCAGCAGCGTTGATGAACAAAAAACTGGACATTTTGATTTTAGAAAAATATCTAGAAAACCGCTTTTTTTGTGTTTATACAACATTGCATTCACTCGGTTGCATCTGACTGGCATGGCCATCAACGTCTAAGCGGGCAGCAGCTGCTTGCCGCCTGTTGCATGCGGCAACTTGGCCAACAAATACAAATGGCAACCTTTTTTAAAAGTTGGCTAAAATATGTGCAGCAACCTGGCTGCCTTTTGTCAGCGTTTTTTTTTCTATTCTATTCTTATTTCATTTTTTTTTTTGTTCTCTGTGAAAATGGTAGCCAAAATTTATGGGTGGCAACTAAGACCCATGTAGGGATTGAGAAGAAAAGAGACAGCAAAAAAAGCCAGGAGCTTCAGAGCACTCGGACTAATGAGGCACTGGGATTGTGTTGTTAAACATCCACTGTAAGTGCAGAAGGTGATTTATTGGAGTTAAGAGTTCAAGAACATTTGCAAATTATCTAACTTTTGTGTAAAAAGTATTGCAAGCACTAATTTTTGACATCTTTAACATAGAACGACAAAAAATTATTACATTTTTGCATGCAAAATGTTGACATTTTTAGCTTCTTTAGAAACTGCAACATTTGTATGGTAAACACATAGCGACCAAGCCTTATGAATATTCCAAAGTATTCAAACAAAAAAACAAAAAACAGAATAGCAAAATTGATGGCAACCTAATTAAAAATGCAATTGAATTTCGTTTGAAGCAAAATACAAAAAAAAATAAAATGGGAAACAACAAAAATGTATTCAAAAAACTGAAAACAACAGAGCTTGACAGTGCTGTAGTCCAAATGCAATGTTAATTAAATATAATTTGCAATATGCTGGCGGTCATATTTTTAACAAACAGCCCAGCCGAACGATGGACATGGCTTATGCTAGGCAAAATGGGCGTGGCGCCTGCGGGCCATGAGAATGTTTCGACAAACAACAAAAGAGCATGTTTCGAGGCAATAATAGACGATGTACTAAAATGTCATTTCATGGCCCAGGGAAACCTCTCTCGCTGCTACGAGTCATTTTTTTTTCCATTGTAAATTATCATAAATTTGTCGTTGGGACGTTTAGATGTTGTTGGTGAGCGACCAGGCAGTTTTACCATTTTTCTGCAACTTTTTTAAAACTGCTGCTTTTGTCAAATATGCTAAAGCTAAAACACGAGCAGCAAAATGGCCAACACGAAAAGAGCTCAAATTTATAGCCAGCGACCAAAACAAATAATTTGAAAATTCGTCACACGCTACAAGTTAAATGGCCAGCGGAAATTTATTTTAAATTAGCACACCGAAAATTAAACACACTTGATTAAGTGTTCTAAAAAATAAAAAAAAAGCCATGCACGTAAAATGTCATGAAAATATTATTTTAAACAAAAGTCACGAAATTTCATTTGAACTTAAATGTAATTCATATTTTCTTGATTCCCCTGAGCCAAATTATCAAATTAAAATTTAGCTTGAAAATTTAGTGAACTAAACCTTATTATAGAGAGCTTTTCTAGTCGCTTTGAGGGCGCCAATTCACTGGGGTTTTGTTCTTGTCTGCTGTGCTTAATTATCAATGCAAGTTCTTTGTTTTTTTATCATTTTTGTTTTAGATTTTTTTTGTAAGTTTTCGTTTTGGACAAAATGAAAATGCAAAGAGCCCCAGACATGGCTTTGTCGTGCGCATGGGAAATGAATTTCCCTTTAGGTTTTTTTTCGAGCGACAGGAAACACCAAAAGGCTGTGCCAAAAAAAAAAAACAAAAAAAATACGGAAAACTTGAGGCCACCCAGTTAAATAAGGCGGCTTGAAAAATCGTCTTTTAAATCCAATTTAAAAAGGAGTACTCTTTAGCAATGCAGACCACAAAAGTGGTTTGCAGAGCGACGGAAGAAAATATGAATTAAAATTTATAATTATGTTTGTATTTACATATATTTTATAAGCAGCAAAAACTTGGCATTTGGTCTGCCTCACGCACAAAACACACGCATGCGAGCACAAAAACAAAATGGTGAACTAAAAAGTGCGTAAGTTTTACCACTGAAATCCATTTAATGCAGTCCAAAGTATATACTAGACATACAAATATATACACACACACACACACACAAAACTGTACACTTGCTTTAGTAAATACTTTGTAAACAGGGTAAATTATACAGAAATGCTAGCCGTCAATTTCGAGGCCTATTTCGTACTGTTGGCTGTCTTGCAGCACCCCTCAAAAGACCCCAAAGGCCTTTTCATGGCATGAAAAAAAAAAGAAAAGAAGAAAAACGGTAGAAAGAGGAATAAAGTTTGTGGCAGGCTGATGCGTAATGGTTGGCTTTCCATGGGTAAGGGGCAGATCAATATCCTTTTATGCGTGTGCAATACTCACATACGCACGCGGACTTTGATGCATCCATTTGCTGTTTAGAAAAACAGGCCAAACAGCAGGCCGATTGCATAAGTGCGGCCGGGCCGTATACGCAATATTTGCCATCAATTGCTGCTGTTAGGGGGGGGGGAGGGTGTGGTGTTGGGTTTAGAGAAAATAGCGGCAGGAAATTAGTAACAAAATGGTCATACACTTGGCTGGCAAGCCAAAGAGATATTTATTTTAGAAAAAAAACGGCCATCGAAACGTTTCGCATATTTTTGCTATTCAAACATTTCACGCTTCAGTTTTAACTGAAGTTCTATTTGATTTAGTTGCTGGCAATTTTTGTTTGGCTTCATTGGTCAGTTGTGCATTTATTTGAGCGTAAATTTATGATTAGGCCTTTGAAGTACACCAACTGGCAGGCAGCTAATGAGCTACTGCTAAAGCTTATACTATTATAGTCTGAGGTATATAATATGAAAGAAGTTTGTGATTTTAAACAACATTCAGCAACTGTTTCTACAATTCTCATACAAAGCCAATCAATGGACTTGAATTTATTAATATTCCCAAGAGTCTTAATGAGCGTACAGCTCATAGGGCTCTATAGAGTTAAAGAAGAGTAGAAAAAGAAACTCTTTTAGAAAACGTTAGCTGCCAATGGCGTTGCGGGCATATGTGAATATCAGTTTACAACTGGTTTGGGCCATGATTTTTAGTGGCTAATTAGCACCGCAACTCGAATGCCAACACTAATTGGATGATTCATCTGCGTATGCATGTTTGAGCTTTGTATCTTTTGGTTAGTTTTTGATTCCTAAGGAATCTTCAATTTTGGAATCGCCGTCGTATCAGGCTATCTCTTTCTGTCTCTCTGTCTCTCTCTCTCTGTCTTGTGCTCACATTTTGCGACCTACAACAACAGAAAGCTTGTTAACAATGAAAACAACTTGGCAAATGCTCTATGGCTTCCTGTGGCAGGCTGTCAGCCAGGCAACCAGTCGACAGCAACTGCAACAGCAACAACAACAATAGCTTTGACGCAATGTCAAACACCTGCTGCCAATGTTGACGCCAAACACGAAAAAACTGGCAACAACAACACACGCACACACACACACGCACACACAACGAAACAAAATGCCAAAGAGTAGGAGAGTAACAGCAGCAACAACAACAATAATAACAACAAAAACAACAACAACATTGTATATTGTCCGCCTATGCGTCCGTTGCGTTTGTTCTTCGGCTGGTTAGGCAACAAATTCTGCGCAAAAAGTGCAATGAACTTTTCAACGCTCAAGGGAGAGCAGAGAGCAGGAGCAAGAAAAGACACAAACACACACACACAGAAACACACGCATAATTGTGTGTGTGTGTGTGAAGAGTATGGGAATGCTACTGCAACACATTTTCTGTGTGACTCAAGAGCCACAAAAGATATCAAATACCCAAAATGCCAGCACACAATAGCTACGAATGCTAAATATAAATTAATGATTGATAGCAGACTACCCTGTATAAAATAAAATTAATAAAGAATAATATTTTATCAAGCAAAAGATAATATTCATTAGAATTTCCTTATTTGTATTATATTTTTTGTGGATTTTTATAACCAATTTTTGTTACAATTACTTTAATAACTTTTAACAAATATTAAGAGTATCAGAACATGAACAAACTTTCATCTGGATTTTTATCTAATTGGCAGGCCAGCTATACATATATGTATGTATATGTTTTCTTATAGATTTTTTATGACACGCCATCGTATTTTTTTCTTGTTTTTTTCTTTTGCCACATGAGCAACACAACAAGCAAATAATAGAAAAGCTTGTCACAGGCATTAATTCCCAATTCATCAAGTTTCGGTCCTAGGCAAACCCAAACACGACTGCACACACCAAAGTTGATGCAGTTGAAAATAAAGTCAACTTGAAATGTGCCGCCAGTTGTTGTTGTTGTTGTTGTTGTTGTCTCCTACCATTGGCGTGGCCACTTTTGTCTAGCTGCTGGGCCAAAGTATACGCCAAAACCTAAGCCACTCTCCAATGGCTCGTCGCTGTCAGTTTTCGTCTTTTGGCCATCCGTCCGGGCGGGTGGCCCCACCAACCGGGCCAAGCATGCTAGCCAGCGACTGGCCAAAAGCAGATGATGAAGCCCTCAAAGTCAACAACAACAACAGCAACAGCAACAGCTACAAAAGTCAGCAAGAAAAAAGAAACAAAATAACTACAACAACAAAACAAGCTGCAACAGCGGCGCATCGGTTTAGGCCTTTGAAAGTCCATACGAACGAACCTATACAAATACAAATTACGTTAGTGTGTGTGTGTGTGTGTTGCTAGATACCAGGCCAGACGAAGGCGACACATCTGCTCATATGTAAGTATGTAGATATATTTTTTTCTTCATTTTTTTTTGTTTTGCTCGCTACTTTTTTCGCATTTTCCCTGCAGTTAAAGCGCAAATGTTCTCAAATTACCCATATGCAAACCAAGGGGCGGTGTGAAGGGTCGCGGAGGCGAAGGCGGACATACAAACATACATAGTAGAGGGGGGCTGTGTGTGCTGCATTTTGGTTGCTCCTCATATTTCGTCTATGAAAGCTCAGCCTCAAGATGCCACCAATCCCAGACCAGACCAGACCATCACTGGGTTCGTTCATACGATGTCGTTGAGGTAGACAGAAGACTTGGAACATTTTATTTTTTTTGTGTGCGGTAAGTTGACTTGGCTGCCACTTTTTATGTGGCATACACACATAAGTATGTGGTGGCTACACTTGAGTGTTAGATGGAGACAATTGAAGGGCACAAGCAATAAAGGAAAGCAGCAGAGCGTAAGGTTTCAAAGAATATATACTGCTTCGATTATTTTTGGTAAATGCACTTGAAAAACATTTATGACGCTTGCATGAAAGAAGTGCACAATGCAACAATTTTTAAAAATAAAAAAATTAAAATGCTATGGAGCTAAAGTTTATTAGGATCTTTGTGTTACCTAGCAACCTTTTTTTTTTTTTTGCTGGAACTATGATACTTGTGATTTAAGCTAAGCTATTTTTTAAGCTATAACTCAAGATTTTCAGAGCCAACAAAAATGTCAGGCAACCTAAATGTTTGAAAAACATTGGTAACACAGAAAAGAGTTATGAATTCATTCAAAATAAGCTTTTTGTAAACCTATTCTCTATTTAGTAACAGAGGAAAGCTTTAAAACAATTTATTTTAAACTCAGCCAAATATCTTTATCTTTATCTTTGAAGTGTCTGCCACAAAAATTTTTCATAAATCTGACCTTAAGTAGCAGGTTCCTAGCACATTTTATTGCAGAAGATTATTATTATTGCCTCCCTTTACACATGTAAAAAGGCATATTAAAAAGAAAAAATCCAAAAAAAACAAATAACCGTCGAATTGAAAACTCCAAATTTCATTTACCGATTCCATTTACTCTGTTATCAATGGGATTATTATACGTGCATTACCAGCCCCTTAACACCACACCACAACCAAGCTGCATGGCCAGACGACACATGTAAGGCTGCCGATGGAACACGATGGATACGCTGCTTGCCTCATCGCCATAAAGTGTTCTCACTTATTGCTTTTTATGCACTTTTGCTGTGCGTCCAAGTGTGTGTGTGTATGCGTGTGTGTGTGAATGCACTTTTCGTCACTAATTTTTTGTTAGTCAGTCAGTCAGGCAGTCAGCTGCTCAGTCTTTTATGCGATTGATTGCATGTGTGTGTGTGTGTGTTTGTGTGTGTGCTTAACTCGCCACAACTTCATTTTGTGAATGCACAATGGGTGCCCTAACCTACGACAACCGAATATTCGCCATTCGGCCAAGTTCAATGAACCGCTCGTTTAGTTGAATAAACTTCGCACACTCACACACAGAGAGTTGATGACGCGTCGAAGCGCACAAAAAAAAAAGCGAAGCGGCAGGCGGCAAAAACCGAAAAGAGCGTAGAATGTCTCTTAATATGCAAGTGTGTGTGTGTTGAGGGCTACTTATTTGACATGGTTTTTTGTCAATGTGTGTGTGTGTGTGTGCGCTGTACAAATTGACAGCGCAACTGTGTTGGTTCTTCACTTCTTTATGCACACTGTACTTAAATGTAAATATGTATGTATGTATATTTTGTATAATTTTTTGTCGCTTTGCCATTTTGACTCTTTCAATTTGTCTAATTTTCAATGACGTCGACGCACTGAGGCAATAACAAATTAGAGAAGCTATCCATGAGAAAGTAGCAACAGCAACAGCATATTCATATGTGTGTATTCTCATTGGCATTCGGTTAGGATGGATATGGTTGATATGTGCACTGGCGTCAACTAAATCGAGTTAAACAGCTGCTAGCTAAATAATTCAATAAATCGCGCTTAGCTAGAACCCAAGTCCCAAACCCAAACCGAATCATATCCAAGTGTTAGATCCAAGTTCTCGGTTGCCAAGCTCGCTTTCATTTCGCATATCAACACACACACACGCAGACATACAGAAATGAAATTTAATTTCGACGTGCAGTTTGATGGGGCAAACGGAGCAGAAAACCAACTAACCCAGCCACCAATCGAACAGATCCCAGGCAGTCGTAGCCCAACAAAAATAACTGCTAGATATTAATAAAGCAAAATAAAAATACAAAAAAATTCATATGAAATTTTAATATGCAAACGAGCGAAAAGCAAAAGGCAAAATAATAATAATAATAATAAAAAAAACACCCGAACCCGAACCAAACGTAGCAAAAAAAAACACACACAAAAAGATAGAAATCGAGAGCGAGAGAATCAAAAAAGTATCGAAGCATATAGTATACTCGTCGTAAAAAAAATTGAATGTGCTGGCATTTGGACTTAGCCATGGGAAGCAGCTTGGCATAAACGCATATTACATTACGGCCAATCGAATAGACTGAAAGATAGACAGCTAGACACTTGGACAAATGGACGGGCAATTTTATTTCAACGATTTTTGGGGCAGACAACTAAACTGTGTGTGTGTGAGGACATGGTGAATCAATATCTACGTAGTCTTCCTTAAAAAGGATGCTGCAAACTTACCGCACCAAAAAAATTCGTATAAAAAACAAAGTTGTGCGAGCTTGCTTTGATAGTCCATAAGTAAAAGCTGGTTGAGTAAAATTCTATTGAAATGCTGTCCAGTTTAATTCGAGCAAGATAAACATAAAAATAATAATGCATGAACTTTGAATGCTATAAAAAATATTCAAAGCATTTTTTTATTAAAATAATCTTATATGAAAAACTTGTGGCATAGCTCGAAGGGGGCTCAGCAGCGGCCACCAGGCGGGTCGTCGCTTTTGTTACATTTTGTTCATAATTCAATTCATTGTAAATACGTAAACTTTAATAGATTTGTTTGGCTTACTTTTAAATATTTATTTGAAATCGATTAAAAAGCCGTTTGTACCTCAGTGAAATTGATATTTGTGCACCATGTTTTCATAATATTTTTCGAAACTTTTACTCAGTCGATGTTTTACTAATATTTTTTTAAGTAGGTTAATAATATTGAAACTTAACACGCACCATAGTTTTTCAATAAATGTTTATATTTTATAGCAGTTAGGCTCTGGACTTATAAGTCATAAATGGAACCATCTTCTTTCTAACTCGAATGAAGTAGTTTTATTTTATTTCAAGGACGCCACCTACTTTAATTGTTTTCATCCAGTTACGAGTATTAGCTGTTCTATGCTAACTTAATCAGCTTCCGATTACTCTGGTGAAAAACTTTCCTAGATGTGATTACAGCCGTTCGATGGCCCGACAGCATTCAATGCCATAAGCGCATTAACGCTCCCCAACATGAATCACCAAATTGTGCATACATACAAGCAACATAAATAGAGTTGTGTGTATTACGTATACGCAACGTTTGGCAACATTTGGGCAAACAAACAGCAAACGGCAGACGGCATGCCAAAAATACAACAAATGCGAAAACAACAACAAATACAAAAACAACGTGGAAAGCCGGATGGCTGTCGGCTGTCTGGTGCCACACATTTTCCCAATGCCAATGCCACAGCGTGGAGGATGCAACAAAACGACTACGAATCTGACTCTCTCAGTGTTTGTGTGTGTGTGTGTGTGTGTGTGTGCGTGTTGCTGTCGTCGCCCCAATGCCATAGATATATATGTACATGCCGGCCTGGGCACGTTTTGTGCCAAAAATAACAAACGCCAGCCGGGCAGCCGGACGAGCAGCTGTGGCAGCAGCTGGGAGGCAAATGGGTCTGTGGCCATGAATGGCAACCATTTTTTGGGCGTTTTGTTTGACCAAAAAGTGCAGCTAGCCGAGGCGAAGGTCACAACGCAGTACGGACACCGACACCGAACGCGCCACACAATTTCATTAGAGGCACGACGCAATGCAAATGTGCAGCATGTTGCTGTTAAGTGGCTATTGCCACTCGTTGTTGGAGGCTGTGGCAAGAACCGAGTTTTACTGGCCTGCAAATGCGAAAGCGAAAGCTTTTATCGTTGTTTCATGGATGCGCGTGGGGCATGCCACCAGAGACACCAGCCAACGCATTATCATATAATCTTGTTCGTGTTGTTGTTGTTCTTGTTGTTGGTTATGTAAGTGACTAACTTCAATTAGGCATTGCTTTTGTGCAGCCAGGACAATCAAGTTGTCAACGCAATTTGTGCACTTGTCATGGCATTTTAAGCAGCAAGAATGCCCATGGTTGAAACGGAAAGAGGTTTAGCCTATGATTAAGTTAAAGTAAAAGCCATAATAAAAATAAAAGTTTTACGAAATGTTTTTAATATGCAAACTCTTATTTTTGGGGCGGGATTTGTTACTGCCTTTACTCTAAATAGCAATTGTTGCATTTGAATCCAAAGTATTTTGAATAAAAACAAACAAACCACTTTGACACCCATAAAGTGCAGACTATTTGCATGTGCCGTGTAAACGTATTTCAACTGCTTACTCGTACATTGCACAGTCACTTAACCCCACAAACACAACTGTACCCAAAAATAAGTAAAAAAAAAAAAATGAACAAAGCTACCTAAATGAAGGGCATATAAAAATGGTGCTGAGTACGAAAAAAACGAAAAAAATAACACACACAAAATACCATTGGGAGAAGGAGTAATACATACTTACCGACCGACCCGTGCACGAAACGTTGGAAGGATACGTAAAAAAGTTTGCCACTCGACGGCAGACGCCAACGCAGAGACCAGAATGCAACTTGGCACACGTAGACAGGAGTCCCATGTAAGTATGTGTACATCTGTATGTGCAAGTGGAGGCGGCAAGGTAGACAACTGTTAACAATAACGGCATTTTTGATGCAGGGCAGCAGCGTTGTCAACGTTGACGAAAAGGACGCGCAGGATGAGAGTTGGGTTGTGTCGTCGTCGACGAGTTGCCAACAGCCACTTGACACTTCCGTCGTCACATGAATGGAGCCGTAAAAATGCGACGCTGCATTCGTTCCTTTTCGTCTCTTTTTTTTCGGGCTAGTCGAGGGCAACATTTTTATTTTTTGTGTTAAATACATACATATATTTGGGCAAAGAATATGAATGAATGGAAGCGCTTGCGAGTATGTTGAATAAAGCAAATACATTCATGCATAATTTTTTATGGCACGTCTATGGGGACGACTTTTTTTATAAGTATGTATGTACATACATATGTATGTACAATCATTTGGGATGCCAAAACGTTTTATGAACACATTTCTTCTATCGTTCATTTCTTTTTCGCTTTTTTGTTGTGCTCACACTAAATGCGAGTTTGCAAGTGGAAGGAAAGGGTGGAGAATATGTGAGATATGTGAGTAAAGCAAGTCATTAGCGCAAATTCAAAGTGATGATTAGTTGATGGCATGGTTTGGGTAACGTCGGAGTGGAGTAAGGGTAAAGATACACAGTGGCTTAGTGGTCAATGTACTACGCCCAAATGTAAACAGGCTGGGCGCCAAGGTAGGTCAGGGAATTGCGAAATGTGTTGAGACCTGCTTCTTTGCGCATAGCCAACAAACGAGAGTAGACCAAGGAGTAGGCTTTGTTTGTTGTACCTGAAGAGGAGGGAAGGCAGTAGGCACTATATATGTGTGCAACCTTGCATGCAGCACAGCACGCACTTGCAACGCAGGAACAAGTTGAGTTTAAGGGGAGGGCAGCAGCAAACAAGCTGCTGCATTATTGTTCTTCTTTCGTCTGGTTTTTTTTTTTTTTTGGTTTTATTTTTGGTTATGATTGACTGATTTCTGTTGAAACTTTGGCGTCTGCTTCGCACGCATGAATTACAATTTTCGAGTAACGAAAACCACATGAAAAATAGAAAGCGACGGGTATAGAGAAAACAAGCGCGCAAGAGAGAGATAAATGCAGGGAGCGCTACAATTAGCACTTTTTTGTGTCGGTTATTTCAAGTGGCTCTGATAAGCTGCAGTACAGCAAAAAAAGAAAGAAACGAAACTTAACCGCATTTGCCTTGAGCCAGGCGCTTGAACTCGTGCACCCTTCACCCTCCCCCTCATCTTCCATTCACCCCTACCCATTTTTCTGTTGTTGCAGCGTCAATTGCTGGTAGCAAATAGTTTTGCGGCCTAAAAGTTACACTTCTATTATTTTTTTTTTTTTTTTGTTTTTTCGTCGATAACAAAATTTGCTCAACAGAAAAAAATATACAAAATAAAACAAAAATAAAAAAAAATGGCGCTCTCATCAAGCAAGTAAAGCCCAAAAGCAAAGCCTATTTGTGCACCGCATTTCTGTCTGGTCGCTAGAACGAAACTCACGCAGTGCGTTATAAGATAAATATTTGTTTTTACTTTTTTGCATTTAACAAATAAAACATAAAAACGTTGAGCTCGGTGAACAACACCCACCGATACTACGCATAGAGATAAAGACAAGGAATGGGCCAAGCGGAATGTCGAGAACACTACAATTGACATTAAAAAGAAAGTCAAAATTAATGGGAAAATTAAAGAAAATGTCTGCGTACTTCACTACTACATTAAAAAAAATATATTGTATTTTTGATTAATTATATTAGTAAATATCTAAAATTTCACTTTATTATTTTAATAAAAAAGTAAATAGTAACTAACGATTCAATTAACATTTCGATAAAACATATTTTATAACTATAGAGTTGTAAATATTTTCGTAATTTAATCTAATTTTATTCTAAATAAAGTTAAGTTAAATAAATATTGGACGATAATGAGCAATAATATTTGTGCATTTCTAAGCAGAGCATATCAAATCCCCATGCTATGCCAATAATAACGAAATTATCAAACGACAACGCTTCCAAGAAATACCCTTGCACATTAAGAGTGCAACCCACCGAAACTGTCGTCGCGTCGGTCGGTTGGGTGAGTGCGTCAGTTGGTGATTTAGTCGTCGCGTCGATCCGATCCCACAAGTGCTGAAAAGTTTATTGCACTTCGTGTCTGACTTTTGCTAAAGTAAATATTGTTTAATACAATTTTTAAAAATAAAATTACTGATTACAAGACGACAATGCAGGCGACGGCGACACCACATCTACAATGGCACATCGCTGCACATTCTGGGGAACCTATATTTGTAACGAAAGCATAATGCCAATTTGAATTAAGATCGGTATGACGATATCATCAAAAGATCCATTGGGCTTGACCCAAAGCATCTTATATTCTTCGCCAAGTGAATGTTGAATGGAATACACATCCGTGGAAGGATTAAACAAAGCCAGTTCCAGACGCCACAATAGAGCAAAAGATCTAATGAATGGATTTTCTGGTCTGAGGCAAATCTATAAAACACTTAAAAAACAACTTACGCCATTGCTGCAGTTCTGAAATATTTAAAATTTTATTGAATTTACTGCTAAAAGTCAACTGAAACTCTTTTTAACACACGGCCGACTTGAAAAATACAGTATTTTTCCAATTTTAAATCATCCACAAAATCAGAATGAGAATGATTTTTATGTCAACAACCTTTGGTTTCGTTCCTTAAGCTGGTGCGAAACTTGGCTAATGCGGAATGAAAGATAAACAAACAGAGACTGCTTTATGGGCAATGAAGGTGTCATAGCAGCATGCTTTAGTATGAGCAAATTTAAAAGCGTTTCAAATTTGAAAAATAAAAAAACTGCGGTACATCAGATTGACAAAATATAACAAGATATTAAATAAATAAACAATATATATAATTTAATTACCTAAAATCAATGTGGCCCAAGGACCACAAATCACATTATATTCATAGCCTGTTGACGCATTATAAATGGCTTGAAATTGATCCAGGTATGTTTGTTCGTGGAGCTGGTTGCCCAATTGACCATGCGCAGACCAGCCACTGCCCCATAGACGCCCACAGCTACGCTCAAGCAGCGTATGACGTGATCCTGCAAATATCCTTACCGGTGTACATACGGCATCAGCATCTTCGCTAGCTCCACAGCATTTGGGTAAATTATCCAGCTGAGGCAGTGGATAAACCGTAGGCTCCTTAAGCACGCCATCTGGTTTCATGACGCGCATACCCAGCTGGCCATTGCAATTAGAGCCCCACGTATAAAGATCGCCAAATGCAGAAATCGCCGCACTATGCCAGCCCCCAGCAGCAATATGTGTTATCTACAATGGGTTGTTAGATAGATAAATTTAAGATGTAAGCTGAAAAAATAAATAATGTTTATCTCATTGTTTACTTTTATGCCAGCTAACGCTTCTACCAACACTGGCGCTTCTTCTACGCCTAATGCCTCGTGACCCAGTTGGCCACGTCTGTAAGATAGCAGTGTGAGAGAGAGAGAGAGAGAGGGAGAGAGAATTAATAGCTCATATTTTAGGGTGTTTAAATAGGTGCTCAACTTACAGTCCGTTACCCCAACTAAAGACATCGCCATTGCCATTCAGTAACAGGGCATGCTCATGTCCACATTCCAGTTGTTGCACTCGCCACTGACGCTGTGGGAACTCATGCATGCAACTAGGTATGCTGTAGACGGCGTTCCCAGCACTTATGGCCACATTAATATGCGAACCACAGGCTATGTGAGTGATTTCGTTAGAATTCCCTGTAGCAGTCTTGGTAACTCCAAAAATACTTCTTTTGATGGCTGTACTTTTAACAGGCGGATGATCCAACATGATTTTTACTAATTGTGCATTTAGCTTGGCTTCCAATTTAAATAGCTCGCCACTCTGAAGTAATACCAGGCAATGGTTGTCAGAAGCAGCCAAGGCTTTGATCCTCTCATTTGTCTCCACTTTCACAAATTCGCCTGGCTTTGAATCAAGCAATCCAAACAGCCATAACACATTGCCATTAGCATAGGCTGTATAACGCCAGCTGATAGCAATAATTATATTCTTATTGTTAGTGCCTGGGATACTTATTTCTATAAAATATATTTAAGGATTTAGGAATGCGTTAAAAAATTCAAGTTGTTAAACGCTACGAACCGGTTAAGGCAACAACGCGACCGGAAGTTCGACCGCTGTTGCTGTTTTTGCTTTTGTTGTGCTGCCCAAATGCATTGAACCCCGTAAATAGTAACTGTCTCATCTTCCGCTTGCCCGCTTTTTTAGACAGCGGTTGCGCAGCGACGAGCACAGAGTGTGTGTGTGTGTGTTTGTAGTGGAGGGGATGGGAGAAAGCCCCTGTACCTGTGGCTCTTGCTCTTTTGTTTGGTCGACCGTTTTTTAGTTGCTAGCTAGCATTTCACCTGTAATGTTGTCGTTGGTGGTAGTTTCCAAATTGCTTACTCAAATTGTGTTTTAATTCGAGTGCTAGAATTAGTTCAAACTCCAAACCGATCGTGCAACGAGCACATTGTATTTTCGTTGTTTGAAAATGGTACGTTGTCAACTAGTTAAACTCTAGAGTTATCAGACGGCCATTGTAGCAATTAAAATTGATTAAATTGCCTGTTATTATCCAATGATATGTTTGTTTATTATATTTTGTTGTCATGGCAATTTTTGCAACTGAAAGTATCGATAAGTTTAGCACGCGCAACAGCTGTGCTAAAAAAAATGTGCCCAGCTGAAAGCTTTATTTGTCACGATGTTATCGATGTTTAAAGCTTGCGCGCCAAATGCATTCTATTTTATATATACATATATGATATGATGATTTTGTGTTTTTTCAGGGTCTACTTTCGCTGTTGCGTAAACTGCGACCAAATCCAGAGAAGGAGGCACGCATATTGCTGCTTGGCTTGGACAATGCTGGCAAAACAACCATACTTAAACAACTCGCATCTGAGGATATAACAACGGTGAGTATAATGGAACAGATACGATTTTGCTTTCCTAATAGTCGTTCCAATAATTCGCAGGTAACGCCTACTGCGGGCTTTAACATCAAATCGGTAGCAGCTGATGGCTTCAAGCTGAATGTGTGGGACATTGGTGGTCAATGGAAGATAAGGCCTTATTGGAAAAATTACTTTGCCAATACGGATGTTTTGGTAGCCTCTCGATTAGTTTATCTAACGTTTAAGTACTTATATATTATTATATTGACAGATCTACGTTGTTGACTGCACTGATCGCGCACGACTTAAGGAAACGGGCAGTGAACTATTTGAGATGCTGATGGACAATCGATTAAAAAAAGTTCCCCTTCTAGTATTTGCGAACAAGCAGGACTTGCCCAATGCCATGAGTGCCTCCGAGCTAGCCGAGGCTATGAGGCTGGTGCAACTCCAGGAGCGAACTTGGGAAATCAAGGCATGCACAGCTGTCGATGGTACCGGTATTAAGGAGGGCATGGATTGGGTGTGCAAAAATATGAAAAAATAGTTTGTAAATCCTAAATCTTGTGCTTTTGTACGATTGATGCAAATAACGTACACAACATCACTTAAATCTCAATATTTTTAATTAAAAACCAATGAAGTGCACCCACAAACATATATTCAAATGTCACATAAAAGTAGAGTGAGAATTTTAGAACTAAATTAATAAAACAAAGTAGTTTTATGTACAAAGATCACTTTTTGAATACAAATCAACACATACATACATTAAATGTCCAACTTTCGCAAAAGTGTTGGTTCTCTGCTCAACTTATTTCAAAAGGAGCCAAAGAAGGACTTTAGTTTGCTCATTTTGGGGCTTGACAATGCGGGAAAAACAACTTTGGCCGCCCGCATAGCATCGGAGTCCGAGGAGGCAGTAAGAAAATTAAAAATATTCTATTTGAGTTGATTTACTGGCTATCCCTTTTTTAAGATAACGCAAATCCCTCCCACGGTTGACCTAACCGTCAAGCATTTGAAATTTAAGAAACTAAAAGTATGCCTTAGGGATATAAGTGGTCAGTGGAGGATGCGTCAATCCTGGCATACATATTATCAAAACGCCAATATTTTGGTACAAGCCTAGTTTGAAACTTTTTTACAAACAGTATCCGGTTCTAACCAAAAATAATTTACAGATCTTTGTTGTTGACAGCACAAGTGCTTATCGTTTGGCCGAAGCACGCTGTGAGCTGTGTGATGTGTTGCTGGATGAGAGGATGTCACGGGTTCCACTGTTAGTTTTGGCCAACAAGAAGGATGTGCTTGGTGCTCTGCCCATTTCCATTGTAACTGACTTGCTCAGCCTGAACCAGCTGGAATGTCGTTCTTGGAGTATATTAGAGTGTTCCGCTTTGACTGGCAATGGCATCGATGTAAGTTAAGTTAAATTTGCTAACGGCTATTTAAATAAATATTTATTTGTAGAACATTATTAATTGGATCTACGATACACTCAAAAAATCAAGGCAAAAAAATCGATTTAGTAAGCTTTTGACCACGAGTTTCTGTTCGGGCTAAGTCAATTTTATCTCACTGGATACGAAGTTTATATATTTTAATTTATGCAATTGGCACAAAATAATCTATTTTTGTTAACAACAAAAACAACAAGAAGTGTAAATTTACATACACATATATCAATGGGCCGAGACACACATCGAAAGCGAAAACAGAAAGAGAATTTCAGCTCAAATAACTATAATATATGTAAATGCTTATAATATTTATAAATTTGCCTTCAAAAAGATGAATAAAAAATAAATTTTAGAAATTTTTAAAAGTAACATTTGAGGCTGTAACAGTGTTACATTTTATCTTCAAAAGGATTCGCACCAATACATAAGTAAACATTTTAGCATAGTAATTTGTGTACATACATACATAAACTTATTAACATTGTCATAATGTAAAAACTTTCAGCATGAGCAAGTCTGTAAACTGTAATCTGAAGAGTTAGCATAAAGAACCAAAGTGTAAGAGATAAAGCGGTGATGGAAAGAAAACATTGACTTTGACCGGAGAATGATTTTAAAGCGACACGACCGGAGTGTGTGTCTAAAAAGAAAGTGGGTAGAAAATATAAACAAAACTTAAATCCAGCAACAACTCTCTGCCATAGAACAGCGCAAAAGTAATTTCTCATGAATGCGAATGCACACAAGCAAATAAAAGACACACACATAATACACAATACAGGTATGGTTCATACATATATGTAACTTTAAATTTGTATGCGGGCAGCTTACTGACGTGGATGTCCCGTCCCGTCTCGCAAAGCGCAGGCGTGAAGTAGCATGACAAAAGAGAATAAAAGAGACGCAAGACACAGGGAGATGAGCGAGCGGTTAGCCAGCGATCACAGCTGAGTTTGCTGAGAGTACAAACAAATTCGTTGCAACATGTTGGCCTGGCCCACAACACAGACGGGCACAGACTTAAGAAGTGTTACAAACTGACTCAGAGCCACAGAAGAAAGAAAGTTTTCGGCTGTGCTGGCTGTGTTTGCTACGTTACCGGGTTGATTTTATTACAAACTTAGCTAGAAGAAGTATAATAACAGCGCATTTTTTTTTGTCGCTTTAACTTTGCAATTTACTTCAAGTCGTTTGTTTTGCGCAGTGAAGCGTCGGTCGCGTTGTTGTTGTCGTCGTCGTCGTCGTCGTCGCTGCGTTGTTTAATTGGCCCATCAACAATAGCAACAAGAAAGCAAGAAATATAAAAAGAAAAAAAAGTATCTCAAGTGTGTGATTGTGAAAGTTCCTGCCCAAAAATGTACATGAAACGGGCGCTGTTTGTGCTGGCGCTGCTCTGCTTGCAGCCCTATGGCCATATGGCCAGTGAAGATGAATCAAATCCATTGCTGGACATGGCCTCCATGTTCATCCAGGAGGCATTGTCCAATCAAAATGGTGGTGCTGGTGGTGGTGGTGGTGCTGCTGCCGGCGGCGGTGGCAGTGGCGCTGGACTTGCTGGTGTTGCTTCCCTCATTGGCAGCTTAATGCAGTCGAATGGAAAAGGGGGCGGTGGCGGCGGCGGTGGTGCTATGCAAATTCTATCTGGTTTGGGAAGTATGTTGGCCAACAATGCACGTGGCGGCAATGGTGGGGGTGGCGGTTTCGATCCATCCATTATTGGCAATGTCCTGGAAATGTTCACACAAGGCGATGATGACGATTCTGGCGCCTCACAGAAGCGCAGCAATAGCAACAACAATGGTGGTGGTGGCTCTGAATCTGGCATTGGCCTGGATACAATACTGCAGGTGGCATCCGCTTTCATGAACACACAAGGCGGTGGTGAGAAGCCAGCTCAGCAACAGACTCATCATCATCATCAGCAGAAGAGATCCTCACCAGAGGAGCCAGAAACGGAAAATGGTTTCATGAATCTATTGCCACTTATAATGCAGGCAGTTAGCTCTTTTGCCGGTCCCGAGGGCCAAAGCACACAGGAGCGCCACAAGAGTCACGCCTGGGTGTTGCCACCATTCCTCGAGCATATTCATGTGGTATGGGATCATTTCTCCAATTCGGAACTGGCCGATGCATTGTACGAAAAGTCTGGCGTCAATACAATTATGAAGGTATATATCTCAAAAAAAAAATTCTAAAGTTCTCAATACAAATTGAAATTTAATATTTTCCTTGTCTAATTTATTGATCATTTTGTAGGGCTTCAAGGGTCGCGATGGTAAATTGGATTATGACAAACTTTTTGAGTCTCTGAATAATCAGTCTTTCCGTCGACGTTGGATTAAGTCGGCCACATTGTATTTGGCTGATTGGACCAGCTATTTGGCGAATCCAGAAAATTATCTAAGGTAAATACTATATTCTGCAAATGCCTTATAAATATGTCGGATATTGTCGTGATTTTTTTGAGGCATGTTAATTGTAAGTCACGTTGTGCTTTCTTAACGGTTTAAGGCTATTTAGCACCTGGCTGTGATACGAATCGGATTCTGAGCGTTACATTTTTAATGCAATACAAATGCGACGACGACTCAAACAGCTGCCAGTCGATTTTGTTGTTGCTGTTGTTGTTGTTGTTGGTGGCTAGCTACCTGAAGAGTTACCGTTAACTTAAGCTACCTGTTTGGCATCGAACATGTTTGAAGCTCTCGGTTGCTTGCTTACCTTTTGACACACTTTTGGTGTTGGCGATTTTTAGAACATGCCCGTTAATCTGACTGGTCAACAAAGAGTATACCAAACAAACCAACTCCGATTCCAGGCTTTGAATTCGGGTTTTAGATTTGGATATGCGTGTGAGTGTGTTTGTGTGCTACAGTTACAAAGTCGATGGCATCATTAAAATGCATACAAATAAACAAAAACAAACAACAAGAAGACAGAACGGTTCAATTTTGTATGCGATGTAAAAAAATTAGTTGGTTGGTTGATGGAACCGGTTTGATCAGGAATTGGGCCAAAGGCAAAGTACAAGCCGAATATGTTTGGCTTGCTATTTGGGTTAAGAAATTTAAAGTAGTAGATATTTTAGCAATTTGTTCGCTTGATCGTTGTTGGACAACAAAAACCACAAATGACTTCCACTTTCTAGCAGCCCTTTCACTTGACACTGCTGCGTCATTATGGCCAACAACAACAGCACCAACAAGAGCTTCAACTCATCGACAACAACTGAATTTTTTCCACTTTCCACAGATATTTCCAGACAGCGCAAATCATGTTTAACGGAGTATTAAAGTCTCAAGGTTATCCCAAGCAGACCTATTTCGATCCGTCTCGCCCTAGCGAAACAATATCAAATCTTTTGAATCACGTGGCCAAACATCATTTGAATGTGAAAATCGATTCGCGTCAATATGTTAAGCCCGCCGTTGGCTATGCCAAGGAGCTATTGAAATTGGGCCAAGCACGTGGCCTCCTGCAGTTCAATGCCACCGAGATTAGTGATAGATTAACAGACACACTTAATCTGGAGGTAAGCATGCTAAAAGAATTTTATTTCTAAGCAATTAACTTAATTAAAAGAAACAACAAAAAACACAAAAATTTAATTAATTACGCTACAATTTTCTCTTCTTTGTTTCAACCCGCAATCAAAAACGATAAAAACAACATCTAACAGGTTATCGAACCGGTGCTAAAAGTCCATCGTGCCTACAGATACATCTCGAAGTCACCGCAATGTGATCGCTATGTGCTTTGCCAGCTAAATGCAGCTGCATTGCAACAGCAAGAGCTTCAACAGCAACAACAACAACAACAGCAGCATCAACAGGCAAAGAACAAAATCCCAACTAGCTCATCGTCATCGGCCGTCGGTCTCATTGCCGGTGTTAGTCCAAAAATTGTTAAGATCGGCAGCATGGGTGCAGCGATCTTCATTAGCACGGAAACCGGTACACCATTCTGGACGCTATTTGGTGTAATCAATGCACCATATAATTGCGAGGTAAGTCCACAG
This sequence comes from Scaptomyza polygonia, assembly GCA_035044585.1. Lineage (NCBI taxonomy): Eukaryota > Metazoa > Arthropoda > Insecta > Diptera > Drosophilidae > Scaptomyza > Scaptomyza polygonia. The sequence continues at coordinate 5,775,211 of JAWNNU010000151.1, read as the reverse complement.
TCACATCCGCTTAGCTGAAACTTCTTGTTAAATTGTAACCGTGACTTTTCCTTTGCAAATGAAATGATCGAACAGGTTAAATATCCAGTGGACTGCAATGGTTTCCATGAGGGCGAGGCCAAGGTGACCACAGAATACGTACACAACGAGTTGTAGTTAAAACTAGACATGGAATTTTAACTGCCAACAACAACATGACTGTTAAAGAGTGCTTTTTAGGACGAATTAGTTGATATTGACTTAAAGATTTCATGTGTACATAGTATTACGAATCGCAATAAATCTATATTTAATTGAATAAAAATACAACAATTACTAATTTGATTAATATGCGTAAGAATGCAAAAAAGTATTAAAGGTTGAAGTTTTATTTGTACCACATAAAATTATATTACACAAATGTCATTTTTGTATGGTTCGTTTGCTGTTCTTAAAACTTTTTAAAGTGTCTATACTCAAACAGTTTTTAAAGTAAATGTTAACTTCTTTCTGTTTCCGGTTAAAAAGTTAACGCTCAACGACTTTTTGCAGGAGAAATATGATATAGAAAAGTTTTATTCATTGTAAATATGTATATATAATTGCTTGGGCGTTAACAAAAGCCAACAAACCGAAACTTTGAAGTTAAAGTGAAGAAAACTAAGATAAATAAATCATTTTGGTTTTTCAAGTACTAAAAAAACAAAAATAGATTTGGCTAATGCGCTTTACAATATCAAAGATTGCATTAAGCCGGTTTTTATTTTGTTTGTTCACAAACCCGTTCGGTTTGCGGAAAGCTTAGACGAATTTGCTTGAGCGTCACTTTCACCACATTTCACTTGGGGAGTTGAGAGTTAGGAGTCAGTCGACTGCAGCAATTGCAGGCCAACGGTAATCATGAAACTCATCTATCGTGAATTGAATGCGGATATTGTGAGGCGCACAAATGCCGTGTTTCCAGCACAGGATTGCTTTGTGGAGGTGTTGCCGGATCATTTAATAATTCCACGCAAATACATGGAGCTTGGTGAATCTATACGCAGTCTGCCCATCTACGAGGATGATGTGTGGATGGTTTCGTATCCACGTACTGGCTCTACATGGGCACAGGAGATGGTCTGGTTGCTGGGACATCAGTTGGACTATGAAGCTGCCAAGCAGGACCTCCGGATACGTTCGCCATTGATTGAACTATCTGCGCTCTTTAGCACCGATCATCATCAATGGGTGGCGTAAGTTAATACTTATCTTCTAATCCCTTTAAAACCGTTATCCTTGATTGCCATTTTACAGTGATTCTTATGGTAATACAGTTGAGCAGGTGCGCAATTTGCAACGACCTCGTTTTGCCCGATCCCATCTCTCCTGGCAGCTACTTCCTGAACAATTTGAAACCGTAAAGCCGAAGATTGTGTACACTGCACGAAATCCAAAGGATCTATGCGTATCTTACTATCATTATTGCAAACTGTTACATGGCATCAATGGTGACTTTGAGCAATTTGTGGAACTCTTTTTGGACGGTCACACACCCATGGGCTCCTACTGGAGGCATGTGCTACCCTTCTGGATGCGAAGTTTTGATGACAACGTCTTGTTCATTAAATACGAGGACATGATCCGTGATTTACCTGCCGTGGTTAAACGCTGTGCCAAGTTCCTCAACGTTTCCAAGCTTCTCGATGATAAACAATTGGAGCGCATATGTGAGCACCTAAAATTTGACAGCATGCAAAGCAATAAGGCCATCAATCTGGAGAAGGATCTACCACAGAAGGACATCAAATTCATACGCAAGGGAAAAATTGGAGACTGGCGAGATCATATGACCGATGAAATTTCAGCAAGATTCGATTCTTGGAGTGAAGATAATTTGCGAGGCAGTGGTTTGACATTTGATTACGTTTAGCGAGCGCATTTTAACAAATTAAAATTAAATATTTTTGAGCGCTTTACAATATAGACAATAAAAAACAATTGGCGCAATCGTATGCGAAATATCCTGATACCAGTTTTAAGCTGGCTTTAAAATTGTGTAAGTTATAAGAATTCCCGGTTATAAAAAGCAGGCGGGGCATAGTTTGGGGGTCGGCATCCGCATTTTCTGTGCAGATATTTAAATCATGTCAACAGCTTTGCTCCTACCAAATTTGGTGGCTATAGCTAAAAAAAACTGTTGAAGTAATACGCATTCCTGTTGGCAGGGTTGGGCGTAGTTTTCAAACTTTTGATGCAGATTTTTTGGGAAAGTAACCAGCCATCTTCGCGCCGAATTCGGTGACTCTCGCTGTTTAAATGAGGAAAATATGTGTGCTTTATCGATTTGAACCTCAAGGTGTATCGACTTGCTATCGATTGTCTAGCTGATGCTTTCATAAATGCATTAACAGAAAGACGGGTTTTAAGAATTGTTGATGTTAACATCATAAACGAACTAACAGAAAGACGGGCACCGAGATTTTATACATACTAATAACATTTCTGTTCAGTGGCGCGCAGTAGCTTCTGAAATCGGGAGCGATCGCGCTCCCACACACAGTACGGCTGGGTCGACTGTGCTACGGCAGCTCATGTCGTAGCGAACCCAGCATGCCTAATGACATCGAATTCGCCAACAATTCACGAAGCAACAAACGGCAGTCCCACGAGAGAGAAAAAAGCCACTAAACAGAAATGTTAACTGTTTGAACCCTCTATAAGTATAAAATCTCGTTGATAGCATCTCTGTTTTCGTGTCTTGTTTGCATGGTTAGTCTTTGTGTAAATGTAAATGTAAATGTTAACAACAGTCCAGCACACTGTTAAGTTTTTGTTTGCAAAAATCATAACATAGTCCAAACAAAGAGGGCAAACTAGCAAACTGCAACATTACTACGCTGCAGTTTATCAACGCTTTCCTTTATTGCTACAACAAGTATTTCCAACGTGCGAATTAAAAAACACAGTTATTATTTCTTAAAGTGAAAAGTTTTCTCGTTTGCTTTTTGTCCATTTACTTGGAACAAACAATTTGTGACTCATCAGAAAGTACACAGGAAATTTCACAATGGCGGCCCAGAACAATAGCAACATCAACAACGAACTCGAGTCCACCGACCATGTAGGCATAAGGCTCGAAGTATCCACCAACACTGACGACTTAACAGATGCGTTTGGATCGGTAGGAACCAGCAGCAGCAGCAGCAGTACCACCACAAGTGCATCGACCTCAACCTATCATAAAACCGTCTACGGCAGTGGCGCTATTGGACAGTTAGCTTCAAATGGTTATAGCACCTCAGCCAGCTATAACAAGAATGTGGCCAAAATGGTCACAGAACGACATGCAGCCGAGTACAACATGAGGCACAAGCATCGCGGCATGGCGCTCATCTTTAATCACGAGCACTTCGATGTGCCCACTCTTAAGGCACGAGCTGGTACGAACGTAGACTGTGAGAATTTGACGCGAGTGCTCAAGCAGCTAGACTTTGATGTGACCGTGTATAAGGACTGTCGTTACCCAGAGATTTTGAGTACCGTCAAGTATGCGGCATCGCAGAATCACGAGCACAACGACTGCATTTTGGTGGCCATACTCTCGCATGGTGAAATGGGCTATATTTATGCGAAGGATACTCATTATAAACTAGACAATATCTGGAGTCACTTTACGGCAAACCATTGTCCCACGCTCGCTGGCAAACCCAAGCTCTTTTTCATACAAGCCTGCCAGGGTGACCACTTGGACACGGGTGTGACAATGCAGCGTGGACGCACTGAAACCGATGGTGATTCTACCATGAGCTATAAGATTCCCATCCATGCGGACTTTCTTATCGCTTACTCGACCATACCAGGCTTTTACTCGTGGCGCAACACCACACGTGGCAGCTGGTTCATGCAGAGCTTGTGCGCCGAGCTAGCTGCCAATGGTAAACGTCTCGACATTCTAACGTTGCTCACATTCGTTTGCCAGCGTGTCGCCGTTGACTTTGAGTCCTGCACCCCGGACACACCGGAGATGCATCAGCAGAAACAAATACCCTGTATTACCACAATGCTAACACGTATATTGCTGTTCAGCGATAAGGAAAAGACATCGTCTGCTGGACGTATTTAAATGACTTGGATTCGTAGTTGCAAACGTGAGCTGACTGACTTATTATGTACTAGTGCAGCTGAGGGCAGTGTGATATAAAAAAAATGTTAGATACGCAAAGGCCACAAAAACAAATTAACTCAAGCATTAAATTTTACACAAAACACGACTTTGATACAATTTTGTAAATTATTCCTATGAAATAGCCAGCTCCTGCCATGTCTATATAGTATCTACACTTAAAATGTCCATTGTCCATAGTATTCTTATATATGTATATGTAATAACTTCTCTTATCAGCTAGCTCTACATGTCTTACAAGAAAATTTATATTTTTCTACAACTTTTTTATATACATACATATTACACAAACTTCATATTATATGCATGAATGAGATCGCTCAAATCGTAGCGCTTATTATTAGTTTAAAATTACTAAATATATTTGAACCCAAAAACATAAGTTGTAATTTGAAATTCTAATTATTTAAAAAGATCTAGTTTTTGAGCGACCTCTGTATTTACTCGAAATAGTTGTAAGGAAATCTAACTTGTTTCGATGAAAATAAAGTACATACATATATTACAAACTGAAAGCTAATCGTATGTCCTTCAACCTCTGACTCGCACACTCCATATAAGTTACAACTTGTGACCGCAAGCATAGTTAGTAGCAAGTATAGCTTAATTAAATCAAAAAATTTTTTGGTGCGTCAAGTTGAGCGACGTCTGCTGAAAAGGAATTGACGGAATTGATCAGTTGCTGACCCTGTAGAAGATTCGTGTTCACATCACTTAAATTTATTCGTTAAGGCTGGACACGACATATTCCAAATAAAGACATTAAATTTAAAGCTCTTCGGGAGCTTAACTCGCTGATTAGATAAGCAATCAATTTAGGCTAGGTAAATGCACATTTCAACTACGTTATGTATTGAATAAAAATCTTTGAATTTTGCTCACACAACTGCAATGATGTCTTAGATGTGACCTCCAGACTTAAGTTTGGCAACCAGTGTATCTACGTCAGCGACGGCAGCACCAGCTTGTCGCACGGGCGGGTCCTCAACGGAGATGATCTCAATGCGCGGCGTTGTATCAACACCCAAATCCTTGGGTGTAACCTTTTTCAAAGGCTTTTTCTTGGCTTTCATAATGTTGGGCAGCGTGGCGTAACGCGGCGTATTCAATCGTAAATCGGCACTTAGTACCGCTGGCATTTTGGTTTTGATTGTCTCGAGTCCGCCATCAACTTCACGGACAATAGTAAGACCGGCATCTGTCTTTTCAACCTTGTTGCAGAAAGTGCCTTGAGGCCAGTCGAGCACTGCGGCCGTCATCTGAGCCGTCTGGTTGGCATCATCATCAATGGCCTGTTTGCCCAATATTACCAGATCTGCCTTCTCGTCTAGTGCCAGCTTGGCAAGTATCTTGGATATATGCACCGGCTGCAGCAGATCGTATTCCGCCGCTGACACCTCCACGTGGACACCGCGATCTGCGCCCATGGCCAGTGCAGTTCGTATGACCTCCTGCGATTGAGTTGGACCTACAGACACAGCAATGATTTCAGCGGCTATCTTTTTCTCCTTCAGTTTGACGGCCTCTTCGACGGCAATCTCGTCGAAGGGATTCATTGAGTGCTTCACGCCCTGTGTAACAACACCATTCTTCTCGGGCTTAACGCGCACCTACATTTATTTTAATGACAAACAAAATATATTAGTTTATTGATAAAAAAGTATTACGCAAAACGAAACGCTACAAGTGATAAGAGGAAGCAACAGGCATTTTTCTTCATTTCGTGGGCTTACCTTGACGGCATAGTCGATCACACGCTTAACACCAACCAAAACACGGGCCATTTTCTAATTTAATGCAAAATCAATATTACAAATAATATAAAAAAAATTTAGCTTGTGTTCTATAAAGATATATGTACCTCGCGAGCAGCAGCAGATATTGTCTAATTTAACGGGGGTGGTCCAAAGGTTGTATGTACCGCAGCGTTGCCAGACCTTGAGCATATTAACAGGCAGTACGCTGATCGTACAAACAAAAACATATCTTGTATTCAAATTATGTATATATTTTCTCTTAAGACAATATGTGCCCTTTAAAAATATAAATGTGTATTTTATAGTTCCATAGTTAAATTTTATATTAAATTGATTTGCAAGCAAAAGAATGAGTTGCGTACTTACCTAGTCCGCGAAGCCAACAGCTGACTTTCCTTCTTTTAACGATAGCCAAGTGAAAGCGTATTTACACTTAAATATAAACTAATCATTCCAAGTACAGTCAAAACTATAATATGTGCACAAGTACACCACTCATAATGCGAATTATGGCGCTGTCCATTAATACGGCGAAACGCGCCGGCGGCATCATTCGCGATGTGCTGAAACAGGGCGATTTGGGCATTGTAGAAAAGGGCAAAAATGATCCACAAACCGAAGCCGATCGTTCTGCTCAACGTTGCATTATTGCTTCATTGGCAAACAAATTTCCCAGCGTTAAAATCATTGGCGAAGAGGGTGGCTCCGATTTAAATGTGTGCTCTGATTGGTTGGTAGGTGAACTAGATGAAGCATTCCTTAAACAAAAGTGCCCGGTTGACTGGCAAGATGCACAGCCTGAGGATTTTGTGATTTGGGTGGATCCCTTAGACGGTACAGCAGAATATACGCAAGGTTTGTGTTATAGGCTGGGACAACAACATTTTGATACTTATCAAACTTTCCATTTAGGTCATGTGGAACATGTCACGGTGCTCATTGGCATTGCCATTAAAAACTCTGCTGTGGGCGGCATTATTCATCAGCCATTCTATAAGCAATCCAGCGGAGAGCTAGGTCGCACAATTTGGGGGCTGAAGGGTCTTGGCACTGGAGGATTTACGAGTGTAAAGCCGCCAGCTGGTGAATTCATTATCACCACGACACGCTCACATTCCAATGCGCTGCATCAAAAGGCCGTGGACGTATTCAATGCCAGCAAAGTTTTGAAAGTGGGTGGTGCTGGATTCAAGGTGCTCCAGCTGCTGGAAGGAAAGGCGCATGCTTATGTATTTGCCACGCCAGGCTGCAAAAAATGGGACACTTGTGCACCTGAAGCGGTGCTAGAGGCAAACGGTGGTACCCTAACCAATATCAATGGCGAACACTATAAATACCACGCAGATGTGGAGCATGTAAATCGCCGAGGAGTCCTCGCTAGCTCAGAAAATATTCACGCAGAACTTGTGGAAAAGATTCCCCTGGAAGTGCGTCAAGCTGTGGGCAACAATTAAACATGCTTAAATTACTTTCGTTAAAATTTTATTACTTTACATTTATAATTTATGTGATAACAGAAAATTTGGTGTTTATAGTGAATTTGTAAAATGGAATATACATGTTAAAACTGTCCGACTCGAAGTTAAAATACCAGTGTTTACTTTTAGCAACTGGTGTTGGTTTGCGGATTGTTGTTTAAATAACGATTTCGTTTAGCCTTGGCCACTTTGCAGGAATTGACAGAAGCGGCAAAGCGCAGAGATTTCACAGACTCCTGGAAGCAGTCCTGGAACGGCGACACATTAATGAACATAAGGGTTTTGGAATTGCCACCCAGGGCCGGCATAAGCAAATGCGTCAGCTTTGAATTCCGATAGGGAATATGATCTTGTTTTTGGAGCAATGCCAAAATTACGTTTGTCAGCTCCGAAAGAGAGCGATTGATATTTTTCGTTTCTGTCATTCGAAGGCTAGTCTTTGGCGATTCGGAACCAGCTAAATCAACGAGATTAATGGAACCCACCGACATCTCTTCCTTTTCTGCATGGTATCCTATAAGCTCTAGCTTGGTCACTGCGTGTGACCGAGATGAACGCTCATTGCCAGCTGTGGAAGCTGTGGCGCGGTTCGCCTTTGCCAACTCCATCAGCTGGCGCAAATGATTTGGGTCGGATACTGTTTCCTCCGTTATGTTCGACACATATATATCATTTTTGTTGGAATTTTTGATCATTCGAATTTCCATATCCTTTTGGTCGTTGCTCAGCAGATCGTAGAGCACCTCATTATATATTTCTAGAAACGTCGCCTTTATTTCATATGTCCAGCCTGTTTTTCGATAGTTTGCGATTGAGTCAAACACCAGATCTACCGTGCGTGGTATGACGCCTAAGTTTTCTGGTATTCCGTCCATAGTGTAAGTCTTACCGCTGCCTGTCTGGCCGTAGGCAAAGATACAGATGTTATATCCATCTAAGGCAGATTGTATTAAAGGCGCAACTGATGAAAAAATATCGTCCTGCTGGGAATTCGGATGAAACACCTGATCAAAGGTAAATAGCTGTTGGCCCATCTTATTTTTGGTTTGGCTGTCTAAGCTCTGGATCTCTACTGTTGCCTCATCATGGTAAGTCCACAAACACGACAAACGTGCCAACTCGTAGTCAAGTGGCGGACGCACACGGCAGAAAACACGAATGTTGCCACGCAAATCCAATACGGTGTTGTGTAGCTCCTTACGGTCTATGTTTGACTGGTACAGCTGCTCCTTGTATATATCTCTCTCGGCAACCAGCTTCTCGTTCTGAAAAACAAGTTTTTTAAGCTGTTCTCGTTGCTCCAATACCTCCATGGACAAAGACTCGTGCTCGCTTTTGATTTTCTATAAAATAGAAAGGCATAGTTAAAACATTTGTTTAGCGAGTTATATGATTTGACTTACCTGATGGGTGTTCTTGAGTTCATCTAGTTCACCATTAATACGACCTAGTGTGCTGGTTATTGTCTCAATTTTAATAGTCTGCTGATTGACTTGTCTTTGTAAGCATTCTTTCTCGGTTTGCGTGTTTTTAAGTGCTCTTTCAGCCTTAATAAGTTTGTTCTGCATTTCTTCCAGCTGTGTGGGTAGCGATTCCAGTTCGGCCATGTCATCCACTAGCTTCTCATTTTTAGCTTTTATTGCTTTGTGCTTGTCCAGTAAATCGTGAAAGCGCGCCTTAAAATCGTAAGGAGCAATGCGCTTTGTTGCAGAAACTGATGAACTGCTCCCACTCGCGCTCCCGCTTGAGCCTGCAGCCGTTCTAGACTTGGTCGACTGCGTTGAATTCGTACGCGATAACGTACGCAAAGTCGACGTGGTTGTTGGTGCCGCCGCCGTGTTGAGACGTTTGATTGGAGCAGAAGCCGAGCGCGTACCCAGATCAGAAGCTGGAACGGATGACGTGGTCGTTGTTTTAGCGTTGTTAGCAAACCGCTGAAATTTGCTGGGTATGCTTGGCAACTTGGGCATTGCGGGGCGCTTATTATTTCGGCGCAGCTCGTTTATGTCACTGACTGAGCGACTGCGGCGCAATTTAGTACGGTTGTGCACTGGCATTGGTTGTTCAGGAGATCCACGCGCTGTAGTTAAAAAATGCAATTGCATATCATTCAGTGCCAGAGCGGATAATAGCCAATTCAAAAACTCACCTCCAAGGCGCCGAAATGTGTGGGGAATGTTTTGCAAGTCCCTTGATAGGGGCTGAAATGTTAGGCCACTGCATGTTGTACTATTTGCGTTAAAGCTGTTGGTAGCGGCTTTTATTCGGTCAGCTGGTAAAATTGGCTTTATCGCAGGCGTAGGCCTTTTGAGACCTGTTGGCTTTGGTAAACGTGATTCCATTCTATATATTAACCTTTTTTTTATTTTTCTGAAATTTTTCCCTTATGCATTCAAGTTTATCAGTAAAATGAAGCGACGCCAATTTTTCATTCGCGCCGTTAATTTTGACAGTAGGGCTGTATTTCAATTATCGAAATATCGAAACATTTTTTTGAAAAATTGATACTTTCCAGCACTATTTTCCAATTGTTTTCAAATATTAGGCCTTAGAACTTAATATTAATTTATCTTTGAAAATATTCATACATTTTATTCTAGATAAATAGTTAAACGAGAAGCATTCATAAAATGTATTGGATGCATTGATTTTTTGTAGGAACATAAGAAACGCAAACATACGGCAATCAAATAACTGGCCAGAGAAATCGATTTTTAAATAACTTTCTACTAATTTAAACGTTGTTTGTAAATAGTTTTTAAAAGAAAATTTGCTATAGCAAATTCGCGTAATAAACACTGACTATCGTTTATCTTCGATAGTTTTGTAAATGCGATAACAAACGTTTGTCATGGAAACATGGCAATTGTAAAAAAAATTAAAATTTGATTTGTGCAACAAAATTCGCTATAAGCAGGTCCGAGCAGCCAACAGCGACCAAAAACTTCAAGTGATGGCGGTGCATGTGCATGCCGAACTCAAAGATTTGCATATTTTTGAGCTTCGTCCGCTGATAACAAACTTCAGCTGTAAGCTGTCCGCCGTCACAGTCACACCTTTCATTGAAAAGCAATTTCTGTGCCTGGTCAGCGAAGAAAATGAGATTGTGTTGCGTTATATTAGCGCTGGCGGTGGACAGGAGGTGCTCAAGATGATCACCTGGTTTCGGCGCACCAATCGGGTCATACACGATGTCTGCTTTGATCCTGCAGGCATTTGGCTGCTAGTTCTTTGTAAGTATGTGATATTGCGTAGGAGTAAAGGCATTAGACAAGGGGAGTAGGTTGGGTGTTGAGTGGCAACAAAGTAAAACCTAAAACTACTTTGATGCTGTCGGTGAGAGTGTTGTGTAGTGGCCCACTATTTGAATGTATGCGTGTTTGTGCATACTATGTACACGATTAAGATTATTGATTTTTTGTAGCATATTTTGTTTTGATTCAGTTGCTTTGGGCTGGAAGTGTCCGTTAAAGTGTTACTGAACCCAGCTTTTTACTTTCCATACCCATTGCCAACCTTTGTATATCAACAGGTTTCGATAATACGCTGCATATTGTGCCAGCTTTAGCGCTGGTTGACAAAACCTACAATCTGGCCGCCTGTTCTTTGTATAGCACCACACAGGTAACGTCCTACATAATACCGTTTGTGGGACCGCACGAGTGTCCGAACTCAAAGAAATGCCCGAATCATTCGACGGCACGCAACAGGGAACATAAAGAGCAGGAACAGCAAGCGGATCAATTGGCGGATCAACTGCAGCATGTTAAGCTTGAAAATGCAGCTGAAAATATGGACGAGGAGCCGTTGGGTCAGGAATTGCCTGAACATATGTTGGCTAATGATCCACCGGTCGTGGCAGTTGACGAACAGTCCGTCCAACAGCCAGCAGCTTCCTTCGATGCCACGGGCAACAGTCAAGTGATGGCTGCATCATTTATGGCTTCCAAAACCTGTCCGTATCCGCTGTCTGTTGTATGGTGGAAAACCTATAATGGCTTAAATCGTGCCATCATTGGCTACTCAGATGGCTCCATTTGCTTTGTGGGTCTTAGTCCTAACTGTCCAATGATAGCCAGCACTTCTATTCAGAACGGCTCCGTTGTCCAATTAACAATCTGCAAGGACAATACTTTCGATGGAGTCATGTTGTTGGTAAGCTGTTATCAAAAATGACTTTATTAACACGCTTTAACTAAAATATTTGACAGATCACGTCATCGCTTAAGGAACAATACAAGCTATTGCTGGAGCAAAAAGCCATCATGTATGTCTACCCAGGTGATAGCTCACCCACCACACGAGAAGGCGCCTGGCAAATAGTTATGTCCGTGCACGCAAAACACCAAAACACCACCAGGAACGATGCACGGCAAAGCAATTGCTCTGATCCAGCCTCAGACAGCAGCCAGTTAGAGGAGGATGTGTTTACGGCACCTGCTGAAGATATTGCGCCAAGCACACAAACAGTTTCACTTGCCACTACTGCGTCAGCTGCCCCTGAACCGCCCCGTGCACCGACACCGTGTGACGGAAAGAACGTAACAATGCCGCCGCCATCGCCACCATCGTATAGCGAAAGCACAGGAGTACGCTTTCAGCAGCAACAGCTTGCTGCCAATAGCTTTGATGGCATTTTGCCCGCCACACGTGCACGACTTGCTTCCCTCAAAAGCCTAGGTTCCAAGAAGCTACAGGCCATCAAAATGCGATTGTCTGATCAGAGGCAAAAAATTGATGAATGTATGTATTGGCAACACTTTCAAATAGCGAAATTGATGGGTATTGACTGATTTATGTTTCTTGTTTTATTTCCCTGCAGTTATGCCTGAAACAAACATGGGCACATTTGCTATTATGGATTCGCCATCAGTAACGCCAGAGCCGCTGGGAAACACAAACGGATCGTTCTATACCATACAAAACCTGCGTAGCACTTATCTGTTAAGCGCGTTACACAGCAACAGCTGCAGCCTGACGGTGCACAGCATCGATATCAATTTGAAGCCATTGTTCTTGTACAAGATACCCAGTCAATCTGTCGAAATACTCATTAGTTCCAACATTCTGTATGGTATACAATATGTGGATCTGAACAGCCGCAGTGATTCAGCCGGCTCGACAGCAGTATCTTCGCTGGAAGAACCACTAGTAGCAAACACTGAAAAAGAAAGCTTGGATGCAGACACTGAGAAGTTAGATCAAATAGAGCCGGGGAACACGAACAAGAGTGATGAGACGAGTGCAACAACTACAAGCGCATCCAGTATCGATCACAGCGAAATGCCCACCAATGCAATCAATGCAGTAAGCGTCATCAGCAGCGCCATGGCATCGTTGCGTACCGATGATGATGTAAGTTTAAATCTTCTGCTCCAATTCTTAGCTTATTTTAAATTCATTAATTTTGTTCATCTTTTACAGCGATTTAATCATCAGGCACAGCTAGCGCTCTTTCGCTTCGAACAGGAGACTGTGCTGCATTTGCATCAGATGGCACAGTTTCGATATCTTGCCGGCAACAACAATACCGAAGCTCCTACCAAGGAGGAAAAGGCAAAGGCCTTTGAGATCAAGGACATACACACACCAATAGACTACGTACAGTTCTATGAATCTGCTGATGTTAGTAATGAATTTTCATTGCGCCAAATGGAGATAATGCAAGCAGAATTTCCCAAAATCAACTATGATCCTTGCTATGTCATAACCAACAAAAACGTCTACACAATACAGCTTAAGTGCGTATAACCGTTTTCTGTATTGAACTATATTTAATGTAATTTTAATCCGTTTTTAGGAAAGAACCATTTGAGATATTTTTGGACGCAGCGCTAATAAGCGAGTGGAATCAGTGCCGAGAGTTTTGCAATACATTTGATCTCTCTTTTGAGCACTGTATTGAGTTTGCCGGAGATTATTTGTTGCGTCGAAAGAAGATTACTCAGGCGTTAATCACTTACAATGTAGCGCGAGTGAAACCAATACGTACTGCTCTAAAGCTGGCTATGTATGGACACACCTATGCATTAATGCAGCTGAGCGCGATGGCCCTGAAATCATCATATTTGCTACGATCGCGCTATTTGTGTCATCCTCTGCTGAAAAGCATTCAATCGGATATAACCTACCGCCATTCAGAGGATGTGCGTAACATTTTGCCAGAAAATTCAAACAACAAGGACATGGTGGTTAATAGTGGAGTAGCCTGCAGCGACTATCACTATGGTGTTGATGAATCAATTAGCGCATTGCAAATGTCGCCTTCATCCCAGTTTCACTTGGCTAATTTGCTGCTTATAACGCTGGCCGAGAAAGCAGTCAACGATAAAAATTATTTACCTTTGTGGTAAGTTAGATTTAATTGCTTATTAAATCAAAGCATAACTTTTGATATACAAACATTTTTTTGACAGGAACTTTTTGGTGACAAACACTAAATACCATACAAATATGACCAGCATTGTCCTATGCCAGAGCGGCCTTTTTTCAGCCGCTATTATATTGGCGAAAGTGCGCGGTGTTTGTCTAGACACATTCAACGCTTTGGTCAGCGTTGTTGCCCAAGAATTTGGATGGTATAATGAGCTTAACGTCTGTTTGTACAATCTTAGTGAAAGTATATTTATGGAGACTATCACGTATTTGCCACTTTTGTCAATGGACTACTTCACCTTCATACAGGACAAGCTGGAGCATATCAGGCCATGTGTGCTGCAGGTTAAACAATTTTATTTCAACTTGATAGAAAGTTAAACTACTAACGAATGCATATTTGATATTTTAGCGCCTATCCATGCAGCTTAATCCGTTTGCACCTGCCCTTCGTCCAATCATTTCACACAGCAGCGGCAGCTCAATTAATGATGACAATAATGAACAAATATTTGAGTTCTGCAAGTGCCTAATCGAAACATATTTGGCCGTGCTTATACATATGGAATCTCAGCGAGTCAAACACGATTCCATTGTAAATGCTTTGTCAAATTTTCGAATTAACTATGAAGACAATCAGGCAAGTGTTTTAATAGACCAGTATAGAATAACTTGCAATAATAATAATGTACTGTTTAGTTTGCTATTGAATCATCACGTTTCAAGCCGATCTCAGCTGGTTGCGCTTATTGCGCCTGTGTTGTAGATGGCGTAGCCTATTTCTGGGGCTCCAGCGGTGTGCCCTGCTATTTTAGCGCTCAAAAGTCAACAGGTTAGTTTTTATATTGCTGTGTTTTTTGTTTTTCTTGTACCCATTATTCATTATTCACAGAACCTCCAGAACCTGCACACGCTGTGAAATCTTTAGAGTTGCTTGCACAACTCAACTTGGAAGTGCATGCAGTCAAGTGTGGCCGACAGCATACGCTTATACTCACCAATAATGGCGTAGGTATTCTATAAAACTGTTCTTTTGGCGGTTATCTTAATATGCATCAATTTCTAGCTGTATGCGATGGGCAACAATAGTCTATGCCAGCTGGGTGTTGGACAGCACATGCAAATGGCGCTACAGCCAATGCTGGTGACAGCTTTGGATGGCATGAACATAACAATGCTGGAAGCAGGCCAATATCACAATGCGGCCGTTGCAGACGGAAAGCTTTATATGTGGGGGTGCGTAGAATAAAAATAATACAATTGTTTTTTTTTTTTTTTTAAGTTAATTAATCACCTTATTTTTTAGCTGGGGAATCTATGGTCAGTTGGGCAATGGCAACTGCGAGAACCTTGCAACACCAACACTAGTCAGTTTCTTTAAGTTCAAGGTGCGTATTAAGTAATTGTTAAGTTAGCCAGCCGAACAGTGATTAATTGTCTTTCGTTTATGTTTACAGAAAGTTTTACAAATATCGCTGGGACATGCGCATACTTTAGTGCTGTGTCAGGCAACACCGAACAGCAATAACTACGCAGAGGCTAATCGCAGTGTAAACGACCTCTATGTGTTCGGCTCCAATCATTTTGGACAGCTGGGCACCGGTGAACAGGGTCAGGCACAGACAGAGACAAAGTCAAGTCTGCCGCTGCGCCTGAATTTTGGTGACTGCAGCTTAAGACTGATACACACGAAATTTTTTACAAATGTAAGTAACATCAGTTAAGCAATCGGAAGCTAAAAATAAAACTTATTCGCTTGCATTTATAGCTAGTTGTAGATGAAAATGAACGCATGTTCACCTGGGGCAGCTCACCACAGGCGCTGCGACTGGCCAATCAAATAAAGCGACGTGCGAATGCCAGACAAAAGTCGGAGGAAAATCATCAACGTGAACTGCTAAGCAGACGGCTGGAGGAAACACTGCTGCCTGCAGCCAGTAGTAACAGCGTATTGGTAGAGCCGACAACGTCCTATGCAGCGGTTGTTGCTGGCGCTGTACCCAAATCCACAGCAGAAGTAACCAAAGAGTCCACACAAGAAGAAGCTGTGCAATCAGATGCTAGCGAAAATATTGTGTCAGTAATAACAACAGCCGCAGTGAAAGAGGAGTCGGCAGCAGCAACTGCAACAACCTCTGCCTCACAGTCTGCCAGTGAGCCAGATCCGAACGAACACATGAAGCCACATTTAGTGGATACTAGCGAGGTGGCTGGACAAATTCTACAGGTTAGTCTCTGTTTTTTCTCTAGTGTGTGCTACGAATCTGATTGTTCGTCATTTAAAGATCTCCAGTGGACTGTTTCATTTCGCTTTAATATCGTCGACGTGCACATTGTACACTTGGGGCAAAAATCTTGAGCATCAATTGGGTACCGAGGATAAGGATCGACGTGCCGTGCTCAAGCCATCGCCCATCGACAGCATCGAAAGTCCTATGTATGTGGACTGCGGTGCTGATTTCACGCTTGTCATGACCACTGATCACATTGTCAAGGCATTTGGTGGAAACTCGAATGGTCAGTGTGGACGCGATTTGGGCGCCAGCTTAGATCGCATGCGGCAGCGTGTGGTGTGTCTGCCAACAACCAAGCGGCTAATGCGATTCGAGACCCAATGTGTTGAGGCGCCTGTGGAGATAAATTTACCACGTCCACGCATTCGTCTTGATCAGGAGCCCGTACGCTATTTAAAGGTGATGCCGCCGTATCAGCCACACTTTTTGCAGCAGGCCAACATGAGTTTCGACCATCGCTACTCGCCTGCGACGCTCAATTACAAGTCCAGCACAGAGCAGGCAGCCACCGGGCAAGATTCGGATGATATGCTAAGCAGCCTAGAGAATCTAAGCCACAACGACGCCAGCTACTCATTCAATGCACCGCAAGTTGTCGATGCGAACAGCTCTCTGGATCTAGACTATTCACCCGATGAGCAGAGCTATGTGCCGTTACCAAATCAGGCAGCAGCGGCCATAACAAGCCATGCCGTTGCCCTGCTCGGAGATGAAGATGATGCCAGCACACGAACGCCCAGCTCTGATGGCGCAGATGACAATTCGTTGCAGCCGTTGCGTCATTATATACATTACTGCCTGTACGCTTTTCATGGGCTATACAATCCGGACAAAATAAGCGAATGCTCTCGTGCGCAGCGTAACGAATATCGCATTAGGATTTGCATGCTTAATTTCAGGTTCGTGGAGGCGTTCCAACTGTGCCTGCACAGTTGCGAAAACGCTCAACGCACTCTTAAGCTGTTCGAGTACTTCAGCAAGGACACGGGCTATGTGCCACTGCATCGCGCTGATCTCAAGCATCTTATTTATCACATGTGTGTGCACTTTTTGGAGCGCAAGTTCGATATGCTTGAATGTGAGCGCTATTTTATGGGCGATCTGGATTACTATTTGTTGGAGCTGGCATATGTGTTTTACTTTAACAACAATAACTCGGCCCTTGAACAGAATCTCAATCAGAAGTTCAAAATGCTGATTGCAGCGGCGGATAGTGACCAGACATCGGCGAGTGCACTGCAGGACACTGATGCCATTTTTGATAGTTTCACGGTCAAGTTTAAGACGATCCTGTGCCAGAGACTGCTCAGCTACTGTGATCACGATGCCAATGCCAGCAATTAGCAATTGTTTCCGGCTTGGCATCCGTCTAAGAATTTATGGCTCTTGCTTTGAGTTTTGTTATTTTTTGATCAACTTGAAAATGTTGAAGGTTTATTGTGTGTTTATTTTGATTGGTTGTAATTTAAAGTTTTTACGATTTGTTGTGAGTTCGAGCAGGAAACCAAAGATCATGAATGCCGTTATTTGCTGTGTTCACTACATCACCAACGCAATACATACACACACACATACCCACTCACAAAAAAAAACATAAGTAAATATTACATATTATTGTCTATTACCCGCCCATACATGTTTATACCTAATTACATAATTGTTGTTTGCGGTTTTCTGCGCATATTTATATAAATAGCTTTTATGGCAATGTTATTTAAGAAAGATATATTTAAGGCAAACTAATTGTTTAAAGAATTTAATTTTTGTAGTGCTTTGTTTGCTTTTGGCTTTACACGCTTTCTTTTTGTTCACTCAATAAAAATAAAACAAAAACTGTTATACACACAGAAAGCCCGCACAGGTCACGGATTATAAACAAATCTACGCGGTTTAATTTTAAAATCTAATCAAAATTCGATGTGTGTATGTAGACATTTTCAATTGATATTCAGCTTGTGATTTGCAATTATTTAAAACGTAAAGTAATATTTTAATAATGATAATAACAATCCAATAAAATAATACATTTATACAAATCATGTCTTGTGTTGGCATTCCTAAAGCTTTAGCTTGATATTGTCAGTTGTCCAGCGTTTGCTTTGCAATGATTTAAGCGCATTTTCACAGTAAAACTGTTCCTCGGATCTTTCGGGCAGCGTCTGTTTTAACTGCTGCAGTTCCTGTTGCTGTTTCATGCTTACCATAGCATCAATGACTGCCTTGATGCATTTGACGCGTTGCGCCAGTGCCAACTTCTCGGGGCTGTTGCTCATCTTGGACAGAAACAGTTGAAGCACCGTGGATGGTGCCTGCAGCTCAAACAGACGCAGTACGGCCAGCGCCAAATCAAAGCTAATGTGAAACTGCTTTGACTTGAGTGGATGCCAAGTGGAAACGCGCTCGAAGATGCACTCCAAGTCCCCATAGGCTTGAGCATGGGCGCGCTCATTAAGAGCAGTCCATTCATATTGTGCTGGCGAGATTTCCTGATCGGCTGCAAATCGTTGCGGTGAGGTTAGCTTGAGCATATCCTGTTCCTTCCAGTTCT
This sequence comes from Scaptomyza polygonia, assembly GCA_035044585.1. NCBI lineage: Eukaryota > Metazoa > Arthropoda > Insecta > Diptera > Drosophilidae > Scaptomyza > Scaptomyza polygonia. The sequence goes on along the minus strand of JAWNNU010000151.1, from coordinate 5,756,615 downwards.
TGTTTTGTGCGCAGCACACATAGAGCAGTTCAATGGGCGTCGCCTGATCGCTTAGTTGCTGGGCCAAGCCGGTGGTAATGATCTCCTTTTCCTTGACCAATTGAAGTTTCAATGCTGCATGAAAAACCTGTTCATAGAGTGGTATGATGCCCACACCAGCGCTGGCATAGGCATCGACTAGACGCTGTAATTGCTGTTTACGCGTAGAGTCTTCACTGCAGCCAAGCGCTGCCTGAAATTGCATGAGAGCCGCCTCTTGATGTCGCCCAAAACGTTGAAGCATCTCAATGTAGTGGCTTAAATCACCGCACTGACGCAGATAGCTCAGATAGTGTTCCAGCGCCTTGGGACGCTGCTGCAATAAACCATAAAATTGTGTGGTATTTAACGTGCGCTTAAGGAACAGCAGCACTCCAATTACTGCATCTCCACCATTGACAAGTAGAGTGTCAAGCAATTGCTGTTTTTCCTCCAGTGATTTAAACATTTCCAGCGGCGCCACTTTACCGTGCAACAGTTTTTGTGCCGTCGCTTCCAGATTGGGGCTGTACAGCGTACTCTGAATTTGGCGTCGGAGGATCTTCAATTCCTCCTCAGGTGTAACACCTTTGGGCATGACATGATCGTCCAATGCCTGTTCCTGTAGCACCAACTTCAGTGCCTCATCGCTTAATATATCCTTGATGGAGAGATGATTCAGTGTTCCTAGAGCAGCACTGTTATCGAAACTTGCCTCAGAAATGCTGTCATCACTGAAAATTGCATTATTGTCCCATTTGTGGCTTTGAGTTACGGCTCCTGTGCTCCTTACAAACCCTACATCTCCGATATCAATGTCATCTTCGTCATCAAAGCTAAACGCAGCACTCGAGGAGCGATTCCAATAGTTTTCACTGCGAGAAGAAGTTATTTCACTTGCTTACTTTTTATTGTCCCGGCGTACTTACTCTGTATTATCAAATTGTGATTCCATTTGTTGAGAAAATATTTTTTTTTTGTGATTTATTATTATAACTTTTTAGTCATTCTTTCTCAAGATATTTGTTCAAAGTTGGCAACTATATAAACGAAAATATTTTTATGTTGTAACAGTTATAATCTTGTTTTATTTAAACATACGTAACTTAAAATGAAAAAGAATAATTGCTTGAGGCAAATGAAAAACAACTGTTCAGAGTAAAATGGAACAGCTGGCCCGCCGCCCAAATCAACAAGTGGTTGTAAAACTATCGCAAACTATCGGTATTTTTTGAAAAAAGTAGGAAAAAGCTTTAAAAACAAATATTCACAATATATGGTATTTTAATTTGGTATTTGAATTGTGAATGTGTGAGAGCAGGGCTGGGAAAACAAAACGTATTCTAGCGATTTTTAAAATTAAAATTTAAAAAATTACAAAATAGATGTTTTAATTAGTTTCTTGTAAGACACACAATTTAAAATAAAATTATTAATACTTGTTCTTATCGATTTGCAAAAGTAATATAAAATGTTTATTATAATTTAAATTTACTAAAACGGTACTCACTTATTTACACTTATTCAATGTTATCTCTGCTACTATTTGCATGTGTATTTTTTTGTTTCACTCATCCCACATACATATGTTTGTACAAACATATGTACATACTACAAAATTTTTAATCTAAGCTGCTCGCTAAGTTTATTGAAATCAAAAAGCTGTTTCCTGTTCCAAAGTGAACATGTTATCGCTGTGGCTTACTTTGTTTCTGGCATTCGCCAGCTCAAATACTCAAGCAGCTAGTTTTTGCACCAGATCTGAGCAATGTGCATTGGGAAATCCTTCGGCACAGGCACGCTACGATTATACGCGTATATATAATGTTGAATTGGCAACGGATGCACAAGTGGCACTTTTCCAGGCGCTAGAGGAGGCTAGCGATTCATGCACCTTTATGGGACATGCTCGAGCGGCCGGTCAGAAGCTTACAATAATGGTTACCGGAGCAAAGGTGGCCGATTTTGATGATCTGTTGCACAGCTTCAATGTGAGTCACCGGATACTGAACTATAACTTTCAGGAGCTAATAGATGCAAACTATCGGGAGGTGGCGCCAGAGAGCACAACGGCGGATCAGTTTGACTGGAAGCGTTACTTTCAACTGGATAATATTTACAGCTGGCTGGAGAAGTTGGCGCGGGATCAACCACAAGTGGTAACGCTGTTGGACATGGGATTAAGCACTCAAGGATTGCCCATCAAGGGTGTGAAAATTGCATTTGCTGGAGAGAAGAATCGAACAAGTGTGTTCATTGAGAGTGGCATCCATGCTCGTGAGTGGATAGCACCAGCAACAGCCACATACTTTATAGACCAGCTGCTGCACTCCACTGATCCTTCAGTGCAGGCTATAGCCCGTTCCCACAACTGGTTTATCTTTCCCACTGTCAATCCGGATGGTTATCGCTATACCTTTACGGGAGATCGCATGTGGCGCAAAAATCGACAACTCTTTGGCATCTGTCGGGGCGTCGATTTGAACCGAAATTTTCCATTCAGCTGGAACACAACTGGAGCCAGTGGCAATCCGTGTAAATATGATTTCTCTGGACCTGCGGCGGCCAGCGAGATAGAAACTCAACGCATCATGCAATTCCTGGAAGCACATGTGCAGCCGGAAAGCATTCGCACCTTTATTTCGCTGCACAGCTATTCGCAGCTTATTATGTTTCCCTATGGTCACTCAGCAGAGCGTGTAAAGAACTATGCGGATCTTAAGGAGATTGGACAATTGGCAGCGGCACGCATTGAAGCAATCAGTGGACGCGTGTATAAGAGTGGTAGTATTTATGAGACCATATATCCTTCCAGTGGCGGGTCTAAGGATTGGGCTCACAGCAGGCTAAAGATACCAATTACCTTTTCGTTTGAGCTGCGTGGTCCTCCAGAGAGCGAGGAAATGTTTATTCTGTCGGCCAAGGAAATTGAGCCAACAGCTCGGGAAGCTTTCGCAGCGGTGCAAACAATTGTGGAAGAAGCGGGCAAACGCGGCTACTACCAGTAAAAAAAAGTCACAAAATATTGTTTTAATCAATTTTGTTTTGTAATAAACATAATAATACACGGTAAATTTCCTTAAATTAACCTTCAAATGAGGATACGAGTGGAGTTGTGGTTTCTACCATTACCAAAACGCTATGGGCCAGGGGAAATACATCATTTACCTGGACATAGTAGCCTCGTTCACACTGTTCCTTAGACGAGTACAGACTGGGGAACAAAAAAAAATCGTTTGATTCGTATTCGATTTAAAGTGCCTTAACTTACGCCAATATATCCACTGGTTCCATTATCAATTCAGATTTGTAAACTGATGTTAGAAAATTAGTAAATGCAGCTGTATTGTTGCCTAATTCCATTTCTGCATTTGGAGTACAGACCTCCAGACCCAGGCCACTGCTGCTTGATCCGATCTCCGGTAAACCATTACGTGTGCCCCAAACAGTTATAATGTTATCCTCCGATGCAACAATGGTACACTGATCATTACAATTAGCTTTCTGCAAATATGTTCTTTGATAACTAACAAAAGTTTAAAACTTCCTCAGCGCTTTCCCAACCACAATATAACGTGAACGTATAGCATCCACAAGTGTCGGCTGCTCCACAGCATTGCAATGTCGGATGCCTCGTTGTCCCTCTTTGTTACGCCCCATTGTATAGACATAGCCACCTTCTACGAGGAACACCGAGTGCGTGGACGAGAAACAAGCCGTTAACACCTTATGGGGCAGCTGTATCTTTTTCTAAAACGCAATCTTTACAATCAAAGACAAATGTTATTATCAGTTTGTTACCCACAAAAGCTGTGATCTTGCTGGCACGATTGAAACCAAGTTTGTTGTAATCGTTGCTGCCACAGACATGCAATTCGCCATTGGCAAAAAGTACAGCTGACGAGTCTGGACCACAATAAATCTTCCAGGGTTTGCTCTTCACATACGATAGCATTATCTTTTGTGGATGTTTTCTTGATGTGCAAAAATAATTTTGTTTTGGTTAGAGGCTTGAATAAGAGGTTATTTGTTTTTGTTAAAAAGCGACTTACTGTTGTTGCTGATGGTTTCCCAAGCCCAGTGCACCAGATGAACTTGTGCCCCAGACATAGACGGCACCTTCGCGACTTAGTGCCACAACATGATGCATACCGGCAGTAATCTGTTCGATGCGGACATCTGCCAGTTTGACTATTAGCTTAGGTGTAAAATAATCTCGCTGTTCATCCTGGCCAAGAGCAAGCCGAAGATTGCTTCCACAGCTTAAGAGATTACCAGACTGTGTAAGAAATATAGTGAAGCCATCGCCGGCACAAGCGCTGACCATTTGATAATTGCGTACACTCTGCACCAAACCAGGATAATGTTTCCAGGTTTCCAGCGAGCTCAGACCCAATTGGCCATGAGTGCCCTCGCCCCAGGCATAAGCTGATCCATCGTCGTTAATCACCACAAAATGTGACTCACTCATTGCAACGCAGACGATGAAAGCTTTTGGTGGCAATTGTATTGGACTCATGCTAAAGCTATTACCAAATGATTTAAGCTGGTACAGCACAGAGCTGCATACAAAAAAAAAAAAACTCGTAGTAAGAATCTCATTAGGCATTCAATTGAGAAACTAACCGCTTTTCAATAACCTCATGTGGCGCAACAGTCTCAGCACTCATCAGCTTCCTGGTCTCCGTTTGGGCTGTGGGCAATTCCATGGCCAAATTGCTGCAGCTGGCAAAGAGCGATGTTGATGCAGCTATCATCGAACCATTGTTGCTCACAATATCCTCATAGGTGTAACTGAAATAAGAGTACATTAAAGATCATGTTATTAAAAGTAATCCGTTTGTGTAACTCACCCTTTATTTTTGCCTAAGCTGCGAAAGATTAGAGGTATCCAATAGACCAACACCTCGGATGCTGTGGGACGTCTGGAGGCATCAACCTGCAGCAGATTTGCCATTAGGCTGCGCAATCCCGAAGTATAGCCAAATGGCAGTGCTGTATAAGAACCGGCCATGATTTTCGTCACCAGCTCCGATAAATTGGATGCAGCAAAAGTCTTTTTCAGGCAACAAAGTTCACCCAAAATACAGCCCAGAGCCCAAATATCGCTTTTGTTGTCGTATTCTTTGCCCTCGCACTGAAAGTTGATCGGTTATAGTAGAATTATTTAATTTGGAATATTTAAAACTTAAATATATATTTATCCGCTTACCATTTCGGGACTAAAATAGTAGGGTGTGCCAAGCACTGTCTGTGCATGGATCTTTGCATTCATTATCTTGGATATGCCAAAGTCCCCAATCTTAACAATCCCTCGCCCATTGAGAAACACATTGGCTGTCTTAAGATCGCTTAAAAAAAACAAAGATGATACTATTGAAGATGGACCGCTTTATGTGAAAATCTATCATTCTTACCGATGTAAAATATTCTCCGAATGCATATAGTTAATAGCACTAGATATCTGTTCAAACACAGCGATTATATAACGCTCCGGAAAATGTTGTTTGCCCTGTCGCTCGGCTATGATATGGGCCAGAGTGCCACCATCGGCATATTCCATTTCGATGAGCAGGGTGTTATCCTTGATGAAGCTGCCCAAATAGCTGACAATGTTGGGATGATGCAGCTTAGAGAACACCTCCACCTCGTTCATGGCCAGATCGCGACCCGGTGGCGACAATTCACTCAAATTGATTTGCTTAAACACAATATGATGGCCGTCAAATTTCCGCCTATAGAGAATGGCAATCCCAAAAGAACCCTGGCCCACAACCCGAACCTTTTCATAGTTGGCCAACTCAGTACCGGCTATATGAAGTGACTCTTCTTTGGGCACCGCCAATTGCTGCAAGGGCTGAGCCGTCGCCTGCGTCATATGACTAATGGACATTGCTTTGGCCAGAGAAGTGCTTGGAGCACCTGTGTTGCCGTCCGTTATGGTAAAAACTGTGGGTGCGCCGACGGCGGCTCTTGAGCTAAGTTTACGACAAGCCGTCGGTTTCTTTGTCTGTGCAGCAACCAATGGCATTTGCAACGACGTTGTTGTTAATGTGGTTGCGTCTGTAATGCGCCCATTGAAGATTGGTAAGGAGCTCGCTTTGTTACGAAACTTTTTCATATCAATCAATCGAATAGCGACACATGCAAAATCGGACTGCAACTTGTATCTAGAAAATGATAGATACTATGTCATATATCTTCGTTGTGGACAATTTGGTTGCTAAGCGCCAATGATAGTTAGATTAACCAAAGGAATTCGAATCAATGTTAATTGACCGCTTGTTTGTGAGTGATTGACAGCAGTTAGTTACTCCTATCACTATAATTGATCAGATTCAATAAGCAAAGCAAAAGACATTAATGACGTTAGTAAATTTTTGCTTTACTTTAAAAGTAACTGTTATTGTTACAGGCGGCTTACATTCAGATTTTGCGTAGAACTTTTTTATAGCTATGTTTATACGATTTTTATACAATATATATATACTTTATATATAGACTTAATTAGCTTAACGAGTACACGAGTTTGTTAATGTAAAAATCATGACGCGACTATAATCGACAATTATTATTATTTTAATTATTATGTATCTGCACGAATATGCTAAAATATTTATACTATTGTTTTTGGACTATCTTAAAAATGCACAATCTGTACGTTTTACATAGGCTGTTTGACTGTTTGTTTTTTGACTGCGTTTTTAAATAACTATCGTTGTTGGCTACATTAACTGCTGTTGCTAGTTGTACAATGCTTGCCAAAAACTTTTGGACAACTTATTCAGGTTATAGCGACGTTGACTTAGCAGGTGCAGCGATTGTCGCCAGATAGACTGCCCAAACTGAAGGTGCCCAAGCCATTGGAACCCGGTGATTTCTTATCCTGTTTATCATCGTTGTCAAAGTTGTCGCCCTATAAATAGATTGCAAATTAAAAACCAAGCTCACATCATAAAAGTAAATTTGATTGGCATTTGACTTACTCGTCGCTCGCGTTGTTCGCGTATTTTACGAGCTAACGATAAAAATGCGTCCTCAATGTTTATATTGGATTTGCAAGAGACTTCAAAGAAGGGCATATCAAAGTTTTCAGCAATCTAAAAGTGACGCATCGAATTTGCATAATTGCACAGAGATTTTAATTAATAATTCACAATTATTCTCACCTTTTCACCTCTGTCCTTGTCGACCATGCGTTGTGTCGTTGAGCATTCACATTTATTGCCAGCCAGCACTTTGACCACATCGGGTGAGGCATTCTCCTGTATGTTGCGCAACCAATAGGACAAGTTATTGTAGCTCTCCAGATTGGTCACATCGTACATAAGTAATATGCCCATGGCGCCGCGATAATATGCTGTTGTTAGTGTACGAAAACGTTCCTGTCCGGCCGTATCCCAGATTTGTAGCTTTATAGGCACACCATCTAGGTTAATGAGCTTCTGTTTGAAGTCAATGCCTGAATAGAAAGGTAAGGGAAGAAGAACAGATAAACACAAATGCACATACATACATAAATAAGTATATATTGTATATGTAAGTTTGTCATGTCTCATCTCATGTGCCACTTACCGATGGTTGAGATGTATGTGTCGTAGTATTTCTCATCACAATATCTGTGAACAATGCAGGTTTTTCCAACATTAGAGTCACCCAGGACCAGAACTTTGTAGGTGGCCACAAAATCCAAAGCCATATTGCGAAATATTCTCAAGCTGGTTTTGTATTACAGATTGGTCTTGTTATTTTTTTTCTTCTTACTGCTCTTTGGTGCTATATTTATGAAGTGATGGTGGTTGGTAGTTTTGGCCGTGGGGGTTGCAACGTATCTAGTGTATATTATGTATGTGTATCTGTTTGTTGTTGTTGTTATTTGATTTTATAACTGGATACGCAGCTGTTTTTGCAAGGAGTTGTTGCTGCACAAACTTTTAATAATGCATCCAGTGAATTGTTAGTAATTTTAAGTATTCATTTTATCAGCTGAGCTAAACCCAAATCCAAAACATATTTGAAATTGCGAAGAAATAGATTTACGTTTGACTTATTTATATAATTTTTCTTTATTTATATTGATAGATTAGAAGAGTTTATTTTTTTTTTTTTTGTAATTTCCACTTAGCAGGAATTAAATAACTTCACCCGCGTTGCACACAGCATGAATCAACATCGACATACTGCTGCTGCTGCTGCTTTTGCTACTATTTCTTGGCTGCTCTGCCGCTGCTTTCCATCGACTGCACTGTCGTGAAAAATCAATAAAGCGGCGACGGCGCAGCGACACAAAACAAAACATACATATCGTAATCGAGTTTTAAACACGCAGTTCTTTTCGAAAATTGAAGCGCCACTTAATTAATACAAAGATAAATACATAATAATAGCAATATAGAAATACAAGTTATACAAAATATATGGTCGACTTTTCATTTGTTTAACTTAATGATAGTACAGTAATTGCTCAAAAATTTGAAACTTCAATATACAATATTTATCAATAAAAAATAAACAATCAAAAAATATGACAGATAATAATAATTCATCAAAATGAATTTGATCGATTTGTTCAACAAACTGGAAATGAACTTTCTGATAAGTTTTAATTTGCGAGCGATTACTGTATAAAAAGGAAGTTGAGTTCAACAATATTTAGAGCTGCCATTGGACCCTCAGCTTTTGTTTGCTTACATGATATATACCTTGTCGATTTTGGGCTTAGTAAATTTAACATTTGTTACCGGGCAAGTTATGGTGCCGTCGTCTTTGGTTATCTTTTGCAGAGCGACCCGACCATAGATCTGACCGTTGGGCAACATCATTGGCTGGTTGTGCTCATTAAGCGGTTTGCCGGTGACGCGACAGATGAGTCGACTCTGCACACAGTGGGAATATGGCAACTTGAGTGCAATCCGGTTGAGATCCTCCTGACAGACGGGACAATTGAGATTGCGGCAGGTCTGCGAGTAGCATTGTGGCGTCTTTAACGCTGATAAGCCAGCCTGTACGGCAGCTGAGAAGACTGATGTGTTTGATAGCTGGAACAGGCGATAGTTTTCGTGACGAAAGTCTAGTACCAGCTGCTCCCAGCGTTTGGGATCCAAGTATTTTTTGCAGTGCTCCATATCGGTATCGGCTGGATAGGCCAACAGCGCCATGACGTGACAGATTTCATTCAACTGGGTCTTCTCATATGCGGGAAAGTAGCGACGTGAGTGCTTGACTGCCTCAAAGCGTTGATTTTGACGCACTAGCTCAATGAACTCCTGCACACGCAGGCTGAATTCAATGGTTGAGTTGATTTTGCGCAGCTTGGACTTGTTGTCAATGCACCAGAGCACACATTTTATTGTGCTGTGATTGGCCAGATCGTCCTCCACCTCACGCGAAGTTTGAAAGATGTCAAGATTGGTAAGATGACGCACATCCGAACGTGCTGCCAGCTCTTCGGCCGTCTCATAGTAGCCCATGCGCAAAAAATGCTCAATAACTAAGCGATCCAAGCGAATGCGCTTCCACTGATCAACCGATCCTATGCACACTTCACCATTGCAGCGTGGGATTATACCTTTCAGATGTTCTAGCTTGCGTTTGCAGATCTGTGTGACGTTCAATTCATCGTTGATGCTTTCGTCAGCTTTTCGCTTGAGCACCTGTAACTTCTGCTCGACGTTGGCCACCAGCTTGGTCATGTCCGATAAAATGGGAGGCTGCTCGCCATCCAAAGCCCTGTCCAACTGACGTGAAACATTCATAACTTGATCAACTTCACGGTCAATTATTTTTTGAGCTGAACGAAAGCGTTTATTTAATATCTCGTATGGCACTTTCAGTGTGGCGTGCTCCAACGCCTTTATTTCCGACATTTTGGAAGTTAGGATTCTTTTGGTTTGTTATTTATTTTCGTTTTTACAATGAGACGCAATTGGTTGCTGCTTTGTTCCTCAGCTGTAAAATGATCGATGGTTGAAATGAATTGATTAAAGTACGATAACTTTTGGTTCCAATCGAACGACAACCACGCATTTGTTCATATTTAGTGCTATATTTGTGAAGAGCTTTGATTTTGGGATATCGATGAGCATACTTAAATATGTGTATTTAGAAAAAGTGTTCGCGTGTAGCGAAAGGACCTTAAACTGATTCGCAGAAATATCTGACATGAGCATCTGCGAACATTCAGTAAAATAAGGGCTGCGATGAATATTTCGTCTTCATTAAAGTGTACTATCGATCCACTTTTTAAGCAACACTTTGAGGTGGCAAAGCAGTGTCTACGACAGCCATGTTATCGGTAAAGCAGGTCGCTGTCTTTCTTTCTTTTTGACCACGTTCCGTGCGAGTCGTATGAAATGAATATGAACCTAAACATTTCGAAGAAACGTAAGGTAATTAAACGAAAATCACACTGGATGTTTTGCAGAACGGTGCACTTGGCCTGCGTGCAGATTTTGTGCTTGATGTTGTGTGAGCTATTCGTGGCACTGGCACAATAAAATTGTGTGAAGCCAAATTTAACCTCAAATCACAAGCGTCTGCGGCTGGCGTGGGGCACCCCGAGTCATGCTCTTAGTATAATAACAACAACAATTCAAACAAGTGATGTTAAGTGGATTAAGTAGTATCTGTGACTAACAATATTGATTTCTGTGTGTTTGCAGTTCGTCTCCGACGGTATCTTCAAGGCAGAGTTGAACGAGTTCTTGACTCGCGAGCTCGCTGAGGATGGCTACTCCGGTGTCGAGGTGCGTGTGACTCCTTCCCGCACTGAGATCATCATCATGGCCACCAAGACCCAGCAGGTGTTGGGCGAGAAGGGCCGTCGCATCCGTGAGCTCACCGCCATGGTGCAGAAGCGTTTCAACTTCGAGACAGGCCGCATCGAGCTGTACGCCGAGAAGGTCGCCACTCGTGGTCTCTGCGCGATTGCCCAAGCTGAGTCACTGCGTTACAAGCTGACAGGAGGTCTTGCTGTACGTCGCGCCTGCTATGGTGTGCTGCGCTTCATCATGGAGTCTGGCGCCAAGGGCTGCGAAGTCGTTGTCTCTGGCAAGCTGCGTGGTCAGCGTGCCAAATCGATGAAGTTCGTCGATGGCCTAATGATTCACTCTGGTGATCCATGCAACGACTACGTCGAGACTGCCACACGTCACGTTCTGCTGCGCCAGGGCGTGCTCGGTATCAAGGTCAAGATCATGTTGCCCTACGATCCCAAGAACAAGATTGGACCCAAGAAGCCACTGCCGGACAATGTTTCCGTTGTTGAGCCCAAGGAAGAGAAGATCTATGAGACTCCAGAGACGGAGTACAAGATTCCCCCACCTAGCAAGCCTCTGGAGGACATCGCCGAGGCCAAGGTTATGTAAAAGTTTAAGTTTTAACTGTTTAACAAGAGCTACAACAATTACAACAAGTGCTGGAAGTATGCATTGATTGCGTTAAATACAACAACAACAAGAAAAAAAACACAAGTTAATTCATATTAGTGGATTTAATAAAAAAAATGTAATTTTTAGTAAACATTCAACTGTCAAATACTGGAAATCAAGCAGCAGTTTCGTGCAGTGTATAGTGAACAATCTTTGCTGAAAAAGAAATTCTACCAATGAATGCAATTGCTTTAAATCAAATATTTTTAATGTCAGTAAAGAATTCAAAACGATCACTGCACCTAACATGAAGGCTGCGAGGGATGTCACATAAGTTGTGTGTAGATTTCGGCAGTAAGCAATTGAAATTCTCTTTTTATATATTTAGGCGAGAAGAAAACCAGTTTTACCTTTAGCTGTCGTCTCTGCTTTCATTTCCAGTGAAGCGGAAATCAGTGATTAAAAAAGGAGCCAACTGATTTATGCGCTTGTCCTTCGCTTTGCATGTAGCCCGGACACTGGCCGATAACTGCAGTTGGCTTATGGGTCGCATATTTATCATGTTGATATGTTTATTTGGGTTCTCCTTGGCACAGTGACATGGTATGATCGAACAACTGCATCAATTGCGGCGTCAAATCTGCAACAATCAACTTCATTTATCAACATTTTACTGACTATGCGAGAACGAGAGATTAATGCTGAAACTTTTGCTGCACCAGCACACGATCGTTCCATGACAAATGGGCCACATGCAGCTGGGCAACAGAGGCTGCATTGATGCTGGGTGGCTATAGTTAAGAAGGCGGATGTGGCATGGCCTGGCGGCGGCGTCGGCGTCGGCAACATCACGCATCAAGACAGTTGCGATTTGCACCATAAATCTAAATTAGCGCTTCAAAGCGCTTCCCGGCCATGGCTCAAAGTATATATGTATAAGTTTGTAGGTACGCTTCCTTTTGGACAACAATGCCAATCAATAAAATACACACAGCTTATCTTGGACGACTGTGAGAAATTTTGTTGCACACATTTTGGCATTTCAACGCGCGCATAAATCATAAAGAACCTTTTTAAACACGACTTCTTCGTCGAACGTATGATTTCAACACAAATTTGTAAATAAATTAGATCGTGATTATGGTAACATCAATATCATCAGCAACAAGCAAAGCATCAGCAACTTGGCCAACAAGCCAACAAGCCAACCAGTCAGCCAGTCAGCAACATTATTAACAAGCCAAGCTTACTGACATGTGCTGTTGTTTTCTTTTCCTCCTACCCCCTAAGCCACCCTCGATGCCATTAACCAATGCCAACCTCTCATATTGACAGCAATAACACTAACTATATATTTTAATGGCGCAAACAGCCGCAGACGCAGCAGCAGCAGAAACAACAAAATCGATAAGACAGACAATGTTATGTAGAATTAGTTGACATACGCAATGATACCCTTTAGTTTACTGCAGAAAGAACATCAAAAGTTAAGCAAAAATATATTCAACAATATATTTGAAAAAGTGTGATAGACATTAGCAAACACTGATAGAAGTATATATACCACTCTTAACAAATCACTGAGTATAATAAGCCAGACAAAAGCCTGCCGTCAACAAGTCTGCGGCGGTGGCTGGTAACGTGTTGCTAGTCATTTGCTGTGTTTCTTTCTTGGCTACGTGCCACATGTGCATATGGTTGATCTAGCGGCGCAGGTTCCTAACTAAACATACTGCTTGCATCGGTTCTGGGCAAGTCAACACTGCGCAAAACAAAACAACAAAAACGTACCGAACATTGTATGCCCTATTATAATGATTTCCCACATACTTTTTATGGTTGTTCAATGGGTCCCTAAGAGATATGATGTTCCTTCATGGGACAGTTTCAAATTGTTGGGTACTTATTAAGGGTATATAACAACAACAACAATAACAACAGCAACAACAACAACAACAATAACAATGCACCGTAACTGTAAGCGCATATTTCTATAGATCTCTCTGTAAACTTATGTACGTAAGTATGTATATATGTATATTTGCTTTGATTTATCAACATTATTGTGAGGCTTGTGTCATGATTTTTCCATCATTATTGAACATTAAGAAACGCTTGCGCGTAATGTGTTTTTCATGTGAACTGCCAAAGACCAGACGACACATTTATCATCTTCAGATGCTGCTGCTGCCGCCGTTGATGATGTTGCAGCAGTTGCTTTAACTAAAATCATGATCATTTGCAGCACTTCGAAGGCTTCCCGCACAAAGCTTCAGTTGTCTCGTGACCCGGGCAACTTAGTGGAGTGGCTGAAAAATTGTTTTAGTTTGCCTAGCAGGATTACTGGCCAAAATTGTTTTACTGCAGGAAGGTCCAAAGTATTCAATGCACATGCAAGCTCAAGCTAAGTTTCTCCATGGGAAAGATAAACTAGTACTCAGAAGTGGTATGTTATTTAATTTGTTCGTGTCTATTTTCACTCCCTTTGATTGGCAGCACTTAATTCTAGCATTGGCGCCACCTATTGTTTATTGTCTGCAACCATTTCCTCATTGTTGTTGTTCAGTATGTGATTTTATATGTTTATTGCAGCAGTTCATTGAGGTTGCCTAAAACAATTGTTAGCTTCTGGCCAGGGCACGCGCACTTGTGCCATAAAGCTTTAAGAGTCGCTCACCTTTGCAGTGGCGTGTGCGCTCGAAGCGTGTTTGAACTGAAAGAGTTGCTGCCACCTGAGAGTCATTCCATGCAACCTTTGGATCAGAGTTTTTGCAGTTTACTCCTTAAGAATCGATTTGCATATGAGTAGCCCGGTATGAAAAAATATGAGGAGTGAACGCAACTGAACAAATTTCGAAACGTTGTAACATACGTATCATACTTCATATCCACAGTTGCGCTCATATTTTATTAGTGTGTCCAACATTCACTAGTTCATTCTCTTATTATTAAAGAATTCCGTTATGTTATCCCGAACAAGAGAGAAAAAACGTTGCCTGTTTAGTTGTTGCTTCACACAAATGCACACCAGCATCGCGAATACAGTTATAAAAACGAATGTCTTGCTCTAACTACAGAGAACGATCGTTCGCTTCCACATGTCCACGAATTCCACTTGTTCCCCTTTATCCACAAAGGCAGTCAGCCTACAACTAAGCTCGCCTTGACAACGCAGGAAGCTTATCGTCCGTTTATTTATTCAATAAAAATTGATACGCGCTATATTGATGTTTAAATTGTGCTTATATAACGCATTGAACATACGCAAAGTGTTTGTTACATTAAAGATCGCCGTGTAATTGCCTTTGAAAGTGAGCAAATCCAGCTTGAAAAAAAGGACGCCAATTTTTCTTGCCTTGTCGGGCCGCGAAAAAATTTCAAGAGAGAGAGAGGAGGTTGGTGCCCATATGTGTGTGTTTTTGTTGCTTTAAACTCGCTGCAAATCTTCCAAATAAGAGAAGCGTTTTAAACAGTATTAATAACTGTATATTTTTTGATATATTTTTTTTGTGAAGTGCAGTGAAAATAAAATATTTAAATAATAATAATTTACTACATCACTTTATTTTATTTTTTTTCTCGTGTGTATATAGTGCAGTTATCTTTTTGTTTTTGTGAAAGTGCTCAGCGAAAAGAGAGAGCGAGAGAGAGAGAGCGCGGAAACGCTTGCATTGAACTGCGTTGTGTTGTTGCTGCTTCCGGTGAGTGAATTTTGCTTATTACACACATACATATGTATATTATATTATATTGATCACCCTGTTAATTAATCACATTGTAACAACAGTTAGATTGGATACAGTAGTAGTAAGTTTCATTGCTGCAATGCATTTAAATTGTTCTTCTAATCTGTTGTCGGCAGCAAACGACATCGACAAATAAACTACTAAATACACTTTCGTTATTTGTGTACAGCTTTGCACAACTGTATGGCAAGGATTGTTGGCTAGTGTCATTGAGTAAAATTTTGAGAAGAGTCTGTATGATCAGCACCAGCAAAACTGATATTTGACTTCCGCCATGGAAGACTAAATCTTGTGTTTTTTTTGGAGTTTACTCCTTAAGAATCGATTTGCATATATATCGATTTTGAAAAAACTAGCGCCTGACGAATGTTGGATACCCTAATAACATAGGTATCATAATACATATCCACAGTTGCCCTCATATTATATAAGTGTGTCCAACATTCGCTCGTTCATTCTCTTATTATTAAAGAATTCCGCTATGATATTCCGAAGAAGACTAAACCCGAGCCGTGCGTCGGAGCTGACACACACAATTTTTTTTTTTTTTTTTAACGAAAGCAGAAACATTCTTGTTAGCAGTTAAAAAATTATTACTTTTTAAGGTGTATTTCCGTTTTTATTTTAAAGAGCAGCTGCAAAGTGAAATCAATAAAAATGTTAAATAACACAAAACCAATCAAAACTAAAGATGTTACTTTAAATAAAAACGAATATGCATTAGAATTTTAACAAACCGAACAAATAGTTTTCTTTGTGTTTGTTTTCGAAACGAAATCTTATAAAAAGCATAAAGTTCAATGAAAATATTAAGATTTTGACATAATGATTAAATAAATTTTTTTTCTCTATGTTGACTTTTTAACTTTCATAAAAGTTATTTTACATATGCATATATACATAAGTACATCTTAAGCAACATTTGTGTACTTTGTGTGTAGCAATAAACAAAATATGAGCATTAAATAAATTCTTATGCCAATTCGCTGGCCCCTTTAGCTAAAATGTTGCAATGAAGTCAAACGATTTATGAGTGGCTTTCATAACACATCATTAGCAACATTTTTGATCAGAATTTATAGCGCAATGCAATCGGAAAACGTTTAACGAGCTTGTTCTAAGCTTTTAGTGGCAGAAGCCATCCGAATTCGGATTGCGCCAAATGGTTGAACAAGTGCGCAAACGATGCGAACTTGCGTCGTTATGTTGCACAAACAAACCAATTACAGTTGCACGTATGTGTTTGTGTGTGTGTGTTTGTCGCATGCCCGCTGGTCATTGGGTCAGTCGTCATTTGTGATGAGCTTTTGGTGTTAATTTATAACACTGGCAATACAAATGGTGTCTTTTTCGCCAATCAGAGTCATGTGAGCTTGTGTTGGTGCACTGCTTAAACCTGCTTGTTGTCAAAATAGTTGTTGCAACAACAACCACAACAACAACAACAATAATAATAATAAATGAAGTTATGCAACAAGCCGAGTGCATACTGCCAAAATGCATTTCTCGTAATAGACTTAACGTGACTTGGACTTGAGAAACCAATTACAGAGTCACATTAATATTGCCAACATTGTGCTGCCTGCTGCTGCTGCTGCTTGCTGCTGCCTCCTGCCACAAAATGTTGCTAACATGCAACAAAATTTTAATTAAGGACACTCTCCCAGGCAAACACACACACACACACAATGCGCGGGGGTGTTGCCAAACATTGCCAATGTTGCCCGGTGTTGCCAACATGCATGCCGCATGCATACAACACAATAATCTTATCAACATTTTGGCAATTAGTTTGAGCTGGCAGCTAGCTTTGTTGGCCCGGCTAAAGCTAAAAACAGTAGCCTATGCATGCATTGGCTGCATTGACCATAAAAGCATTTTAATTTCTTTATTTACAACAACGATAAATCATTCGCCTAGGTGTTTTACCATAATTTAAAACTACTCGCATTCGCACTATTTTCTCAACATTTTCGCTTCGTCTTCGCCTCGTATTATTTCTATTTTTTATTGCTAATGGAAAAAATGGCAAGTGTACCGTTGGACTGACTGTGTTGGACGGTGCCTCTCTTTCTGGCCAGCTGGACTGGGGTGTTGTAAAAATTCCAAAAATACCGTCGCACCGTGTTGGTCACGTCGTCGTCGTCGTTGTCTTGTCTGTCTGTCGGTCTGGCAGTCTGCCTTGTTGTTTGTTGCATTCGGGCAGCAGCTTCATTAGTGACGCCCGTACATATTAATTTAAACGTTGCATTTATGGTCAACGCTCTACAGCGATACTAAATCATCTCTCAATCTCTTGAGTCAGTCCGGGGCGTCGTTTGATCTGCGTTTGTCAACGACCATTTTTGGTTTAGACAGCATCTGCTGCCCATATGGAAATCATTGCAACATTGCCAGGCAACACACGCACATTGCATGTGGCGCTTAATTGGCAACACGTTGTTCAACATTGTTGCCAACCAAAGTCTTTTTGGGTGATTTGGTATGCGACAGCCTTTGGGAATTAAATTCAAATTAACAGCTCCAATACTCTATAATGGAAAATTCAATTTAGAGAAGAAAAAAATTCATTAATAATTCCATTAATTGTCAGTTGCGTGATTTGAGACGCCAAGATCGTTTTACCTTGTGCGAACATATGTATATATTTTTGAGAATTCAATTCAATTTGAAATATAAATCAAGGAAATGTCAGAAATTTGCCATGACTTGTCGCCATGGCATGTTGCTTGTCGCATGTGGCATGTGTATCGCTTTGGGCGCTCAAATTAATGCAATTTTGTGTAAATTACTCATTAAAAATGAAATAAATTTCAGTTTGCAAGCATAAATCACAGACTATAAATTGTAACAAACCAAACAACAGCAACAGCAACAACAATCAGCTGCCAAAGCAAATCACCAAACAAAAGTCTCGATTACGTTTTCGGACAATGAAAATTTAATTTCTTGACTCTACTACAACTATTGTTGCATTTGTTGTTGCTTAAGAGACGCCAATTAGATATTTTATTGCTAATGTGCGCTTGTCAGCTGCGGTCGAGCCCCAGCTCGAGTGTCCAGTTGGCTGTCCAATATGTACGGGCGCTGTCTACATCAATTAAAAGCGCATTTGACAATGATATTCGCTTTGCTGTGCTGTTGGGGTCTGAATTTAGCTGCTGCTGTTGTCTTGTCTCAGCAACCATTGCCGGGTGGCAGCAGCCTGATCACCAATCACTGATCACTTTGTGTGCAGTCAGAAATGATTCCAATTTGGACAGCAATCAACTTAACTAGACTCTTTGACAATCACCAGATGAGCCAGCCACATTTTGTCTTTCTTTTTTCTTTTGAAAATTAAACAAAACAAAAAAAAAACAAACAATTTTAGCAACTTTAGCATCTTTTCCGTCAATAACTTAAGGATATGGTTGATTATCGCCTGGGGGTAAGTACCTTCAATACATGTTGCTGCCACACACAATGATTAAGATACATATTGGTTGCATTAACGATTTGGACAGCAACAAGCAGTCAACATAGATTGGCAACAAAGTTGCTGCTTACAAATTATCAACAAACCAAGCAAGGTAACAAACAGGCATGCGGGCTGGGCAAACATGCAACAGCCTGCTTGTTGACTAAAACAAATGTTAAATGTTTAAAATCGTAACAAACTCGCATGCGATATGTGGCAATATCCATGACACACACAAATACACACACACACACACACAAACAAGAGAGACACAAACCCCATATTTGATTAGCCCAAAACTAATGATGTAGCTCGAAGCTTTTGGCTATGGGCCGTGTTTTAATTGTGAAATTGTAATGCACTGCAATAAATTGCAAGATGGCCAAAAAGTACGAAACGAAACGAATTGAATTTGTTTGTTTTTTATTTTCGTATCCTGAGCGCAATTCAATTACAGCTCAATTTCATGGCACTGTGGCAGGCAGGCAGAGGTCCATTTAGAGCGAATGGCGACAATTTGTTTATGGAACCGCCATGGACTTTAAATGGTTTGGCGCATAAATCATGCGGTCGGTTCACTTGCAACAGCATTGTCAATTGCACTTGCCTTATAATTGGGCTAGGCAACATCAACAACATCACCCACCAAGAGTCAGCAGCTGCAGCAGCAGCAGCAGCAGCAGCAACTGATACTGCCATAGCAATAAAAGTAACAACATCAGCAATAACTGTGCAACATGGCTGCTGCATCATTTTGCATTTAAACGTGCTGCACGCCCTTGGGCGTTTCGTTGTTAAATGAAAATCGAATTTTGTCCAATAAAAAAACAACAACAATAACAACAATAATTTTCCCTGCTGCTGCTCCATTTGCAATTAGATCGGCGTGTTGTCCGCGGGGCAGCAGTAATTTGTTTTTAGTGGCAACAGCAACAGCAGCAGCAGCAGCAGCAGCTGCCGCATGTTGCAAGTCGCCCTGGCGCTAAATGTTGGCACTTAATTTCTTAATTTTTTTTTTGTGCGTGTCTCATTCTTCTTTTAACTTTGCACTCTGGGCCCCAGTGGCCAGTTTTTAATACTAATGACATCATTTGGTGGCATGATCTCCAAACAAGTTGCAAATAATTAAACGACGATGGCAGCCATAAGTGGCGCATTGCATGCGGCGTTGCTTGCAACACGCGGCTAAAGCGTAACTCATAAATGTGGCAAAACGCAAAACGACTTCCTGCTCCTCGAACATGTCATGTCGTCGTCGTCGTTGTGGCAACATGCAGGATACAACTGCAACAAGAGCCAACACCATAATTCATACACGCAGGCGCCTCTTCGAAAAGCCAACCCACCTCCTTAAAATGTGGCGGCGGCCTCTTCAGTCAATAAAAACCAAATCGTTGGCAAAAATGTTGCTTACGAAAAACTGAACAGGCAACAACACTAGCTTACAACAGTGCGACCAGCCAGCCACATGCCAACATGATTTTTCTTAGTTTTTCATTATTATGCTATTGCGACATTTTTGTCTTTGCTGCTGCTGCTGCTGCTGTTGTTGCTCTGCGAAATCAAAGCACGCCAGCAACAGCAACAACAAACGCAGCAGCAGCAGCAGCATCATCAATTCAGCGTGTTGCAGGCGGCGCTGGCAACAAATCGCTTGGCTAAAAATGTGCGCGCTATAAATTTATGTTGGAAACATCAAATCGACGTAAATTACGCGCCAGAGTCGCTGTGGCAGGCGGCGCTTTGGCTGTTAAATTCTTGACTTGTCTTGACTCGCAATTTAGCAACAACACCAATAACAGCAGCACCAACAACAGCAATGGCAACCGCTGCAGAGAGTAGGACTCTTTCCAAGATGTAGTGACTGTGGCAAGACATTAATTCGCGCGTACTTAACACGACCATCAGCTGCAGCATCTCCAGGGGCAGTGTCATCTATCTGTAATACAAACGCATTGCTTTGATTAAAGAGAGACGGCAGGCGAGCAAATTGCTGATTGTAATTGATTTAAATACGTTAATGATGCGTGGCAAATAACTTGAAGGCAAACAGTTAATTATACATTCAAACATGTGTTTGAGTTTAATTGTTGACCAATTCGTTTGGCGTTCAGAACTTTCTCAAGATACGCGCCTCGAAAGTGCTTGTTTGGCGTGAAAGCTAAGCAGCGACAACAACAGCAACACAGTAAAACAGTTGCCAATTATCAATGTGATTAATGCGCTCTGTCAAATTGTGCTTTCCTAAGCGCTTTTCACAAATTTTCCCCATCACTTATAATGCAATGCACAAACAAACAAATTTGCAATAAACTGCAGCACAGCGGTGAAAAGGCAATTTTCTGCAGGGTTAAAGGCAACAGCAATTCAAACAAACAACAACAACAAAACGGGTACAAAAAGATAAAAAAGGAACAACTTCAATTACAATCACGTCAACATTTATTTTCAAACGCAACGAGATATATTTCTATTAGCCGCTTTAATGTCAGCATAATTAATCACATCTCATAATGCTAACAGCAACAGCTACACCAACAGCAACAACAACAACAACAATAACATCAGGGTCAAGAGTTCGACTTGTGTTATTGGTTACTTTTCGAGATGTTGTTGGGTTCGCAGTTGGCCACTGAGAGATTGGCCCGATCGAGACCTTCACACTTTGTTAGCTAGGGGTACTCAACAGCCATATTTATTGGCCATATTGCGTAGGTTGTAGCTGCAGGCATTTTGTTCAGCTCTCAGTTAGCTAGACGAATTTGTTTAGCAGTTATTGCTGACGGGTTCATTGCAGAAAAGAAACAATGATTAAACAAACATAACTTTGGCTAGCTCATGGGAAATGCTGGATGTTGCTCTATTAAAATAAAGAAAAACGAATATAGAAAATCATTGTTGAACATGCAGCAGGCGACGCCCAATGCAATCTTTGACAGGTTTAGCTCTTAAATTTAAAAACGATATGACTGAAGGAGACCGCCCAGCAAGTGAGGCAACAAGAGCAAAGGAATTGCAGTTTGCCCCTATCAAACTAGCAATTGATTTACTTTATAACAATTTTTTATGGCGTTTACAGCTTGCTGATATTAATCAATTTGAGCAAATTGAAAATTAATTGCTAATTTATAGCTTTTAATTTTCTTATCGTTGCATTATGCCTCCAAATACTCATGTCTCTAAGCCTATGGATTTGACGGCACTTAAATTATTTTAATGCCATGCTATTTTTTAATGCTTTAGTAAATCTACCATATATGAAAGCAAAAAAAATAAATTTTTTTTACATTTAACAAAAATAATTGTTGGCAAAAAAACCTGATTCGCTTGAGCTGAGTTTTAGTAATATGAGTTAAAATCATAAAAATAAAACATTTAAAAAAAATGCATTAGGCTGATTTTTATTTTTATGATTTACTTATTTTATTTGCAAGTTGGGCTAATAATGTTATTCCAATTTATACGAAAGTGGAACTGGCCAAATTATGCAAAAAGCTTTAAAGCCAAACGACTTGGTGGCTCGTTTGGTCAATTGTTTGCTGCCGGATGATCACTGGACCATTGCCACCAGTCGCTGCTGTAGGCGCAGCCTCAGTGGGCCTGAAAAATTTATTCAGGCAGCCGGCAGGCAGCCGGGCAGCAAAATGCAACAATAAATCTCATTTTATGCAGCGCAGAGAGAAACGGCCCTTTTATAGGTAACGCTAATGTAGCCCAAAATTGAACTTGACATTTGAATGCCCAATTAACCATGACGTGTGCGCGAACAGCAGCATTCTCGTCCTCGTCCTCGTCTTCATCTTCGTCCTCCTTGGCTGGACAGTCGAAAGCCAGCATTGAGGTCAAGTCATGGGCATTCCAATGCGTTATGTTTTATTGGAGCAATGTGGCTCGAAACTGTGGGGTCTCTAAGCGGATGCATGAATCTGCGTTTCTGTATTATTTGCTTTTTTCTCCTCTGCTCATTAACCCACTTTCTAAGACCACGCGACCTTTTTTATCTGCGACATTCGAATCATGAATCGAACCATGTGCAAAAAAACTAAAATTTGCCTGCCATAAAACTAAAAAGAAAATGTGGTCAGTGTTGGCTATTGGCTATTGGCTATATTGGCCATTGGTCAAGTTGCTCTGCGTGCGATTCTCACGCATGCCAAATGTTGTTGCTGTTGCTGTTGTTTTTGTTGTTATTATTATTGCAAGCATGCAAGCAAGTCAAGTCATTTTGGTTGTCTTCCTTGTGGTGTGCTTTTGGACAGCCATGATTATAAAATCACGATAAATATTTATACCGCACTTAGATTTATAGTGATTCCTATCGCCCCAGCAGAAGTCATCGGCCAATGGGCATCAGCAGCGGGCCATAAACATTTTTATTAGCCATAATTGCACAATTTTCCATGTGGTTCATTTTGCGTGTACGACCGGCTTAAAGCGTCAAATCTTTAGATAACCGACCATTAGTTTACTGCCTGCCAAAATTTTTGTTATTCCATTTGTCATCAATCATTTGAATAACGGCAGATTTCACATTAATCCAATGCATTGGACAATCTCCAGCTGCTGCTCTTTTGGCCTTGACACACGATTCGCGAGGCTAAAGACAATCGATAATAATCGATAAACGGCAAACTGCAAATCACAGAAACCCCAAGGCAGCCCTAAATGTTTTGTTTGCAGCTAATAACCATAATTGTTATTCAACTCTGCAAATTGTTTTGCCAGCATATTCAAATGTAATATTTATGTTAACAGAATTATAACCAGTAATTTTGTTAATAGCTCAACTAGGCAACAAGTCCCGCGGCCTCGATTTGAGTCCACGTAAATATAATTTGGCATATAAATGCCTAAATCGAATTGCAATAGCTTAAAGCGTGCTATTTTTATTAAACTAAATAATTGTTTAATATATTTAATAAAGTTTTGTTAGCGTTATTCGTTACATTCAACTTTCCACATTCAAATTTGAATATACAATACTTATTCTAATATTAGATATGCATTAGTCCCATTAAATATGAGCTCAAAATAAACCGAATGCTAACTTATATAAATTTGTTCAACCTTCGAGCTGTGGTTGGTTCAAATATAAACTGCTGCTCAAATTGACATATGCCAATATCGTAAACTGTTATAATGTATTTGGTGAATTAAATTGGGGTTGCCGCCCTGAAAACTCGGAGCCTGTGGCCTTGTCAATAGCGTAAGTGCTGCTAAGTGCTTTGTCTTGTAATTTAAAAATGCAAATTGTCAAATGACAAAACTCATTTCAATTGTAATTTATAGACATTGCCAATGCATTGGCAGGCAGTGCTTCCTTTTAACCCAGTTTGCGTTCGTTTGGCCAACAAGCCTATATCAAGCATCTTCCTCCGAAAGAAAACTAGTTTTAAAGATTTGTATTGCATGGCGTGCGTTAATACTCGTTCAAATCTATACAATGAGCTGGTATGCTTGCATATTAATTTATGTTTGCGATTTGGCCTTGATCTAGAATTTCGATTATCCGATGTTTCGATTTCGTTCATATTTATAGCTAAACGCCGTACGACGCGGCGTATGCGTGATGGTCTGTGATGTGCAATGTTTGCGTAATTTGGCATGGTGTACACTGCAACGGCTTAAACACCGAACTAGTTCACTGTTAACATTCAATATAGAATGCATCTACGCAAGTATGCATCACAGCTGAGATTTAAGCCGTGTACTCTACAAGGTGTGGAATGTAAGCACATAAACATTATTAAAAAATTTAATTAAACTCGCTTGCTTTCTAAATACATACCTAACTGGCCAACCGTTCCAATAATTTTTTGACCACTGATAACTGATTGAGAAAATGTACAGCGATTAATCAATTATCCATTAAGTGTTCTTTAATTGCTTCCAAAAAGTTTTTGACAGTTGGTTTTCAGTCAGAATTTTAGTGATATTTAGCCAGTTGATGGAACTATAAAACGCGTGTGTACTTTTCAAATTCTTCATTCATATTTACACCATTGAACAACATTAGCAACAGGATGGGTCACTATTTTACGCTGTTTCTTGTTTCGTTACTTACTGTCATTGTTTTGGGAGGAAATAATCATCACCACAGCGAATTTGAAATCCTTAAATTAAATACAGTGGGCCTTGCAAAAGGTAGTATTTGAACTTATGTGATTTAGAAATATTTCTTATACTTTCTTTTACAGTCATATGTAGTCACAAGCCACAATATGGCAATTGCAAAGGAAATCGAATAGTGTGGTATTATAATACAAACACAGAAAGATGCGAACAGTTTGTCTACTCGAAATGCGGCGGAAATTATAATCGTTTCTATACCAAAGCAGAATGCGATAAATTTTGCACATCGAGAGCAAAAGTGTTTAAATATAAGAAATATAGAAAAATGAATATGTTTTCCTAAAACGTATTTCATTTCTTCATATAGTTTTTGTGTTCCAAAAACATATGATATCGATAAAACAAATAAAGTTATTAACTTCGAATATGTAACACTTGCTTTAGAAAATAAATATGTATTTAATAATGACAACCTGTGAGTTTTCTATACATGCATAACAACAATGACTGTGTGCATAAAGTTAACTGAAGGAGCCTTAGGCTGGCAATATGTTGTTGAATTTTCAACAACATTGTATTAATATTCAAGTTCTTTGCAATATTAAAATCATATTTAAAATAAAACCGCTTTCTAACAAAATTGTTTTGCTAAATTGCCGAATAGTGATTGTTGCAACTATAATATAATTTTTTGAGTTCTGATAATTGAGCAATTCATTTCCAATTTATCGCAAAACAGATGCCAAGATAATGACGATATTCGCAGGGATGGCACTATAAAAGGCGTGTGTACTTTTCAAATTATTCAGTTATATTTTCACTTTTGAACAACAGCAGCAACAAGATGGCTCACTATTTTACGCTGTTTCTAGTTTTGTTACTTACTGTCCTTGTCTTGGGACACTTGAGTGAAGGAAGTAACGAATATATCCCACGTTATTTTCATATTGATAAAGTGAGCAAAGGTAGTATTTGAACTTATGTGGTTTAGAAATATTTCTTATATTTTCTTTTACAGTCATATGTAGTCACAAGCCAAAATATGGCGATTGCCAGGGATATCAAAAAGAATGGTATTATAATAGAGACAAAGGAAGATGCGAACGGTTCATCTATTCAAACTGCGGCGGAAATTATAATCGTTTCTATACCAAAGCAGAATGCGATAAATTTTGCACAGCGCGAGCAAAGTTGTTTAAATATAAGCCTATAAATATTTTTCCGTAAAACGTATTTTATTTATTCATTTTATTTTTGTCATCCAAAAACATATGTTATCGATAAAACAAATAAAGTTATTGATTTAGAATATGTTAGAAAATAAATTTGTATGTAATAATGACAACCTGTGAGTTTTTTATACATGCATACCAACAATGACTGTGCGCACAAAGTCAAGTTAACTGAAGGAGCCTTAAGCTGGCAATATGCTGTTGAATTTTCAACAACATTGTATTAATATACAAGTTCTTTGCAATATGAAAATCATATTTAAAATAAAACCGCTTTCTAACAACATTGTTTTGCTAAATTGCCGAATAGTGATTGTTGCAACGATAATATAATTTTTGGAGCTCTAATTATTGAGCAATTCATTTCCAATTTAACGCGAAACAGATGCCGAGATAATGATGATATTCGAAGGGATGGCACTATAAAACGCGTGTGTACTTTTCAAATTATTCAGTTATATTTTCATTTAAACAACAGCAGCAACAAGATGGCTCACTATTTTATGCTGTTTCTAGTTTTGTTACTTACTGTCCTTGTCTTGGGACAGTTGAGTGAAGAAAACAACGAAGATATCTCGAGCTATATCGTTGTTGATGAAATAAGCAAAAGTTGTATTTGAACTTATTTGATTTTAAAATATATCTAATACTTTTTTTAACAGCCATATGTAGTCGGAAGCCAACATATGGCGATTGCAACGGAAATCGAATACTGTGGTATTATAATATATTCAATTTAAGATGCGAACAGTTTGTCTACTCGAAATGCGGCGGAAATTTTAATCGTTTTTATACCAAAGCAGAATGCGATACATTTTGCACAGCGCGAGCAAAGTTGTTTAAATTTAAGCCTTTAAATATTCTTCCCTAAAACGTATTTTAATTATTCATTTTATTTTTGTCATCCAAAAACATATGTTATCGATAAAACAAATTAAGTTATTAATTTCGAATATGTAACACTTGCTTTAGAAAATAAATATGTATGTTATAATGACAACCTGTGAGTTTTTATACCCTGAACCCATAAAATGGGTAAATCAGGGTATAATGGTTTTGTGCAAAAGTGTGTAACAGGCAGAAGGAATCATCTCCGACCCCATAAAGTATATATATTCTTGATCAGTATCAATAGCCGAGTCGATATGGCCATGTCCGTCCGTCTGTCCGTCTGTCTGTCTGTCTGTCCGTCTGTCCGTCTGTATGAACGCGTAGATCTCAGAGACTACAAGAGCTAGAGTCTTCAGATTTTGAATATAAGTTCTCCATAAGCAGAACAAGTTTGCTTTAAATTATCGATAACTACTCTGGTTTTCGATATACACATGGAATCGATAACATAAAATATCGAATTTGGAAAATGAAAAAATGGGGGTTGGTGTAATGGGTAACGATAAAACTTTTCTCAAAATTTCGTCCAAATCGGTTAAGAAACACCAGAGATATCGTAAAGTTAAGTCAGTTATGAGTTTTGTTTGATTGATCATTATTTGGAGCATACTTATAGGACGCAAGGACTGCAACTGGGTTCAGGGTATCTTATGGTCGGGCTTTCCCGACTAGAGCCTTCTTGTTTATACATGCATAACAACAATGACTGTGCGCACAAAGTCAAGTTAACTGAAGGAGCCTTAAGCTGGCAATATGTTGAATTTTGAACAACATTGTATGAATATACAAGTTCTTTGCAATATCAAAATCATATTTAAAATAAAACCGCTTTCTAACAATATTGTTTTGCTTATCAGATCGCAGTTGTCAGATGGTGATTGTGGCAATGATAATATAATTTTTTGAGTTTTGATTATTGAGCGATTTATTTCCGATTTTACGCAAAACAGATGCCAAGTTAACGACGATATTCGAAACGTAAGTACTATAAAACGCGTGTGTACTTTTCAAATTATTCAGTTTTATTTTCACCATTGAACAACAATAGCAACAGGATGGCTCACTATTTGTCGCTGTTTCTAGTTTTGCTACTAACTGTCCTTGTCTTGGGACAGTTGAGTGAAGAAAACAACAATGATATCGCGAGTTATATCGTTTATGATAAAATAAACAAAGGTTGTATTTATACTTATTTGATTTTAAAATATATCTAATACTTTTTTTAACAGCCATATGTAGTCGGAGGCCAAGATATGGCGATTGCAAGGGAAATCGAATACTGTGGTATTATAATAAATACAAATTAAGATGCGAACAGTTTGTCTACTCGAAATGCGGCGGAAATTTTAATCGTTTTTATACCAAAGCAGAATGCGATACATATTGCCCAGCGAGAAAAAAGGAGTTTAAATTTAAACCTTGAAGTATTTTACCCTAAAACGCATTTTATTTTTGTCTCCCGAAAACATAAGTTATCGATAAAACAAATAAAGTTATTGATGTAGAATATGTTAGAAAATAAATATGTATTTAACAATGACAACCTGTGAGTTTTTTATACATGCATACCAACAATGGATATGCGCATAAAGTCAAGTTAACACAAGGAGCCTTAATCGGGCAATATGTTGTTGAATTTTCAACAACATTGTATTAATATACAAGTTCTTTGCAATATCAAAATCATATTTAAAATAAAACCGCTTTCTAACAATATTGTTTTGTTAACAGATCAAAATCGTCAGATGGTGATTGAGTTTTTTGAGTTCTGATTATTGAGCAATTTATTTCCAATTTAACGCAAAACAGGTGCCAAGATAATGCCGAAATTCAAAGAGATGGCTTTTTAAAACGCGTGTGTACTTTTTAAATTCTTTATTCATATTTTCACTATTGAACAACAGCAGCAACAAGATGGCTCCCTTTTTTACGCTGTTTCTAGTTTTGTTACTTACCGTCCTTGTCTTGGGACAGTTGAGTGAAGGAAACAACGAAGATGTCGTACGTAATTTTCATATTGATACAATAAGAAAAGGTTGTATGTGAACTTATTTACTTTTAGAATGTATCTAATACTTTTTTTTACAGTCATATGTAGTCAAAAACCAAAGTATGGCAGTTGCAAGGGAAATAGAGTACTTTGGTTTTATAATAAGAAGAAAGGCATGTGCGAACGGTTCATCTATTCGCACTGCGGCGGAAATCATAATCATTTTCATAAAAAAAAACAATGCGATCAATTTTGCACTGAGAAAGCTGAGAAGTTCAAAATATATCCTATAAGGTAAAATGTATTTTGTATTTAAATATATTTTTTGTACAAAAAAGTGTTTTGTTTAAAATAAATAGTTATAATGTTGGTACAGTCATAATGTTGAGGGGTTCTTACTCAAAGAGAACAAGGCTCTATAACTAACTGGCTTTTGTGCATTTTTTTAAATAGTTCTTCTTAATGAATAATATTTTGAGAATATTGTTTCAAATTTGAAGTCAATCCGACTAAAACTAACAGAGTTACAGCGTTTCAAAGGTTCGGCCGCGATACTTTATGTACGTGAATTTGCACGTGTGAACAACTCTTAATTAATTTTCCCGAAAACGTAGCTTTTGAAGTGCTCCAAAACTTTGATGTAGTTTTTTGGGGGTCATAGAATTATAAAGAATCTTTCCACCAAACTTGGTGACTCTAGCGTAAACACTATGAAAGATACACTTATTCCCTTTATTAGCGAAGCGTTAGGGCGGTTTGGGGCGGCTAGGGCAGTATGCATGCGCGTGGCATCCAAAGTTTTTATGATTTTCTTTGGAAGTCCTTATCACCTAACTTGGCACTAAATTTGGTGGCTCGAGCTCTAGTTTTTTTTTAGGCCGCGGGATGGTTGGGGGCGGAAGACACACGCATTACCGTTTTAAGCGAAGCGTTGGGGTACATGGGGCCAGCTATGGCAGTATGGATAGGCGTGGCATACAAAGATTTATGAATTTTGGTTTGCAAGTCGTCAACACCTATCTTAAAACCAAATTTGGTGGCTCTAGCTCAAAAACTGAAAAAGATATAGGCATTTTTGATTATAAGCTGCGGGGGTGTTGGGGGCGGAATGGGTGGGCGTGGCTCCAAAATTTGCATGCAATATTTTGTGGGTTGTAAGTAGCTGTCTTCTCCCTAAATTTGGTAGTGCTAGCTGTAAGGGCGTGCGAAATAGCTAGATTTATCGATTTTGAGTTATCAAGTTTATCGATTTGCCAGCCCCGTAGATATTGTAGAACTCCAATCTTAACGCTTTTATTTACTATGCCATAGATAAAGACATTTGCAGAGTTTCAAGTCTCTAACTTGAAGGGTGTGAAAAAAGTTGGGAACATACGGACGGACTGACGGTCAGACACCATGACGGATATTGCACAAACCCAATATACTTTTTATCTTCGGTATCGAGTTTAAATATACTACTTCAAAAGTTGTAAAATAATGTGTAATTAAATCGATGAAATTATATTATTCATGTCGTACCAAAAAAAATGAAAAAAAGCTTTTTTGGTGATTCTTTTGCTAGGCACAAATTAATAACAATTATAATTAAATTTATATACGTATATAAAATAAAATCGCTTTCTAACAAAATTGTTTTGCTAAACAGATTGCAATTGCCGGATGTTGATTGTTGCAACGATAAAAAAAACCTTTTGAGTACTGATTATTGACTCAGCAGTTGCTTCTAATTGTTCTGAAGAACTTTATGACAATTTGATTTAACGCTAAACAGATGCGAAGATAATGACGATATTCGAAGGGATGGCATTATAAAACGCGTGTGTTCTTTTCCAATTATTCAGTCATATTTTCACCATTGAACAACAGCAGCAACAGGATGTCTCACTTTTTTACGCTGCTTCTAGTTTTGTTACTAACTGTCCTTGTCTTCGGACATCTGCGTCAAGTCAAGTTGGAAGATGTTAAACACCAGTTGAATTTCGATAGCGTTAGCAGAAGTAGTATTTGAACTTATTTGATTTATAAATATTTAAAATATATATTTTTACAGTCGTATGTCTTCAAAAACCAAGGTATGGCGATTGCCAGGGACATCGAACACTTTGGTATTATAATGTAGTCGAAGGAAGATGCCAAGAGTTCATGTACTCGAATTGCGGCGGGAATTATAATCAATTTTTTACGAAAAATGCATGCGATAAATTTTGCACAGAAAAAGCTAAATTTTGGAATTTAGATCTAAAAGAAGATGCAGATTAAAATAAAGCACGTTTATTTTTGTAATAAAAATGTTTCAGTTTATAAATAAATAATTATAGCTACACAAAAAGTACGATTTTATATATGCCAGATGTTTCATGTTATTATATATCCACAAGGCAATTAGCAGTTACATTTAAAACAAATTTTAATTACTTTTAGCTGGAGTATATAAAGAAGCTAGCGTTTAGGCCTTCAAAGTAGTACGATAACTTTATTAGAGCTTAGCTTGTTGAAATATTGACAACAAAATGAAAATTCTATTTGCTATATATTGTATTTTAGCATCGTTCCAAGTGTTTGTAAAATCTGAGGTTAGGCCCAACCGGGTGAATGATAACCTCCGATTGCGTAAGTTCAGTTTGAAAGTAGACTCTTTGTTCATTCAAGTTAACATTGTGTATGTGATATTTGCAGGCATATGCTCAGCTCCTCCGGAATATGGATTATGTCAAGGACATCGTGAACTGTTTTACTTTAATCCACATAGGAAACGCTGCGAACTTTTTGATTACTCGAATTGTGGTGGCAATCGCAACAAATTTTTTCGCGAAGACCTTTGCATTAATTTTTGCCTGGAACATTTGCGTAGCTAATACAACTTAAATAAATTGAACTTTCAAAATTTAAACAGGCGTAATCTGGTATAATAATTATTAAAGATAACATAAATCTGAATTTTCAGCAAAGTAATATTTCTATGCATGTCTCGACTAAATTAAAATCAAATTCAAAATAAAACTGCTTGCTAAGAAAATTTATTTCGCTTAACAGTGCCCAGGCCCAACTGCCAGCGGGGTTGATATTATGAATCGCTAGCGTTTCGGGCACTCGCCAGTGACACTGACGAACGGCGATTTTTTGGTACAATTTTCAACAGGCGCACAGCAAATGCAAAACGCTTTCAAGTTGTACGCAGTGCTTTGCTTGTTAAAAATTGTCTCGAATGCTCTTTATGTGCTAATATACAATACACTCTCGCAACGAACACACAAACACTCCAACACATACACGCACACGCGCACACACAAGGGTATTATGCTTTGACAAGGGCTGGGCAAACATTACGCTGCTTGCTCGCAATTGGAACAGGCAAACAGCTTTGTAAGCAAGTTGTACGATATTTGTTGAATTGTGCTTTTAATATATATGTATTGTTGGCTGCTACAGCTGTTGTTGCTTTTGCCGATGCCGATGTTCTCGCTCGTCAAAATGAAAGCTCTGCAAAAGTTTAACGTGCAAACGTAAGTATTTAATCTCGCTAAAAGTATAAACAATGTGCAAGCTTTTTGCATTTTGCTTGGAATATCGAAATCGAAGAATAAAGTCACGCAATTTCAATTACAAATAAACGCACAGCTTAGCTTAGAATTGGCAACGCCAAATGGCAGGTGTTTGTTGCTGGCTGCTCTCTCTCTTTATCCAGGCAGACTTCCATACAGCGAATCTCAAGGTGACAAAAATTTCGTTGCTGTAGAGAAAATTCGTATTATAAAATGGTGCTTTGATTGAACCTTTGCAGGAAGCACGTAATAAAGAAGTACTGTACGACTGTACCTTGAATTTACTATGGCAATAGCAACAGTAATCATAATACTTGTAATAATAAAATTGTGATAAGCTGTGCGCCACAAATTGCACGCTAGCCAAATAATTTAAACCGTTAAGCGCTAAGATGCGGCTGCATCAAGCACACGATGGACGAGCGTCATTCTGTCTAGTCACAGCATCTCAAACACACAGAATCCCCTTGGTATCCTGGGGCAATTGCTATCGTGTTGCTGTGCTGCGCAGTATTTGACGTGCGCCGCACTAACTTATTGCTGCCAACATTAGCGTGTGTGTGTGCGTGTGCCATACTCATGAGTTTAGAGTGGAGAGTCAGTGTTTGGAGTCGAAGTTGTTGTCGGTGCGGTGTCGGTGTCGGGGCCTGTGCTGCGCTTTGGTGTTTTGCCAATTAATATTCGTATGATCAAATGCTTAACGCATTTAGCCTTATAAAAACCAACAAGACGTTACGCCAAACCGGCTCGCATTCAACTTGTGTTAATGATCCCCGTTCTGGCTTTGGTTGAGTTGAATTTGCAGTTGGAGATGGAATTGGAGTCGGAGCTGAAGCTGAAGCTGGTGTTGGTTGTTATGGAAGAGGACTGTGGGAAAGTGCACCTTAATTGACACGAGGCGTTTAAATGCATTGCTCTGACCCAAGCGTGTAAGCTGTGGTTGTGGCTACAAAACAAAAAAATCAACTGGTGGCTTCAATTAATTACATACATATTTATTCATTTATTTAGTACGGGTTTGTTTAATGTTTGTTCTGTTAGTAATACATATGTTTGCATCTACACACAAATATATATTTCTATGAATGTATCTGCTCAATATTTCAAATATTTTTAATTTTTTATTTTAGTTTTCGGATAAACTTGTTTATGCAATTTGACGAAGACAAATCAGGTTTACAGGTTTTAATTTAGTTATATTTGGTAAACATGTTATTTGTTTTTGGGATTTTTTTTGCTATATATTTATTTATGCATAGATCGCTATTAAATTTCATTAGTTATGCGCTAGCCTGTTTGTTTTTATGTATGTATGTATATAGTTTTTGAATTGTATGTATATATGTTTTTATTATATTTTTGTAGTGCATTTGGCATAACAAACTGTAAAACTGCGTACAGAAAGTGCACATTTAATAATGCTATAATGTAGTAGATTTTCACATGAATTCAATTTCTTTTTATGGTTAGGTACTTCTTATGAACATTGTTGTACCATAAAGCAGGCTAACATTTAAAGCATTGCATACATTAAGAGGGGGAGATATTTATTGAATAATTGTATATGTATATGCCTTTAAATAATAATTAACTAAAAAACAAAAATCATAACAACAAGGCTTTGCCTCAAATCAATTTCTAATTAAATAATGTGAAAATGCGTTACCTATTTATGTATTTAAATGCCCCGATAACAACCAAAGGACTAGCTTTAAAGTATTTTTTGTTTGTTTTTAAATTACCAATATTATTTATAATTTAATATTTTTTTTATTTTTGTTTTTTTCTTCCGTATAACTTGCTGATAGTTCTCAATTTTTGTTATATTTTGTATTTTGTAAGCAAAATTGCTTATAACTTTGTGCGATTTATTAATTTTTGATTAGATTTGACTTTTTAGCATTCGATTAACGTTTGTCGATAAGAACTTATTCAAAATAATATAACAACACGCTTTATCTCATTTAATAAGTTGTATATATATATATTTATCGCTTGTGTATAGCCAATTTGTATTTTTGTTTTCGCGGGATATGAATTTTTTAATGCGTTTGTAAGCAATTCTTTGCTAAAATGCTTTGTTTTATTACAGCTTTAAACATTAATAAAATTGTATTTATGTGCCAAAAGTATGTCAATAGATTTAAACTTTTCTTGATTTTTTTTGGTAAGATAGCTAAAAATTTGCTAAAACATTATTATACGCAAGTAAATATTATGCTATTTAAATGCAATTGGCTTTATATAGGTATTTTGTTTTTGAAAGATTTAAATGCATTATTTTCGTTTCAAGTGATTAACGATGATATTAGAGGAAGTTTTGTGCGTTCCGTTCATGATTCACAAAAACTTTGTGGCTTGAAAAAAGCCGGGTTTTTTCTTTTGGGGTTATTTGCTTTACAAAATTTGTGCTTTTGTTAAAAGTCTTTCTGTTCAATGTATTGGTTGTTGTTTTTGCCTTAAAAAAAAATATGGCAAACAGGATAAATTGTAGTAGTTTCCATTGGATTCCTATCTATAACTTAAACAGCGCACCATAGTTGGTTAAGCAAAATAGTTTGGCGCAGAGACTGCGACTGCGACTGTGACTGCGATTCGTGGATCGACTAGCCAAAGTTTGATTTCGTTGGGCCTGGGCGGTGGCCAGCTCCTGACTCTATTTGCTGCCACCGCCACAATACTCGCCCTGAAGCATGCCATTATCCAAAAGCAGTGCTGGCGTCGTCGCAATTCCATCGCGCAGCGCCAGCTGATACGCGACCTCGAAGGCTTGGCCCAGCGTTAGGATTATCTCACTTGCCAGGTCCTGACATGCAAAAAATAGCCATACGAAATTTTAAGTTAAACCAAAAGATCTCAAACATAATCTTCAAAAACACAGATGCTTATTTTCTGCTTTTCTCATCAAGCAAAGAATTCTGATTGTATGTTTCAAAAATCATGGTAAATGTTTTTAGAAATTCGATGTGAACTATTCCTATAATACTATGCGACTATACTAACCGTACTATGAACCAAAAACACATGGCAATAGTGTAAGTCCTGTTCCTTAGTTATGTACGCAAAATGACGTAGATCCTCCGAGTCCTGACAGGCGCAGTTAATGTTCTGTATCTCATGCTCGCAAATAATGTGCTTTAAAAACAATGACAATTTTGATAAGTAAGCATGATAGGAGTATAAATTTTTAGTAAATTGTTACACCAACCTTGCTTGCTGCATCAATAAATTCCACGCCACGATGACAAATGGCGAGAGATAGTAGTGCGCCCTGTTTATGAATTTCCTCATTAATCTGACCCGAAGGCGCTTTTAGTTTTTGTATAGACTTTTTTGTGGACTCTGTGCCACGTAGTTCTTTCACAACCGTTGAGCCGAGGTACTAATAAAACCAGCAATTAAAGACAAAGGTGCAAATGTAACAACAAAACTTAAAACTTACCTGAACGTCGTATTTAATGTGCTCATTCAGTAAAGTCTGCGCCGAGTGACGCCATTGGGTGGTGCGTAGATTGACAGGTAAGCCCAGAAGCAGTTCGGAAGGTGCGCGTATTTGCAGTGGTGCAGCGTTCGGAACTGCTGCCTTTTGTGACGGTGGTGGCGGTGCAGGGCTGTCAAATAACACATTGATTTCAACTGATTTGATTGAATAAAACTCACCAAGAACTTACCGATTCTTGCGATAGCCCGTAATGGAATTGCGATGCGGTAAGACTATTGCGGTAGGTTGTGTGGTTGTGTTTGTGCTTGTGGAAGCCGATGTTGTTTCCTTGTTGCCATTCGTTGTCATTTTGTTGGTTTCGTTGTTTTCGCCCAGCGGGGTTTTCAGTGACTTCGATTCCCGCATCTGTCGTATGTAGGCCAAGGATTGTAAAATGCGTCGGCGGTGGCCCAATTTGTTAATCTCCAGCACAGTCTGCAGCTCCACATCCCAAACGCCGCAGACGCTTTCAATGGTGTTGTATAGATGCTTGCTAAATGATTTATGTTTCGGATTAGTTAAAGTTCAAACTGGAAATGCTGACCAAAAGACTCACTTGAAGAACTCCAGGTATTCAGGCAGTGCAATGCTGCTTAGCCATTGCTGAAGACTTGCCACGCCCAGCTGTTTGTTCTCCTGCTGTGTCTTGAATGGAACCTGTGGCAGAAACTCTGCCGGCGGCAATGTTTCCACAAACCGCAGAAGTTTTGCCGCATCTCGTTCGGGTATGTGCAACAGTGGAATATCTGGCACTTCAAATACATTACGCTAAAATGAAAAATTTATGAATATGTCATATTGGGTAGGCTAATTTGTATTGCTTACCACAAATTTATAGTTGTCATAACCGTTCTCAAAGAGTATGCGCTCCAGATGCAGCAATCCAGCATTGCGCAGCCTTACAGCCAACTCTCGACGCTCTGGCAGTACTTCCAAATCCTCGAAATCGAGTTCAATATCATGAGTGGGCGTTATATTTGTGTTAAGTATGCCACTGCCAAAGTTCTCAATGATTTCAGAGATTTTCTTGCGAGCCTCCTCCGCATTAAAAGGACTCAAAAGATTGATTGAGTTTCGAGCTATCGAATGACCGCTGCCAGGAGATTTAGCGGGAGACTTAGACGGCGATTTGGCTGGGGATCTCGAAGTTGATTTCGCCGGTGATTTAGCTGGTGATTTATCTAGCGTGCAAGACAAAGTTTTTGTATCAGCGTTTCCATTTGTTTGTAGTTTGACCTCAACATTTTGAGAGCTGGGTGACGCTGGAGGCTTCACAAACTTTCTCTCGGGCACCAAGGGCTTCGTTGCAATAGGTGGTCGCACACGTGGCCCTTGCTGGGGTAGCTCCGGCACCGACTGTAGCTTATACTCCTTGTGTGACGATTGTGTGGCACCCTTGAGTAGACCGGCAAAGGGCACATCACTGACAAACTCCTCCACAAAGTCAGCCGAATGTGAAAGACTGTGATCCGAGCAAGAAATGCTTGAACTGAGTGAACCACTCGATGGAGCTGGACACCTTGGCACCACCGTTACCGTATCATCGTAGTCGTAGCCTGGTGTTCCCAGTGACGGCAGCAACTTCGATGGTGATGATCCCGTCTCAATCATTAGTTGCTGTGCTGCCTGCAACTGCAGCAGCGCCGAACGACGTTTATACTCCTGGCTCAGTGGACGGATGCGCTCGTGTATGGTGCGCTCTGCCTGGCTTGAACTCGGTGGCGGATGATCCGGCGTTGGTGGTTGCTTATAGTGTGTGGGACTGCTCGGTATTTGAGGCTTGGCATCACAGTTTTGAGCGATACCTTCCTGCTTTTCGGCTACATTAAGGGAGCTGCAGCCCGATAATTTATTAAAAAATATCGATTCGATTTGTAAACAATTAAATAAACAAAAAAGATAAAAAAACCACCACCTAAACTTTTTTGTTAAAAACTTAAAACTGTCAAGGAAGCATGCATTAAAACCAACAAACATAAATTCAGTACAATTTTATTCAATTAAACTAGCTTATAAACATTATCTGTAGATTTCATTACTCACCAGCTATTTCGGTTACGTTTGAGTTTGCGATTGGGATTGTACGATTTTAAGGTGGCACTCTCGCAGGACTTGAGCAGTTCCTTTGACAGTTTAGTTGAAGCACTGCGTTGCGCAGGAATCGGTCGCTTCATGGAATTGGTGGCATGTGATGCTGGAGCTGGTGATTCTCCACTAGAATTTGGCACACTTGTCTCACTATTGAGCTCGGAACTGCTACACTGACGATCCAGCATGTCATCTTAATGCGGAACAAAAAAAAAAAAACAACACGTTAGAAGATTGTGTAAGATTATCTCGATTTAGACTTACTGCTTGAACTGACGCTGAGGCTCCCCGCGACAGCAGATCGAGTGCTCTGCCTGGCGCTGGCATACAGTCGATCGCTGCGCTGACGTTCCCTTAGTTGGGTTTCATCGAAACTCATGCCACCAACGCTGCCGTGGCTCTGATGTGAGTAAGGACTCTCATTAGAAGGCGGAAGACGTCGCATATGCTGTCCCTGACCTTGACTAGTCGGTGAACTATAGCTAAATTGCTGACCCGGTCCAGCGTGAGTTGGCGAAACGGAAAGATTGCGTCGCGGTGGCTTCTTTGGCGGGCCGCTCGGTGCAAAGGTGCTCATCTGCAATGGCTGTGTGCCACCGCCAGTGGAGCAGCGAGAGCGAGGAGAAACCGAAGCTGGTTCAAAGCTGCTTAGCGAAGATGAAGGACTTACACTAAAGCCAACACCCATGTCGCTGTGGAAGATAAAA
This sequence comes from Scaptomyza polygonia, assembly GCA_035044585.1. NCBI lineage: Eukaryota > Metazoa > Arthropoda > Insecta > Diptera > Drosophilidae > Scaptomyza > Scaptomyza polygonia. The sequence goes on along the minus strand of JAWNNU010000151.1, from coordinate 5,718,016 downwards.
AAAACAAATAAGTAACAGTAGAGAAAGTGATAATATATTTATTTATTAATCTCAATGTCAGCAGTATTATTGGTATTAAGTAGTTATATGATATAATAATAACAATAGGATAGAGTTTTTTGTTACTGCCATTGAGGCCTCAGAGAATATAATGGTTAATGAATTAAATAATTGATCAAGCAACAATCGTTGAGAAGATCGAATTGAGACTGTAAGTTTTATTTAACATAAAAGAAAATGGATGAGTAATTAATGGAACTCCATGCATGTATGTACTGTACTCACTTCTGTATGTGCAGCGGCGAATGTGCATTGAGATCTTGACAGAATTTGTCCTCTGGCTGCAGCGCGCTGTCAAAAGATTTGCCACCATTGTAGGGGCCGCCATTGCCGGCACTTAAACGCTGTTTACTATATCCGGATTGTTGCATCGAGTGTGAATGGTTAAGCAAATGGTTGTTCGAGTTGAAATGGTAGTGGTTATGGGTGTTGTGCTGTTGTTGCTGCAAGTGCTGCTGTTTGGAGCTCTGTGCGCCACGCCCTGTTGTCTGTGGTGCTTTGTGTCGATAGATAACCTCATCAACCTCATCTGTATCCATTTGGTGGCGAAAGTCTAAATAACATGAGAGTTAAGTTTATAGTTTTCTATTAGTCAAATTTAAATAAAATTCAACTTGATCATGCGATAACTTGTGCAAAAAAAGGGGCACACATGGGTTATACTTGTTAGTAATATAAATGCATTTATATGCGGACTGGGAACATAAGTCATGATGTCATCTTAAGTCTTGCAGGAATAATTACACTAACCATACCCTTATAAATAATCATATTGTTTTGTGGCGTGCTCTTAGAAACTGATGCAATAATGAAATTATAACAATAAATATTACTCATACGTACTGTTAATCACTGCAATAATGTGCTTAGTCACATGTGGTGGAAATTCCCTAAGTATGTCGAGAGCTGTACGCTCTTCGTTATCCGTGGCAGACAGATCAATGCCGGCTCGTAACAGTGTTTTAACCACATTCTCCTTGCCACACAACGCCGCCTCGTGCAGGGCTGTGCCCGAGGGTGTCAACAGATTGACACAGACACCAGCAGAGAGGAGGACATCGACAACGGTCTTGTGGCCATTACGACTGGCCAGATGCAGGCAGGTGTGCGGGAATATCTGACGCATGGGCGATGATGGGGACGAGGGCGATGGAGCAGCGTTCTCCACTGCGGCGGTGCTCAAATGTGAAATCAGTTCGGGATGTGCACGGATGAGCATTTGCACTGCCTGCAGGCGTCCATACTGGGCAGCCAAATCCAATGGGGTCTCCCCGCGAGAGTTGCGCATGTTGGGATTTGCATCGTGTGAGAGCAACAGAGCCAAGGCGCCCGTGTGTCCATGCTGTGCGGCACAATGCAGCGGTGTCTCCTGTTCAATGGTCGTCAGATTGGCATTTGCGGGTCGATACGGCTGCGTTAGAAGCAAACGCACAATATCCGTCTCCCCGGCCCAAGCAGCCAAATGCAGCGGTGAGGAGCCTCGTGAGTCTGGCAGATTGGTGGATGCTTCATGAGCAAGCAGCATTCTAACAATATCCTCGTGTCCATTGAGGCAGGCATGATGCAGAGCTGAGTAGCCGCCGTTATCTTGGACATTGACGGCAGTGCGTCGCAGGCTGGCTAACGGACCAGCACGCTTTCCCTTCTGGGAGAGCACCTTTTCGACGTGACTGATATTGCCATTGCGCGCCGCTTCCAGAAACTCTTGATCCTTACCCATAGTACGTACGTCTGAGTAAAGTGTTGCGTATGGCAGGCCTGCCTGCAAGTAAATGACCATTAATGGACTTTCTCAAGTGCTTTACCGTAATTGTAATCGCTTTCAGAAATCAACAACAACAACAACAACATTTAGACGTCTCGTCGTCAACGGCGCTGAGTTGATTTACTGAAAACGAATTATGACTGTGAAGTGTACTTCATTAAAACGCTGCGGGCTCTGTGGCTTTTAGCTCGGGTCGCCTTTTTGCTCTAATGACTTTTTTTTGCGCCTTTCCACTCAGTGCGACCGCCTCAACCTGCCGCCTCAACAAACCCTGTCTAAGGACAGCCATTACAGCTGAAATAATACAGCACAATAAGACAAACCCCCCCCCTGTCACCATCCAAAAGCACACGTATGTGGGACTTTCTGCCCCACAGCCTGCCTGCCAGCATCACCGCTGATGAAGTGCTTTTTATGCGTTGAAATATCTTTTGAGTATCTTTGATACGTGACGTTGCGGACACCTACAATGGGCGAATATGGAAATATGTAGCTTATACTATATACTAATACAGTATAAAAGTTATGCTGGCATTCCGAATATACACACAAATTATTGAAACCCCATAAACATTCTATTGTTGCCTACTTTCCCTTAGCAACAATGGGAATCTAGTAAATTTTGTGAAAAAGTAAGAGTTCGACAGTGTGATGAAAAACCTATTAATTGTAATTTATGTAGTTGTTTTGGATTTCATTGAACTTGTGTGAAATTTGTCCATTGTACTGCTTAAATGGATGTCTTCGGTCTTGTGTGACATGCTCCCAATGGGTAGCCAGAAATTGAAAGCACGCTGCCATGCCAAGCTCGTCTGTCACTTTGGCTTCAATGAGATAAATACAACACTGCAACAGATAATCACCTGCTTACACACGCGCTGCCACTCACATATACTTCACAACACCTCCCCCCAAAAACATACACAAACATATACTATGTACAGAAAATCGTACTTTTTATATGCTACTATAGAATTCAACGCAAGGTAGGTTAGGCACGTCCTATCCACATAGAGAGCGAGAGAGTCAGAGCGTCAGAGAGTAAGAGAGAGTTTTTGGGAGCTTGCGATTTTAAAAAGCTTTCCTGCTCAAATTCAGACTTGGGTCCTGCCTCGCCCACCCAACATACAAACGGGCGAACTCCACCCTACCACTTACAACTCCATACGCATTTGTGAATTTTTATTTTTTTTTGCATACAATCTGAGAGGCGCGCCGTTTGGGAAAAATGAGAAGGTTTGAGCGGGTGGACATTACTTAGTTCATGCAAAAGGAAAGCAACGGAAATGGAAGCCCATTAGATATGAGTTGACACTGTCAGAGCATCAGCCACAACCACAACAACAACAGAAACAGCAACAATGTTAAGCAATAAAAATGTCAATTGGCTGCTCGCTTATGAATTAATAGTGGCTAACAAAATTGGGTCAAAGGATATTGACCCGTACACAACCCACTGGCATTTAAGTCATTTGGGCAAATAGCCAGCAGACTTTTATTGTGTTTTGGTAAAACGATTCAAATTACACAGACGACAGTTTGTCTGGCAAAAACATTTCCTGTTTCCCAGCGAGCATTACTTGAATTTGAGCTGCTTCATTAATTAAGCATAATGTGGAAATGGAAAACAAACAATGTTAAATGTTCATTTAGCTATTGACATATTTTGTTGCTGCTGCTGCTGCTGCATTTAAAAGGCGTGTTCTTCCATAAACACATACACATACACACACAACTTACTAAGGCACTTGACTACTGTATGGTTATACACACACACACTCCCAACACACACACATACACATTTAAGGCTACTTCACAGATACAGTTTTCAGGCTATGTGCACTATGGCCAAGTGAACAATTTGTTTGGCGTTACCTTTTGCGAATAGTTTTTTTTTTAAGATGTCTACACTTTGTTTGTGTCTGTAGATGCTCAATGTAAATTTTCACTTCCGTTTGTATTGCATTTGTGTAAATGTATACATATAAATAAATATATATATGTATCTTCTTTAATTTAATAAATTTAATTTGATTGGCGTGCCGCGCCGTCTGCGTTTCCAGCACATTTCCATTTACGAAATGAGTTTGCTACGCCCGCGTTTGACTACGACCGCAAACTGACGATACAGTCGACGACGACAACGACGATTCAGCCTGACGTTGATGGTGACTCTGTCAGTGTCTGGGTCTGGGTCTCTGGAAGTTCCGTAAGAATTTTAGCTACACTTTTCACACCGACTCGCTCTCTATTTCCTCTTTCTCTCTTTCTCGCCGTGCTTCGAGCTCCATGCGCCGTGCACTTTGCTCTTGTGCAACGTACGGTTTGCTGTAGCTATACTATCTGTGTATCTGCGCCGAGCCAATGAAAGTTGTATAGATACAATACAATACAATAAGTTTTAGATATGGTTTGGCTTTGGCTCAGCGCTTTCACTTGATGGTTTTGCTTCTGCCACATTCGCTGCTGCTCGAATGCGGGCCAAAGAGTGCCAGAGAGTTGTGTTGAGAGCAAAGCGTCGAGCGATGAGAATAAATGTATTTCGTTTTTTTTTTGTTTATTTACCCGATGATAGTATGGTTTTGTTTACGTATTTTTGTGTGCAAACTGACAAGCATTGGAATCATTTAGAGAGCCATCTATAAAAAGAGAGACATAGACAAAGAGAGAGAGAGAGAGAGAGTCTGTGTGTGTAAAGCATTGGAGAAGAGAGTTACAGGCAGGGTGGAAGAAAGGGAGCATGCTGAGAAGCGGCTGTTGTAAAAATAGTATAAACTTTTTATTTAGTTGTCATCATGTTTAAGGAATGTGGCAAGGGGAACGACTTTTGTTGCCTCACAAATGCATTCTATAGATAGGCGATCTTGTATGTAATACACACACACATTAATCTACATTATCTCTGCAGATTTAATGTAAATGCTACTTTTGTGTAAACCATAAAACAGCCTAGTGAATATATTGACCAAGTGAGTTAAATAATTTATCGTTTGGTAACTTTAAAAATAAAACTTGTGCTTATAAAGTTGATGACACACTTTGCAATAGATATGTTAAAGCCTAAAGTTGACGAATTCTAACAAATTTATTTTCTTCTTTTATTTTGATTTGTTTAATGACTCACAGGAAATTTTACTGTCAGGGTCGGAAGTGTAAAATATTTTTTCATATAATTTTTTTGCTTTTTCTACCATTTATTTAAATTTTTGATTTAAGTTTTGTATCACAAGGTATTCGACAGTCTTATATGTACTATCTTATGAAGCAAAAGATATAGTTAATTATTATTTGTGTTGTTTTCAATCTGTGCTTTGCGTGCAGTAGTCAGTGATGAGCTTTTGTTATTTTTATCAATGCGCTGGCGCTCTCACCCGCACGCTCGAAAAGCGCTTATTCTCTTCGCTCTTCGACGCTGACTCTCTCTCTTTTCGCTCATCACACATGCGCCGCTTGGACCCACCAAAAAACAGAAAGCAGAGAAAGAGAGAGAGAGAGAACGAGAGTAAAGCTCTCTTATCAAATCGGAACTGTGGCAGCGTTTTTATTATATGGGGGGCGTGTAAAGCTTTTGTGCAACAGCTGTTCGATAAGAGTCGCTATTTAACCCTTTGATGGCCCTATAAATGGCCACAGTTGTACTTATTGTGCAACAGTATTGGACATGAATTATTGCTCGCTTGACTTGCAACGTGACTCACTTGTGGCGTTGTTTGTCCAGCGACGACGCTGTGGGCGGACATATACGGCTCTGTTGTGGCACGCCACGCGCACACAAAACCACAATACACAAAACACAAAGCAGCCACAATAACAACAACAGCAACAACAACAACCACAACTATGAAACAAACAAACAAAATCGACAAAGAGACAGACGACAGTGGTATAGGGAAACATAGCAAAAACAGACACACGGTCTAACACCTACAACAACATGCGACCCACCGCATGGGTATTCACATTTGAGTGCCACAAATGCCACAAATATGTGTAATTGACTTGAAAATGCGGCAAGCAAATCAATCCAAGCCATACAAACCAAAAGCAATAGCAACAACAAGAACAAAAACAACAACAACAATGGGAGGCACAGCTAGAGCCAAGCTCAGTTGGCTCTGAATTCGACCCCAAGTGTTGCGCGTGAACTCATTCTCATTTCTGGCCAACAGTGCTCTGTGCGCTGTGTGATTGATGAATGTTGAATATTTTGGACGCAGCGGGACGCCGCTGGCTGGCTCCATTGTGTGGCATTAATGAGACACTGGCCATTTGTTTTGCCTGACAATAAACGCCTGGACGACTGCTTTATAAATTGCACGCTTTAAATTGCCAGTTGCACTCAATGACGTTTGCAACATTTTAATACAGCTGAGTGGTGGTAATTGCCATTCGAAATTTGCTTGCACAAATCGCACAACTCGTAAAATTTTATAGAAATTGTAACACATTCGCACCGAGTGCAGCAATTAGAGGCGCATTATGTGGGCTGAGTAGATTTAGTACTTATGATATCGCTCTGTTGTTGTTGTTGTTGTCAGAACATCCAGTTAATCTAAGCTGTGCCCAGCTTTAAGCTTAACCGATTCTATTTATTACCATAAATAATTGTCAAAGCCAGAAAAGTCAACTGATATACAGTCGCTGTTTGGCACAGCATGGCCTGCCCTGACTCTGGCCGGGTATACTCGTATTCATTTCAGCTTACGGCACACTTAAAAGGCTGCAAGCCGACGACGAAAACGACGACAACAACTATGGCACACCCTTGACGTCATGTTTATTTTTTTTTTGTGTCTTTTGGTGGGTGCAGCAACAACAACAGCAGCAACATCAACATCAAAACCACCAGCAGAAACAACACATTGATCTTTCCCTGCATTGCTCATAATAAAGTCATTAGAATGTGCCATACAATTCTAGCTTATAAGTCGGCATATTCGATCGCACAGTTTGGGGCGTTAATGGTTTAGTTCCGGTACATTGGCTACGCAACTTGCGGTTGTCTCTTATTGTTATGTTTTGTTGCAGCTTAAGGTTGTATACACTTCCGCACTAAGCGATTTTTTTATTTCTATATTTTCCATTTACTTTTAAGTAGTTATCAACACATTAATTTATTGCTCATACGTTTCAAGATTTTAAAGATTTGCCAACCAATTTTGTGTGAACATTTAATCCAAATAATTATCTTAACTTAAATATATTATATTTAATTCGTTTCTGTTGCATTTGCACTTTTATGTGCCCCCCAAGTCCTTGTCAAAAAGATTTCGATCTTCATCATAGTCGCTTGCGGTTTCATTACTGTCATCCGAATAATCATTGTCTGTTATAGTTATAGTTTCTGTTGTAGTTAGTTCAAGATCAAAATAGTCAGAAGAACTACTGTCACTTTCAGATTCTTCAGTTTCGCCAAGCATATCGTACTCTGCCTCTTCTTCAATGTCTTCCACAATTACACCAATGGATTTTTCTTTTCGATCCTTGCAGGATTCCCTACACGTTTTTAACGCGTCGTAGCGATTTGGATTTCCACCACAACCGCTGTAATAAAACTTTGCGCATTTTTTAGCGAAGGGATCGTAGCCCCACGAAAGGATTTTACTCTTACATGGCCCCGGATCGACAACGTACAGACATTTTTCTGCAAAACACAAACGATTAGATAATTTAAGATACTTTCTAAACGAATTTCAGACTTACCTTCTGGTACAAACTTTGGTCTCGACCAGCTTACTTGAGCAGATACACCCATCATCAAAGTTAACAAAATGCTCAAAAGTACAAACTGCATGACTTTAGTTTCCAATTTATGTTCCGTGTTCAGTTTTATCTAATGCAAATGGAAAAATGTTTGTCAATTTTGTGAATAAGTCTTTTGAGTAAGTGTTTTTAGTTTAGATGTTGTTTAGTTATTGATGATTATTTTCAGTTAACTGATTTGATGTTAACTTTGTTCTCACAATCCGTCAGTTGTACTGATGATGTGTATTTTAAGTTCTCCGAATGTGGAGCTCTGTAGTCAACTAGGCATTGATGATTAAGTCCCCACTTTGGCAGGTAGCATCAGCAACCACTTGCCAACATGTTGGCATTTAAATGTTGCTAACGATGGATGCACAGTGGTTTTTATAACTAAAATTTGTAATTAAGATTTTACTTCGATATGTGTGCAATAAATCACCCTTGGAATCACCAATGTGACTTCTTGCATTCCTTATAATTTTGTGGCTTAAGGAATATTGTTCTTGCTTTTTTTTGATAGATTCTCCCAAGCTTGCTTTTAAATAAAAAAAACTCTGCTATTGTATTTTTTTAAGAATGATGCACTGTGCACTCAGTGCTTGCTAGCCATCATTATAGGTCTACTCGTCATTGTCGCACGACTCACGACGGTGATAAATAATCATCAGCCTGTTCAACTGACTACGAAGTACGACGATTCCAAGTGACGTCGTCTAAGTTAGAGTAGAGCAGAGAGAGAGAGTCCAGAGAGTTCTTTTTGCCCTCAATGTGTTGCTAATTAAGCTTCGACAATTGTTGGTAATCGCATAAAGAGTAACGGTATTAGATGCTGCTCCTGCTTCTGTGTCTATTTGATGCTGCTACTCCCGGTTGATGGTGCCACCAAGTCAAAAGCAATCGGCCGAGCTTAACTTTGCTCGTTATTATCGCCATCGCTTCACTTCTTTTTTGGGTAGTTGTTGGAAGCACAGACGGCACAGACGGCACAGATAGCAACAGTTGGCAATGACATTTCAATGCATTTATGATGTTTATCTTGGGCAAACAGGCCATGCAAAGTAAGTATGGTTGTTAGTATAGGGTAGTATGTACATAGTACTCTCTGCACCGATTTCGATAAATTGAGCACGTTTTCTAAGGCAGGGTCTTTATCAAAACAACTTCATCATCATCAGCAGCATATTGATCTTTTGGTAAGGTTTGTTGTATGCATGATTTGTTGTACTTTTTGGCTCGCTCTTAATTGGCCACTGTTTGGCTATTTGGATTGGTCTTTAAGCACTTTTTAATGAAAAAGCCACACAAAAGACGCCGCACACAGCTGCTCTTGCAACAAGGCGTACCCCAGATCCTGCTCATAATTCATTTGGACTGCACAGATTTATTTTGGACTCATTCGATTTCCATACAATTAGAGCAATGCTGCATTTTATTCACGAAAATAAACATACATTCGTATGTATTGTATAGGTATTTTATATGTAAATATTCTTGCATTATGCAAATGCAAGGTGCCTTAGATTCTATGTATGTCTGTCTATCTGTACATTATGAGCTGCATAACTAAATATAGCCATATATTTACGTAAGTAGAATCGACTTTAAATATTGTTGCCTGTTTTTGTTTGGCGTTTTTTGTTTGTTTTTTTGGAAAGTTTTGCTTGAGCACAAAGTTTACTGCTACACAGTGAGCATGTTGACCGTTAAGTGCCATTAAACAGGCGACTGCTGTGGCAATGGCAATGGCAGTGGCAGTGGCATTGTTGTTGCTGCAGTTGCCATTGCTATTGCTATTGCTTTTGCAGTTTTGCCGCTTTCTAAGAGAAGAAGAAAATGAAGCAGGTGCGCAATTGTCAATTTTCTTGCTAGCTGCAACAGGCACAACAAAAACAATGAATAACAAGTCAAAAGATGTTTCCGTGCTCAACGAAGTTGGCATGCACTTTAAGTTTCTTATCAAGCAACAATTTTAAAAAGTATTTTGTTTTTATAGATGATTCTAAGCGTAAAGCGGTTAAAACGAAATATTTATTTTAAATAAGTTTTATTACTTCTACCTTTAAACATTTTGTTTGACAATTTAAGTTAGTCTTGCTAACTCTTTATTAATAGTGTACATTTTCATCTCTGATTGTTTGCTGCACAGGTTTTTATCAGTCGCATATCGGTTTGACATAGACATAGTAAGTAGCTTTTGTTGCTTGTTGTCAGAGTTGCTGTTATTGTTGCTGCAAATGGCCAGCCGTTTGTGACTGTGATTATTATGATTGTCCAGCCAAGCATGGACGATGCCGATGCCTATATACCGATGTCGATACCGATGTCTATACCGATGTCTATACCGATGCTGAATGTCGATGCCGATTGCTTCTGGCCACAGTATCGTTTAAGATTTATTGCCTTTTCCTACCTAGATTTGGCAACGGCGCTTGTTCTACGAGCTGCTGTCTATAGATATCTTTATAAGTACGTGTATATATCTCCTCTATATGTTCATTCGTATTGTATGCAATAATAACTATAATTTGCCTGATTTATGATTTGGTTTTGTGACATCAATGGGGAGTGTGCGCGCTGGAAAAAACCAAACGAACAACTTTGCAACTTTCTTGCATGCAAAATAAGATCAGAGTTGAGACTCACAGATAGGCTCTATCATTGTTTTATTATTATTTAGCTAAATGAAAGCTCCCGTTATTTCTTAATTTTATTTTATGAAAAGAAAACATAAACTTTATAGCTATTTATTGATTAGTTCACAGAATGACAATATTATTTCAAACAAATTGAGGGCACCTCGGTAATATTAAGAGCTCGAAAGGAAACTCGGGCATAAAAAATGATTCAGAGAAAGCACAAAAATACACTCCAAATAAAAGTATAAGTTTTTTTAGTTAATAAGTTTAATTTGCTATATTTTTTTAACAGCAAAAACTGAGTTTTGTTGGCACCCTTTCTCTTCATCATGATATATATATATATATATATATGATATGAAAAACATTTGTTATCCTGTATCAAGTGTGACAGTCCCTGTCAACTACAAACAGCAGCAAAAAACTTTACGCACCAAAAAAAAATAAAAACAAATGCCATAAAACTATCAAATATAATTGTCTGTGTCACATGTGCGTTGCGTGAGATTCTATGTCCTCTGCTCTCTGCGGCAGACAATGCTCGTTATCGCAATGTCAACAATAAATTCCATAGATCATAATTTATATGGACGCCACTTAAACAGGTATAGTGGCATTTGATGGGGCCGCCTGGCCGACTAGACTATTAGGCGAATATTGTTGGGGCGAATCGGTTGGAAGAAATCTTTGTTGTGGCAGATATGTATGTGGTGGATGTCACATAAAATTGGCAAACTAATTTCCGCTCTATGCTAATTAAAAGTGCCAATGGCATGAATGCCAATGGGCAAATTGTAGCAAGTTGTCGCTGTTTCTGTGTATAGGGAGCGAAACAGGAGAGCGAAACAAGTGCGCCTGATTGAAGTTCTAGGAAGTGCTGCCAGCGGCACATGCTGCGCCCGGCTGCTAGGCCATGCCCAACCAACAAAGCAACCAAGCAACCAGCCGTTTCGTTATGGTTTAAATGAGCAATTTAACAAGCAGACAGCAGCAATGCCAGAGCTTCGAGCTGCTGCTGCTGTTGTTGTTGTTGTTGTTGTTGCTGCATGTGGAGTAAGAGATCAAAGATAGAAATCTCGGCAAGAAGCGGCAGACAGTGGCAAACAGGCACACGGCGCTGGCGGCTTTGGTTTGGTAGTAGGGTTATTGCTTGTTGTTGTTGTCGACTTAATAGCGGCGCTTGCTGTTGTTGCTGCTATTGCAGTTGTTGCTGGTGCTGGTGCTGCTGCTGCACTTGAAATTGAATCTGAAAGAAAATCGTGCACATTCTGAGGCGACACCGAGATGCGGAAACGGCAGCACAACAAGCACAGAAGCCGTTAGTTAAACGGCTGCCACTGCCGGCGGCCAGCGTCCAAGTTGCAGCTGCAGCATCCCGATCATCGATGCCAGCCTCGAACCCTGCCCTTGTCGCCTGTCATAAAAAGCTGCCTGGCTTATTTTTTTTTTTTATTTTTTTTTGAGGCATATTAATTATTTTTTTCGGGCTTTTGTCGTTTGCTGTCGTTGTAGATGTTGCTGTTGCTGTTGCCGTTACTGCTGTTGTTGTTGTTGTTGTTGTTGAGGATATGTCCGGAGTTGGGCCATAGTCAGAAAGCCCGCAGCTGCTCCATGCGCCATGGTCAAAACGCCCGCCAGCGATTTTCTGGCAGAGATTTCTGCCCCGTTCATTGTTGTTGCTATTGCTTGTGGTTTTTGGTTTTGGCTTGGCGAATCGTGGCCTGCCATAGAGCAAAAAGCACACCAGCAATGAAATTTTTCGTACATGCTATTGTCCATGTCCCTGGACCGCTGTTGTTGCTGCTCTAATGTTGCCGTCTCGTTTGGGCCGCTTTGGGCCCTGGCAAGCCACTCGAGCCACCCATGGCGGGTTCAATCGGGTTTCGTTACAGTTTTACTATGGGCTACATTGTCGAATGGAATCGCGGAGGGTATAGGAAGGGTAGCGACTGGTCGCCTAGTTGTCTTTTAGCGTTTTGGCATTTTCAATTTCATGTTTTCTTGTTGTTGCTGTTATTGTTGTTACTGGGTTTCTGTGAAGCACGATAAGCATTTCTTTTGAATTCGTTTTGTTTTGTTTTTTTGGTTTTTTTTTTATTTTGTGAGGGCGTGTGCGACGGCTAAAAAAACAAAAACCAAATCACAGTTACATCAAATTGTTAATTCGTTTCATTTTGCACTGGCTGTTGCGACTCTGTGATATCAACTGTTGTAGCTACCGTTGCTTCCAGCACTACAATAACAACAACAAAAACAACAAAAACAACTTGAGGTCAATTGAAATGGTGCATAAAATCAATTGACAACTTTTTGTGGTTTTGTGTCGCATGAAAATAAAAGAAACTTTTTTTCGTTTTTTTTTGTTATTTTGATTTTTTTTTTGTTCCCCTGTTCCACTAATTTAACCAGTGTGGATTCGTTCTGGCCGACTTGAACAACATTGAAAGCTTGCCAATTGTCACATTATGGATGGCCAATTTATTCCGTTTCATTTGACAATATATTGCAATTCAACTACTGCGGCTAATAACTCACTGTCAGCTTACCTTTTACAGCTTATTAGGTCTTAGATATTCAATGATAACAATATGTATTTTCTGGGTGCGTTTGTTAATAAATATGTGAAATTTATGTACTGCTTAATTGCTTTAACCATTCCTCTGTTCAGGACAGTTTTTTTCGTCTTCTTTCTTTTATCTTGCGCAGTAGCATTGCTTCCCATGACCACAAATCAGTAGCCTCGCCCACTTGCCACCGTTTTGGCCTCGATAGATTCTCTTTACTAAATTATGAGCAACTAAATTTTGCTGCATCAAAGTTGGAAGACATGGCAGATGTGCCATGAAATTTCCACATAAATTTCAATTTACCTGCCTCCCAGGAGAAATTGGCAAAGAAAGCGAGGCATCTGCACCGCCCAGCGCACCACACACTGCACCACCAGCACACGTTTACTGCAACTGCTGCTGCAACTGCTGCTGCTGCTGCTGGTGCTAGCCACCCACTGTTTTAATTAAGTTGAAATGCAAATGAGCCGCAACTCGTCTGGGCTCGGGTTGGGGGCGGTCCTAGATCGGACTGAGCTATGCGATTAATTGCGCAAAATTGGCGCTGCATTTATCTTTTTGCTGCGAATTGCTTGTACAAGTGAAAGCTGTTGCTGCAACGCAGCAGTGGTGGCATCTTTGTTTTAATGGCGCTGCATTTGATTACCATCACACTGGCATAGTTGTTGTGAAGTTGACTCATTTAGATCGATCAGCTGCTGCTGCTGCTGCTGCTGGGCCTCAAATCACTTAACAATCAACAGTAATAACAACAACAACAACAACAGTAACAACAACACCCATAACTATAGCTGCGACACTTTTTTTTTCGAAACTCGTTTGACAGCACATATTATGCCGGAGATCGATACAAGACAAATACAACAACAAAATGTGGTTGGGGGAGGTTGTGGAGACCCACAAAGCTAAAGCCAAGTGCTAGTTGGCAGACCCAGTGCCAAGTGCCAGCCGCGTTAGATTAATTTCCAAAGGCTGTCATTAAAATTCCAGCGGGCTGCAATTTATATGCCACACACATGACACACCGCACCGCGCTGTCGTCTGCGGCAATAGCTGTGTAGTTTTTAATAAAAACAGCTTTATATTTATGATATCAGAATATGGCAAAACAAAAAAAACTATACATAAGAAAAACTAAAGACAAACCACAACTAACAACAACAACAACAGCTATGACAAAGACGACCACGCGCCGCTCGTTAGCCCGGTCGAGAGACCAAGACAACATCATCAGCGTGCAACGTGCAGCAAGCCAGTGCCGGTTGTTGAAATTTGCATGACAAACTCAAACTCATCCATCAATCACAGCGAGCGAATTGCTGCTTGCAGTTTAAGTTGGTAACTCGTTAGGACCCCTTGGCCAAATAATTTCACTTTTAATTACACATTTATGACTTATACGTATACGTATATATGTTCATATCTTAATATGAGTGTGTGTGTGTGTAGAGCACGCTAATCCCTGGAACAGCTGCTTGTAAGTCCATATATATAAAATAAATATATGATGTCGCCGGCTAAACGTAAATTTTCACTTGTCTTTTGCATAATTGTGGACAAGCTGCTGCTGCTGCCAGCTGGATGCGATTGGAGGCGCCTAGCGGCATTTAGCACGGGCGGCGGAGCCACAAAATCAATTTGATGCAACGCAGCAACGCAGCAGTGCGTTATCAGTGCGTGCGATAGTTGTTGCATGGAGAGATGCCGTAGCGTTTTGTGTAGCTGGTTGGACAACATCACCTGTCGTCGCTCGTTAGCGTCATCATAAATAATTTTAGCAGCTTTACATTGCGAAATCTATGCAAATTTATGACAACTCACGTCGGGTGAGCTGGAACTGGACGAATGGTCGGATGGATCGGCGTTTCCTTGTTGTTTGTTGTTTGTTGGCATGGCCATGTGCAGTGATAACGAAATGTCCATAATGGCCATTAGGTGGATTTGTTAGTTGTTGTTACTGTTGTTGTTGTTAGCTTTTGTTGCTGTTGCTGTTTCGGTTTTCTGTTGCATGTGCATGTTATTGCAGCTGCCCGCTGTGCCACGAAATGCATTCAACTTTTGTTTCTACACACCACCCTTCCCGCCCCCCTCACTCTTACTCTCTCTCTCTCTCGCTTACTCGATATGGTTGAGAAAAAAGCTAAAAAAAAAAAAAATAATTGTAAATCGTTAGATTTATGAGCAAAAACATAGCCACGAATTATGACGCCGGTCACAGGTGGAAATCGCATGCTGATTTCTACTTGATTTGCTTGCCATATAATTGCAAATTGTATTTGTTTAAACACGTTCACATGTACAACCTGACCAAATCTGTTTATATGTTTGTAAATGTGAGTGTGTGCATGTATATGTGTCTGTGTGTGTGTGTTGGGCTTGCTTTGGGGTCCCAGCTTGGTATCTACCACGAAATTGGCATCAAGCCAGCGCGCACGTCGCATGTTGTTTATATGTTCACTATGTTGCTTGTTGTTGTTGATGTTGTTGTTGTTGATCATTCGTTGCACGCCCACGTAAACACTCGACTATTGTATGAGCACAAAGACAGAGAATTTTAGCGATTGCCCATTTGAATAGCTTTGAATGATGGCTTGACGTGTCTTTTTGGCATCCAACAATAACAAGTGTTTATTATTATGATTGTTATTATTATTATTATTATTATTATTGTACATGATGTGCTTGATTTGTAGTGAAAATAATTAAATATCCAATCAATCAGTTAAATTTCATAATTAACATCAGAGCCTTTTGTTTATATGTGCAATATTATATATCCTGTTATATATATTTAATAAGATTCTTATAGCATCTAGTTTAGTTTATGACACTGCAAAGTTTTGATAGCTTGAAAGCTTTCCATAAAGCAAAAAAAAATTATTATAGGTCAGTTATCGTCTAATGAGATGCAGCTGCAATTCGTACCACAGACAGAGATGTCTTAGGCCTCTTTTTATTGCGGCATCCGATTTCAAATTTCGCTGGAACGTTTGCCACGTGCGTGCTCCATTTCTACGACTAGTTGGCATAAAGGTGCCAATGTGGCAAATGTTGTGTGCTTAACATTTTTATGGCCGCCATAATTTGACTTAGAATGTGGTAAATGTGGCAGGGAGCAAGACGCCGTGCGTCTGCTTACAGCCAGCTGCACACTAAGAGAAAAATTTCAAATAATTCAAGAAAATCAAAATCATTTATATTCAGATTTTATAACTTATTTTCCTTATTGCTAAAATTTTCAACATTTTTACAAATTTTATAGGAAATAGTTTTTTTCCATAGAATGAAACATAGAAATTTATTCCTCTTATTCATAATGATTTATGTTTAAGAGAGATTCTACTCCTTTTTAACATTTCTTTTTTAAGTGTGCTGACCAGAAGCTGCGTTTATGGTCGCAGTCTAGTCTTTTCAATGACATTTGAGGTATCGGTTTCATTAGCGAAATGTTTCCGTAAGAGAGGCAAAAGGTCGCAATTGATGCCATTTACAAGTCGATGGCCATAAGGGTAACTAACCACTTGTATGAGGAAACCACAGAGGCACTCTAGCACTGTGTGGCAATGGCAATGGCAATAGCAGTGGCAGTGGCAGTGTAGGAGCCATTATAATTTGTATTGAATTTCATTTTGTGTTATCGCAAGCGCTGGCATCGCATCGCAGGTGATTTGTTTATTTTGTTGGAAAGTGTGGCCAGAAACTCAATAAATTTATCAAATTGAAAAATGTGCAATCGAAATCAAAGCAAAGCGGGTCCAGCAAAAAACAGATACAAAACAAATAAATAAATAAATACGTATACGTAAAAGTATGTGTGTTGGCTCGTATGTTTGAAGCCGAGTGTTGATTTTCATTGGAATTGGGAAAACAATTCGCAAAAGCGCTTTGCAATCAACGACTGTGGCCCCACCTAACCCTGTTGCAGTTAGGGTGTATGTTGTATATACAAACGACTTGCGACAAAATGACGAAATTTATGTTTCATTTTGGTTTGGCTGCAAAGTGCAGCCGCCAATAGGGGATGTGTGCTTTGGGGGCGTGTCACGGTGCAAGAGGTTTTGCTGTCAGCAACAAATGCAAAGCGCCAAAAACTGCGACACTTTGTATAAATTGTTCAGAAAAAAACGGCAGCGAGAATCGCGTCGCGTCGCGTCCAAATCGTTGTCCAAGCCGTCGAACGCCAACGCTGGCAGGGACAGCTTTAGTAGAGCCAACTGTCTGCAAAGACAATTTATTGGTTACCGGGCTGGCTGGCTGGCAGGCTAGCTGGCTGGCTAGCTAGCTGGTTGGCCACACCCCCAACGGGTGAATGCAACAAATTATTGTCATCAATTTTTAGATGCAAAGCTCGAGGAGTGACATTTATTGAAGCGTGGCTGGAACGTTGCAGCCAGGGGCAGCTTGCCTCAGACTGGCCAGGATGCAGCCGGACATGATTGCTCACATTGCTCGACTTTAAAGGCGACTAGCTGGCTGGCTTGCTGGCTAGCTGGCAACTTTGTTGTTGATTATACAGAGTTGCAATGTCTGGGCGAGACTAGCAATGACACGTTTTTCCGCTGATTGCTATAGGAAGCGATCGTAACAATGGCCACAACGAGCAACAAGTGGCCATCGGGCGGCCACTTAAATTAGCACCGATTCGAGGGGGGTTTTTTTTTTCTTTATTGTTGTTTTCAGTTTCATAGCTGGAAGTTGGAGCTGCTTCATTAGTGTCGCAGCTGAAGAGCCGAAAAAGTAAAAGCCACAAAATATTATGTCCATATTTGTGGTTAAATTATGAGCGACCCTTTCATAAATCAGCACTTGGGGCAGCTGTAGTGCTGCACAGATATAGAGACGACCTAGCTAGAAATAGGCTGACTTTGTTTAAGACGCGGCCAATAGAAGGACTACTTAAAGGCCATAACATGCCAAAATGGGACCATGGAAATTTACATTGTGTCGCGCTGGACAATCGCCAGTGGTCGGTTGACTTGCTTTCTTAAACTATGCCATTTATCATACATAAAGCGACCGATATATACACACAAACACACACACATTTTGTCAGTCCGCGTTTGGCCTTATGCTATTTTCACCATTTCTTTCGCTTTTCAATATGCGGGAAACAACTGGAGCTCGACAACAATTCCATTGTTAGGCTACTCCAACTCCAAAAAGGCTACCGTTTTTTTGTGTTTTTTTGTTTGTTTTTTTTTTTTTGTGTGTGGCGCGAGCGCGTTGTTTCTGTTTATGCGCCACTTATCCAGTGACCGAGCTGCGTGGAGTAGCAAGTTTTGAGTGGAGCGGCTGGTGGTGCTTGGCCATTTGGCCCGTGCATGTCTCGTGGCCTCCAATAATAACAGCGACAATGAATGGACAAACCAACAACATACCAGATTACAGCTACTAACAAACTCAAATATGTCACACAAAACCAAAACGCTTGCCAGAACTGCAAAAATGTGAGTTTTCATTTTCAGGAGTGGATCATAAGCTGTCGAGAGAGTGTTTGACTATCAAATACACTGTTCACCGAAATAACAAAACATTTATGTCTGCCACTCCTTTGTTTTCTATTGTGGCGTCAAAACACTTCATTGAGCTTGTTCATTGCAACAGCCAAAGTCAAACTCTTTTGTCTTAAGTTTCTGATATTTTCAGATTGCAAAAAGTAACGAAATATATTTAAAGAAATCATTTTTTTCGGTTTCAATAAACATGCGTTTAAATTACAGAAATTGACAAAAACATTTCAACAATCAAAAATTAATGAACCAAAAACAATAAAACATGTTGAGAATGCACTTATGAACTTTAAAGCATTCAACAAATTGTCGTCGTAGACACACAATGATGCCAATTAAAGACGCCATATGACCCCCAGCCCAAGTTGGATTGCCATGTGATGGTACAAAGGCTTTCCATTTCGCCACTGTTATTTTGTTGTGTTGTGCCTGGATTTGTGATATGCGCAGCTAATTGACCGACAACAGCGGCCTCAGATGCTGCACTTTATCATCAAAAAAAGTGAGATCTACTTGAGTGGCGCAGCATTACGTCAACGTCAACTCAATTTGGCGGCTAACAAGCATGGGACACATTCGAAGATGGAGTCCGCGTCGAAGTTCGAGTCTCAGTTGGGGCTGGAGCTAGCGCGGGTCAAGTGTTGACGCATCTGCCGAATCAAGTAAAGTGCACCGAA
The DNA here is from genome assembly GCA_035044585.1 of Scaptomyza polygonia. NCBI lineage: Eukaryota > Metazoa > Arthropoda > Insecta > Diptera > Drosophilidae > Scaptomyza > Scaptomyza polygonia. The sequence continues at coordinate 5,699,056 of JAWNNU010000151.1, read as the reverse complement.
ACTTGTAGTATCCAAAATAAAAAATGATTTAAAAAAAAATAATGAGAGTTGTTGCTCTGTCAATTGCTTTTGCTGCTGTTGTTGTTGTTGCTGCTGCTGATGGCAGCATCATTAAGAGTGATCATCTGTCAGGCAGCTTAAACATGAAACACGAACGAGATCTTTGCCTCGTTTAAGTTTTTCTTTTGGGATTTTTGGGTTTTGGTTTTGTCTGTCTTATATGCTTATGTATGTATTACAATTTCAAAAAAATCTTGAGCTTGTGAAATTTTCAATTTAATAAGTGTACTCTTGGTGGAAGTAATAAATATAAGGCAGCAAGCATTATTGAACGTTCTTAGAAACAGATTGTTCTTTGAAATTAATACAATATGTTCACTTATAGCACTCTTTTATATTTTCCTATAAAATGGATAAACTTCTGATTGTTTTTTTAAATGGCTTGTAAATGCGTGTATTTTCAGCTGTGCGTTATCGTTTTTTAATTTATTTCACGTAAAGTTAGAGGTGCTGTTGTGTTTTTGTTTAAATCTATAAATATGTGCAGTCACACATAAACTCTGCAGTATTTCACAATTAGAGCTGAATCATTAAACATGTCCGTAGGCAAAATCCATTGCTTAATTTTGCAACTACTTTTGTGGTTTTGCCTTGCCAGCAGCTCTGACATTCAAAGCGTCTATTGTAGAACACCTCACTGTGGATTACGCAACATAGCTTGCAGGATTGAAAGAGTATGTGTCAATTAATAAATTCAAGAAAATAAAAATAATATTAAATGCCTATTGGTATTCTAGAATAAGAGCAGTTCGTGCATGCCATTTGCTAGACTTGTACCGTTGTCGCCCTACAAAGAGCACTTGTTGCATACAGTTAATACGTTTCGGGACAAAGTTGCCACAGGCTATACGCAAACCTTGTTTCCAGCCGGACGTATGGCAAGGATGGTGTGGTCCAAGGAACTGGAAAGATTTGCGGAACTTTATATTAAGAAATGTAACAAGTATTTGCGACCATGCATGGCCTCACCTCAGTTCACAGTCATTGGCAGTATCTACGATGGTTTGAGCTACACGGGATTGGCGAGTTTGTACCCGATAACTGAGATCACAGAGGAGCTGTTAAACGGTTGGATTGAAGATGCACGTTTTGTGACGCGAGAAATGTCATTGGAATTGAAAAACGGATTTCGATCTTCGTAAGTGCGAGAAGGCATATAAATCCATTTTAAAATAACTGTCAGCTGTCTGTGTTTTTTTAGGTCTGTGCGTATTGCTGCATTGCTAATGGCAGATCGAAATACACATATGGGCTGCAGTGCAATGAAAGATAACGGTGCTTTTGTAAACAACTTTTATATGTCTTGCGCCTTTGCCACTGACAACATGCGAAATAAAGCCATTTATAGGGTTTTCGCCGAGCCAGCTAAACTGTGCAAGAAACGTGATACACTCTATAGGAATCTGTGCGCAGTTGGTGAACAATATGATAATCAACACAAGTATCATTATGGTGAAGTGTTTTCAACTTCATCAGAGATCCTATAAGCGTAAGCGCGGATTTTCTAAATAAACAGTTTAATTAATTACACCTCCCAGTGGATATTCTAATATGCAAATTGCGTGGTGGTCGGTAAAGGTATAAAAGCAGCGATGGCAAAGCTAAACTCAAAAAGTCGTTCTTCTTGATAGCTTCGACATGCAATATGAGACTTTGTGTCATTTGGTTTTATTTTATTTTGCCACTGGACGTGCATAATTAGTGCAGCAGCTTCAAATTCAACATCGTTTTGAATATGTGCTGCTCGTTGGCAACTCTGAATTCACTGGGCCGCAAATCATCTGTGAGAAACCAGTACCCATAATTTTGCTCAGTAATAAACCTAAAACAAGCTATCATCTGGAACGGTATCACACAAGTCGCTTACTCAGCTTTGCCTTTGTTGATGAATCTCCGTACAATTTACTTGAGTTTAAAAGTTTGGAATACAGAATCCGTGCTGCTGCTTTTCAAAAAGAATAAGGAAATCGCATAAGTTTTGGAGTGGTGCTGGCAACAGAAGCAGCTCCTTAATGTAATTGCTATTGTTGTAGACTTTGGGGTGAGTAATTAAAAAAAAAATGTCCATATAATATTTATTACGCATACGCCATGTTTTCAATAATATATTGACATGAATTTTGACATCAATACTTGCAGGACACTGGAATCATTTACAGCTATTCACTTTTTCCTCAATTTCAAATTGAAAAGCGGCGCATAGCCCGTACAACGTATCCAATTATAATACCACGTTTGCAAAATCTACTTGGCTATAAACTACCCATAGCTATCGGTGGATCTATGCCCCGTCTCATCGTTCATCGCCGTTTAAGTGGGCAACTGGTTTACAGCGGTTTCACTGGACATTTAATGCAGTGCTTCGAAAAAAAATACAACTGTCATTTAATTCAGCTACAGCCGCTAGACGAGCATACCACAGTGCCGTCCAATCAGCTAACCGGCGCCGTGCGAAGTGGTGTTACTCATTTCGCTTTGGGAGCCGTTTTCGCGTCAGTAGCTTTTCAAGGTTACATATATCCCTTTGAGCTACTTGACTGGTGCATTATGTTGCCAGTTTCACGTCCAGTGCCAGTTAGCGAACTCGACACACGCGTATTAGACTTGAACACCTTCCTGATTGTAATTGTATCCTTTGGGCTGATTTCAGCACCATTGTCATTGAGTTTGAGGCATCATGGCTACAATGTTGATGGTATGAAATTTTGTTGCATGAAGTGGAACATTGTCAAACATTTTTCAGTTCAATTTTGTTTACGATGCGTGAGAATCTTTGTTTCATTCGTGGCATGCCAATCGTATTTGCCATAACGGAGAATTCTGTTTTTAGGGAACCACTAGATCGTCTAATTTGCGAAGTAAATGCCACTGGCCTTATGGCTCATTGGCGTAACATGGCATTTACTGAAGTGATTAAAGCAGGCGAATTGCGTTTGGTCGATTTAGGCCAGATAAATGAGTTCCATGCCATGCACTTGATGAATCTGGAGTACGTTCGAATGGCTGCTGGATTAATGATGGCACTTGCAATTGCAGTTTTTGTTCTGGCGCAAATGTGGTTTCGGCCGCGCAATTAAGAAGGTTTTTAATTAAGGCTTAGAATTTACCCAACTTTATTACATTTAATTTAGAAATCTACATTGGTTTTATTTTTTAAAATAATCTTTCATAGTAAAAATTATATAGTAAAAATAAAATATGCCTTAATGCTTGTTAAAGGACAAAGATATGATTGTGATTGATAATTATTATTATGACACCTCGTTTCGAATGTTGCATACTTAGTTTCCATGTTATCTCTTGGGACTCGTTGTTTTGTTTCGTGCTACGCTTGTTAAGCGGTAATGTAACTTTTTTCATTTGCCTTCGCAAGCGCATTCATTAGCAACCCTTTAAAAAGCAGAGACATTAATCGGTGTCGTTCAGTTATTCGTCAATGTCCACTATGGTTCGTCTTGCTATTGTATTTGTCATTGTGCTGTGGACTATGGGGACAACAGTTGAAACAAATAGGTCGTCAGTGTTGCAACTTCTGAGCAGCATTTATAATCAAAATAAGTTCAGCTACTTGCTGCTCATGAAGTATCACAGCTCCACTATATCGGAGAAGTTTCTATCGGACACAGAGGATAAGTGTTTCGTTAAAAGCCTTATGCACAATTTGCAGACGTCTGTAATACAATTCGATGAACGTGTCAACTATTTTTTGTATGATAATGAAAGCAATAATATTTTGTCTGTGGTGTCTTTGATTGGAACAGAGTTGGAAGAGAATAACTTTTTAATAAATGCTCTGGTTGGCAATTTGCGACTTATGACAATATCACGCTTAGTGTTTATGGTGCAATTAAGTGGTTCCAATGAGATATTTTTATACGAATTGTTCAAGTACTGCTGGAAACTGAAGCTGTTGAATGTGTTGGCAATATTCGAGGACTATCAGGCAAGTAAATGAGTAACAGTTTATTTTTGATATCTAACAAGTTTAATTTTCGTTTCAGACAACTAACACATTTTATAGCTATCAGCCATTTCCAAGCTTTAATATTGAGCAACGCATCTTTGATCCCAGTTCAGCCATCTATCCAGATCGTCTTAACAATCTCCTTGGCTATAGTGTGCCCATAATAATTGGTGGCTCAACGCCGCGCATAATCATTTACTACAACAAACAGGGAAATATCGTGTACCGGGGCACATTGGGCCACTTTATGGATGTCTTTCAGCAAAGATACAATTGCACCTTAACGCAACCGATACTGGCCAAGCCAAATCAGTTGGTTCCTTCTGCAGAACTAGTGGCTGCGGTTATCAACGGCACTGTGGAAATATCAATGGCTGTTACCTTTCCCAACCAGTTGAACATACGAACTTTAACGTACCCCTTCGAGCAATTGCATTATTGCTTGATGCTGCCCGTCGAACCGGATGTGCCCCCTGCAATGTATTATTTGAATGTCTTTCAGCTGCAGGCATTTTTGCTAACACTTGCTGGCTTGGTAGTTATTTCTATTATTCTCTCATCGGTTCTCAAACACAACGGCTATGATGTGCACCTGTATGAGTTCATACTGCATGATAATTGTTTGAGGGGAGCTCTAGGACAAACGTTCCATGAGGTTCGTTGTGCATCTATTCATGTGCGTGCTACTTACATACAGATTTGCATATTGGGTTTTCTGCTTACTGCTTGGTACAATTCGTACTTCTCCGCCCATGTCACCAGTTCGCCTAAGGAGCTGCCATATCGGAGCTACGATGATATCTTTGCCTCCAATGTTAAAGTCGTTGCTTGGGAGTCGGAGTATAATGGCCTGATTGGTAGCTTGACAGAATTACGGAAATACGAACGCATGTTTCTGGTCGAGCCAAGTTTTAGTAAATTTATAAGAATGCGTGATTCTCTTAATACAGAATACGGTTATATAATGCCTACCACAAAGTGGACTGTCATCAACGAGCAACAAAAAATCTTTAGCAAGCCACTGTTTCGAATGCGTGATGATTTCTGTTTCTATAAAAATGTACCCCTCGGATTTCCAGTGAGGGAGAACTCAATTTTCAAACAACCTATACATCATCTAATTTTGCAACTATCTGCTACAGGATTGTTCCAATATTGGACTTCCAAAGGATTTTCCGAGCTGGTTGAAGCAGGTGAACTGCATTTCATTGATTTAAGTGGACGCAGAAAGTTTCGCTCTATGCAGCTGCAAGATTTGCAATACGTTTGGTATGGTTTTGGTTTTATGGTGGTGCTTTCCTCATTGGTTTGGCTTTTGGAACTGTTGTTCAATTGGCTTAATGTGAGAAAGCAGCGCAGCAGCAAACTAACCGAAAACTTGCTACGAAAATTATAAAAATATTTGCTTTTCACTATAGAAATATAATAAAAGTAATATTCGTTTAGGATTTAAGATACTTTATTTATCATGTAACAAGTCAAAGCGTTTATAAAAAAAAAAAACATATTAAAGCATTAAAGTTTTCTCATACCGCTTTTAAGACTCAATTTTGCTTTCAATTTGCCCAAAAAATGTTGCTTGAACAAATATTTACCAAAACAGCTTATAGATATTAATTTGTCAGAAAACTGTACAACGTCCGCCCTCCTTGCTCTGTAGTTCCATAACATTGCTGTGCAAATGTTCATGTGGCAGGGGACATTGGCTCAAAGTTCATCAAATGCAATTAAGATGCTTGTTCATTGTGGATGCGGTTGCCGGTCCCCCAAGATGCCACAACGACGACGACGACTTGGATGATGTGAGCCACCTGCGCTCAAGTAACTGGCGCCTCTTGAAATTCCCTAATCGACATGTTTCGATCTCAAATGACTTTGCCGCTCACTGCGCCTCCACTGCGATGGTGATGCGAGAGCAACTGTTTGCTGCTCTTGTATCCCCATGCCCCGATGCTTCGACTAAAACATTTTCTCTAATCTGCACTGATGTTTTGCGGGCTGTTGGCGCATGCGGCACGCATTTGCGACTCATGCATCCTCGCCATCCCCCCCATGATGGGGCACAACTTCTCGCTGATGATGCTGTTAATGCAGCAGTAGCTGCGCACTTTGATTTTGACTGACAAGTGCCGCCTGTGTAATGTTGCAGCCGTTGTATACCATTTGCAGTTGTTGTAGCAGTTACTGTTGTTGTCGTTGTTGTTGTTGTTGTTGACATGCACAGCTGCATGCGCTTTCATGCGCTTCCTTTATTGGAGAAAATTATTTATATGCCCCTGATGATCTTCGTCCAGCCTGCGGGTATGTAACGGGCCGCCGATGTTAAAACTAATTAACACAATGCCAATTCATAGTTTTTACTGCCTTTGATGTGTTCAACTTTTCGTGTTGGACTTGGCATGAATTAGATATATCATTTAATTGTCAATAAAACTTTTAATTCTTCTTTATTTTGATGTTTAATGCTTGCAATACTTAAATTTTAAACGTAAGACTTAACTGCTTATGGGTTGCTGGATTTTTGTTTTTTGTTTTCTGCTTGCATAAATAATAACTAACAAAACATTTAACTACAAAATTTTTTTTATCGCTCATAAAACTATGCGCATTATGTATGTGTCGGTGTGTGTGTGTGTGAGAGTGTATAAACAAGGGCTAGGAGTAACTTTATTATGTACATAAACTAAATTCAATAAATTAGAAAATATTGCAAAGTTCACAGTAAATATAACAATATAAGTAACGTAACCCAAACACCAGAAAATAAACTTGTTTTAAAACTATCACATAATAATTGGCAGTTTACATAAACATTAACATTAACTTTTTGTAGTAATTAATTGTTTTTATACTTAGCTTAGACTTACAACGGATTTTTATCTCATTTTATTTATAGTACATACAATTTGCAGTTCACACAGCGGCGAGTGTCAGAAGACGAGTACTATGGAAAAAATATATTGATGTTTTAAAGTAGTTTTAACTTTAAAGTACATAAGTTTAATCGATTTCTATATCAAATACAAAAATAATGGCAAGTGCAATGCGATCTAATGATCTCTAGCTTGAACACTTCTCAGAGTAAAACGTGAGTATTATGCATTAATTGATAAGAAATTGAGTACCCATTACTTTTGCCTGGAATATTAATAGAGATCCTTAAGGAGCAGACATTGATTGATGTATTTTATAAATTCGAATTTCTCAGGTTTACTTTCTCGCCGACAAATCAGCTGTATCGACTTTAATTTTTCTATAATTATTTGAAGTGAAGTGTTCAAAACGTTCTTGTTACTGGTTGTTTCATTTGTTTTCTTAAAATTAAATCGTATTTACATTGACGAACTTTATGCTAATTTGGGCAAAGCAACTAAAGTTAAATACTATAAAATTTACAGGAAACGCTTCTCAATAGCTGATTAAATTATTTTAAGAGTATTCGTTATAATATTTTATTATAACAGTTAGAGAAAAAAATGTGGGTGAGTTCATAGTTCATTGTTAGAATTTTGTTTGCATTTGCATGGAAGCGTTTGGCCTCATTTTGATATCACCACTCGTAAATTTGCATATTAGCTTCGTTATAACTTGTATTCGTTTTAATAATTAATTAATTATATTTAAAATTGCGTTTTACTTTCTCTTGCTGTAAATTTGGCACGTTTAAAATTAATTTGTGTGTAGAATAAAGTTGAGTATTTTATTTGGAAGTGCATTTAGTGAGTTTGTTGTGTGTATAGTTAAAGTGTGGTTTTGTCTTGATGTGTTTGTGATATGTTTATAGGAATTGCACAGAAAGCTGATATAGGAATTCATCAATGACATTATTTTGATCAAGAATGATCTTATAATAGGAAATACATCCCCCAAGAGAAGTAATCGTATATATGTGTGTGTGTTTTTGTTTTTTTTTTTGTTTTGTAAGTAAGGAACAAGAAATAGTTTGCTGTTTGTGTTTGTGTTAAACATAGCCTATACACAGAAAAGCCAAGGTCGCTTCTATCACTACCGGTTCGCAAGCAGACCATTTGCAGGCGGTAATACTCCAGGCGGCGTATTTGGCCCACTCAGCACGACGCCCGCACTCATTAAACTGGGACTTGCCACTGCCACTGCAGTTGCCACCGCGCTGAGCTGTCGCTGTTGTTGTTGCCCCAAGCTCGCAACTGAGTTGTTGCTTGCGTTGGTGCCACCGCCACGTTGATGCTTGGCAGAGCCGCCTTTGATCAGGTTACCATTGTTCTTCTGGGTCATGTGCGTCTGATAGTGTTTGGCCAGATGTGCTTTTTGTCGGAAACTCTTACCGCACAATGAACACGCAAACGGTTTCTCTCCCGTATGCGTCCGTATGTGCACATTCACCGAATACTTGTCCTTGAAGCCCTTCGAGCAAATCGAGCAATAGTGCAGTGAGCGCTCCTTGCGTTGTCCACTTGCACTGCTGCCGCCTCCACTGGCCGAGCCACCGCTCGCATTGCAATTGGCTGGTGGACTATTGCTGCTGCTGCTGGCACTGCCACTGCCGCTTGATGAAGAGCTGCCTCCGTTTCCTATGACCACGCCAAGAACATTGTTGTTGTTATTGCTGTTATTGTTGTTGTTGTTGGCAACATTAGGATTATTGTTGTTGTTGTTGGCACTGCTGCTGCTGCGCTTGTACTGCTTCTTGGGCTTGCTAACACCACCCAGGCGACCTCCTGTTCCAGCTGTGCTCGATGTAGACACCTCGGGCTTGAGAGGCTGCGGCGGTGGTACTGGTTGTTGCTGCTGTGCATTGCCTAACGGCTGTAGCTGTGTTGCTGTTGTTGTCGCCGCTGTTGTCGTTGCGGCGCTGGGTGAGATTTGCATGAGCACATCACTGTTGGTGTAGTCGCCGGGTGTGGGTGTGCCAGTACTGCCACTACAGAACTGTTGCACCTCATTGGCAATGCGTTTAATCTTTTCGAAGTCATCGCTGAAAGCGTGCTCCAGCGACAGGAACATATCATCCACAATGATGCCACCAGCATTGGCGCCATGCTGTCCGTGATTCGATGAGGACATGTGTCCCCCTCCAGCCACATGACTCATTGCCTGCGCGTCCTCAAACATTTGAGCTGTACTCAGCGTGGAGTCTGCAAAGCCTAAAGCATCCGCTGCATCATCAGGCGTAAAAAGTAATCTCCTCATCTCATCGTCCTTGACCACGGGCAGCGTAAGACCGTTCTGCATGTGCAGCCCCTTGGCATAGCCTTTCCCTTGTAGCGCACTGCGCAGCAAGGATTCCGCAGTATTTTGCTCCACCTCTGCATTGTGATCGGCCATGTGCCAGTCATTGTTGTTGTTCTGGAACTGTGCCAGCTGTTGGCCCAGCTCGTTGACACCGCCACCCGCTATGGAAATCGCTGTGACCAACGAGGGAAGCGTCTGTCCGTGCTGTTGAGACTGGGAAATACTGCTGAGGCCATTGGCATCTGCACCACTGACAATCACATCTTTGCCATCCGTGCTAAAGCCGCTGTCATCGTAGGGATACTCCGACTTGATGTAACCAGGAAAGCTGCCAAGTAAACTGTCCAAATCTAGTGTGCTAGGCAGTTGTTCCGACTCGGCACGCTTTAGCCATGGCTCACCTCCATTTAATACTGTCAGTGTGTAGATCTGGCCATCCGTTGTGTCCAGGCTACTAATGGTGTCACTGCTGCTGCCCGCTGCACTCGATGAGCTGCTGGCATTAGGCTGTTGCTGTTGCTGCTGCTGTTGTTGCTGCTGCTGTTGATGTGAATGCTGATGGGATTGTGGTGATGTGGGACTCGGCTGGTTGCTACATCGAACATGCGTGGCATTTGCTGCTGTCGTAGCGCTGGCTGAAATCGGCTGCTGTTGCCAGCAATATCGATCGAGGTCTTCGAAAATGGAATTGGAGTCAAGGCGACTGCTGTCCTTGTCCTGGTGCCAAAACTGTAAAGATAGTAGAGCAAAGAGACAGATGTTTTATGATATGTAACAGACCAAAGTATTGGGCACATTTTTTCTGAGTGTAGCAATTATGGATACTTACCTCGTAGCCCTGTAACGTGGGATCGCCACCATTGCTGGTGCTGCCATTACGATTGCCGACAGGAACTATGCCTGTCCCACCACCTTCGACAGCGATTTGTGTCATGCTGCTGGTGGTTCTCGCACCGCCGCCGCAGATGGCCTGCTGTGGCGTTTGTGACGTCGTTGGCTGGTGTCCTTGGCTGTGGTTGTGAGTGTGCTGTTGTGCGTGCTGGTGTTGGTGTTGTTGACTCTGTTGCTGGAGGCTAACGCCAATACCCACATCTACACCGACACCGATGCCAATGCCCATGTCCGGCGCTGTAACAAAATCGAAGAAATCCGTTTTGGAGAGATCCTCGGCACGAAAGGATTCACTTATATCCATGCCAGTCGATGTGGACATATCCTCAGTGCCAATCATTTGTTGGGCGTGTATTTCCAGTTCGCAAATAGTATTTTAAAGTGCCGGTCAATATATGAATTTATTAGTGTTGATCAGCTGTAATTAAAAATTGTGAAAAAAAACTTTAAGAAAAAAACTTTAAAAAAAGAACCAAAAGCAAGTGCTCTTACAACTTGTTTTTTTTTGTATCGCTATCGATGCCTTTGATTAGTAAACCGCTTCTCTTGGACACTTTATTTTAAATTTATTTAAGTTACTTGTCAACTTGGCTGCATAAGTCAATCAGTCATTCATTCGCCCATTCCTCGTACTCGGCTCACTTAACCGACCTGCATTCCAGCAATACACTTGCATTTTAATTTGGTCAGCTACTTAAGCCTTCTCAGCTTTTTGCTGGCTATCAGCAAACAAATAAATCAAACTGACAGAAGGGTGACAAAGTGTAAACACATTTGGCGCGCTCGGCTCGTAAATCTCTTGAAGCCGCACTTGGACATTTTCTAAAAACCAAACCTGACGCTCTGGCACGTTGCTTTTATTCTGTTTGTTTCATTTGCATAGAATTCGCGAGCCAAATAACAAGCCGTACTGGCCATTTAGAATAGGCAAAAACAACAAAAACAACAACAACGAGCTGCTGTTGCCAAAAAACTAACGCTTCGATTCGAGTTCTTTTGGCTACCCAAGCTGAAGCTGGAGGGTGCTGCCATGATTAGAAACCTATTCAGTAAGCCTGAGATCGATCGAGTCGAGTAATCGAAATCAAATTGACAGCTTGCGTGCAGCTTTGCCTGCTGCAACGATTTAAGATTGGGGTTTTGGATAGCGATTTTGATCTGTTGTGTTTATGTGTTTGTTGTGCTTGGTTGTGGCTGCCCCGTCAAAATCGTGCAGCGAGTACTAAATGTTCAAATTGTCAATTGATTTGCTTTTTTGAGTTTTTGGTCTTATAAATTATTTCTTATATTTTTGTACTTTGTTGAAAAAATGGACGCCATTTGGAGGTCTGGCGTGGCAGCGTGAGAACCACAAACAGAAATGACTTAACAAATTTGCATACAACACACACCGAGAAGAGAGAAAGAGAGTAAGAGAGCAAAGAGATTGCGCATAGCTTAGATAAGGGCAATGCGAAGAGAAAATGCCATGGTATAAATATTTCAGATGCTGTTGCTAGGAACATTTAAGTGCAGCAATCTACGCAGAAATCAACTGCAATGTGAAGCCCAAGTCTTTGAAATGTTTAGTTGAGGCCGCAGCAGCATCAACACCTGATCTCCAAAGACATTAAAGTGCGGCAGCGGCGGCGGCAGCGGCAGCGGCAGACAAAGACACGACCCATTCGAGCCTGAATGAAAGCAACAACAACAACAACAAGAACAACAATAACAACAGCAGGAAAAACAACTATAAACAACAAGTGCAGGCCATTGGCCAAAGCCAGAGAGCAAACGATCGGCAAGTCTGCAGTCTGAAGTGAGCTCGTTTTCAGTGTGTTTCATCGGCTTATCGGCTGCTCCATCTGACCGGCCATAGAAGGCAAAGGCTGCCTTTAAAATTTCACCAAAAAATAAAAAGTTTTGCGGCTTTGGTCAAATGCGTAATCATTTGTAGTCATTTGCCTGCCTGTTTGCCGTTTGCCTGGCTTGCTGGCTGACTGAGTGCTGCTGCTGCTGCTGCTCGGTAGTTTAGTTAATCATGATGTTTAAATTCAAAAATTACTTTATACATATTTTATGGGCAAAAGAGAACGTGTGAGCGAGACGCTGAGATCTTAAGAGAGGGAGGATAACAAGTAAAATTTCTGTTTAGTAATAAAAAACTCATAAAAAATAGTAAATAAAATAATAAGCTTTTGTTTGAGCGTTTTGGGGCGCAAATATTGACTAATTCGGCCACGATTATTGTTATTATTTGGCTGCGGCCCGAAAACAAAAAGAAAGTTTATTGCAAGACAAACGCGCGTCCGGAACGTGCAAATACTACATACATACATACATATAGCACATCCAGACATAACTGGCTGATCGGCTGCCTGGCGGCCAATCATGTACGTGCATGTGCCTAGCACATGCATCATGATTCAAGATGAAGATGCATGTGGCCGCCGACTCTGACTCTGACTGAGACTGAAACTGAGACGAAGGCTCCCACTGCGACAGCGACGCAGACTGCAATGGCAGTTTATTTCTTTATGCTGCACAGCAATTGCAATCGTAATCGTAGAAATTGTTAGCGCATTTTGGCCAATGCAAACAGCCCGCAGCGGCTTCATTTAAAAAACATGATAGCATGATATGTTTCCTTAACTTCAGCAAAGGGTATATTTACTTTGATTCATATTCAAAATCAAATTGCGCTACTGAATAGAGCAAAAATTAATTTTTTTATTTGCTTTCAATCACATTTAATGATATAAATTCAATTACAATTAAATTTGGATATCTTATTTAATCTAAAAGATGTAGCAACCAACTGGAAGTGTCTATTAGGAAATATATAAGAAATAACGGCATAAATAAGCTGAAATCAAATATTTTTTTTTTGCTAATAAATTAATGTGCTTTAAAAATAAACCAGCCGCTAAAGGTATCACATGTTCGGTGTGTTGAAATTCGTTTTTCAAGCAAGTTGTTAACGTAGCTTCCAATTGCAGAGTTGTGGAAGGGGGATGAAGTTTTTCGATTATGGGCCATAAATAAAAATGCGCCAATAATTTTTTTAATTAAACGAAATTTTTGGTATATTTATTTACACATACAGGTCTGCATCGTGTAGTCTGAGTCTTGGTATGCAGGTTTTGAAAAATATTTTGTGCTGTGGTCTAGCTTTGTTTGGCATGCAAATTGCCCAGGAAAATTACCAGTGAAATTTATTTAAGTACGCAAAGAGCACAATAACAACAACACTGTCAGCAGCAAACACAAGCAACAAAAATTATGAAGTTTTCGGCACAATTTCTTTGGTGTGCATGTCCGAGAGATCATTAGCATCCCGCCATCTTGCGACCCATCATAGCGGGCGTCAAACACAAAGGAAAAATAAAAGACAAAAAAAAATATATATATAATAAAAATAAAATGCGGTAGTCAAAAGTTACCGCTGCAGACGAGATTATTTTATGTGCAGGAATTTCTATGCTGTGGTTGCACAATTTTCCGCAATATTGTCCAACTCCTTACCCTTTCCAGTTTGTCTTTAAAATCACACGCTTTGACTCTTCTGCTGCTTTTTTTCTTCTAATTTTATTTGGTTGCTTTGGTCGCATTTTCTTGTCATATGGATTTTTATGTGATTTTGTTCAGCAACGTTGATTTTTTCACGATTTTCCACGCATTTTTAACCTAAATTCCGTGCTAAACGATTTTTTAATGTCTTCACTAACAAGTTTCAATTACCAATAGGCAACAGCCATAGCAAAATGGCAAAATGCGTACAGATGCCGTTTACAGACTTGCCTCTTATGAAAAAACCAGTCCCCAACCCCAGCGCAATCAATTAAAATAATTCAACAATTGTAGCGAAATTGCCAAAGAAAGAAAAAATAAAGAAGACAATGCGGCGAACATAAAAATAGAAACCTGTAGAGCCAGACAAACCACGAGAATTCGTAACAAGCAGCAAGTTGACTCACGTAGCGCAATCAAATTGCACTTCGATTGGCTAAAATGGAGCCATCAGTGAAAATATCTCTGGATTTGTATGTTCAATTGTCGATTATAGAATATTTATTGATACACCTGAATTGAGATAAATCTGCACAGTTTAAAGAAGTAGTTGCTTTATGTTAAATAATGACCATATATGGTTGCTTCTTTTAAGATCATTACACAGATAGCTTTCAAAGCAAAGCCGACAGCTTGCCACGAGCTATAAATAATATATTCTATTATTATACTCTTCATCTTTTCAAACTCTGTTTTACAGTTGTTTTGATTTCTGTCGGAAAATAATCCTAAATACATTTTAGTTGCATCATACGCAATATTGTTGAACAGCAATAAAACTTTAAAAAACATTGAATTTTTAACTTAATTAAGTTACAAATTGCTCATTACTTCGATATGCACAGGAAAAAAGTTAAGCTTTTTTTTATTGATATACTACCAAACAGTCCATTAGGAAAACTTAATAATAAAAAAAAAACGCATCATTAACATATGGGAGGTCATAAAAACGCAGCTGCAAATTTACACAGTTTTTTTAATAAATGTTTTTTTTTCTTTCGTTTTCTTTATAAGTTTTTTTGCTTACATTTATTTCTTGTTGAATGCAAATGTCCATCGTTAGCGAAGTGGGACTGCTCTGCACCATGCAATAAGCCAGTCGATCATTTTTCACCAGATAATTATCGCCCACCAACCGACTGTAAGGCTACTGCCACAACCGGCTAAATGCGCATAACGGCAATAGTTGTAGCCAGATTGCTGCTGCTGCTGCTGCTGTTGTTGACCAATTGACCAATTGTCGGACAGGTTGATAAGCGGATGGGGCACAGCTGTTCAGTTGTTGTTGATGTTGCAGCAGCAGCAGCAGCAGCGACTTATGTTTCAATTGCATGCAAATGTATAATTGAATCAAATGGTATTTTCGCCGGCAACAACCAACTTTCGAACTAGGAACCGACTTATAAAGTAATCACCGGACAGCATCTCAAACTTTGTTTAGCATTGTCAATCAAAAGAAACGTTTTTATTGGCCTGCATTACAAACCAAATAGCATCAAGATGTATTCATCATTTCGACCAATGTTTGGTATTGTTAGCTTGCGTTGGCGGCAGCATAGACAACGGTTGTAGACGCGTCGGCAGTGGTTTATCAGCGCTCGCAGATCTTTGGCATAACCAAACGTAAAAAACGTAAAAAGCCAAATAAATTCAGGCGAGACAAGCATGATTAAAATGCGCAAAAATGGAAAACTCTAAATGGGCGCTGCATGTTGGAAGCTCCAAACACAGGCAACAACAACATCAACAAGAGCAAGAGCAACAACAACATCAACGCCGTGTGATGTACACGCGGTGCATTTCAATTCTATTTGATTAATGACAAAGCCTTAAAAGCAACTGCGTCCGCACTGGCACTGGCAAACGAAGATGTTGCTGATTGGCCCGTTGTCCATTGCTGTTGTCAACTGCCAATTGCAGTTGCTGCCGTTGCTGCTGCTGTTTGTAGATGCAACATCTTAGTTATTTGCAGTTATATTTTTTTTATGACAAACAATAAAAAATAATATGTTCACTCTGGGAGCAATCAATGGCAGCCAATCATAAAATACTCTTGTAACATTTTCGTTTGAGTTGATTAAATGCAAATGTGCAACTGGTAAGTAGAAAGTGTCGCTTTGGCCACCCACACAAGACTTCAGCATAAAGACTGTCCACCAAATAAGGCCAAACGAATGCAATGTTCCCGGTACTGTTGGCCTTGTTTGTGGGTGCTGTTTCTGTGAGTGATGTTGCTGTTGCTGGCGTGGCATGGACCACAGCAACATGCTATGATAAATTTCGAATTTGCTATGAAACTTGTATCAAAACATGTCCATCTTGCTTGCCCACACTCGTGGCATTGCCATCCAGGGGGAAAAAAAACAGCCTGCTTTCTTTCACAGCAGCAGCAACGAAACAGCAACAGCAACATATTCTATATGTTGCTTACATCAATGTGATTAATGTATTAATTAAAGCCAGTTAGCTTGAACTTTTTAAGACCCAGCCTCTGATTCGTGGCTTTTGAAATCGGCAGACATTAATCAAAATCAGTAAGGCAGTTAATGGTCTCAATGCCAACCCCTCTAGTCAAAAATTTGCATTTTAACAAGTTAATTTTTTTGTTGTTGTTGGTGTCCTTCTTGTATGCCGTTTGGGCTGTTGCTGTTCTAAAGTATTGCAAAACGGTAGCTCACGAATTTGTTCGGATCAGTTGTTGCTTTAGTTGTTATCGTTGTTGTTTTTATAGGTTGTTTGTTGCAGTTGCTGTTTTACTTTCAATTGCTTATGACTGGCGACATAATAATGAGAAACCAAAACTGCATTCATTGCCCAAACGTGACATGTTAATTGAGCTTTTTTTTTGGGTGGGCGTCAACCCGCCGGGACACAGCTTTGACAGCTTGTCTAGGCACTAACTCAATTTGCTGCTTTCAAATAACCACAGATACAGAGACAGTTACTCATACATATAAAATAAAATAAGTTCAACTATTAAGACGCCTCTGCCAGAAGAAAACGAAGCATGATAACTTTATTGATTTTGGCAAACGAGCTGAAAGACATTGAAACCAAATCGTGAGTTTGGCCAAACAGCCAAACCAAATAGTAACAATAAGCACAAAACTTTAAATTTGTTTCATTGTATGCTTTTGTGGTTGTTGTTGTTTTTGTTATTGTTGCTTTGGTGTGTCTGTGACGTGATTGCTGCAGGCGCCACTTGGCAGCTAAACAAAAGAGCAGGTCAGAGCAGCACAGCTCGCCAGGAATTCTGGCTAATCAGCACAAAACTCTAAGCTCCAACTTCGAATCCGGCTCCGATTTGACTCCAACGCCAACTCCAACTCAAAGAAAAGGGTGGGCGCTCGATGACGATCCCATGTATTCACTTTGAAGGCTGCCATTCATTAAAGACATTTAACTGTTTCCATTACAAGTGTGTGTGTGTGTGTGTGTGTGTATTTGAGTGTTTGTGTTCGTGTCTAGCAATTTGTTTGCTGTCATGTCAAAGTGCAATGAAAATATTTTCACTTGCCCATCAAACGTCACAAACACACACACACACACACACACAACACTTGTCATGCGACAGCAACGTCAAACATTCCGCAATGCCACCCAAAAGGCATCTTCATAAATTTCGATGCTGTTGCTGTTGCCGTTGTTGCCCAAAAGGCAAACAGGCACAGTAACAACGGCAACATCAACAGCAGCAACACTCCCACATACCCACAAACGACTCGATGGCAACATCGTGTGCTGTTTTGTATGTACGCTCCTTGAGGCTGCCTCGTCTTGTGGGTCGATCAAAATGTTTGTTGCGTCTTTTTCATCATCATCATTAAATTCGTCAAGATGCAAATTTATATTTTTCTTTTGCGACAGACTGTTTGCTTTGTTGTTATTGTTGCTGTAACTGTTACTGCTGCTGTTGTTTGCTAGTCGTGCGCATCTTCCAGGAAGGGGGTAAAGATTGATTCCATACAACAGTCCATTGGCGCATATATTATACTGACTCTGACATTATTTTCCCTTTGCCAAGTGCAATTTATTGGACTGACCGGGCTTTTAAGCAAACATGCTCTGTGGGCGTCCAATATCATACACATTAAGCTACTTGGTCATATAGTTATAGTAGATATAACAAATGTACTTATAAATAATGGTTAAACAAACTACATAAATTGCTCGTGACTACAATTAGACAATTGTCGCTGTCGTCAAACTCAGCCACGGCTCAGAAGCTAATGAATTTTTATTTGTACTCGTATATGTCTTACAAGACAACAGCAGAGCAGTAGCAGCAGCAGCAGCAACAGCAACAGCAACAGAAAAAAGTCATCATTGTGTTGGTGTTGTTGTTGGTGATATTGTGGGCATTGGCTGCCTTAGCTGCTGTGCTTGTATAAATTACCATAATAACAAATTACGGATCATTAAGATTGTCAGCTACTTCGTTTCAATTAATTAACCATTAATTACAAAGCGCCTGAATGGCAGAATGTGGAAACAGTGCTGCCTGCCAACGACAAATGCTGTACATGTATATGAGCCTACAATATAAGCCAAAAATCTAGCTAGCAAAGCACAGCAACAACAACAAAGAGCAAAGAGACAGCAGGCAAACGCCATCCCAGCAGCCATATAAGCTTTGACGTCGCGACGTCAAGAAGCCGAAATTAATGCAATAGAAAACAACAACAGCAACAACAACGGTTGCAGCAGCAGCAGCAGCAAGTGAAGAAATGCAGCAAAAAAAAAAAAGCAGCTGTGCACAAATATGCAAATTTTTACAGGGTAAAACAACAACAGCGACAACTACAAATATGCTAAGAGACTTCACTTTCAATATATATAGCAAAGGATGCTATTTGTTGTTGCTGTTTGTCGCGTTTGCAAGTTGCACAAATTGCATTTTGCCATATAAAACACAATTTCAGCTGAAAGACAAAGGAAAAAAACAACAACAACAACCAACATAAAAAGCACAAGTAAAACCTACAGATGCATTTGGGACAGTGGTAGACAAAGCATCGCCACTAAAAATGTGACAAAAGCCCAAAAAGCGCAAACTGAAAGTGAAACTCGCAAGAGAACCGAAATGGAAACTAGAAATTTGCATAGAAATGAATTTGCAAAGACTTGTTTCATGCGCCAAAGCTACTTATGAGCATACGTACTAAATAAAGGCACAATTTAACGAGCAGTTCGTACTGCAAACAAATCTGGTATCTCATTAATAAGCAATAATATATTCATATATATATATGAGAGCGTATGGGAACATTTCAAATGAAAACTCATTTTGAAAATTCATAGATTCGGCAACTTTATTAAAATTTGACTTTGCATACCAGATGTAACTGCACAATGGAACCGTTCTTATAATACTTTTAAACGACTTCAAATTAATCAAATATTCATACGTTAAAAGTTTTGTTATACAACAACAATTATGTAAAACATTCATGTGATTCTAATTTTAATTGTATGCTAATACAGCTATGTGGCATAACTTTATGACAGGCCGATGACTTGCCGAGTCAAGTCAGCACACAGCGAGTTCGTTGCCTAAGTCTTTTGTATAGTATAAAGCAAGGCATTGGGCATGCAAATATTTGCATATCTTTAGTACTCGTGTGCCTGGTTTACACACCCACAGGCTGGCTGGCTTGCTGGCTGGCTTGCTTAGTAACAAATGCAGAAACGAGCCTCTTTTAGATACGATACATTGAGCGAAGCCAAACTCTAAATATATTACACTCTAATGTCTTTTAAACCGAAACTATAAATTTCTTATCGCACATCGAATATCAAGCTTGCCCCAACAAGTCAAAACCGAATGTGGCCGACGGCAGTTTCGCTGTCGCAGTCGCTGTCGCAGTCGCAGTTGCAGTTGCGGTCTCAGTCGCAATCTCGGACATAGACGCGGACACGGACACGGGCACACACCCTAGTTGGACATGTGGCGCACTCGTGCGTCATATTCAAATGTGGAGTTGATGTCGGGAGTCTGGCTATAAGAGTCTGTAGATTGCGTTCGCTAGATAGTACAGCGCCACCGTTTCTTCGACAGTCGCTAAGCTAGTGGTAGTGACTACTATATGGCATTCTTTTAAAGGCCGTTTCTCTGGCTGCTGCTGCTGCTGCTGTTCAGCCAATAGCAACAACAAAAACACAAGAGCGCTAACGGATTTAGCAAGGGACCCAGGCAGCTATCTGTGTGTGTATGTATGTATGCCATAAATGGATGCAAAGCATACATACGTAGCCTTAAAAAGTCAAATGTGTGGATAATAATTTTGATTTATTGCCAAAGCGACCCGACTACGAAAACACAAGCGCTCAATGCTTAGCTACAATCTTAGCCAGATAACTCAATCGAAAGCTGTTGTTGTTGTTGTTAGTCTGTTGGCTATTATCATTTAAAGCTAGCTAAAACTAAGCGTAAGCCTATTGGGGCGTGTGCTGCGAAGGGGCGTGTGCCAAACATGCTAATGAGCCAACATTCAGTGGACCAATGGCTGAGCAGCTTGACTAATATTTGAAAATACAACGCCAACAACAACAATGCCTTGCTTAGCCACAAATATGAGTTTTGGTTTTGGGCTTTGTTTTTTTTTTTGTTTTGCATCTTTAACCATGTTTCGTCTTGCATAATGTTTTGCGGTAGCTGGAACAGACCGCAACTTTTCCCGCTTAGCGTGCACTTAAATTAGGAAACTTTGAACCCGAGCCATATGGAAATCGATTCGTGAATTTACATAAGTTGTTTACGAATTTCAACAAAACTAAAAGACATTATATCATTGTGTTTATAGGCTTAATCCCAAAAATAGTGACAATGAAAGAAACATGAGAAGCCAAATGGCAAAACGGAACAAACTTGCATCAGTTGTCTAAATAAAAGAATTGAAAATCATAATTTTCAAACTTTATCTGTCAAAATATCTTTTTGACTAAAATCACTGACCTGCGTTGACGGTTTACATTTCGAACTAATCGAATTGATTTGAAAGTCTTCTTTGGAATTCTTATCTTGCTTGGGGTTTTCTTTTTGGAACCTGCTGACATGTGGTAAAAAAAAAAAGAAAGTCACTCACAATACTTTCTATCTCCGTTTTATATTTTTTATCTCAACCAAGCTATCGCCGCAGGCAACTGCAGCGTCATTCATCTTGCATTCGTGCGGCTATAAAGCAGATTAAGCTGTAAATAAAGCTGTGGCTCTGTCAATCTGTCAGGCAATGTCCTCGCCGCCGCCTGCTTGCTCTTTTAATTGCCCGCACCTAATCGAAACAGACATTTATGCGCGCGCTCCATTTCGTAAATTTGTAAGGCTGCCAATTGAATTGGCTGCCAGGCTAATTGCCGAGAATGCGAATCGTAGTCACCGTCTAACGGCGATCTCAGCTGCAATGTGCCATCTTCTGTCATGCAAATTGAGCTGTTGTAGTTGTGTGTAGCTGCAGTGTTGCAGTTGCAAAGTTGTACGCACAATTAATGCTTGACAGCAGTAAGTCCGGGAGACAACACTCAATGGCAATTAGGGTCGTGTTGGTCGCTGATTCTTGCAAATCTATTGCGAAATGTTTAACACACATGCTATATGCCATATATCAATACCTATATGTGTGTGTGAGTGTGCTTCTTGTTGGACAGTCAACAGTCAACAGGCATGCAAATTGTAATTTACGAGACAAATTTGTATGTACCACTCTGGGAAATTTATGGAGGCATTGGCAACGCACTAAGACGAACCCGGTACACGAAATCACAGGTGCCTTAAGCTTCTTGTTGTCATGGTATTTCCAATTTTAGACTAAGCATCAGTTAAGCTCGTAAGCTTACGAATTTTATATAATACTAGACAAACTAGATTATAGTTCATGTGTGGTATTGGTTTATTGTATTTTGTTTTAATTTCCTCAGCGCTGCATGTTATTTTTTGTGCTTAAAATATTTATTTGTAGTTCCATGACGGAAGAGACTCGTACACATTAAAGTGTTGACTCTAAGCAGATGTATGCATAGCATAGTCCAAGTAACATTCAAAAGCCATTTATCATGTCAGAAACTTAAGCTAAATGATTTCAAAGGTCTTTTGTCGAACAATTTGTCAATGGTGCACTATTTGACTGTCGTAAGCTTACTATGTTTGTTTTTAGTTAAGTATATCGCAGCGATCAGCAACCGAAATCATCCATTAATATCAGTCGAAAGATTTCTTCAGAGATGCGCATAGAAACTTGTTTTTTGGCACAGCGGTGCACAGCATCATAAAAATAGAAATCAATAAAAGTTAATGAAAACAAAAGCAAGACGAGCAAAGAAGCCAGCCACACACACTTAAGACTAATTAAAATATTCGCGCTTGTAGCGTGTTTAAATTCGATTTGGATTTAAAAATTATTTGAAATATTTTAGTTGCGGCTAGCGGACAAAAAAATTAGACACCCCCACGCAGGTCAACCAGATTATGGACCAGTCTCATTCATCATTTTGATAGCGTTAGCTGTGGCCGAAATGTTTGTGATTGTTTTGCCTTTAATTGATGTGAATCGAATTGGACTAAGCATGCTTAAAACTATATGATAAACTTACAGTTTATTGCGTGTTGCCGTGTTGTTGCTTATCCAGCTTAAGTCGTTGACTCTGACATATTGCTTTGGATTCTAACTGAAACAGAAAAAACAGAAACAGAACAGACATTTAAAAATAACATTCATAATGCTTGTGTGCAAAAATAAATAAATAATTAAAAAGATTAAGAACAGCTAACCAAAGGGTACAAACATTAAGCAAAAGGTCAAATAAGAAATAAAAAACCGGTTTTACATTTGGCAAAACTCAAAATTAAAGCGTTTTTGACGTCATTGAAGAAGCATTATTATTTTTAAGTAATTCAAAAATTCAATTCAATACTTGCCTACCCGCATTACCTACCAGTTTTGAACACAAATCCTACACACTAAGTGACCTAATTTTTGTTACAAATTGTTAAGAAAAAACGGAACAAAAGAAATGAACTGCAGAATTGTTTTCGCCTTGTGCCATTGTAATTTATTGCATGTTTTGCTCATTAAATTGATTTTTCTTCTGACTTTTGAGTGCGAGTGTCATTGCCGTTGACCGCAGAGCGGAGAAACTGACAAGCAAGGAGCCCAGCAGCACGAATCCCAATGTCTCCCAATGTTGTTGTTGTTGGTTTTTGTTTGCGGCACGCTCGGATTTCATAAAAAAAGAGCCAATTAAGCGTGAATATAAGTGCCAGATAATTTTTCAGACAGCAGCCAATGTAACCCAAATTGCCAAAATACAAAAAACACAGAAACACTAAAAAATAAACCCCAAATATAAGAGTTACAACACTAAGAGCAGCTACAACTGCAATACGAAGAGTGTCTGGAAAAAAACTTAAAATTAAAAATAAAATATTTGTTGGCTTTATGCTCTTAAGGAAAGTAATTGTCACTTCTGGACATTGCATGTAACACGTATAGCAATTCAAGTTCAGAAAAGTTCTTTGAAAAATTAGACAAAATTTCTCTATTTATTCATGTACATTTATATTCATTTTATGTAAATAGTAGTATAACGTAGCGACATGTAATGAGACGACCATTTGGGACCACCCTGACATTCACTTGAACGTCACGTGAAATCTTCAAAGCTGCCGTCATTTATTATTAAGCTTCGCTTATCATTCACCTGCCTTTACGGATTTTACAAGTGAGTTTCTGGCAAGAGAGCATTCGATGTTCGTTTCAACTTTAGCGACTGACGCAATAAGGCAGCATTAAAAAATATTTACAACACTCAAGTACAGTTCAAGTGCTGGGCCAAATCAACGAACGATATGCCCGCCAATGTCCAAGTCCAACCTATCTTGCAGGCCGTCAGGCCAGTCTGGTCAGTCCGGCCAGTCCGGCCAGTCAGCCAGGCAAAAACGAAGGCCCCCAAAAACACTATATGTACAAAAAGAAGAACGACACAGAGTGCTTCTCCTTTTTTGTTGTTGTGGTTTTTGTTTTGATCATTTTTCATTTAAAAGCGACAGCCAAACTGATGTCCACTTCCATTGCCAGACAGAATT
Source organism: Scaptomyza polygonia (assembly GCA_035044585.1). NCBI lineage: Eukaryota > Metazoa > Arthropoda > Insecta > Diptera > Drosophilidae > Scaptomyza > Scaptomyza polygonia. The sequence continues at coordinate 5,675,303 of JAWNNU010000151.1, read as the reverse complement.
GGAGTCTCGAATGACCGAGATTTGTAGTATGTGAGTCGCATTTGGTTTGGTTTCAGTCTAAATTTCAAAGTATGCGGCACACTTTGCCTTTGACCAAGTTAATAAGGCAATAAACCCAAAACAATGACGGCAAAAAAAAAGTACAAAGAGCAACTCAAAACAATGACAATCATAACACTTATAGAGTAGCATATATATTCAGTATGCTGAAATGTCAACAGGTATATGTATATACAACCAAGTATATTTGGTTTTTTTTTAGAACTGCGCTGCTTGGTGCCTGGTCTGGCGATGCGGCTTTGATTTTGATAAATGTTTAATTAATTTTGTTCCTCAGTCAAACATTAAACTTGGCCATTTTCTGACTTAATGAACATAAATTAACAACACACTGAGAAACCAACAGCTACATAGATGCCCGGCTACGCGGAAGATCTTCAAAGTAAGTTTTCGAACTTTTTGGTTTCTTAGTTTCTCGTTGCTTACATTATTGTGGCTTATGTGGTTAAATATTATGAATGAATGTTTACATATGTGAAAAATGTTGTAATTATTTTTCTTCTTCTTTGTTATCGGCGCTCCACAACTCGGTACTGCGGCGCCTTCTGAGTGATTTTCAACAACGGGGGCTTTGAAACAACTGCAAATTACAAACTATTATTAATGTTAACAAGCGAAATCTCCTTGTACTTTTCTGAAAACTCATTTGGCGGGGGGTCTTTATGATTTATCTATATATATACACGAATATTACGTATATATATGTATATATAATAATGTATCTGTTCTTGATTTATGTGTGCAAGAGTTTATTTCACTACAACAGTGCCACATTGCCACAAAGCAAGTGGGTCACCTGTCCTCTGGGTCAGGCATTGACGAGCTTTGGCAACTTAACCCGCACATAAAACAATCTTCAAGCTTCAGTAGCTGCCAGAAGTACATAGAATTCAAATCAAAACGTTCCACAGTAATTATGCAAAAGATTTTCAAGAAAATCTCCTCCGTTGCACAAGCCGTCGACACGGCTTCAACATTGTTCGGTTTTGTCTTCGGCCATAGTTTAGGCACATCCAAATCCACAATGACAACAGCAAACAAACCACAACCATCAAACCACCGAACCGCCAACCACAGCGACACGAACTCGTAAAATATGCAAAATGTGTGCCAGGCCGTGCAGTCAGCAGCAGTCCGCTAACGACTTGTGTCAATAAAAATCAAGCAAAGCACTGAAATGCATTGCTTTCATGGATGTACTCGTAAGTATGTACATACATACATATTCTTCACTCTAGAGCTGCCTCCGTTGCACTTGTTCTACTCATCGTGGCTGCTGTTGATCATATTCTTGCTGTTGGCTGTTTGTTGTCAGTTGTTGGTGTTGGTGTTGGATGTTGAATGTTGCTGCAGCTGGCAGGAAAAATCGAAGAATGTCTAGACAACAGACAGCCAAAGTCACTTCAAATTGCACATTGCTTCCTGACTGGCTGTAACGGACAAACGGTGAATGTGGATGTAGATGTGGAAGTTGCAGTTAAGCTGGCCGGATTTTACATGCTTGGAAAAAGTGTTGGTATTTTTTTTTTATGTATAACTTTACAAACTACTTAGGTTACGGCTTTAAAGTATTTAATTTTAATTTTCTGTAGCTGAATAAAGTTCTTATATCTCGCTTCATCTAACAAACAAATGACTTAGGCAACGAACTTGGCAAACAAAGCATTAAATGTTGTTTATATAGCTAATCATTCTTTTTTAGCTACAAAAGAATTATATTTTATGCTTGATAGTGTGAGATAAATGTTTAGAGGCGACATTGCATGAAATTTATTAAACCGCAACAATAGCACTTAAAATACCAACAAACCGGCAAGCAACAGCCACATGGCAGCAAGTAGAAATGTGGTGTAGTGCATCAACGAGTGTGTGGTTTGAATTATTTAAACAAATAAGTTGAACAACAAAAATCAAAGCAAGCAAAACAGCTGTGGCAAAAGTTCTCAGACTGGAGCGAGAGCAACAAATAACTTATGACACATGACGTAGAAGCAACAACAACATCAAATGCTACTCTACCACCAGTGGTAACAAGAGCAACAACGCGTCGACGTCGACGTCGACGACGACTGAAGTGTAACTTCCCACTGACCCAATTTACAAGCACTTAATGCCAAATAGGAGAAGTTGTACAAGAAGGAGAAGAAATAAACAAAGACGAAAGCCAAGCTGGTAATGCATATCAAATAAAATTGTAACAACAACAGCACAAGTAACAACAACACTGCGTGCCAGCAAGACGACAAAAATTATGACCAAAAAAGACAAATGAAAAAAAGGCATAGAAAAATTTAAATTAAAAGCCAAAAACTCCCACACATAAAAGTCGAGAAAGAAACTTACAAAAAAAGGTCTGTCAAAATTAAATCATTTCGGTGGCACACAACATTAACCGATGGTTAAAAGTTGATAATGATGATGCTTGGATAACGCTCGTTGCTACTTTGCTTGTCGTTGTGTTTGATTTTGTTTTTATGGCTGTTGTTGTTGTTGTCCAGTGCGTTGGTGGCTGGAACTGGCAGCGAAACAAATGCTGTTTTGACTAAGTGTTTGACATGAGGATCGTGGAAAAAAAGACAAGACAGCACACACACACACACAGGTCAAAAACTCATACACAAATGTGAGACATACATAAAACTGCGAAAGTGAGAAAAACGGAGTGCAAAATGTGCTGCGTGCATTGTATATGTATAAATATTAAAATTTCGTTTGCTATTGTTGCCACCTTATCTCCATACACTGATAGACTAAACATTTAGACCACTGTTAGACAAACCAAGCCATCAACAATTTAAGTCTATTCCACTTGACGACCGCGCTTCCGGTTTTATTTGGGTGAAATTTTGCGCCTTCGGCAAATTTATGTGGGAATACAACAATAACATACAAACACCAACAAGCAGCAGCCGCATATTTTATAGAAAATTATGAACGAAACCAAACAAACATAAAAATCTACATAAGACGCCTTTGGCGCTTATCAAGCATTAATTTTCCGTTTTCTTAACAGAAAAGCACGGGAAAAGTTATTAAACATAAATATTAAAAATTACAAAAATCTATAAAAGCCACAATTAATCGGCTTGATTTCATAAACCATAATTGCATAGCAGCCAATCAGCTTTTGATTCAACCTGATATTGTACGGTTTTTGTATGTTTTAATTTGAGTGACATCGTTCCGTTTTATTAGTTAAGAATCGAGAAAGTAGTATTTATCATAACTATCAATCATATTTAACAGCTTTGAAATATCTGGTAAATCAATTAAAATATTTGTTAAAACATAAAAGTCATTGAAAGCTTTTAATTTTTTTTAATAAATTGCCAATAAATTATTTATATCATAATTTTGTTAGCAATGAGTTTAATCAGGCTTGGCAATTTGCTTAAAAGAAATTTTCTTGTTTAAGTTTATTATTAAATCATAAAATGTATATTTTGACAAAATCTTTTGTATTCCATGAATGAAACGCTTTCCCTCAAATGTTCAAATAATAAATTTTCTAAAAAAAAAAAGCATGTCAACAAATTTTGAATGAGTTTTGTATACTCCTATTCGATACGTTAAAAGCAATTTGCAAATTTTCAATTATGAAGCCATTAATACATTTTTACTGCGACCCGAAACTTAAGCGAGCAGTTTTGATTAATTGCTTTTTTCGGCATGTCAAGGGTTAGTCATGCTTGCTGTTTTCTATTTTCGCAAGCATTTTTGCACAAAAGGTGTAGCCGGAAGATAATAAAGCTATGGCTTTTCAGTTTTTGCTGGGCAGCTTTTGCTGCGCAGTTCTAATTAGCTAATTATACGCTAAATTAATGTATAATTATTTCGAGCTAGGCGCGTGATCATGGCGAGTGAATACATTTTCCTATGAGCGGCTGCTATAGGTAATCTTACAAAAATTTGGATTTGCTTTAATGAGTAATCAAAATTTATACAGAAAACTTATATCTTATTCATCGATTTTTTTTATGAGGGAGAAATTAAAGGTACTTAAGTCAATGTTTAGTTTATTGTCCTTAGTGCCGTTTGTTATGTTTTTGATTGTTTATGCTCTATGCATTTGCTGCCAATAATGTGTTTTTATAAATTTGGTTGACAATAGAAAACATGAGGATTCAGTGAGTAAACCAATAACTAAATCAATAGATGCAAACTATTAATGGAACAAGGTATACAGAGATTCTCATCTTCGATTTGCTGAACCTAGATAATATCTAAATTTATGCTCACGGTTAGTTGACCGTTGTGGCTTTTGCATTGGTATAAATGCTTTTTAAATTTAAATAAAATATTTTGTTTTATATTGCTTTTATTTAGATCGATGGAACATTTTATTTCAGGTTTCAGTTTTTTCTGCTGAAGAATCGACTGTTCAGTATAAAACGTCATATATCGCTTTTGTTGCGGTAGCCTGCGACAAACAAAAGACTTGGGCAACGAACTTGGCGAAAAAAAAAACTTGCACTCACCAAATTGAAGTTGTAGGAAATTTTTATCCAATTTGAATAGCTATGTTAATCCATATAAAGATGAAAGCAGCTATTTTTTTTTTTTAAATTTTGTTGGAGTACGTATTTTTAATAAAAAATAGATGTGGAAATTGGTTAGGTAGAAAATTCTGTTGTTTCTAGCTTCACAATTTGTTTGCATTAGTTTTTCACATGGCTTCAACTCAACCCATTATGGGCATTATTTATTGCTTTCAATTGTTTAGCACACTCACACACATTTCATCATTCTTGTGATGTCAACTTATCATACAATACATAATTTTTGCAGCTATTCATAAATTTGCACTTTTCATTCCAATTTGGCGTCTTAGCTCATTAAAAATTCTGGAAAAATTAATTTCTGCTTGTCGAGCCTCGTTAATTAAAAATACTGCAATAATCTTCGGTCGCTATCGCTCGACCGACTTCCGTTGGCGGTTTCGGTTTCCGTTGCGTTTTGTTTCGCGCGCTCCAACTCGGCGACAGGAATCGCGACGCCCACGACAGCGATCGTGATCGAAATTTTGCACTGGTCACAGCGGCCGACGGCAAATGAACTTTACGGAAGTCTCGATTCGACGATGCCAAAAACAACGACAACGACAACGACGACAATAACGAAAAAACACTACAAAATCTCCGCTCACCGCTTCGTGGCGCACGCAACGCACAAACACTTGAAACTGAACTAAATCTGGCCGGGCTTGGACCCCGGCCAGCAAGTCCAAGAAGTTGCTGGCCCGCAGCAGCGTTCGCTGTTCGCTTCGCAGTCTAAGTTGTTGCTGCTGCTGCTGCTGCTGTTGCTATTGCTGAGAGCATGACGGCAACACTGGAAGAGCGAGACCTACTCGTAAAAGTTTATAATATTTTTTTGTTTTGGGTTTTTGTTTTTGGCTATTTGGTGTTGTTTTTGTGCGGCGGACAAGCGGTAAATGATAATAAAAGCTGCCTAGGTTTTATTTCTGGTCGACGCTGCCGACAACGAAGACGCAGGCAGCAAAAAATCAATGAAAACGTTTGAATCTTTATTGTTGATCTTATTGGTGTTGTTGTTGTTGTTGCTATAATTGTTGTTTGGGGGGCTTTTGCGTTAAGAGTTAGAGCTACGCGCTCTTCGCGCTCTATTAGCTATTCTGATTTATGCTCTTAATATATTTGTCAATCATTTTTATGTTTGTGCGTTGCTGAAGTCTTTTGTTTGAGCCAAAAACTATTTTGGATTGTAGCGTTCCTTTATTGTGAGCTTTTCTTTGATATGCAAGAGTTATTGTTATTATTGTCATATATCAAAAAATTGTGGTTTATCTTAAGAGATTTTATTGAAAGTGTATTTAAGGGGGATTTGAATAGATCGGGACACAAACACTTATGGTATTTAGCCACACGTGTCAACATTTGTAAGTTTATCGTATAAGCTAATAAATTTATGATTGAATATTTTTTTATGAATGAAATGAATGCTGTGCAAATTTGTTGTTTTTAGCCAAATAATAAAAACTCTTGTTTGACCCCTAAAATTTGGAAAGGCCTGTATAGCAGACACGCCCAGCCTGCTCTCCAAACTTTCCAATATGGATGTTGTATTTTCTCACACAATTATGCTGCCCCATTGATCGATTTTATACAATTTAGCGCTCATTGATGTTGTAGTAGTTTGGCTGCTTTTTCACTCTAACATTTGATAAATAGTTGTACTGACTGTCTCTTTCGAAATAATTTATTAAAAGCTTTTAGTCAATAATTTCAAATTTACAATTTTCGTCGGGCTCGTTGCGACGAGTTGCTTCAATGGCCCATTGATCTGGAACTGGAACTGGCACCGGGGGTCTTTTTTCATTTTTTTTTTTTTTTTGTTGTCTTTTAAATGCCTTTGACTCTGGCTCCGTCAGCAAAACAGTTCTTTGAGAGCCGCACCGTCGCGACCCCCATAAGCGTTTACTAATTCATTTCACTTCCACTTATTAGCTACAGCATAGAAGACAGCAGAGAAAAGCAACAAAAATAACAAAAACATCGACGAAATCCACTTGCACCTGGCTCTAAAAATGTGCTACATTTAAAACATTTCAACGTCAATCAATATGCATTTGAGCTCAATTTTCCGTTGCGATATTGGTGTTGAGGTTTCTTTTGGGCTTTTGGCTTAATACCGTTTGTTCGGCTTTTAACTCATTTAACGCTACATTTAAGTTGGCTCGTTGTGTTACAGCTTGGGATTGGCCAATACACTGCCTACTAGTTGACATGCCTCTAGCAAACTTTGCTCATCTACCGTGTCTTCTCGCTACCCGCTCATTTGCATTTTACAGTGTATTTAAATAGCCGTCGAGGCGTGCTGCGTTTTTCTCACATTTCTTTGCGATCCGACTTATGAATTCTTAATAATGTCTTTTATGTTTGATTTGACACCTACCGACGAGCGTTTCCAATAATAACGGTTTTTTAATTACCTATACGCTCCATCGGCTCGGTTCGGTTCGGTAAGGTTCGGTTTGGTTTGGCTCCTCGACTTTGTTGGCCGATCATGTCTTTTGTTTTGCAGCCAGCAAGCATGACAAGCGTGTTGTTGACTTGTTCGTATGTAGAAAAGTGAAATTGAAAAAAGTCTCTAGTAATAATAACAAGAATAATAATAAAGGAGGCAGCTCATTAACTTGCCGCTTTCGTCAACTACGCGACTGCCGAAATGCCAAATAGCGCCACGTCATGGCCACTGCCCTGCAAGTTCAGCAACTGGTTTCCATTTGGAAAACACTTGCCCCTTTGCAAGTCCATCTGTGGCATGCAGCGCCCACTCAGCTACAGATATCGTACAACTTTTTTGTTATTGGTTTTTTTTTTTCTTTCGGATTTTTTGGGCTGGCCTGCCGCCCCGCTTGACCCATTTTGTTTAGCTCGGCTTGGCTCTGGTGCTTTCCTTGCTCTCCAATCTTCTGTGGCTCATTGTTAAGTGTAACTATTAGTTCGGCCGCTCTTTGGTACGTTTCCAGGTCAACGGGGCAATCAATCATATTACAGTGTAAGAAATTTGTATACCGCCGCCGCACGACGCACATAAAAATGCCGTACAAAAATGTATCAATAAAAGAAATAAAAACCAAAAGACGCAAGTAAACCTTTCTTAGCCGAAGATAACATGCCCTTACCGGGCACCGATTATGACTATGACGTAAACCTCAACGTAATTAACGTTATGTTAAAACATATATCAAGAATCATAGCCCTACACTACTTTAATCGACGTGCAAAAAAATCACTCATTGTGAAATAATGTCACATAAAAATAAAAACCAGAAAACATGTCAATTAATGCAAAATCCAAATATTTTATTCGTTGCTTATTTGTACCTCATTGCGTTTTTATGAATATCCCTTAAAAAGTTAGGTATGTGGTTTGAAAATATTTCTATTTGAAGCATTAAATTGCTATTTTCACAGCATATTTTTCTAAGTACACTTTTGGTATAAAAATTAGCACAGGAAGCCATACCACGAAAAAAAAAACTTGCACATTCATTACACTGAACGTCGGTGAGTATGAAAATAAGTTTATTTTCGTTTGTCTACTTTGAAAATGAACTTTTCTCCATAATACGATTTAATTTTGCTCCCGTTGGCAATGTTGTTTTTGGTTGTTTTTGGCATTGTTGTTGTTGTCGTTGCTGTAACCGTTACTGTTTGCCTGGTTTGGTCTTTTGGGCGGATGTCGAGTGTTTAGCGGAAAGTGAAAAGTACTGCTTAAAATGGCTTAGTTTGCAGGTTTCGCCTTGCGGAAGTGGCCGCTAACAACACTAACAAGTTGTCTATCATAGAAAAGCAATTTCCATGCCAATGATTTATGAGCCGCTTTACCGGGCCATTACTATCTTATCTGTGGGCTATTATGTACACTATTTGAGCTGACAAAATATATTGTGCTCGAATCTAAAGCTGGTGTTGCCACTGCCACTGCCACGCTGCTGACGCTGACATGTCGCGCTTATCGCCTCAAAATTATCAACAAACACATAAGAGACATACAGACAAAACAGCAGCAGCAGCAGCAGCAGCAGCAGCAAAACAAAGCCAAACTCAGAAATTGTTTGCTCTGACAAAAGGCTTGCACACAGTCTACATATACAGTGTATAAAGTGTTTCTCAATTGTTAGCCACCACGCACGCGCGCATTTACTTAAATATGTACATATATATCCGAGCTCGAGTTCAATTTGCCCACATTGCAAGTGGAGTGGCTATTCCAAGTCTGCGATTCGGTCCGCGTCTGACTGTGTGTGCGTGTGTGGGGGTCTATGCAAATGCAGCTAAACTCATTGAATGACCCTCGTTAGGCCAACTGCGTGAGTTTGCCCGTTTATTTGCCTATTTCTCCCCTCATATGCTAGCTTTACGTCAGTCACGCTTTGTTCGGCCTGTCAAGATGACAAGTGTTTGCTTTAAACGCAGACTGTAGCTTGCAACTTGCAGCCTGTTGTTTATGGCTTGCAACATGCAGCTGGCGCTCCAGCAAACAGTTAAAAGTTGACATTTGATTGTATTTTAATTAAAAAGAGGTCGAAATAAAGCAGTGAAAATTTATAGAGCCTCGCAAAAATGGTCAGTGCGTGGTCCAATGCTAAAAAAAAATAAAATAAATAATATTTGGCCCGCTTTGACTTGCCTATAACTCAAAACATTATTTCACGCAGCGTTATTATACGCCAGCGGGGGGTGTCGAGTGCGGGGGCAGGGCGTTTGCCAGTGGTATATATGTATATATGTATATATGAATGCCGTCCGTGACCGTGTGGCGGACCAACAATGACGACGACGCCCCGCGAAATGAGGTCGAAATTATTTGCAATTTATTGAAGGCAATCATAATGCTTATAAAGCATAGTTTGCCTTTATAGTATCTGAGTTGTTGTGGTTGCTTGCTTGCTAGCTAGCTGCTTTGTTTGATTGTAGCTTGGTTTCTAGGCTATCTGTGGCCAGTCCAAGTTTACTAGTTCTTCAGCTGGTGTTGCCATTGAGCCATAAAATAACGTTTTCGGAAACTAATGTGTATAAGTTTGCTTTTGCAAAGAACGTAAACTAAACTTATATCCATAAATAATCTAAGAGTATAACTTCTGCATGTTTATAAAAGAGTCAAATAACTTTAACTTTAATAAGTAAGAGTATAAAATTGCCGTCTACCATCATCATTCAATATCTCATCTCGCCGTCATCTATCTCAGGGTTTGTTGTTTATTTCCATTTTGGCGCTTTGTAAATTGAGTTGTATTTGTTTTTTTTTTGGTTTTTTTGTTTTTTGTTAGCGGGTGGTTGATTAAAACGGAAATGTTGTGCATTTAGCTTAATATTGTTTTACGAGTTGGTTTTTTTAGTTGTTGGTAGCAGTTCATTTGTTTAGTTTCAAGTGTCCAAACTATTTCAATGCATAAACAAATAAAACTCAATTTTTTTTTTTGTATTTTAAAGGCCTCAAAAATGTCATTAGGCAATGGTAGGCAACCGCAACTGACAGGCACCTTCTTAACTCAAAGTCTTAACGTGAGCCGTTGCTCATTTATTACATCATATTTATTTTGGCAATGCTTTAAACTGTTTTATGTTGACTGCCAGTTGGCTGCAAGTCGTAAATATCAATGCAACTGTTGTAATGTGCTGGGGAGCATCCAAAAGAAGCGTTCAAAGCTTCAAAGTCCCAGCTGTGGCACTAGAGACGGTCTCTCGAGTGTAGAGTTTCTCAGGCCCACAGCTGGCTGGCTGGTTGGTTGGTTGGTTGACTGGTTGACTGGTTGGTTTGGTCGGAGCAATGTCAATTCTGGCAGGAAATTTGAATATAGTAGTAGTATGAAGACTAGAAGAGTTACAAATAAACGTCGTTGTCGACGGCTTTCATGCTTTTCATGTTCAGCGTGATCATTCAATGGCAACCTAGTCTCATCTCACCCAAAACGCAGGCAGATCTTTGAGTTGTTTTGTGCATCTCCATCTTCATTTTATGCGCAGGTGTTGGATAAATATCAAAATAGTGCAAAATCGTGCATACGAAATTTGTACGTGATGCCATGTTGTAGGTGTCGGTTTTGGGTCTTGGGTTTTAGGTTTCAAATTCGGCATCAGCCATAGCTACAGCTACAGCTACAGCTACAGCTTCAGCATCAGCTTCGGCATCGGCATTACAGCGTCCAATTTAAAAAAAACCAACCGAACCGACAAACCGAAAAAAAAAGGAATAGTCGAAACAATGGCAGAGGCTGGCATGGGGGCAAGTAACTGTGCCAAAGTTGGTCGTCATTGGGGGTACATGAAATGCGTGGCTTATTCAAATTGCTCAAGTCAAGCATTATCACACTCTTACACACACACACACATACATACATATTCTGTTGGAGGCATACTCATAAATATGAAACCGACGTCATTAAAAAACGTTTAAAATAAATTTTTGCGCTTTTATTAACTCTGACATTTGAACAAAAGCTTTTGTCAGCTTTGCTGCCTGATGTCTATTGTTATGATTAAAATATCTCCCAAAAAGAAGTTTGTTTTTTTGTATTTAACTCGATGCCGCTATATTTTTCATTATCTGAGCAAGCTGTTTGTTTAAGTAGCCAGTGCCAGCAGCTACCTCAAAGAAAAAAAAATTTATTGTTGGTTTTTTGGGCCGCGCTTGTTATTTCATTGTTGTTTTCATTGCTGGGCTTTTCAAATCAAACTGCTCCACATTCAATATTTGAACGCATTCAATGCTACACCAGGGCTCTATGTATTATTATTATTATTATTTATTTATTTTTATATTTTTTGTTAGTGTTTATTTTCATAATGTCTGGCTGAATCGGGCCTGGGACACACCTAAAAAAAAGATTAATACTAGACAACAACAGGTGCCACTGATAGCCACTGTTGAGCCACCGAACAAACTCTTTCACACCCCACCAATAATATCAACAGCAACACAAACGCGCCGGCATCTTTTGGTGCCAACAAACTATGCGGCATTTAAACATTTACGATTTGTTTTAAATAAAAGCAAGTACACAAACTGCCAAAGTATTAATAGTCGTATGTATTGCAGCAGCACATAATCACAAAGGTGCAGCAATGTCGGTTTATTGTTACAATACGATACGATATTTCAAATATTGGCTTGACATTAAAATCTGTAAATAATTCGCGCCATTAAACGTGCGACGATCTGTTCGCTTGTCGCCTTATAAATAATCCCAAGTTGTTTGATTATTTATATAGAGTTGTTGTCCGCGCTGCTTTTAGTAATTTTTAATATTTCGGCCTGCTTATTTATGGTGCAATTTGGTCGACAATTTGCTGTTCAAATTGTGCCCGGTGCTGACGACACTCAAACACATAAATATAAAGTTAATGTAAGTAAATGTCAAGAAATGAAAAGAAATAAATTTGAAATTTTATCAGTCATGCTTGGTTGCCTCAACTATTTAGCTTTCACAGTAAAGTCTCGATTATCTAATCATCATTTTACGAATAATGAAAGACCATAACAAAGGCATAGAAGGCTAAAAGTTTAAAAATGTACATATACATGTGGCTTGCTAATTAGAATTAACAACCAATTAGTCGCGTTATTTGGACTCTTGCTGAGTGCACAACATTTGTCAAGTTTTACATGATTAAGAATGTGGCGGCATTTAAAGTTACCAATAAACATAAATCCACAAGAATATATCGGTTAAATAAATTATATAAAATGATTAAGGCTTGTTGATTGAATTAGCATTAACAAATTTAGTATGCATATTCATGCTCAATCAAAATGACAGAGACTCTAGAGCTTTAGCACAGGCTTATTTGGTATGCAGAGCCATAAGACAAAAATATAAAATATATATACTTGATATGCATAAAGTATACGAAATATATATCTCATTTGAGTTTATATGCTGTTGAAAATGTCGGAAATTGGGCTGCAAACAATTAAAAATGTTTAAATTTCAAATTAATAAAGTCAAATTTATGCTGACATGAGACAAATATTCAAAGCAACATTAAGCGTAGGCGGCCATAAGAAAACAACACAAGCGAATCTTATTGCCGTGAAAATGAAACGAACTACAAGATGTGAAGTCAACACAAAGTTGGTAGCCCATTACCAAGGCATAAACAAACAAATCATTAGATTAACTTTTGGGCAGCACTCGTTCTGTCGTTATTTCGATATGTATATGTATTTGATTTTATTTTCGGTCAGCGATCGTTGCTGATTTATGCGACGGGTGCACGCGATTTAGAACAAGTTACTGGGCATGGAAGATAGAAGGATTCGCTGAGCAAGCACAGGCGCGAGACAGCACTGCCGATTGCTGGCTGGCCACCTACGGCGTGATGAATAACAATTAGTGGCATAAATCAATGACAATCGGCCATCGACCATCGACGAGTGTCTCAAAAGGCAAACCATCGCATAAATAACTAAGACAGCCAATGGCTAGCTATATTGCCATCCATGTGTTGGTTTAGCCGTGTTAGTTATCTGAAGTTATTCGGATCTGTCTGCTTACTTGTCGTCATCTTGTCTCTAATTGATACGCGTCAGTGTTTACCAAACTGTGGGTGTTCCATACGCACTACTAGTATGCTTGATGATAGTGTTTATTTTTGGTTATATTTGCTTATTCTAATGAGCCAAAACAAGCGGCCCACTTGGCGTATGCTCAACACAAATTTTTCTCTCTCTCTCTCAGTCTGTGTGTTGTTTACATTGACATGCGTAATGCGGAATATGATCTCATGTAACATAATTCACATGAGTCATGCGCCTGCCAGCGGTAGCTGTGAGAAAAATGATTGAATTAGAAGATAGATTTTCGTGGCCTTAGGCAGGAGAGGTTGAGCGTTGGTCTGTTGCGGAGACCTGTGAGCCTAGTTAAAATGTGGTTAACTGTGCAGGCGGCGTTCGATTTTAATCGCTTCATTTAAAATGCCACTCGATACGCATCAGGTTGCCAGCCCGGCAGCCAGCAGCATTGCGTGCCACTTGCTGCTGCGATCTCGTTTTGACCAAAAACATAAAGTGCGGCTGGCCAAAATAAAAATTGTCTACAGTTGCTCCATCAACAGTCGCCGCTGTAAATTGGCCACACATTTTGATTCCATTTTCCCAGCAGTGGCGAAAATACGTATGTATGTATTTCATTGAATAGTTCGTTTCAGATGGCAAAACGTACAACGAGCTTAATTGCAACTTATTGGCATTGGCGCATGTTATCAATTTAAGTTGAACTGAATTTGCGTACGCTATCTGTACATTGTATATAAAAAGTAGTATGTAAATAATAAGTAGATGTACTATTTTGCCATTACTCCCATACTCGATGAGGCATCGAGGAACACGTGTTCCTTGCTTTGGATGTGGCTGTAAATCAAATTGCCTAATGATGCATTTAGCGCTTGAAATATGCCAATGCAGCCACGCCGGGTCACTAACTGCGGATAATTTACAGCACCGGTGCCAGGCAATGGCTAAAGCCGGCACAAAAAGACTCAGACCCGACTACAGCTTCAGCTTTAGATTGCCGCTTGCTTGTGGCGGCATTATGGCATTATGGCCTATCAAAGTCAAGGTGGATATTAAATGTTGAAAAATATGTGAGCTTGCTGGCAAGTACTTGCGTGTACCCATACACCCATACACCCATACACAACCATATTCCATTTACTAATATGAGCATTTGTAATTCTCACAGCCGGCGCACAGAAATCGACACCAATACAAGCGCACATATCATACTAATGATGCAAAATAACTTTAACGGCTTTTTTTTTGTTGCTGTTGTTGTTGTTGCTGTTTTTGCTTTGGCAACAGCGACAGCAGCAACAACAACAACAACAACAAGGCCGACAATGACAGGCTGGCCCGGCTGGGAGCACAGACGCTGGCCAACTGGTTCTTTTTGCTCTCTCCCGCAACTGCAGTTAGTTCAAACTGCAAGTGCAGACATAGCGCGAGCTCTTCGATATAATAAAAATAAAGGTCGCCTGTGCCGCAACAAAAAAAAAAAAAAAGAAGAAAAATCAATTTCAGTAAAAACAGGTGTTTTTCTGTATAGTATATATATTTACACACAGACTCAGAGAGTCCATTCATTCGATTAGATCTGATGCGTTCGAGACGCTGTGTTTTGGTCACAATTAAATGACATGGACAAAAAAGATTTATTGCTTAAGGTTTCTAGCTCGACATTTGTGTAACATATTTGGTTTTAAGATTTTTATTTTTTTTTTTAAATTAATTACACTTTATTTGATGCACAATTCAGCTTGAGTTGGAGTTGCTCTAGTTATTCAAATGCTGCTGTGATAAGCCATATAACAAATCTTAAAAAATTATATTTAAATCAGCGTTGTATTCGTTAGCTAGCCATTTAAATGAATTAGTTATGCAGATTTAACGCCGTTGAGCTTCTTATTTTCATTGATACTGTACGTTATATTGATTGGAATACCTATCATTCGATGCCTCTGCTGGCGCTCTCAAAAATAGCCAAAAGAAAGCTGACCCAACACGTTGCTTTATTTATTTCCGCCTTCTCGTTCGAACAACAACACATAATCTGGATCAAATTTGTTATGGCTTTGGTTTTGCCAAGAAAGCGGTCTTAAATCAAAACGCTTAACAACGGAAGCTTTGGGTTACCACAATCGTGAGCTAGCCAAAAAATATTTGTTGCCCCACATAATATTAATCAAAGCAATAAAGAAATCTTTAAGCAAATAAAAAGCTTGCCATGCCGCAAGACAGACTGCAAGAAATTGGGTCTAAAAGGCTCTGAACATGGCGGTCTATTGCCTTAAGGCTAATTTGCGAATTTGAATGACCGAAGAGTGGTCCAAACACATAAACATATACATTCATCTTTGCATTTATGAATAAGTACTGTGTTCAAGTGTACTTATCTCTCTTTCTTTGCCCTTTGTGCGTCACGCAAGGGCGTCAACTGTTTTGCTGTGTAATCTTCGGGCCGATGCCGACACGCTCCAGAGTCAAATCAAGTCTGGAAAGTGGAACACTCTAGCGAGCCCCCACAACACCGATTGGCAAAAAAAAAGAACGCAACTGAAAAAGAGCAAGTATTGAGCTATGAAATGGCCAATTATTGTGAATAACTCGTTTTAATGGAATGTCAAGCATTATTAAAGTGTTACAGCTTCGGTGAACCAAAACATTACTCATACGCACAGTGTTTGCTTGCAGTGTAAGGCAGGTTAAAAATGTAGTGAGGAGCTGTCTGTCATGTCCACTGCCACTGACTATCGCTAATATTTATGTTGACTTTTGTAGCTTAGGGCACTTTGTTGGCTGCGATGCCTCCGTTGCGACATGTTACGCATGCGCCGTGTTAGCCGCCGTTGAAATGCTCATATGTGAATATCACGAGTATGGGAGTGAACATAAGCAATGGAGTGGCCATAGTTTGTCATGATTGATATGCGATAGCAACATAATATGATCGATCTCTTTTTTCATCATCAATTACACTTTCAATGGCTTATGGCCCAAGCCCAAACTCTTTTGTACATACAGTCCGGGATATACTGCCGTTAGCTCTGATAGTTTTTTTTTTCGAAAAATGTTTATAATGGCACACATCGGTTGTTATTTTGCACAGGCATTTGTGGGTTAACTGCATATTAGTAACTGTTTGTTTTGTTTTCCACACGGGCCACACACACGCCAAAAAATAATGCCAAAGCCGAGCAAAACACTGGACGTGTTATTAGCCTTAGACCCGCGTATCTAGCTCTCAGTGAGCCATTAACAGTTTTCAAATTTTAGCATATGAAAAGCATTCAAAAGTAGCAAATGCCACCAGTACCGTTTATTTCAATAAACGCCTGCATTTTTGGCCCACTTTAGTACATTTTTTGGGTCTGGCTGTGACGCAGCTGCTTAACGGTGATCACTTCAACTGATTATGTAAATGCCATGCATAAGATATCTGATTAATGTATATGCATGTAGCTCATTGAAATGAAGTGCTTTAATCAAAAACTGATGACTGAGACAAAACCAAACATCAGCATCAATGCGGTAAAAACGACGACGGACTATCAGTCAAGTTTTGAAAAACTGTCGAAAATCATTTGCATTAATGATTTCTTTATCGATTTAGCCCAATCGTCTAGAGTTGCCTTAGAGCAGGGGGCGTGGTGCGACTAGCGAACATGCGTGCGACGCCTCGTACATCTGTTGTTGTTGTAGTTTTATTTGTTTTTTTATATGTCGTCTCACTCTTGACACGAACTGTATGTTTGTAAAATTAACATGCTAGAGAGTTCGTTAAAAAATTATCGACTAATATTTGGGAATAACATTATGACTTGTTCAGGTTGAATGGAATTGAATAAAAATAAATATTTAAAAGTAGATTTCATTGTCATTTTTATTCCAGGCATTGAGAGGAAAATGAAGTAGGACAAACGTTTAATGCTTAATGACAGAAACAACAATATTCAAGAACCAGTGCACACAGTAACAGAACCAGAAGTGGTAAATGTTGTTGGTATGTTGTGTGTATAAAACTATTAGACACGATGGTTGTTTCTTGCATTGGTGTACACCCTTCTCTTGCTACACTGTCAGCCTGCGTCCCCCCTCTTGGCCTGGCTGTATTTTTCTTATCTGCTGACTGGCCACGCCATTTGCATGCGCCGCTGACAGCGCAACATTTTGTTGCCCGGCTACCAATTCCGCAGTTGGAGTCGTCGTTGTTGCTGTTGCGGTTGCCGCATGGGTAGGCAACAAGGTGCTTGTGCTATGTGTTGTTGTTGTGTGAGTGTGTGTGTGTGTGTATGTGTATGTGTTTGTGTTGCACTAAGTTAGGTTGTAGTTGAAGCCTGGCATTAGTTGTAGCTCGTTTGGCTGCAGGTTGTTCTTGTTGCAGTCGCTTGTTGGTTGTCATGTACGAAAATTGTAGCGCGCATTGCTGCAGGAAATAGTTCAAACATATCAATTTTATTTTTATTTATGCTAATAAACCGTTAGGCCGCCTGAGTGAATTATTGGCCATATACGTATGCACATACACACACCGACAGACTTAGTAGATGTGCATATCGAAACATGAAGTCAGCGCTTGGGCACGACCCATTGATATTTACTGATAGACGACTGGCTGTGAGGTGAAATCTGTGCATGCAGATTTGATTAATCAAATCAAATTAACGCCACATTCCCACACAAATCAATGCAATTTGCGGCGATGCCTGCGCCTGCGTCTACTTCATAACCCAATTGCCAATTGATGGTGGCAGCGTCTGCGGCGTCTGTTGCGTTGGCGAAAGTGTTGAATCCAACACCCACCCAAATGTAGCGACAAGCTAAAATGGCAGCCATGCCTCTTGCCCCTGCCTCAGATGGAGTTGAATGTCTGGGCGCGGGCGTCAGGCAAATGCAAGGCAAGTGCAAGCCGAAAAAAGGCGAAATAAAACCAAATAAACAAAATCAATCCACTTGAAGTCGGAGTTGCAAAGTTAGTTCGGTAAGTCAGATTCAAATTCAGATTCGGTTTCAGTCCGTTAAAGACAAACTGACAAACGACAAACGGCAAACGACATGCAGGCTAGCTAGCTGCCTGCCACACGAAAGACAAAAACTGGCTGCGCCATTTTTGGGCAACCCCTGACGTTGTCATTATTTTTGGACACATAATTAAAATTGACTGCCGCATTGTCGCGCCCAGTTGGTCGGTCGGTCGGTCGATCGTCTTGGGTCTCGCTTTGAGTGTTCTCTCAACTTCAACTTCAACTGCAACTGCATAAATTGCAAGCGGCAATTGTCAGCAGCCGTTGTTACAGTTGTAAATGTTAGTGCAACAAATCACTGTCGCACAGTAAAATAAATGTTTATTGTTTTGTAAGTGCCGCGGCCCAAGCAAAACAAAAAATATTTACAAAAAAAATATACAGTTTGCATTAAATGTATTGGCAATTTACAGCCGCCATTTTCGGCCATTTGACTGAAAGTCCCGCAATGGGCGTTAACTGATTGTCAAAGGCATACATAAAGTGTATTTGTGTGCATGTTTGTGTGCTAGTGTGTGTGTGTGCTGAACAGTTGCGAAATCTACGTATTTTCGCCTATTAATTTACAACTTTCTTAAGCAATGACCATAAAAGCAACTGGACACACAATTTGACTTGGCCAAAAATGGCAGAGCAGCCAAATGTTAGCTTGTTGTTGCAATTTTTTTGTATTGCCATTTTTTTTTTATTTTGCATAATTTCCTTGTTGAAAAAGACACGCGCGCCAAAGGCACACAAAGTGAAAATTTCATAAGTGCTTGAGAATTTCTAGCAACAAAAAAAAATCATTCATGGCAGTGATTTACATTGTTTCGCCGATTCGTCAACGGCAACAGTTGTTGCTGTTCGCTGTTTGCTTTCTGCGCAATTAGCAAAGTAATGGCCACGAGTGTCTAACGGTGGCTATATCTCCCACTTACTGTGTGTTTGTTTGTTTGTGTGTGGTCTCAACGGTGGCTATATATGCATTACGCATTTAACCGTTAAAATCAACAAAATAAAGTCATTATCTGGCCTTGAGTAGGGTATAGTCATTTCGGAGCTGATTTTTATCTAATCAAAAAATACTAACTAAATACGTTTAATTGTTAACATTTATATATACTTAAGATCACAATTTTCACATTAGAAAAAGGCATGTAAAAAAAAGTTTGATTTCATCGTTTTGTAGTATTGTTTATTCATACTTTGACACAATATACTTCGAAGCAATTGTCAAATATCTATAAAATGTTCATTGAAGTGTATTTAAATATCGACTTTGTCGTATATCTAGCATTCTGTTTGTTTTTATTGTCAGCTTAAGCTCTGGCCAGAGTTCAAAGTGTTTGCTCAATGTCAATGTGGCATTTAAAACTAATACGAACGACACCAGCGTTTACTTTTGCTGCTTGTTACAGCTAGTTGCCACCAATATGGTATTGAAAACAGTCAACAGTCAACAGCACATAGCCCACTGACTTTGCAGACTGCTTGCCGGCAGTCTCAGTACCACTGTTTCGCAGTCGACAGTCGACAGTCAAAGTTGCCGTCCATTCAGTTAGTTGTTTGCACCGCGCAAACAATTGACTCGGAAGCCAATCCACCACGACCCACAGACAACCAAAAAAAATTCCTCCACGTGTCCGGCGCACAACAACAGGTACATGTATACATGTTTATCCGCATGTGAGTGTCTTTGTGTGTTGTTGGTAAATACTAGAGTCGGAAGGCGGGACAATGCCGCAGCCTTGCATGTTCAAATTTTTGTATGTTGTTGTTCTCGTACCCCAATGGGCAAAAAATACGCATGCCACCTCCTACCTGCAGACAGGCACTTGATATGTAGTTGGCAAGTCGGTCATCTCGTTCCACACATGTGATCCACTTGCCAGGCAGGTAAAGGCAGAGAGAAAAGTGCCTGATGGCGCACTCCTATGGCTTTTTTAACTGTTTATTTGCATGAGCGTTTTGCCATTTTCCACAAAGAGTTTTCCCATTCTGTGTAGGCTGGTGGCGGTGGCACACCTGTTGCGGCACAGACAGTTCAGTTCAGTTTTGTGTGTTAAATTAATTTTGCTTTCATTACTTTATCAGCATTTGCATATAAAGTGAAAATTAACTGTGGTAGGAGGGCGTTTCGGGTAATATGACATATTAATTTGTCGGTCTCTATGCGGATTTTGTGGCAGGCAGTTAAATCTGATGTCTAATGAAGCTGATGCTGTCAGGCAGAACGGAGAGAAATTCGAACCGGTTTCGGGAATTGCCGAGCTAAGAATTTCAAATGTGGTTGTCGTAAGGCGATAAGCTCTGATATGGATATGAGAGATAACTGCCAGAATATTGCTGACAGCGGGCACAACACAGGTAGTTGGCTGCTTGTCAACAAAACGGTTAACGTGGCAGCGAGACTTATAAAAATTGGCTTCTGTGGATCCATTAACTAAATATAATTTTGTGGTTTAATTGGTTAATTTCGTAATACCAGCTTAATGGCTTTTAAATTCAATGTAAGTAATTGTACATGTACATGCTGCATTTTGTCTTCTCACCGACTGTATGTCGGCATACACAACCGCTAACAAGCAATTATATCTATTTAATAGTTGCATCCTAACGATTTCCTATATTAAGTGAAAGCCTTGGACGCTGAGTGAAAAAAAGGTACCACATTAAGCTAACTTGCTTTAATTTACAACATGCAAAATACGGACCAGGCGCAAAATGAAATAGAATCGCCTCAATGCCGCACTGCCATAACCACTGCAACACTACAGCGCTATAGCACCAAACTACAACAGTACTTCACTAAGGACGCATGCTGTGCACAGGCAATTTATTGTGTGTTTGTTTTAAGCACACATATGAGCACATGTGCTTCTATGTATGTATATCTGTATATCTCACAGATAGAGCAAGCAACGATAGCAATGGTGCCTAACTGCAAATGTGAGAAAAACACAATTAGCTTTTGGCGGCGGTGCAACAGGGGACCACCTGCTGCTCGCGCGCCTGGCTACGAAATCAAAAAACTTTCAACACACGACGCGAAACCTACAAAACACAGCTGAAATACAAAAAAAAAAAAAAAAAAACAAAACACAAAACACAAAATAATACGAAACGAAAAGTAGAAAAAAAAAAAACAATAATAAAAGCAAATACAGAAAAAATACGACTTATATAGTAAAAACTAATTGCACATAGAAGCTGGCCGGCTGCATAGTTTATTTGAATTTGTTAGTTGCCATAACAAAAGCCGCCTTGCAAGTTTAAGGTCAGGTTGTCGTGTGATATGCGGCCGAGACTTAGTTTGAAATTTCATGTAATTGCGGCAGTGGCTCAAACTGAGACTGAAACTGAAATTGCGGTTCAATAAAGCAGCATGTATTTGTCTTAAATACAAACGTACATACAAACACACATACAAAAATACTTATATACATAGTCGTATATGCAAAGACAAGACAATAAAACACAACGGCAATAGAAAACAATACCAATAACAATAATAGCAAATTGAAACTAGTCGAGTTTTGGCTAAAGGCAGCTACATATAATAAAACAGAACTGAACAACGCGACGAGACGGTGCACAGTTTGTAATAAAAATCACTTTGAGTATCGCATAGGTGTGGTCCTAATTACCAATATTAAAGCGGATCTATTTCATCTGGTGGCTTGCTCGAACCGAATCGACTCCGCTCGATTCGACACAACTTGACTCAATTCAATTCGATTCGTTGTGCCACGCGCTAGCTCCCTTCCTCCTCAATATGAAAAACAATATTAACTTTTAAAGTCAAAGATGCTGTTTATTGTTGTTGTTGTTGTTGTTGTTGGCTAGGGACCTACTGTAAACGGCCACTGTTGTAACAACAACCACAATAATCGACACCGAGTCGGGCTTTTTGGCGGCATCAAAGCACTAGCAAACTTTGCATTGCAAGTTGAGATTTGTGTTAATAGCATCAAATATCAGTAATTTCACTTGGCAATTCAATACAACAAATGCGCTCCACTTCAGATTGCCAACGGCCTTAAAAAGGAGCGACCTCAGCCTCGACGTTGTCGCAGCTGCACAGTAAAAGCTTTTGGGGCCGTAAGTAATGATCGTTCTTATCAAGGCCAGTTTGGTTGGGTGGAGGGGAATACTTGGGCCAAGCCTCTGTTTTAATTAGATAGCGGCACATAAAATACAATACACTTAAATCGCAACTTAAAAACTAAGCAGGAAGTGGTCAGCCCCAAAGACTGAAGATTCGGATACGGGATAGGTATCGGAATCAGTCTTGGTCTCGGTCTCGGTTTCGGTTTCGCCTACTTTCGTTGTATCAATTTCACTTGCCTAATGCGCTGGCGTGTTGCCCATCAGTGTCAGTCAGTTTGTCCATCAACAAAGTCAGTCTGTCAGTCAGTCAATCTTGGTCTTGAGTATCTTGCTGTCAAAACGCACGCCCATTCATAAGTTTGGAGTTTTACATTTAACGCTCAATTATTGTACACTTAATGAACTCATCACATGACAGCGCATCAAGCCACAACTGCAAACTGTCAAAACATTTTTGGTCAGATCCAAGTCGATTGAAATGCTTTGCTTGATGGCAATGATCAATCTCGGCAAATCAAATTGGAGCAGCAGTTTGCGTGGGTGCGTGTCCATGTCAGAGTCAAAGTTGGAGAGACAGCAGCTGCTTGGTGCCTCATCATACTTGTGTGTACATAAAAGAAAGCAATTACCAATTACGATTACGTTTTGAATGCAAGCATTTTGACTTTTGGGTGCGCCATTAGCTAAGGCGACATTAATCCAGCAATTGAAACCGTTTCATCTAGGCAAAACAACAGCAACAATTTTTAATCTTAAACGTTTCTCTTAGGCGTCAGTCTGGGAAGTGAAATTTAGTCTTTACTAATAACATATATACGCAAGAGATAAATTTGAATATATATTTATTTCTTGATAGTATCGCAGTCATATTATTAATGGGTATTCAAGAAATAGAGTTATTGTTTTTAATATGCTATGCAATTTTCCATTACTTTATTTTTCTTGACAGACTTGAATTTACAATGTCATTTTCATGCCCTATACCCCACATAGTCAACAATTAAATATAATTTGTTAGTTATTAGTTTTAACCGTTAAGCATAAATGTTAAAATTTACAATTCAAAAATGGGGTTGCTTAACAAGCTGACAATTGTGTTTTCGCAAAGTATGGCAACTTGCCGCTGACCAAAATCAGCGCGACCCGGTCTTTTATACTACTATATTTATTATTGTATATAATCAGTGAAACCAATTCATTTCGATACAAGCACGCCTTTCTCTTCGATCCTGAGTCATGTGAAACCTTTAATAATAAGTTTGCACATATTACACTTGTTTTTTTTTTTATTTTTATTTTTACCGTTTCAGGGGGTCTAATTGATTGTTGTAGTTGCCGACCGCCACCTACTGACCTTCACATTGAGCGACCTCAGCCGCAGCAGCCGCAGTCGCAGCAATGGACAAACAGTATCCGCAAACCGATCGATCCGGTAGACAAACGTCGCGTCGCCTCGACTGGCGCTTGCGTTGACATCGAGCATTGGACTGGGGCAGCGGCTGAGACATCGACTGTGACTTTGACAGCGACTGCGACTTTAAGTGCGACTGCGTTTAAGTCTGACCACACAATGGGCGCGTTAGATTGCTAATCGATTTGCTGCTCATTCGGTTTTTATAACGTATTCAAATTGGAGCAATTACCACTTGAAACTTGTATGGCATTAAAGTGGGTGTGCCGCCCCAGCAACAATGGCAACAGCACGTAATCATACCAACCATACCAACTAGCAACATTTGGCGAACTATGTTGATAATTATAAATGTTGCTACAAGTGGACCCAACCAAACCAAACAACACCTAATCTGTGTGTTATATGCACTAAAATTTCTCTAGATCTTAAATTACCAGCCCGGATTCAAAGTACTTCAACTACTACAAGACAATGGTAAGCACCAAGTAGAAGGTAACTCGATACCTTCGTTCACAAGAGGAGCAAATAACAAATAACAAAAACAAAAACCCAACCGACATGAAAAAAAAAAATAAAAAAGATTTTCATTCAGCTATTGCCATGCCAACAAGAGCTTGGTATGCAGATATTTGTAACCGCAGCAATAGCAACCACAGTGGGCAACACTTGCTGCCTGGTTGGCTACCATTTCGGCTTGGGTTTTTGCGGGGAGTTGTTTTGTTTGCTGTGGCTCTCTTGACTTGTTGCCAATCACTCAATCAAAACGTCACTTGGCGTGGCACTTTTGCGTGGCGTTTGTTGGAAAATTGAAATAGAAACGTCAGAATTTCTGCTCTAATTATAAGGCGGTATGTTTAACGTGCTAGTAGCTGAGTTTCTTGACTTCTCTATCCGTTTGTCCGTTTGTCCATCTGTCTGTATTTTTTTTTTGTACGTTCATCTATTTGTCTGTCAGTCAGTCAGTCAGTTAGTCAGTCACTGAGCCTCTTGGTGTCTGGCTGGCTGGCTGTGTTGTTTTTTTTTTTTGCTCAATGAAATATTGCAGTCTGCGCCGTCTCTGTTGCAAGAAAATTATGCTTTGATGCACTCACGTTAAGCTCACTTTACAGTTACAATTATTGTTTAATATCTTGACTCCACTCTTTACAAATACGATACAAAAAAACAACAACAAACCAACCGCACTCGGCTTGCATTTGCAACACTTGGCGCATTTTGTGCTTTGGCTTTTGCAATTGAAGTCGCTCAGGTTTTTGTTTCACTGGTTTTAATTTGCAATTATTATACATTAATTGTGGGTGGGATGTCTCGGATGTCGCCCGACTCGACATTTGTATTTGCATCTACGTCTGTCGCTCTGACAATCTGGCCGCTTGGGGCTACCAATTGCAACACTAAACATAAGCATAACAAAGCCCAGGCTTGCGGCCAATTGTTGTTGCCGAAAAACGAAACGCAAATTGTTTTAGATTGCCCAAAGCATGCAGCAGGCAGCAGGCAGCAGGTTAGGTAGCTAGCAATAGCAAATTACATGTAGTCTGTTGCCACGTTTTGTGTCGCCGCTGATTATATAAATCGGTGCAGAAATAGTTAGCAATATCAGCAGCCGCACAATAAAACCAAACACGACCACGACACGTCGAGAGAGCAGCCTCTGGTCAACAATTGCTGTGCGAGTTAAAGTGTGTATTGTGTTTATGTGTGTGTGTGAGTGAGCAGGGTGCAAATGCAACACGTGATTATTGTCAGTTGGCACTCAAGCCAATAGTTTAATAAGCTAAGATAAAGAAAGAAAAAATAAGTCAATAGGTATTTTGGTTAGAAAACTTATTTATTTAAAATCAGATTCATTTAATTTTTAATCAACCAATTGAAAATCTAAAAAACTATTCAAAGTGCCGCAAGACTTGAAATTTCATATGCACATATTTGCTGCTCGTTGTTTGAATTTCTGATTAAGCATGCATCAGCTGGAAAATGCACAAAACTACGTTTATATTCAACGCTGCCAATTGTTGTTGCAGTAACTGCAACTGAAACGTCAACGTCGACAGCGACAGCGACGCTATTTGCCGCTGGTTAAAAAATTTTGCGCGATTTTCGAGCGTGTCAAAAAATTGGTCATTGTTTGTAATTATGAAAATTGCTTAATTGTTGCTTAACAGAAGTGGCAGCAACAACAGCAACAACAACAGCGATATAAAATTTTTAAGTTGCAGCTTTTGTTTTGTTGCTCTTGTGACGCTAATGCGCCCAGAATAGCTTAAAGCTGCAAACAATTTGTGTTTTGGCATCTGCTTAAGTGCTGCACTTAATTGTTATTAATAATAAATGTTTTTGTTATGGTTTTTGCCATGTTGAAGTGTTAAGTGTTAAGTTTTATTGCCAAATTATTAATCGCAATAATATTTTGTGCATTTTTGTGGCAATTAGCCAAAGCCGTGGGCTAAATAGCTGCGCCCATTCAACGAACCGCTTATTTCCGCTTGACTAAGCACATTTTTCAAAGTAACTTTTAGTATGGACACAAAATAAATACACACACACTCAAACAGTCATATATATGTGTGTGTTCTTATGTGTGATAATAGCCCAGTTTCTTGTTATTTTTATTAAGCAGCCACTTGGTTCAGAAATTGGTTTTGAATTATAATTATTGTTATTATTATTATGGCTTACAAATTTTTTTTGGTAACTGGCTGTTATTGTTGTTATACTTCTGCGTAATGGCCACATAATTAGCAATTTAAGTTAAAATTCTTTCGAGTGTTGTGCCCCTTTGTTAAAGCTCTAACTGTTGCTACTGTAAGCACACAATTAAATGTTACTCATACGACCCTGTGGTCGCCTGCAAATTAAGCCAAATTGAGGCGGCTCATTATAGCAGCAAAGGCAACAAGAGCAATAAACAGTAGCAACAATGTCAGAAATGGTTCACAAAGGCGAACCAATAATTAAACGCCCCGCAAAACAGTTTGTCATATGATTTTTAATAAGTTTTGCATAGATTTATTTGCTGTGCGCAAGCAGGAAGAATGTGCGCGCCACGCAGGAAATGCCGCGTTAGCTGAAAAACGTTTAACGTTAAAGCGAAACATTAAAGCGTTATAATTAACACAAAGAGCATACTTAACATTCATACATATGCATACATATACATATGTATATATTAATAGATAAATACATACTTAACAAAGTGCTGCCCAGTTTCTGGTACGGCCGGCATGCAGCGCAATTTTAATTAGACATAAATACGCACAACAACAACGAGAGATGATGATGATGATGACGACAATCGGGGCAAGAAAGTGTTTAGTTGCCAATTACATAAAATAAGGAGCAGCTAGCAACTGTGGCTGCCATGTAACGGCTGCTTGGCAGCTTGGCCGCCTCGTTTTGCTCTTTATGCAACGCACAACAGCGAATTAACATGTTCAACAGCAAAAAGCCAACGCGCACCAAGATGCTGTCATCAGACTTAACCACAAGACACACACACACACACACACACACACACACATATACCAACTAAAACAAACACGCACACCAATGAGCCTTGCCTTGCTCTGATTTCAGCCAGCGACAAAAGCAACAGTTCCAACAACATCAACAGCAACTGTGGTCACTGCAACAGGTGCCTGGCGACGCCCATTGCGTGCGGCCAAAGGCGGCGTCGTCTAGAAAATAATAAAAAATCAACAGACTTGACGATAAGTTGCAAGCTGAAATGGAGGCTGCAGTTTAGGCTGTGGCTGGCCTGAAACAAGGCAGGCCAGTGCGTGAGAAGTTGAAAGCCCCAGCAGTGGTGGCGTTTTAAAGGGGGATCAAACAAACTAAGACTAAGATGACTTGTTTTCTTTCAAAAAGTTGTTTGTTTGTAACGAACTGTTAAACACTCATGACTTAACTTGATCGTAAAACTTTCAACCGTTTGGTTGAACCCCTTGCGCACTGCGCCACTGGTTTAGGCTATTGAAACTACTCCATAACTAGCCAGTCGGCCTGTACGCCCGCCTGCCGACTCCAGACTGCGCCGACTACGAAAAAGAAGCTTCATTGCTGGCGCTTAACGATTTTTGCCATATAAATGTCTTCATTGCGTATGAGTGATGATGCGGCAGCAGCAACGAGTCTCTCTCTTGCGATCTATGCGTGTGCTTGAACTGCTGTCAGGCAGAAAAAGAAGATGGAGAAGGCCGGCTCTACGCACTTGGGTGTTAATTTATAATTTATGCGCTTTTAATGCGCGAGAAAACATGCATTTAAACGGAATTTATTATGAATAAAAATCGAATCTTAATTAGACGTGCAACGGAAGACAAAAGCCGCACCGAATCTGACTTTGAAGTGGCCAATCAGCTGAGTTGCTGATTAGGTGGGGCAATAATTAAGCTGGTTGGGAGGTGGCAAGACAGCTTAGTGCTTACAGTGGGGTCCAAAGAGATTGCGGCTTAGTTGTCGCTTAGGGAATTGCCCAACTTGCAGTCTTAGTAACGCTGCCCACATCCTGCGATGAGGACTGGGCACGGTGCGACTTTTGCAACACTTTGCCACGCATGTGCGGCATTTTCATGTGTAAAGTGCTGCAAAAACATCAACGACAACAACATCAAGTGCAGCACGCCCACTTTTTGCTATGTTTGTATATTTTTATCTTTTTTATTTATTTTTTTTTGGGTACCAAACACACTCTTTGAGATTTATTATATTGTATAATAGGCCGTACGCTGTTTTATTTATTGCAACGCAAGCCAACAAAATCAATTGAAAAGCTATAAAAACACTCGTTCATTTATTTATTTTTTTTTTTTATTATTGTTGCGTTTCGTTTGCGCATTTTGTAAAGTATTTCAACATTTTTGTTGCTCGCATTGCACCAAATTGCCAAAATGGCAAAATCGTTTTTGGTTTGCCAATGGGTTGGTCTCAGCCCCAACATATACATAGTTTAGTGCAATTTTTAATTTGTACCAGGTACAGCGGGGCTGGGGGTGCATCAAGTCTATGAAGTTAAGTGCCCAAAGAGGAGTGTACATGGGAAGAATATTAAATGCTTTTGGGTTGAGCGAGCTGGTTCGAAGAGTGAAGGAAATCATATAATAAACTGGAACTTTACTGTATTTTTAAAGAGTTTTTTTTTATTAGGATTTAGTAAATTTATAGTTATTTTATAAAATGGTGTTGATTGGTGCTTATTCATAAATATATTTTTAATCTGATCTAAATAAGTAATAAAAATATTGTTAATAATTATTAGCCGAGCAATAAACTATATACTGGCGTGACTGGTTTTGTTCAAGAACATCAAACTATTTATTTAAAGATTTCGCATTTAAAGAAATAAATTCATGGACGATTTCACTTTAGCAACAACGAGCATAAATTTATTGCAAATCGCTGGACAAAAGCTGACGTGGAATCTACGAAAAAAAAATAAAAAAAAACACACTTAAGCCTACAACAATACGAGCAGATCTTTTTGTGTTGGAAGCTTTGTGGGCCAAGAGTCTTACACATGTCAGTTCCTTTTGAGCGGAAATGCCACACCCATTGCTGCTGCTGTTAGGCCATTATAGTTTTATGATTGTTTATTGATATGCTGCGTATAGCAATAATCAAAATGTGTCAACACTCTTCTTAACTTAAGCGCTTTTATGCCACAAACATGTGATTGTAAATGCGTGTGTAGATCATAAAGTCTGGGCTCCAAGGTATTTCAAGCGCATAAGAGATATGAGAGAGTAACTCATTGGCCACCCAAAAAGATTTGAGCTTTGACAGATACACCTAAAACACAACTTGGCGACTTTCTTGCTAAGAGTATATTGGCTTATTTAAGTACAGCATAAAACCCATTCACTTTTTGTTGTGTTCATTTCATACAGTCATTCATACAAACACTCAACGGGCCATAAATACAAGACGTTGCTGTTAAAGCAAATGTGTTTAACGCATCTTTTTTAAGCTTCCATTGTCCAGCGCATTAAACGTAATGTTAAGTTAATCATTTTGTTTATGTTATTGTATTGTCATAAATAATGGCCAACTGTCAGAGCAGTATGACGAAAAGCTACAGCCCCTCAGCACCTAAGCGCCTGATTGGCTTGCATGGGCATCGAGTCGAGTCGAGTCGCGGTTCGGTACGGTTCGGATCGGCAGCAACAAGTGGCTTAATTTATGCTAATGCTACTTGAAAAGATCGCCACAGATCGCACTGTGCACTTGAGTGGCTGCATTTAAGTGCGCACAAAGTGAGCCAAATGTTGTACGTTGTGTGCAACTCTGCATAACAATAAGCAGCCCAAAAACATTTTGCATTTGAATGCCCCATAGAAGAATCTCACGGCCCGACGCGGGCAATTAGACCTATGAATATGAACGCCCTCTGAACGACTGACTGACTGACTGCTCGGCTAACTCTGAACGACTCAAACAGACTTTGACTGCTTGGTGCGACATGTTGGGCGTACTTGGATTTTGTGTTTAACGTATGTGTATTTGCATAAACGATCCAAGCAGCGACACCTCTGAATGGGCCGCTGGGACCACGCATGAGTGGAAATGCCATAGAAATCAGAAAAAAAGGCAAACAACAGCTCTTGTATCCAGTGTGGGGTCTTTCTGAGTGTGTGTGTGATTTATGCCTGGGAGCCTAAGCTGCGTTTTGTTTGCATAGCAAATTTATTGGAGTGGGAAACAACGTCAACAAAAACAACAGAACTCATAATTTAATTAGACACAATAACTAATAAAGTAATTTGAGCAACGACGGAAACTAAAAACTGAAAAAGTTCACACAAATAAATGAGAATAAATGTTTAAGGGCAGTTGTCGATTATTTATGAGTGCTTAGCTAGCTTATTTATGAACTCAAGTTTTGTTTTGTGGTCTCATATGGTGAGTCAATCATTGCTAGTCTGAGTCATAATATGACACATAGGCACGGGCTTATTCTATCTAAATGCTCCTCGTCCGGCTTCATGCGGAAGAACATTTGCTTGCAACATTGCTTGGCCAACTAACAACTAAGACCAAGGACGTTGTTGAAATTAACGCTTAATAAAGCAATCAATAGACTGGCCTGCAAATCAAATTGGTAGCAGCACCAAAATTTCAACAAAATGCGCTAAATTAACTTAGTTTGTAGCAATATTAATAGAAACGCCAGCAGCAGCAGCAGCAATAGCAAAAAACAAAGCCAAGCCAAGAGTGGGAAAATAAATGTACTGCACTAACAATGGCACATTGAAAACTATCGTGGTGTTGGTATTAGTTGGGACTCGGACTAGTATGACTATGACTTTGACTCGTTGTTCTGTCGGACTACTTGAAGACTGAGGCAGGGCCTGGCCTAGCCTGGTTGGCCTGGCCACCAGATCTTAGCTGATCTGCAGTGGCAACTTTGTGGGCGCAGCCGCTGTCCGTGTATGCCATAACTATTTATGAACAGTTAGTTAACTTAAATGTTAGGTGGCAATTAAATGGGCGTGGCTGCGCTGCAACACACAGCGCAACAAAGAAAGATACACATAAACACACACATACACACACACACACAAGTCAGCTTCACATCAGAGCTTCAGCTTCTTGTGTTGTGTCCAAATCATAACCTTGCCCTGGCCCCATCTAACCCAAGAGGGAGAAAGAGAATCAATAAGATAGCTTCGTACGTACTCAGTAAGCATATAATTAGCATTTGTTTTTGCAAACTCGCTGGCCGTCAGTCCGTCAGTCCAGTCAGTCCAGTCAGTACCGGGACTCGCCCAGGTCCACACCCAAAAAACAACGGCAAGTCAATTTGTGGGTTCTGTTTTTTTTTTTGGTTTTGGTTTCGGCATCTCCATAATAATATGGCCACTAATTTGGCCAGCAAATTAGGCAGCGCCACATGCCTTAATTAAAAGAGCAAATTCTCTGAATAGAATATTCAATTAAATGCTATCGCGTCTGTCCCCAGCACATATATATGAATGCATGTGTGTATGTACTGTGTGTGTGTAGGTGTTAAGTTGTTAACACAAACATTGAACTTCAATTCGGCGGTGCTAGGTTTGTATTGATTTTGGCTGTGGCTTGGTTCGATGAATCCATTAATTTACGCCTGCGCCCCTCAAACGGTAATAACATCAACTGCAACAACCACAACAAAAACAACAACAACAACTGCAATTGAAGTGCAAAGTTGAACAGCAATGCAGGCTGCATGGATACAGCTATCTGCTGTTGTTGCTGGTATATGTAGGTATTGTACTTGAAGTTACAGCTGGCTGTCGCGTCGGCATAAGTCGCGAACCTCGCCTTGTCTGGTGTGCAGCAGTTTGTAGTCCTAGGTCCAATCTTGATCGCATTTTTTACGGCACATAAATATATGCCAAAACACTACAATGAAAATATTGTGCTATACGAAAATGTGGCAACAACGGCAAAGCCGCCACAACTATGGCAACAAAATATGAAAACGTTTTCAATGAAAATTAATGGGCAACGCCGAAAATTTTGGGGTGCTTGCTGCGCATGCGCAAAAATGTTAAAATCGTGACCACAGCCATAGCCAGAGCCAAAAAGCTTCAAGCACCCAACAACAGCAACTGTACTTTATTGTCTTGTGTGTGTGTGTGTGTGTGTGTGTGTCTCTGTATGTGTGCGTCGCTGTGGCAAGTCTGTGGAGCGCGTGTGATTTAGCAAATATTTAGACCGTATATGGAGCACTCGCCGCTGTCCATTGGTCTAGCAATGAAAACAATTTCCTGCGTTGCGAAAAACGTTTTCGCATTCTGTGGCAGTGGCGATGGCGATGGTGATGGTGATGGTGATGTTGATGGTTATGG
The DNA here is from genome assembly GCA_035044585.1 of Scaptomyza polygonia. Taxonomy (NCBI): domain Eukaryota; kingdom Metazoa; phylum Arthropoda; class Insecta; order Diptera; family Drosophilidae; genus Scaptomyza; species Scaptomyza polygonia. The sequence goes on along the minus strand of JAWNNU010000151.1, from coordinate 5,642,862 downwards.
CGTTTGCCGCACCGATGTCACCAGGGGCGGCACCATATTGATAATTCATAACGCGACCAATTTTGGTGAGCGATTTTTGAAATTAACGCGCCAACGAGAGCGACAGCCGGTTGAAATGTCAACATCAATTTGCCGTTGCATTGCGCGAGGCGCTTTGATAAAAAGCAGTCGAATATTGCCAGTTGCCAATCTTCGCTGCAACATGTTGTGGCAATTAAAAATGCGCATACGTCGCGTTACTCAGCCATTGCTGCAGGCGGCAGGCGGCGGCGGCGGCATCGGCTTTAAAATCGGCGTCGGCGGCATAGTTAAAAGTGAACGCTTGGCTGGCAACACGGAAATCAAATACAGGCATCATCTGGCAATAACAGCTCATTTCCATTTTGATTTTTGAAGACATAAAATGCGACAGCGGGGGAGTCAACTCAAATGGCAAGAATTGACTTATGCAATCAAGTATTTCAAATCCTTCATCATAGAAACAAATATTTTTTGTTTTTTGCCATTAAATTCTTGTACACCTTAATTGCTATTTAAAAAAAAACTGAGTTTAATTTATTTATAAGTTTTATTATAGCTACAAACAAGTGCATTACGTAGTAAACAAAGTAAATCAACATAAAAAACAAATGCATTGCAAGTCACGCAAGTGTTTTTTGGTGTACTCATTTGACTAGTAAATCGTATTCATATTCGCATTCGTTATCGCAATGGATTTCATTATTCGCGTCACGCCTCGCTGGATCACAGCACGCACTTTATAAAGCCATTATATAAAATAATATTTATTAGCAATGCTTTGCTTTAATTTAGCTTATGAGCTGGCGTACCAAATGCCTATCCATTGACAACACAAATAATAATAATAACTCTTCAAGCAGCAAAGTCAAATGGTTTGCGTGCAAAATTTGTATGTGAGTATAGTATAAATATATTTATATATGGTATATATGGTTAATTAGAGTGCAGTTAATTTAAATGTGCTGTTGGCCAGGTGTGAACAGGCACAAAGCTCTGGCAATGGTTTGGGCTCATATTATGAACATAATCAATCAGCGTCATTTGTTGTGCCAAAATATTGCAATCGCAGCATTCCCACACACGCCCAAAAGCCAAGCGAAGCCAAGCCAAGCCAAATTGACCATACTAAACCAAAATCCATAGTTAGATGTGGTGCGGCAGAGGAATGCGAATTATTGAATGGCCCGAGCCTATGGCGTTAATAATGCCAATTGCAAGTTTTATGTGCCACAACGACGCCAATAACAATAATAAACTGCATAGTATTAAGCGCTTTAAAGTATTTCTCCAATGCCTTGCGACGCTTGTTCATAACTCAAAGGCCGTCCGATCAAACGACAGACTGAGCGTCAGAGCGACCAAACGTTCGACAGTTAGACGGAACGACTACAAAGCCGGATCTGAGGCTGGACGACCTCTCGCGGGGGCACACGCGCTGCCTGACCAGACCAGACCAGACCAGACACGGCGACGTGGTCAGCAGCCCCAACATTGCCAACATTGTTTGTAAACTCGAGCAAGTCGAAGTCGTCGACGCTGTTTTTATTGTCGTAGTGGTTTTCCACACAGCTCGTTGCTCTCTTTATTTGTATGTTTTGCAGTTTGTTGTTTGCTGTTTAAGCTTTGGCTATTGCAAATACATACATTGCGTTTAAGGTACTTGAATTGCTCTAGTTTTGGGCATCCATGCTAATTGATTGATGAAACCGTTGGCACCTTCATGCTAAGCTCTCTAATGGTAATCAATACAAAAATCTGTAAGCAACGCACAAGCGACTTGGAACAAATTAATTAGTCGCTTAATAGTGACACTAAGCCAAAGTAGTCAGGGCCCAAAACGTACAAATTACTCGGGCATTAGCATAATAAAACGATGCAACCCAAACGACTCTCATAAATTATGCATAGTTTTCGACAAAATGAAACCGTTGTGCGCCAACTGCGACTGGTAACTGCTAACTGCTAACTGCCAACTGCTGCGCACGAAAATTACAATAATAAAAGAACGCGAGACGATGAAACCGAAGCTGTTTGCTGATAGTGGTCATCGTCTGGCTTTCGCATATATTTCATTAGTAGCGAATATGCTATTGGCGAAAACAGTACGCTAGATGGCGCTGCTAAAAACTGGTTCACATTTAGCTTGAAATGCACAAGAGGCAAAAGAGCTGACGATCAAGCCAGCCAGTCAGCCAGGCAGCCAGGCAGCCCCACAATCACCGGTCAGGATGACGCTGATGATGAAAATCGTTATTGACAACGGAAGACGGCAGACAACGATGGAGCTGGAGTTGGCAGCGTCAGCTGAGCGATTTCCATGCAAATGACCATGAAATGGAATCTGCTCGTTTGCTAACCTGGCTGCCTGACTGCCTGAGTGCCTGACTGCCAGCATGCCTGGTCCGATGGGGCGATGGCGATTTATCTGGCGACAAACGTACTTGAACCAGAAAGCAAACGACACTTTAATGCAAGCCGACATTGAATCGTTGCCGTTGTTGTCGTTGGTTTTGTCGGTTGTGTTGTTGTCGTTGTTGCCATTGCCTGTCACGGTCAGAAAGTGGCACACGGGACAACAACAATGCGTTAAGGAAAGAGAAAAGTGCCGGCAGAGTAGTAAAATTAATTGAAATGTCCCATGGAATGCGGTGTAGAAAAGCATTTTTCAATATTGGTTTTTCAATTTTTGGGCAATGGCATTTGCCGATCGCCCGCTTTTCAATTAAACTGCAGCTAATTGCATTTGACAGCGGCATCGAGCAATTTATATCAACAAGCAGCAAAAATATAAAACATAAAAGACGTCAAAATTTGCACCGAGTTTGTTGCCTAAGTCTTTTGTCAGCATATGTTCTTGTGTTTGTGTTTGCGTGTCAACTGTGACAGGGTGGCCGAGTCGAACAGCAAGATGCTGACAATTTTCAGAAATATAATAATCATAAAATAAAAAGCTGGCAATAATCAAACGGCCCAAAATACTAGCAACACCAACAACAACAACAGCAATGGCAACCTGTGCGATAAAAAAAACGAAATCTTTTTGTGATTTCGCAAGCTATAAGCGTTGAAAAAAGCAAGCAAGCAAGCACTGAAATCAAAGCAGCCAGCAGCAAAACCGACTGCTAACTCCCAAGAGATTTTTATGACATTTTCACAGGCAGCCAGTCAGCCAGCGTCGATGCGCTTAGAGGGTGCCGGAGAGGGGCTGCGGCGTCCAGTACCTGGACTACATGGCAGCCGTCTGACAGACGCGTCACTACGTGAGCGACGTGTTTAAAAGTTTAATGAGCCGCAAAATAATTGCAAATGCGGCGCATGTCGCCAAAACGTAGCGCAGAGGCAGCCAGGAAGGCTGGCGAAACCAAAGAAAAGACCAAATAACCATGTGATCAAGCCAGCCAGCCAGCCAGTAAGTAACTAACATTGCGATATTTGTGCGATGGCCAACACCCCCCAGTGCCCAGGAAGGAGGCTGAGCCACCTGTCGAGGGCGGCCACAGGCAGTGTCGGTGTCGGTGTCGGTGTTGGGGGCACTTAATTGCCAAAAGCGTGACTTACATTTAAAAAATCATAAAAGCCACGAGACCAGCGAACAGATAGTGCCCAGATAAGGATAGACGGATGCTAAGCGTTAGTCAGTTTCACAAATTAACGAATAACCGAGAGATGGTGATGGAGCAAGAGAGAAAGAGATAGAGAGAGAGAGAGAGAGAGAGAGAGAGAGAGAATAATGCGCTTAGGACGAGCTGTGTGCCAATTAGAAGCACTTACCACTGCTAGCTAACAGCTTGCAGATAGTCAGACAAATGGACACAAAACGGTGGCAGACCAAGTCTTTTGCTGGCATTGTGATAATGATTCGCCAACTGATTACTCATTGTTGTTATTGTTGTTGGTGTTTTTATATTGACTTTTAATTAGCGCCAAATTAAAAGCTTTGAGTCAGCCTTAGGTAGCTGCCAAAAATGTTGGGAAATTCCGTTTGGCAAAATATGACAAATTCCCCACCAACACTCTCGTGCTCGTACTGCGTTTGTATGTATGTACATACATAGCTGGTATTAGCGTCAGTTGGTGGGCGTAATTGCCTTAACACATTGTTCAAAGAAACTACGCACAGCACAGCAACAACTTTAAATGCCTGCCAAACGAAAATTTATACGCATAAATCATGGCCCAAAGTGTCATTGGGCTGACAGCGGAGACACAGAAAAACCGGGTGCCAGATTCCGATTCCGATTCCCATTTCGAATCAGTTTCAGTCTCAGATCTGGAGCAGTCGATAAAAATATATGTGCGAGTATGACTCGTATTTAATAAACAATCAAGAGCTGAATGTGGGAGATACAGATAAATGTATGATGAAGAATGTGTTGTCGAAAACAAGGGGGGGGGGGGGGGCAGGAGTGCTTGTGTTTTATGTCACTCTCATTCAATTGGTCTGCGCCCGGACTTTATACGTATGTAGTTTGTTATTGTCTATATGTCACTGCTTTGCTGTACGTACGTCCATCGATTTATCAACGTTTACAATTTCTAAATGTTTTAGCGCGTGCCTCACGCCGTCAGCTTAACGCACCCTCTGACATTGCCAAAGCTATCTAGGTAGATATCCCACTTTATAAGCTAATCCCTTGGCAAACGTTTTCATTTTGCACGGTACAGAAACATTTATAGCATAGGGATTAGTCTTTTTTCTCTTTTTGTGGCTGTTATGGACACAGGCACAGCAGGTGAGTTTTGTTGTTGTTGTTGTTGTTATTGCTGTTGTTGATTTAGTGTCTAACGAAGCGGGCGGATTTGTAAGCCGAATGAATCTCTTATAATCAAGTGCTAGCTAGCGATCGCGAGTCGCTTTTGATTTATTTGCTGGCTATTTTAATGGCTAGCTTGCAGAGTGTTTGTTGTTTCATTAAACAATCATTGACTTCTTCTAGGCAGGCAAAGCAGGCAAAGCAGCCAGGCGGACAACTCGGTTTTTATGACCACCATATAAACATGCATAAAAATTCATCAACAGTTGTGAGTTGATTTTAGTTATGTGCCCGTTTCCCGTTTTGCTTGATTTTTATAGTCTTACAATTCTGAATTTGGTGTTGGTACGAGTATATCTGTGCAGCTATCAGTGCCTGACGCTGGTGTTGGTTTTATTGGCCCAATTTGTACATATAGCGCAAAAGTGTTAAGCATAACAATGAGCTGACCAGACGTTGCTGATCATGCCATCAAGTTCGTTGCCTAAGTCATTCGTTTTGTTTGATTCAATTGAATTCAACTCCATCGTTTTTTTTTTTTTTGCCATTTCGTGCTGCATGATTTGTTGTTTATTTGTCGTTTCTAATCAAAAACAAATCAAACACGCACCTACCGGTCCAAGTGTGTAGAAATGTATATAAATTACAATTCTTACAACGGTCTCCTAGCCACAAAGTCTTTCAAATCAACGTTTATGCATCAATTTGGTTTTTTTTTGGTTTTCTTAGTTGAAATTTTTTTTAATTTTCATTTTCATAAACAAACTGCGCAAATTTACGCATTATTTATGATTGCAAGGCATGTAATTCGTATGCTAATTGATAAGTATCTCAAAATTTATTAGCCAGCTTGGCAAACACTAGCAACAGCACCAACTACAACAAAAACAGCACCAACAATAAATGCGTGCGTGCCGTTCGGCGTCAATTTTCAAGTACACAAATGCAAAAATTGAAATCTTGATATATATGTATATAAGGCGGCAGCAGCAGCAACAGCACTATGAATGCTTTTGTTGTTGTTGTTGCTGTTAATGGCCAGCTGGTTCTCACGCACAGCATTGCAGTTGAGTGCAGCTGCATTCGGACCGCGTCAGGTTTGGAGCTGACCCCGGCCCCCGACCCATAGCCGCCCCCTTGGCGGAGCCCATGACTTTTGTTATACCGCCACCAAAATCAAGTTCAAATATAGAGTTGCCTTAGTTGCGACTGACTTCATTTGCAAGGCAAATTTATTTGTGTTTTGTTGCTGGCGTTGCGTCGTTTGCTGTTTTTGTCAATAGCGTAAGTATTTTGTGTAACATAAAACCGCCTGCAATAACAACTACAAAACTGCAACGTCCAGAAACAAGTGCAACAGCCAACGCAAACGGCAACTTTGTAACACGAAATCGAAGCAATTGCAACTGCAACTGAAACTGAAACCGAAGCAAAGGCGATTTTTGTATCAACATTAATTATAGCAGCAATGCAAAATCACTAACAACAACAACACGATCCTAACTAAAAACAAAAAATAATGCGTTTCTCATATTGAATGTGCTTAATTGTTTATATCAAACTACACTGCACAAAAAAAAAACAAAAAAAAAAACGAAGATTAATAGCCAGTTAAGGTTACAAAATTTGTAAATGAGCTTAACTGTTATTAAAAATCTTTGAATGAATTTTCTTCTGGTTAATTAATTGCCTTATATGATAAACAGTTTTATGCTCATTCAATGATTTTACTTTGCGGCTTTGATTTTAGATTATTGAACTTAAAACACAATTGCTTTTGATGATTTATTTCTCCCGCCTGATTTGCTACAGCTTTTCGATATCTGCCGTCCATTTATGTCTATGATGTAATTGTTGTGCTGACGTCAGGCACGTCAATTAAAAATCGAACCCGAAACGATGCAGCATAGTTAAAACAAATACTAAACAATAATTAAATAAAATGTGCGAAATGGTCTATAACTAGTATATGGAAACGAAACACATAGTGATGTGTTTGCGTACAATGGGGGTCGAGTCGGGTCGGTTCGGGCTTGAATATAATTTTGTGTAGAGGACAACAAATAAATAAAATATCTACTACGTGTCGATCAATAACAACAACGCACATTGCAAGCCTGTCCCGGCTGTCAGTGTGCGTGTGTGTGTGTGTGCGACATTTTTGTAGATTTTTGCCTTGATCTAGAATTTTTTCCTATTAATTGATCTCATAATGACAGACACTTCAAAAGCGACATCACGACATTTATTAATTAATGCACGCAGCTAACAGCAAACAGCTAAACGCAACGAGACACGGCCCGAACTCGAGCTCAAACTCAAACTCAAACTCGAACAACCAAATCAACTTGCTGCGGTGCGTATACATAACATACGTTTTGCATGCGATAATAACAACAACAACAAGAACAAGAACAAGATCAACAAATAATGCCGGCAGCTTAATTAGCATTTTAGATTATTACGGGGCAAGTGCGTATCAAGAATTGTTTATAAAAGTTAGTTTATGAGGTTACACTGAAGGTTGCAAGCAAAAATGCATTTGAATAAGTTAAAAAAGCAACTAGTTCTGACTGAACTAAGTTATGCTTATAATATCGTTGCTATTGAAGCATTTCCCGTTTGTCAAACACTCGTCGAAAGACCGCATTTACCGAATTCCACAGGCACACACATTATTCAAAGATTAATTATTTGTCAATTAGCCAATTTAACTGCCAGTTGCAGTTAGAAGAAGTGCATCCCATAGAAGCTATCTGCAAATCATTGCGCAAACGCACGCAGCTCATGTTGAAACTCAATTGCAATTAAAAGTCAAAGAAAAGCGAGTCAATTGGCAGCTGGTAACATTGATGTGGCTCGTTAACAAACGTAAAATGCCTTAATAGAAATCGCCAGCAAGCCAAAAGTCACCAAATTAACATTATCCAAGTGAAATTTGATTTCAACAGTCTCTAATTAATTTTTAGATACACTATAAATATGGTATAAGTTTGCTTGGAAAACTAACTAAAACTGAAACTAGTTAAAGTTCAAATGATTGCTTTGTGTTACCGCTGATTGGAATTACTTTTTGTTTGTACATACATATATTGGATTTTATGCAAATGATTGCAAATTTGTCAAATTACGCGTAGGCGATTCAAGCCGCACAGAGCTGGAAGTGTTGCCGTCGACTTCACCTCATCAAGTGACGCCCCCAACACATCCAGACTCGCTCTGCGCCGCTGTAGCAGCAAGTTCATTGAACCACCTACGAGAAACATGCAAATCAAGCTTTGCAAAAAAACAATGAGCCACAAAACAAACAAAAAAAAAAAAACACGAAACAAAATAAAACTAATTTTTTGATTTGGTTTTATTGCCTTTGTCTATCGTAGCTAAAAAAAATTGGTATGCATAAATTTAGCTAGCTGCTCGCATTTTTCTATGCCGATTTTTTAGTCCAACTTTTTTTTTCCTGCCTGCTGCAACCACTTCAAAGCCAAATTAATTGATGTCGCCAGAAACAAGCTGCTGACAAGAAGAAGAAGATTTATGTGCATTGCGCTTCCCATTTGAAAATACGTGCTTAAATTTCGGATAAGCCAGCAAACCTACCAAGATGCCTATTAGATTCATTGAAGTTTATTGCCATAAAGTTTTGTATTGAATATAAATTATTTATAGCTAAATCTTAAAACTGTGTTTTAATTATGAATGCAAAACAATTTCGTTTTAAATTAGAAGATTCAGCACAAATAATCAAATAATGAAGCAAGTCGAAAAAAATTGCTAATAACCATAAAGAAGAAGCCGACCTACGAGTATTTTTTTTTCACGGCTGCCAATTAAGTGATGTCACAACTACAGACGCAATAAAATCAGCTATCTTGGCCAATTATTTTTTTTTTTTTTGTGACATACCGAGCACTGTTCGATTCGTCTTTGAAATTTTATCAGTATTTTTATTGAACATTGCACAGGCAATAAACTGACTGATTTATTAAAGTAGGTTATGTGCCAAGAGTTGTGCATAATTCCCAGCTGTCTGAGACCTCCTTTCAAATCACATGTGGTCTCATCATTATGACGATTTGATTTAGCCAATATAATCATTTTGATTTGGATTTTTAATTTTAGTAAAAAATTATCACGCCCAAAATGGCTAGAAAAATTCATTAGGCCGCACAAATTTCTCACTTGATTACAGACCAAGGCCCCGAAACTGTTGCCCTTTTTTCGATTGTGATTTCCAAGGGTCGCCGTTGCTGCCACATGCGGCGTAATTAAATTTTCTTTGTTGCTTATGAATTCGCTACGATTTTAATTGTCGATTGGTGCCGTAGGCCTCTATCTCATTTGGGGCAGTCTCAGGCCCATTCGATGGGTTGGGCCCTTCCGCACTGCTAATGCCACAATTAGCAATTTCATGCGTCGTTTTTTTCTCTCTTTTTTTTTGGGTTGTTTGTGGCGTTTTTATTTTGTGTAATGTGTGAAATTAATTATGATTGGCAATTGGGCTTATAAACGGCAAGAGATTTTCCACTCTACAAGCTAAATTTTATACAGCAGAGCTTGGCTTTGGGAAGATCTTGTAAGTGTGTAATGAATGGTTAGGCAGTATAAAATATATATATATATATATATATATATATATATTTTTTATTTTATTATTCACCATTTAGCCTACTCATGAGAAGTTTTTTGTTATTTTGATTTCAACTTAAAAAACTCTTCATACATCATTAAGTTTTGCAATTTGCACATCTGCAAAGCGTTCAAAACTTGCGTAGCGAGCTCTTTGAAGTGTTTTTTTTTTTTTTAGCAAAAGCTGCCTCAATGTCGCCGACGCCTGGGACCTGGACGTGGTGGGTAATGCGAGGCATTATAACACTCGTAATATAAGCAACAAGCACATTCAAATGACACTAACGGTTCTGTCTGTCTGAGCGCCAGTAATCATGTTTTAACGACACTCACTCACACACACAAGCACTCATATGCAGACATAGAGGCGCGTCATCTGCGAGTTCATATAGAAATCTTGTAATCTGATAGGCATGACAAGAAATATTTTGCTTGTCATTAAATTTACTTTTATTTATGCAGCAGCGCTGATTGTTTGGTGTTTGTTTGTTGCTGTTGTTGTCGTTAGAGTTTTTGTTGTTGTTTCATTCGCGTGTTTTGTTTCGCAGCAACTCGAAATTAGTGAAAACTCTTCACATTTGTTGCATGAAGTTGGCTTAAGATCGAAAAAGCCAAATTGTATGCATATTGTGTTGGCGCCTCCTGCTATCTCGCTTGCTCCTCCTCCTCCTCCTACTCCGCCACCTTTACCTACCACTAGTCTGCCCAGCTCATCGATTTTGGCCCATGTTGTTGTTTGCTCATTTGTTGTTGCATAATAGACGAAATATTTGCGCATGGCTCATTACAGTTGGTTTGGTTGCCGTAATCGACGCGCGGGCGCAGTGTAAGCGAAATATTCCCGGAATTCCAAAACGTATGGCGAAACAAAAGACTTAAGCAACGAACTAAGCGTCGTCGCTGTTGCAGCTGCTAAGAATAAGCAGCTGAGGCATATCGTTTGATTTAGTCAGAAGTGCGTGACATTTCAAGTGCTGGCATATTGCATTGGCAGCTGATGACAGCGATGACATCAGAGGCAGCAGCAAATGTCAGTCAAGTGCGTCATTGATCATTTAAACAAAGGGCAAAAAAAAAATCAACTTTTAGCTAGAAATCAAAGCAGCAGCCAAATGGGCAGACAGCACAATTGATAGACAACCACACAGACAGACGTGCAAAGCGATCACCAGACAGACATTCGGACTGATAGACAGTCTGGCTGCCGCCTAGACAACATATGTAATGACGCGAGCCCGTGCAAAAAACCACAACAATAACAAAAAAAAAAAAAAACAATAGCAGGCATAATGAGCACAATTACTGGTAAAACAAATCAAACGCAACGCGCTACTAGTTCGACCGAGCGACGCTTTGATTCAGTCACAATAATTGTTGCGGCAAATACAGCAACAACAAAAAAGTTAATAAATTATGCCAGCAGCAAAAAAGAATTAATTAAAAAAGCAAAGCGAAAAAAAAAACTTGCAACGGTAACAACTGCAGCAGCTTTTAATGAAAAAGTACAACAGAATAATAAATATAAAAAATTGCAGCCAGACGGCTATTAAGAAAATTTCTTGTTGACTCATCCAAGCGAGCAGGCGGCAGCAGCGGCCCACAATTAACAACCCAGGCCGAGACCACTACCAAGAAACTGTCAGTCAACATTTCTTGAACTCATTTGCGGCGTTTTGTATCACCGCTTGACAATTTCTTTGTCAGCGTTGCAATTAAACAATTGCCGACTTTTCTTGTAGTTGTCGCTGCTGTTGTTATGGTTAATGTGGCTTTTTGCAGTTGACTAACTGTTACTGATGCATCTGATTCTGTTGCTGTTGTTTGGTTTTGTAGTTTTTGCTGACAATAAATTTAATCCAATATGCTTTATGTACAGCTTTTGAAGCACACGCCCAAATGGACATGAAATCTCGTGACTTGCGTTTCGCAATTGTGAGAATGAATTAAATAATTCTTTGCATATTTATTTGCCGTTTGATTTATTTATTTTTATGTAATTTCCTTACTGTTCATTAAGTTTTTGTGCGATTTTGCCTTAATTATTGTATTTTAATTGTTTAAAATGCAAAAGGTAAGCTTATATACTATATATTTAGTATTCTCTAGGAATCAGAAGAGACTGACAAAAAAGAAAAATTTTATAACAACACATAATACTTTATTTTGTATACTAAAACATTTGTTGAACTCAATTTATTACACCCTTTTAACACCGTGTAAGCAATAATTTTTTACATATTTTCTCACCAGCTATAAGAGAAAATTAAAAAAAAAAAATTAATTTCAATTAAGCACGCCAGTTAAAAGCGTTTTTCCAATAAATTGCATCATCAGACTTTAACAATTCCACTAACTGAGACAATTAGATGGACGGAGTCAGACAAACTGTTGCTGCTGGCGGCGCTGATTCGCCAATTGTTAAAGTGTTGAAGTGTTTTTATTTAAATTGCTCAACTGAACTTGTAATTATGGCGCACTCTTTGTTGCTGTTGATATTGGCTTGGACAGCGGCTGCTCTTTGGGGCTTTTACATAAAATAAGGAAATAGAGAGCCAAAGTCTTAAAAGCCAAGTGGCCCGTTTGTGTCTGTGATGTTTTCACTCAAATCACTGCAATTAAATATTGTGGCAAACTTTTAACTAACGGTTTAATAGCCGAACGCACCAACAACGTATGTGGCAGCTGTTTTTGTCTGTTAATTGTACTTGAAAGCATTTCGTCGTTGCTGATTGATAAATCCATGTCTCAGTCAAGCCCAGACTTCAGTTAGATTCTAGCAGTCAGCTGGAGTCAATTTAATGATGGTCTTGCATCTAGTTTGCTGATGCTGCACATAGAGTGCAATTAAAGACGCATAAGCTCAAAAAGCAAAAAAAACGACCAAAAAATAACTATAAACGAGTAGAAAACAATTACACTTACCGCAGGCAAAATCTCCTTTGATCGACTCGAATGAACAGCAATTAACACACACTCGAGACTCCGGCCCGTCGTTTTTAACTTATTTATTTATTTTTGTTGAAGTATTTTTTGTGGATTTGTCTGGCACTGGCATTAAGCCGATTGAGATTCTCGGAGTAAAACAAACACGGCACAAAACATACACAGTCAAAACACTTGCAACTATCCAGCTCGGCAAATCTCAATCTTTTAAACGCGGATGTGATCGTCGTCGTCGTCGCTGTCAGTGCAACAGTTGCAAAAAGCAGCACGTGAAATATTTATGTAAATTTATTTGGATATTTTTTTTTTTTTCGCGGCAGTAAAATGCATTTGGAAACATTAAGAGGCACACTTTGCAATTGTCGTTTGGGGCTGCGATTTGATTAAAGTTGAAGCCACCAGTCAGGCAGTCGACGAGAGCTGTCCGGCGATTGTTTTTTTTTTGTTTTTGTTTTTTTTTTTGCTGTGTGTGTTGTTAGTTGTTTTGTTACTATAGTCGCTACGTGGCAGGATTTGACTTGTCAATTAGTTAGTTGTTTGTTTCGTTTGGTTGCTTTTGCTGTTGTTGTTGTTTTTAAATTTGCTGCTATCACCCAAAGCACCGTTATCTGGCGCAACTCTCACAGCTAACAGCTAAGCTCTCAACACTCAATACAAACTCACATAATGCAAGCGAGCACTGAAAACGGCAGCAAGTTCGTTGCCTAAGTCTTTTGTTAAGCCAGTTGTGTTATCGCTTCTGTTAGTAAACTTTTTATTGTATTCGTTTTTTTTCTTCTGTTTTGGCAATTTTTTGTTATTTTTAAATCGTAAACTTTTATTTATCGCTTCATGTTTTTCTATGTACAATATAATTAATTTGCTGATATTTTACTTTTTTTACTGCACGCTTTTTATGTGATCTTTAAGCGGCAATTAAAATTAATTTAATTTAATTTCTTTTATATTTGTTTCTGCGCTATGCCGTTGAGGGAAACAAGTTTGTTATTTTTGATTATACTACTGCTAGTTAGTATGTATGCATGAATGTATTAAGCTTATGTAGCCATATACTATATGTACGTATACAACATCTGGTAGCTTAACGAAGGGCATATCCATTTATTTAAATATTTTTACTAACACACACAAATGTAATACATATTTTGGTTTTTTGTGTGCTTTTGTTGTATTTATTTGGTTTTTTATGGCAGCACTGAATTACTTTTTACTGTTGCTTGTTCGGCTGCTTTTATGAGTGATTTGGCTTAGAGCAGCCACAGATGGCTAAACACTAAAAAATATTAAGCTGTCGGTGCAGCTGCAAACATTATTTGTTGCTATGCGTTGTGAGTAGTGCAATTCATTGGCACAGTAAAAATCAGCGTACACAATTCGCATGCAAAACGCACGAAAGTCGCTACTGAATCGCGCGCACGCGACACTGCGAAAACGCGTGATTAGCTCAGACAAAACAAACTTTTTTTTGCAACGCGCGCAAACGCCAAAAACTTAAACAGTCCCGCAAGAAAGTCGCACAGAAACTGCAAGAGGATGAAAATTGCAGGCTGCTTGAGCTCCAACACAGCCGAAGTCGCCGCTTAGTGCAGCGCAGCAGCATTCGCGGCAGCATTTGAGTGCAATTGCCGTTGCTGTTGCCGGTGCAGCAGCAGCAGCAGCAGCAATAATAACAATAACAATAACAACAACAAGTTGCAAAACACCAACGAAGCGCAGCGAGCAAAATTCGCTAAGCAAAAAAAAGTGGCAAAATAGCAACAACCTCTCAAAGACCGACTGACCGAGTAATACAGTCCAGCAACAGCAACAGTAACAACAACAACAACAACAATAACATCCAAACAGGCAACAGACTGCCGCAACGTCTCAGCAACTTACGATTGAGGAGCCGAACGGCGAGCTTGCATACGAACGAACCTGGGAGCAACGGCAAAAAAGCCGCTAAAACGCAAAAACCTGTTGAGCTGGCTGTGGCCGACGTTTGGTCTCTCTGCCAGCGTCGTTCGTTGCTTTGTTGCTTCGTTTATCGCCGATCGGCAACGCTCTCCAGTTCAAGCTTTAGCTGCAGCTCTCTCTCTCTATCTCTCTCGGAGTTGGCATTGTTGAGTTTTGAGTATTGTTGTTGATTTTCCAGTCAGAGCAAATCTCTGCGGCCTGCCTGCTGGCTTTAAGCTGACCTAGCGGTTTATTTCCAACACAGCTGCGCTATCAGTTGCCGATCAGCTTTTGACCAATAAAAAGAGGTTTCGTCGACGTCACTGGAAAGCGGCGCAGTGACTGCGACGTTCAGACTGAGCGAGGGCACATGAATTGAAGAGAGCCTAACAAGATCGCTTTTAAGCGTTAAGAGAACTTGGGTTTTTAAGCGCATTTAGCTGCCTGAGGCAGTGAAGTTGATAAGAAATTGAATAAAATTATATGAATTTTATTAGCAAAAACGCGTCAAGTTTTTTTATGGTATAATTTCGCAGGTAAACTACACAAACGCCTCTCAACAAGTTCGTCGTATCAAGGCTCATTTATCAGCGAAGCAGCGCACATAAAAAAATTTCAAATTTTCTGCTGAGCAACTTAGTTGCCGACCAAAACAAAAATAAAGCTGTTGCTGCCGTTGTTGGACTGCTGTGATTAAAATCATAATTGAAATGCGCCCCTTACAACAAGGGGTGCTGCTGCTCAAACTTGCTTTTTACTCACACTTTGCTTGCAAACAGAGTAGCACGTTAGCAGCAGCAACAATAGCAACAATAACAACAACAACAACAACAGCAGTAGCAGCTTTGACACTTGCCACGCGTCAATGTCAAAGGCCTGAACTTGACAATTTAATTGTCACACGCCCGCCGCTTTTGGTCAACAGCAGCAGCAGCAGCCGCAACAGGCAAGAGGCAACAACAGCAGCACACGAACTTGCCGCCGGGGTCCAAGCTCAGTCGAACTCTATTAACGATGCCAATTGACGGACACTTGAATGCAGCATTGCTGTCAGTATGGGGGGCGCAAGGAGAGCGTCTCGAACTTTGCATTAACATAAACATTGTTGAGCCGCAGAAGGAGTGAGTGCAACAAGGGGGGCAATAACAGCAACAGAAACATCTTGAACATTGTCATAAATAACGCGCCAATGACAACTTGTTTGGTCGATGGTTGGGATTGGGATCGGTTGGCTCGAATCGGGAGACTGAACCTGAGACTTTGAGACTGCAA
This sequence comes from Scaptomyza polygonia, assembly GCA_035044585.1. Lineage (NCBI taxonomy): Eukaryota > Metazoa > Arthropoda > Insecta > Diptera > Drosophilidae > Scaptomyza > Scaptomyza polygonia. The sequence continues at coordinate 5,627,308 of JAWNNU010000151.1, read as the reverse complement.
CTGCCGTCTAATGTAGCAACGTGACGTGCGGCGTTTGCACCTACCACGTTTTTGATGCGATCGCAGCAGCAGCAACAGCAGCAGCAGCAGCAGCAGCAGCAGCAACAGAAGCAGAAGCAGCAGCTAGCTCCCCAAGCGGAGGCCACATAAAAGTGGCGCGGCAATTGCCAACTTTGGTCAATGCCGGCGACAAGTGTAAAACGACTGTCGATGCCGATGGCTTCGACTGCTCCAACATCGACAGCATCAGCATCAATAGCAGCATCAGTATCACCTCCTGCTCCAGCTTGGAGTGGCCTGGCCTGGCCTGATCTGGTCTGGTCTGCTCCTTTTCAGCTCTCAGTTGTCGACACGTTGACGGCGTGTTTGTGTGTTTATGGCAGCTGCCGTTTGATACTCATTCAAGTGCCGCCTAACATGATTTCGGTGTCATCTGCTTTTCAGCTTTAATATCGCCTGCTTAATGTGACATTTTGTAGCCTGCTGCATGTTTTTGTTGTTTTGTTGGCTGTTGTTGCATTATTTATGAGACGATTCAAACGTTTTGAGCATCTAACATTTCCCCATGCAGGAATCTTAAATGTTTTTTAATATCGTGATGATTGATGTCTTGTCCACATTGCCTTGACAACGACACACTTGACGCAGACTACAACTTTTGACTTTTGCGACTCCGACTGCGACAGCATCTGATAGTCATTTAATGTTTGTTTTGCTGTTGGTTGGTTGGTTGGTTGCCTGTGGGGATACGCAAGTTTGAAAGAGGACGTCAGCACAAAAGTCAATTAAGCAGCGATTTAAATGCAGGCAGGCAGGGTCAATGTCAGATTTGTCGACTAGAAAGGAGTGCCACCAAATGGCAGCCAGATTTGGCCTAATGGTCTTCTACGCTACGTGCTGCCCATTGTGCCCCATTTGACCTGATTTTATTTGCAGTATTTTACTTTTATTACTCACTGTGTATACTGTGCACTGCACGCTGCTTGGCAATGATGCGGAACTGAATTCAAAATGAAATTGCAACCACAAATTGCAAGGCAGCCAGCCAGCCAGCCCAGCAATCGACAATTTCATTTTTCTCAATGCACCGTCTCGTTCACAGAGTTCAAAAGGTTTGCCAAATTATAAATTAAAAGTAAATCGAATCGAATGCGCGCCCATTTGTCTCTGAACTTGAAAGTGCCTACTGTCCCGCTATCTTGGCAGCTCTTGTGAAAGTCAGGTTTGGGGTCAAGTCAGGCAGGCAGCAAAGTCGCAGTTAAAGAAACAGGTGCACGCCAAATCCGTTTGTCAGCGCTGTCAGCGCAGTGTGTGTGTGTTTCCCCATCTTCTAGTTCTAATTTGCATGCAAACGGAACTAAAGCCGGACTAAAGCTCGACTTCAGTTCTGGAACTGTCTGTCTGATCATGACGAATCACTTGATACTGCCAACTGCCAGACATAAACAAACAACAACAAATAAGAACGCATTCTTAGTTGTTGCGATGTGTGGGTGTTTGATCTGGCATACCAAAGCGATTGCGGTTGCGATCGCTGTAGTCTCAATTCATAATGATTTTGCCGGTCGTTAGCAGGCAAGCATCAAAAACAACAACATCGAAGAGAACAACATCAGCAGCAGCTGCCGGTTCGTTGCTAATTACAATTGGCCTAGCTTTTACGAGAGGACATCGGCAATGGCAATACGTACGTGGTGATTTATGCCCACGCATTGCCAGTGGACATCGTCGGTTGGCCATCGCTATTGGCCATTTGCCTGTCAGCTTTTAGTGCGTACATCACTCATTGTTACAGTTAGAGAGTTGGCGGCTCTAATTTAATTTAAATGAAAAAAAAAAAAAACAAACTCTCTATGGTCAAACAAAAAAGAAGAAAAAACACCCGCGCGTTGTTGCGCGCATGCTGCACATTTATCTGCCAGCGGCAGCGACTCAACTTTAACTGTGCAACTGGGCAGGCGGATCTTGCTCCACATCCACTTGGCTGTCGGCTGCTGCTGCTGCAGCAACATTTCAAGTGTGTGTTTGAGTTTGGGCTTTGGTTTGCTAGGTGAAATTTTGAACTGACGTGGGCGTTGCAATATTTTCGGTTTTATGGTCGTCGTTCACAATGCAGCAGCACTTCAATTGCTGTCTCTCGGTGGGGGCAAGCATGGCCAAAAACTGGCACTGCCATTAACCCATTAAAATGTACCTGTTACTCGACATCAAGCTGAGCCTTAAACCGTTTTCAAGCTGTTTCCCATTCCCTTAACTTTACAAATATCAGGCATTCAGATATTTTGATGGCTAGCCAGGTATTAGATATAGTAAAATGTCATATTTATAATAATGTTTTGATAGAAATGAATTTGAAAAGTATTTTATTGATCCAATTAGTCAGATATTCGATTAACTTAAAAAGTTAAAAGAGGTCGTAAATTCTATGATATTTGAAAGCATTAGTGTTATTTAACAAATGTATTCTTAAATTAATTACTTACAAAAATGAATGCTAATGGTGTAAACGACTGTCGGCTGTTGAGCTTGTTAGTGGGTAGGATGATCATCAACAGCAGCAGCTAAACCAGAATCAGCGATTGTCATCATCAGCGTCATCGTTGTCTCTGGCTTATTGTTGTTATTTCATTTTGCTCGGCGCTTATCAACAGCGCCATCAGCGCAAAAGCGAACATTTGTTAAACACTAAATGCACTTATTTGTTTTGTGGCAGTGGCATCCGCATCCGCAGTTGCAGTCGCAGTCGCTGTCGCAGTCTTTAGAATGCAATCAACAGCGGCCACACAGCGACGACGACTAACTGACTGACAGTAGTTGGGAGCTGCTGCAACTTGGTCGACGCAGTGGGGAAGCTACTAAAATGAGCAGCATAGTCAGTGTCAGTGGCAGAGGCGGAGGCGGAGGCAGAGGCAGGGGCAGAGTCTCAGCTAGAGTTTGAGTGTTCCCCATGGCGGCGCAAACTCTGACTCCGAAACAACACAGTTTTGACTCCCACGTTTGCGCAGGCGCATTGCACAAATTGCATTATTTGCACGCCGCGCAGTTGTCTGCCAGTTCGAGTTGTTGTTGTTGTATGTTGTTTGTTAACTGTTGACTGTTGTTGTTACTATTATCATCAACATTGTTCTTGTTTGGGTTTTGGCCGGCTTGGTGTTTGCAAAAAACTGAACAAAAATTTCTATCTTTGCTCGGCTTGGTTGGTTTAGTCGGTGCTTGACGGCAGCGGCACTTGACGCCACGAGAACATAAAAATGCTTTTCAGCAACTTGCACTCGAAACGATGACGATGCTGCCGCGTTGTTCAACTAAACTACTCCAGTCAAAATAGCATTTTAATAGACGCAACATCCACGAAAAAAACAAAAATACAAAAAAAAAAGAAAAAAAAAATAACAGCCACAACAGGAACGGCGAGTCGACACGACGACCTGGACCCCGGCTTTATGACGCTGCAACATGTGAAAATAGTTGAGGAGAAGAAATTACAAGCACACGCTTTTCTAATCTAAGAACCTTTTGCTGCATGTCCAAAAATTTGACAGCGTTTCGCGGGGCTAAGGAGTCGGCGGGTGGAGCGTGCACAAATCTTTATTTTGTGTTTTATGCTTTGCGTCCAACGAATTAAATCCAGTTAGCTTCCTCTGCCCCAAAGCAAATAGCACTTGTTACGCCCTGCTCGGCGGCTCTGATGATGCTGTTTTTTTTTTTTAATTTTTCGTTCGTGTTTGGTGTTGGTGTTCGTGTTTACTCTGCTGCTGAGGTGGTGAGCTGATGTACATTTAGCTTAACGCTTAAGCTTACCCTTACCCCATTATTTGGGTGGGTGTTTGTGTAATGAGCAACTGTTTACTGCTGTCTGTAGTTGGCAAGCGAAGTGCTCATCATGACAGCTGTAAATTTGCCAAGACGCAGATAATTGTCATAGACTTCCTGGTTATGTTATTTAAACGGGCGACTCAAAAGCACTGTAATACATACATTGCCAACATATTGTACATACATATGTGCAAGTAAGTATTCGTAACCGTACATGCCATATACATTACGGCCGCATGTCAGATATTTGGGCATCATGTTGCAGCCAAAAAAAAAAATAAAAAAACAAAGCATTAATTATTTATTTAACACAGTAGGAAGTTTGATTAACAGCATTGTTTAGGATTTGTGGTTAAAAATTGATTCTTCACTTATTTGTCATTAAATATTTTCTAAGGATAGAAAGCTAAGCTTAGCTACAGTTTTATCTCACTTACTTTTCCCTACATCGCATTGAATCATTTGCTCATAAAAGTTGATTAGTCTTATAAAAAGGTGGCATTAATATCAATTATGCGATATTTGAATTTTTTTAATTATTCATACTTGCTTATATTTCCTGTATAGCAATTGATCACACCGAGAGAATACTCTATAAATCACTAAGTTCATAAAATTGTCTGCCATAAAAAGACAATAGCTGTTGAGCCAATTGTGCAACTTTGTTCCGACTAGCGGCAGTCTGTAGCAATTAATTTAATTACAATTGCATGTAAACACACACCACGCCCCATAAATACTTTAATAAGTTGTAAATGCGCTTCATTGTAACCGGCAAATGAACCGGATCAGTGAAGCGTCGCATGGCTGGCAGCTTGCAACTCCTTTAGGCCAACAACAACAATATGGTAAGAAAATGCGAAAACAGTTCAATTTAACGAGAGCTATTTATAATTTTATTGACTACTAGTCAACAATCGATTGATGGCGAGTTCTGGGGCTCGGTTTTGAAATTCGGCGCAGCAGCAGAATACCCACCGGCTCAGACATGTGCGATTGGTAGTTGGATTTGGTTTTTGGTTTAGTAAAACCAAGTTAAAGCTGCATTTTTCAACATTAGTCTGCAATTGGATGGCCCTAAGCTGTCACGCCGTAAAGCAGCAAGCAAAAAAAAAATGTTTATGAAATATGTAAAGCAGCAACACATTTGCAACATTTTGACTTCTCGTCAAAAGTGGCCGTTCCCCCAGCATCCCAACAATGTTTGCTAAACAGGCACACGTCGAGCCACCGAACAAACTTCAGTTGAGCAAAGCTGAGTTGAGGTCTCAGCCAGAGCCTCAGCCTCTGACATATTCCTTGTTGACGGCGCACGACTTAGATAAGGACGGCGGCCGTCTTTGCAGCTGACTGGCACGGATTGAGGGCATCATTATGATGTGACTGTGACTATGACGGCGGCTGCGACTGCGACTGCGATTGCAACTGGCAATGGTTAGGGTGACGGTGACGGTGATGGTGACGGCAACCTTTCGGGAGGGGCTACATAAACATTTTCATTTTCGTTTGGCATAGAAACGTCGCCGGTTGGCACATTTATCAAAAACTGCCTTACTGACATTTGCAAGCCATTTGAAGTGGGTTAGCGGTGCAGCAGATATTTTTCTGTTTTTTTTTTATTTGTTGCCCGTATTTTTTTTTTCTCTTATATTTTTTGTTGTCCGCGTCCAGCTCCAAGCTCATTAATTTTATTTGTTGCCAAAAAAGAAAAAAAAAAATTAGATTGTTTTGAGCACATTGCTTGTCGCCTTAAGGCGTCGCAACGTGGCGATTTCTCAATACGCAATTTTAAAGCTATTTTATTGAATTGAGAAATGACTTTATAGATTTACCAGCTGAATTGCCAATTAGAGATCTCTTAAATCAAAGGGCGGCCCTCTAATGATATCAGCCTCAATCTAAGCATTAATAATGTTTTTGTGTTTCATTTTTAACGATTTGTTTGCAACTAGCAGGCCACTAAATCAATTAACGCCTGCAGCCAACAACAAGCCAAGATAACAAGCCCAAGCCAAAAGCAAATTATTTTGACATTTGCAACCGCAATACGCCCGACTGCCCGATGCCGTTAACGTCGACGTCGACGTTGCCGTTGAAGTTGCCGTTGACTCTGATGTAATCGGAGTTTGGCATCGCTGGCTTGGCAACAAAACATTGGCGTTAGCCACAAATATGTTTTATCGCATTTATTATCAGTTGCACAAAATCGTCTATAATTGAAAAACTGTTAACTAGATTAGTGGCCATTAAAGACGAACGCGTTTTGTTTTTGTTTTTTTTTTTTATTTTTTTTTTATTTGTGCTCTAGCAACAGTCGACAGTTAAACAAACGGCGGGCGTTGCAGTTGGTAGCCAAGTTTTTTGTGAGCTCGGCCATTTATTGGCTGACCAGATACGTCATTCACTCAATCGGCTGGTTTAAAGCTAAAGCACTCAGCTTCAGTTACCAAAACGGTGCGATTGGTATATGGCCAGTGCAATAAATCAGCACCAGCCAGCCCGAAGGGACATGCTCTCCATTTTCCGATTTTGTTTATTTAAGTGCATTCAAATAAGCCTTTTTACTTTTTCAAAATCTAATTAAGTTGTTTAAGTGGAATTTGCGACCATAAAATTATGTAAATGTTGCCTGCCGCACACTCAGGAGACTCACTCGCTTCTATGCATTTTTTGCATTGGTAATTTGCACTCTGGCGCCTTGAGGGGCACTGGAAAAAATCGTAAATCACAAAACTGGGCAAGTTTGGTTTTACTTTGATATTTAAATAGCGTTAGCTTTAGCCTTATGCGAGGGTGGATTGTTTATTTAAGTGTTTTTGGTATATTTCAAAAAACGATTATTTAAATTATTATTGAATTTATGTTAATGTTGATAATAAGAACAATACTTGAAAAACAAAATATGGTATGTTTTAAGCACTCAAATAAGCCGATTGATTCAATCTTTCTTAAAATATTCAACATTTATTCTTTGAAGTTTAATGGACGTTAAGCTCAGATGTAAACAATTCTTTTGTCTACTACACTTTTTATGCATATATCTTTGTAGCTGCAACAAAAGTTCACATGATCGTTAAAAAGCGCATTATGCATTTTTAATTGTCATCAACGCACGAAGCAAGCAGCATCAAATTATACACGCATTTGTTTATTTGATTTTTATGATGCCTCCTTTTTTGTTTTGTGACCAGCTATGCCAACTATTAACTGCCAATGGCTCTCGTAGTGACGATGATGATGCTGTCGATGATGATGTTGTTGGTGCTGGGTTTGTTTGGTTGTTTAGTGCCCACACACGCACATAAAGATGTCAACGCTTAACTTATCAAGCAAGTGAAGCAAGCGATGGCAGACGACGCCAACGATGCTGACGTTAATACAATAAAAACCACAATAATTTCTTATTTGAGTTTTATTTGCGTGTCGTTCGTTCGTTGCTGGACACACAAAATAAAAATACAAGTAGCGCCCACCGTTGGCCGTTTATCAAACAACAATAAACTGTAATTTATGAAAAATGCTTGTAAAATGACGATAAAACAAGTGCCAGCAAACCAGACGGACGGACAGATCGGCAGTCAGACAAATGGACAGACAGACGGACAGACATACGCTACAGCCGTAGAAAGACTGTAACCACAACGACTACAACGGCTATGAAGATGATGATGACATGGACATAGACATTGCTGCCTGTCTTGCACAGGGGCAAAGCTTAAGCCCGAGCCATAGTCACAAGTGAACACAAGGCATGTGGGTGTCTCTTTATGTGTGTTTGTTAATGTTTGTGTATGTTTATCTGTGTCTGTGGGAGAGGACAAAGCGAAGACAAACAATTCATTGTATGCAAGTGTCTCTTGGTCGTGGGGTCTTGCGATCCCAGCTGCATCTTCACTTTGGCCTGGGCATTTGACCATTGTCGACACGCTTGTTTTGCTTGTGTGCCAGCCCAGCCAGCCAAGTGGGCAGCCAACAACTGCGCCTGCAATAGCATCTGTTTTGGCCCAGTCTGGCAACAGGTCAGACCAACAAACAACATCGGCCCAGGCCCAAAAACTTTTGCTTTCATTCTCTGACGCTGTCGAGCTCTTTATTTAATTGTACAGTACAAACTCATCAGAAGTTGGCAAATCTAAACAGAGACTATTTCAATGGAGTTAATTTTGTTAGAAGCTTGAGTCCTTTCAGATTTTAGTCGCGAGTTCGACGCTGTTGATGGCTGCCGTTTGTCGTTAGTGAGAATTTTCGAACCTGTTGCAAATAAAAATACATATATGTAAATCGACTGTCAAGAAGCTACCGCAGAGGCACGACGAACGGCACGAAGACTCATTTTAGCCTTTGAAATGAGGTACAAATAACGAAACCACAAGAAAACAACCAAATTATGTAAAATACAGGCAGTATCAGCCAACAAATTGTGACCCAGCGCCCGTTGTGTAGCTGTGATGTTGTTCGAGTCTGACTGTTTCTTTGAGCTCATACTATTAGCATAAAATGAAGAAGTTTGTGTCTGTTAAAAACACTTACTCGCAGCAACTTAATACAAATTTTTTTGCACGATTTTTACCTATTTAGGCAACAAACTAAACGCCTGAACCTATGTTAAAAGCTTTTCAGCCTTTGCATTTGTTAAATATTATGTTGACATATGCTGAAATTATTAGGTTTTGCTGCACTTACTGCAATAATCAAAACAACTTTCAACACAAACATCTTAATCGTTTTAACAACAACTCATCCTTTATAATTATTGATAATAAAATATAGAGATTTCATTGTCTTATAAAATCAATTGAAATAAAATTCAGTTACACGTTTATGCCCAAATCAACTCCTCAGAATATATTGAGCGAAGTCATATATTTTTCCAAGCCTTTATCTTGCAGCAGACAATTGTCTTACAAGCTACATAGAAGAGAAAAAAAATTAGAAGAAAACAATTTATGGCGCCACGATTTGTTGACAAATTTCTCACAACACGATCCATAAATTATGTGACCGTGACCGTGGGCTGCCCGAGGAAAACTTTAAGCAGCCATGGTAGTAGTCCCGAGCTTAACTGCCTGCCATCCGCACGACATGTGAGACAATTTGGAAACGTAATCGTGCAATAGGTGTCACTGAAGAGTGCTGACACTATTTCGCTTGGCCTAACGCTCATAATTTGCAACAAATTATCGCTGCGTCGAAGGTCGTCAAAGAAAGAAACATAAAAAGCAACAAAAAAAATAATATACACGAATTAAGGTAAATATTGCTTGCCGGTCTTAAAATTAATTTTTATCTGGAGATCCACATAACTTTCTCTTTGCTTGTTTGACCCAAAGGCTTGCGAGGGTGTTGTAGCTGTCACGAGGATCAGTTGTGTTGCTCATAAAGTTTTATAGCACACATAAAGAACATCGTATAAACTCTGACATGCGCGGCAAGTAGTAAAAATCTTTGTCTGAAATTATACAGATGCTACCTCAGGGGCAAAATTATTTTATTGGTAAGAAGAAAGGTTTTTTCCAGAAACCAATTTATAAAGAGTTGTACACATACTACTTATGTAACTTTAAATAAACAAGTATTTTTAATTTATCTTATCAGAACTTACATTTGGTCATGTGGTTCAACATGGATGTCAATAATTTTGACTTAGGAATAAATCAGCTATACGCGCTTAGTCTGCCGACCGTCAAAGGTAAAAGCATCTTCTATTATAATCCAAGTAAGCTGGAGTGCAACTGGCGCTGGTTTCCGCATCACAATTTGATTAACAATCCACAATGGGTATGGGACAGCCCAGTGGCCTTTTTCTTGCCGAAACAACAACACAATAGCGAGCTTTTTGTACTCGCATGCCTATCTGATGGTTTCAACTTGAATGAACTTATCACATTATCAGATACTCAAAGTTATTCAAGGAGTGTACGATTGCTTATCGAGCTAGCAAACAGTATAAGCAGCGCAAATGTCATTGCCTTCAAAAAATAATATCTAGCAAAAACAAATAACCTCTCAGCTTTATAGTTTCAACGCGGGATGAATCCTTCTATAGCTTTCAGGCATTTTCCTTCTTTACATTGCATAAGCGAATAACTACCTTAGACTTAAGAAGGAATGATAAATAGTTTCCAAAACAGTTAGAAAATCATACGCACTACGCGTCATTATTTTAGAGCGATTTAGAGCATTTTTAGAGCCAAAATCATCTTTGTTTCGCCATGCAACCTATGCTGATAAACTAAACGCAGTGCTGAGCGCCTCGTATCCAACGTGGAAAAAAGGACGCAATTTGGTTGAAACTTATGAGCTACACAAAACGTCGACGGCTTTTAGGTTGACAAGGGACATAAGCGAGAAGTTCCAAATGCGAAATAGCTTCAACACAGCATTACAACAATAAAATGGTACTCAAATCTGTGCCCAAGTCAAAGCTCTTAATTTCGTATTTAGTTTGCCGACGGATCTATCAACAAGGAAGCTCTGAAGCTACACTCTATGAAGGCACAACAGTCCGCCCTAATTGATCACTGGTTAAAGTAAGGTTTTAAAGACCGGTCTTATGCAGCTTAAGGACTTCAGTCTACAGCACCAGTAGCAGAATTTAAGTCTGCAGGACCTAGAGTTTACCTGGCGTTCCTGTGGTGCTGGCTTGCTTTTAGCACTGATCAAGTTTGTAGTTGAACTAGTAAGATTCTACGCCAATGTATGACCGGATAGCTTATAGAGCTGCAAAATACATTGTTGCGATTGCAGTGGCATATAAAACCAAATGCAAATTGGTTGTCAGAATGCCACCACAACATCACGACGAACTGCACGAAGAGTCAATTCAGTCACTGTCCCACAATTGAGGCGCAACCACAAGAAAAGAACCGAAATGTACTAACTCCAGCCAAAGAAGCACAAACGAATTAAGGCCCCAATACTAACTAACACCTGACATAGAGAAGGTATTGAGAGGAAAACAGAAAAAAATCTAATGCCTAGCTTATACTGAAAAACTTATTGCTTTAAAAGTGGACCAATATTGTGTTGGAGCCAAACTATTATTCGAATGTACATACGTTAAGCGAATGTACATACGTTAAGCGAATGTTAATAAAACACTTTTGAATTTTATTTTACATACATAATCACATGCAGGAATTTATAAATGCAATACGAGATTTGCAAAAGGTTTGCCTTTACCTTGGAACCGTACCAACCGAGTGACTCACTGACCGCCCTGGTCGACATGGTCACGGCGTCATCGTCGTCATCGTGGTCGTCCAGGTGTTCAATTAAATACCAACGTTGACCTTAATACTCGATCTGCTGCAAGAGCCTGCCAGAATTTTTGACAAATTGTCGTCGAATGTGCACAGAAATCAAGTTTATGGTCAATTGGCTTGAACAACTTTTAAAAAAATACTCATTCGCACACACACACACACAAACGCAAACACACATGCAGACACAATTGCTTGCAGAATAAGCCATGGCAACATATATGTTTGGGGGGTTTTTTTTTTATCACAAAAGTTTTCTCGGTGATAGAAAGTTTTTACTTAGCTGGCATTAAAATACCAAAAATAGTCAACGGCCGATGCAACTGCCAATTCCAAGGTGTTAAAATACAAACGTATGCATTAAAATTGCTGATGAAGCGTCTTGTAGTCTGGCTGGTTGCTAGGATTACCAAATATTTGCGACTGCTGCCAAAAGTCAAAAGAAATCAATCAAAATGCCACAATCAACAACAATGCCAACAAAAACAGCGGGCGCCAAAAGCCAACAAACACAAACAACAACAACAGCAGCAACAATAACTGCAAATGCAGCAACACACGCCACACCGACAGAAGCGACAGTCTGACGTGTGCCTAAGACGCTTAGTGGTCTGCCTGCCAGACGACGGCTGCTGTTGCTGCTGCTGATGCTGCTGGCTTACCAACAGACCCCCCCTCCCCCTCCCCCCACCGTTTCTAAGTGGACAACAAAACGCCTCCAACACTTTTGGGCGCGAAAAATGTGTTGCCATTGCCGGCGATGATGCTGTTGTTGTTTTTGTTTGTTGCTGGTGTTGCATTAAGTTTCCCGGGCCATGTGTTTGCCAACTACATGTTGCAGATGCAGGGGCGTAACGGCTTTTCTCGACTCTGACTAAGACTCAAACTCGAACTGCAACTACAGGCAGACAGACTCATGTGATGCATATAAAATAAATAAGCCAACTTTGATCTTCATTTGTTGTTGTCAAGGAGCTGACATGACCATGCCATTGCCATCGGGCTTGACACATATTTGCATAGTTTAGTCGAGAACAAAATGGCAGCACCAAAATGTTGACAAGTGTCAGTCAGGCGAATGCTTCGTGGGCCTCCTCATCGTGCATAAATTTGCATGTGGTCACATTTCACGCTTCGGCCAAAAAGTTTCGGCATACATTTGTGCTTGTCGTTTGCGACAGTGAAATTTCTTCTATCGATATTGTGGTTTTTTTTGTTTTGTTTTTTTTTTTTTTTCGAGCGCACCTTTATGGTCTATTATACTAACGGGAATGCCCCGAGAGCAAGCTGGCTGATCGTCGTCGACGTCGGGCAATAATAAGTAAATTGATTGAAATGTGCGATATAATGCTGGCCGCTATTGAACGGAAATAGCGTTCAGTCTTCTCCTCATCCCGCCAGCTAGACTTCGCATAACTTTTTTTTTCATTTTGTGGTAGCGCATTCAATGTCGATTTCGTTTTACACCCGAGGCTCAGATACGCAACCAAAGATAGAGGAGTGGGGTTGGGTCAGTTGGCTGGGTCGCTGCCAATGCCACGCATACAGGGTGCGGCCCCATCTATAAGACGCCCACCCAGCTTGCCCTCCAGCCAATCAGTTAAGGTCGGGGTCGGGCTGCCTCAGTGCTGACTATATGCTTTAAATAAATCATTAGCGTCTTGCAGCCACAAACAGTTGATTGCACAATTTTATGCTCAGTACTCTTTAAAGTGAGTTGTAATTGAATACTAAAGACTCCTTTCTAAATGCAATTAGTTAACTTTCGGCTTAAAATACTTGTTAAAGCACGTTCGTCGCCTAAGTCTTTTGTAGTGCGTGTGTATAAGTGTTAATGTGAGCTGCAACAGCGGCAGCAGCAGCAATAACAGCAGCCACTTTGTGACATGTGGCTGGGGTGTAATTAGCATGCTAACTGCTTGGCAATTGAGTTGAATTTTTTGTTGTTGTTTTTTTTTTTTTTTGTTAAGTTTAAGCCAAATTTTGGCGCACCTGCATATGCAGCAGTTACCGTTTCCGCTGTCGCCGCCACCACCGCAACACATTCACCGTCATCTCAAATGATCTCATAAAATGCTACTTAACACGTCGTTGTTGCGGTTGTCGTTGTTGTTTTGTTGTTGTTTGTTTTGTGTTGTGCTGTGTTGTTGGTCGGCACCTTAGTCGCATGTTGAACTGAGCCGTTACGATAACTCTTTGGCTCGTGTGTGCGACTGACGGACTGATCGTGTGAATGTCGGGCTGGCGATTTTTATTGACTTTTCATTGATTGCCGAACCGAGCAGCACAAATTAAAAATTAACAAAAAATTCTTTTTAACATCGCCGGCATCTTGACACATGCGTAATTAAAACACTTTAAAAACCTGCAAATTAAGCTAACCAGTTGCAGGTTTTCCTTAACGCTGTTTGTATTGATTTTTTTTGCTTTCTGATATATTGCATTTATATGGTTTTATTTTTTGGGTTTTTCTCGTTTATTGATTTTTGGTTTGTTCAAACGTTTAATGGACTTTTTCTGTGCACATGCAAATATATGGTTTCCTGCCCGCCAGCAACAACTGCAATAATAGCTACAACAACATAACCAACTATAGCAACAACTTTAAATGCTTCAGCCCATAAATAGGCAATTTTCGCTAAGCCGTTTAACGCCAACACCGAAATTGGTGCAACATTTGAGCTGGTCTGCAACGAGTCGAATCGATTATCGTGCACTTAACACCAAGCAGCTCTTTAACCTGTGCTCCGGCTGCTTGGTAAAGACCCAGGTTGGGGCACTGTAACCCTTTAAGGTTTTTGTGTAACAATTTTGAAAATATTTTCAATCAAAAACTAGGCGGTAACTGCAGCGTGCAGCTTATACGTGGAGCGTTGATTGCTTGGCACTGCACTCAAACATGATTGAAAAACAAAAAAAAAAAAAAATAAAATCAAAAATCTGAAAACATCAACTTCAACCAGAGCTCCAATCAAGGCCAGCGTACTGCCATCATTATCAGCTTGGGCTTGAGCTGCTACTTCGGTTTTGGCATCGAGAGATCGGGCCGATCGGCATTGGCTTCGTGCTGATTATCAGCATGTGCACTGGCTGGCCGACGACGACGACGAAGTCGCCGCATGTGCTTTTGCCCTCGATCCATAGATCAAGATCATAAATAGCAATAAGCCAAGCCAGACAATGTCTGCTAACTGTTTCAGGCAATCAATCAATCCATCTAGCCGATGCTGCGCTGCAGCTAGCTGCAGCTGCACAGTTGACGCCGACAGCATTTCGCGAGCCTCGCGCTGCCCATTTGGAAAGTTCATTCAGTTGCGCTTCAGTTTTTCCTCGATTTTCAGTTGATGTTAGCTCTTTTTTTTTCTCTCTAAAACCAAGTCTGCTGCAGCATTATAAAACGTGATCGATTGATTTGTGTGATCCAGCGGGGACAGCGGTGTAGCGGAGACTGAACCAGCAAAAGCTAGCTACAGCTAGAGCTGGAGCGCCGGTTGCAAGTTCAACGAGCCGATTGACTGACTGACTGCTGACTAGATAATTGTAGCGTTCTGCCGTTGACGCTACTTTGTGATTTTTTTTTTTTTTTGCTTAACTCAGCTAAACAGCTGGAGCAGCGAGAGCAGCTAGTTGAGGAGGCCGTTTGCTGCCACAAAGCTAAGGCATGCAATGCATTCCACTTGGAACGGCTAGCTTCAGCTGTAGCAACAGCTTCAACTTCCCCCATCTCCATCTCAGGTTTCCTGCTCTCTAGCTGAAAGCGGGCAATCTGTCAGGCTGACAGTTGGCCCAGTCACAGAATTCTGCCGGCCGCTGTCGGCATTGCATTTGATGATTGATGATTGTTGAAACGCGAACAAAATTATGATTAAATAAGTAATTGTAGTTAAACAAAACGGCAATAGCGATGGCAATGGCAATGGCTATGACGCTGACGCTGACGCTGACGATGACGATGGTGACGACGTCTTGACGACGAGCACGATTGAGCCAAAATGGCCAGTAAAAAATGCTAAGCAGCTAGCGATTGGGAAGCGGCTTAGCGGCAGTGCATATCATAGCTGAAAAGTAGTTGGATCAGTTGAAGTTGCAGATAAGGATAGAGATGAAGTTGGAGATGAATATGGAAATGGAGATGGAGTCAACGCTGACGTTGTTGTCAATGATCTTGGCTTTTGTAGCTGGACGGGTAGAAACATTGAATTAAATGTTTTTTTTTTGCTATTTTTTATTTTGGCAAAGTCAAGTTAATGCGGGCTTATTGAACAAAAAATCTGCTAAGGTGGTCTAGTACTCATCTTAAGGTTGAACGCAATAATAAATCAAAACATAAAATCAAACTGAATCAAGCCTATACTCGCAGTTACACTCATGCCCGCACAATCAGGCATGCTAACTAAGATACGATATATGTTGGTATGTATAATAATAATGAAATAACTTAACACTTATAATAAATTCGAACGCTCGGCAATTAAATCGTAAATTTTTACAACTACAAATTTACAGTTATTAAAAACATAATTTGTTGTTGCTGCCTGCTATTATTAATTACTACAACAGTTTGGTGTCACGCTGCAAAGCCAATGGGGCGACGTTGCCGGCGGCGTCGCTTGTTGCATTTGCTAAATAAGTAGTCGAAACGAAAGACTTAGGCTACGAACTTGAGTTCAATCAACATTTTCAATTCCAAACTAAAAGCATTTGCTGTAGCTGTGCTCCGCAAGTCATTGGTGCACTGGCACGTTTTCTGTTACTTATGACTCCTCGACACAATCGAGGGTTGCTTAAAGAGTAATGAGGGTACACACAATATGTGTGCAATGACGGATTTCTGTATTAATTTATTATTGCTTCCAATCAATATGGCAATTAAATGGCATTAACCAATGCACGATTAAAAGCTTATGTTATGTTTTCAGTTACTTATTGTACGCCTGCTTTGTAGTCGTAGTCAGTCAGAGTCATGTTGCGTTGTGTGGAGCACGTGTTACCCCCGATAGACTTAGCTGCTAATCGGCCATATTTACCAATGTCGTTTGTTCATTCGCTTGACTTGGCCTGACTCTGGCCCCATCGATGCTTATCGGAATATGTGTTGAATGCTCGGCGAGTGAACAGCCGTTGCAAAAAATTAATTAGAACAAAATACAAAACGCGAAAATATTTACAACAATGGGCGTGCCATTGGTTGGATTGTTTGAAGCATTTTGTGTATTTGTTTTTGCAAAACAATTGGCAACAATTTGTGGCAACAACTGCCAGTCAGAACCGCAGTCAAAGTCGCAAGCGCAGACAGGCATGACGATGTGGCAGCCGTGGCGCTATCGCGATTTATGTTTCTATGAATTATTTGTTAAATTGGCTGCCCGCACATGTGCAACTATTGACGAAAGGTCCGCAGGCCAATCAAAAGGTAGACACTGCTGGCCGGGAACTATATTTCCATTCGTTGACACAACCGGTTTGTGGCAAAATTTCCAACTAATTAGGCGTGGTGGCTTTTAATCAAAACGATTAAAATGCTTTCCGACAATATTTTTCCACGCCTAATCAAAGACTCTATGCCATTTTTTGCATTGCGCTCATGACAGCTGCAATAACTGCCAGCCAAAGTCGAAGTTGAAGCTTAAACTGAAGCTGCAGCCGACTAGCAATGGGCAGGAGGAACGGGTGGCGGGCATGGCGTTGCCATATCAAGTTGTGCTACAATTTATTAAAAACGAAATATGTGCGAGCCGGGCGACGGTACACACGAACGATAACAAGTTGTCGAACCAGATGTCAAAGCGATTTGCAAATATTTGACAAGCGCAAAACACCGACACCGAACCGAAAACCGAACCCCGAAGTGCGGCTGGGACAACAAGTTAGGAGTATAAACGATCATTAAGAGCGACTGGAACTGGCAGGAAAATACGAGTAGCTGTGACATATATAGATGATTCACACCTGAGATGATACGATGAAAAGAAAAAGAAAAGAGAAATTAACTAGAAGATAATCTAAACACTATTTAAAGACATGATCGATACAAAGAATAATATGAATTGTTTAAACAATGTTAAATTAGTTCGACTTTATATAGACATAACATCCTATCGAGCACATACGATGTTAATGTACTTATGACCAACTATCAGCGACGATCTTTAAATGGCAACGTCGTCACAGCGGCGTCAACATAATAATAACATAAAATTTTATTTTATTTTTATTTTCAATTTAAATTTATTGAATATCATCAAAAATATCGTGTTCAAAATCAAGGCGCGTGGCGAGCGACGGGTAAGAGTTGAAGGAATCTTGTTTCTTTTTTTTTTTTGCATTTTTGTTGCAAAAGTTGCAAAGGGAAAACCAAATTTAATACAACACAAGTCGGCGACGGCAGAGGCAGCGCTGCACGCATTAAAACCGCAGCAGTGTCGGCGTTGAACCCTTGTCTTGCCCCTCTGCTCTGAGAGTAACCTTCGCGGTTGTTGCCACTGGCCTGGGCCGGCCACTTTTAGGCCATTGTCAGCTTCGAAAAATCTGATAAGTCGCATTATAAGAACATAAAAACACCCAAACCAGAAAACTTTAACGAAACATACACGAGGTAGAGAAAATAATTTTAGCCTGTCCCATCTCCGGACTCCTGGCCCCGGCTCAGGCTTGAAATGACCCAAGCCAAGCCGAGGCGCGGTCCGATCCGAGCAACAACAAGGCCGAAACCAAAATATGCAGCATGCATGTTGTTGTTTTTGTAACTGTTGTTTTTGTAATTTCTGATGTTGTGGTCGCCAAAGCAATGCAAACCAAGCCAAACCGAAGCGAAACGAAAATATTTGGGGCCATGCCATGAAATGAAGTTGCAACAAGATACTGTACTTTACTTAAGGGCAAGTAGATGCACAACTGATACATGGACATGGGACTTGATTTTGCCTTTATGGGTATTTCTTCAGCTGCTCGCATCGTTCGACTTTAATTTCTTGTGCAAACTTCGGGCCACTTGATGGGGCGTGTTAAGCCTTACGTCTTACGAATATGCTGCAGCATTGCATGCAGCCAGGCAACTGCCCTCATTAAGTTCGACAAGGATGCCAGGAGGACATTGAGAACAACAACATGGCAACTGCCATTGTTTTGTTATGTTGCCTCATTGCCGCTTTAAATCTGCATTACGTGCGCATCATTTTGAGGTGTTCAATTAAGGTTCGACGCAACCAGCAACCAGCAACCAGGGCAACATGAAGCACACTTAATGCTCGTGTGGCTTTTAATTACACTCCAATCGAAAAACATAATTCACTGCTCAAGCTCAAGAGCCAAACATAATCCAATACTCAATGTAAATAACTTTATTTACTCACTGATTTCTATTTTCAACCTTATACATCTATTTTTGTTATTTATTTTCATTTATTGTGTGTATTTCTAACTAAATTTTGGGACGCCAGCTGTTTTTGTGGCTTGCTCACTTGACTGTTTATTTACTTTTAGCCATCTTCATATGACTTGAGCGCATGGTGAAACTGTAAAATGCCTTTGGCCTCGCCGAATTTACTCCACCTCTACCACAAGCCCCATTTTCAACTCCAACTCTGATTGATGCCGTCGACAGCAACAACCACAACAACCCATTTGGCTTGATTTACTTTTGTCTCCTTTGTTTTGTTGTTTACTTTGATGAAGCAGCCAAAAATCTTTATAGATGATGAAGCATGTTCAAATGCATTTGAAAATCGTTTAATATTTCCCAGCTGAGCCACAAGCATTTTGAATGTTAATCAATTAAATCCATTTGTTTGGACCATGTTAGGCATTTAAGCCTAATAATCAGATATGCGGAACTGCGAGCTTGCCCAAATTTTTTCGCCAGTAAACTAATTACTTTGGCACTCAGTCACCAAAGAGCACTTACTCAAAGCCAGCTCGGCATGCTTTCATCTCGGTGGCATCCATCGCTGGCCAAATGCAGGCAACTGCCATTATTTGTGGATGTGGCAGTGGCTGTGGGTCAGCGACAAAAGCCACCGGGACGGTCAGCTGTTCAGCTGGTCAACCTACATTGGCAGCACGCCAGCCAGAGGCAGGCAGCAGCCACAAAAGGTGATGATGAGGTTGATTACTTGGACTCGCATTGGCGACTTTCCTTCTAATTTGAGCTGTACAAATAATCCAAATTTTTAGCGCGCGCTTTGTAGCATTTAATTTGATTTTCAGCACGTTTCAACTAAAGTAGCATGACTTTAATTGAAACCGATTTTCGGACTCCGTTTGCGGTAACATCGCCTTGAGTGCTCAGATCGAGTGCGAGTGCACTTTGCTGAGTGTCAAAATGAGCGCACGTTTTTTGGTCAAACTTTCACCCATTCCGTGGGCGTTGCCTAGGTTAACCGTTTGCACTATTTTGTTACCTTTTAAATTAGCTTATTTTCAAACTTCGTGGAATTTGACTTAAGGTTACAAGATAATTAGTTTTTTAAGACTCGATTGAAGGAGTTTTATAACCTATAATGCAGAAATTCACAATTGGTTTTTAAGTTTTGCTGCAAATTAATACAGCGAGTTAGGGGAGGAAAGAACTCTTCAAAATAATGTTCAAACATGTTTGAAAAGTTGGACCGAGCTGTTAAAGCGGCATTAGATCATAAAAAAATAAATATATATATATATATATATGTATGTATAATAGTTGCACACGCGCCAAACATCGACATCATCGCTGTCAGCACTTGACCCATTGCCCAGACAATGGCATTAATTTTGGGCTGTCCATTTGTAGTTTCATTTCGAGTTGCGTCGCGGGTGTGGCGCATCTTTTTTCAACTATTATTTTCTGTTGTATTTTTTTGTATAATATGATTATTTTTGTTTTGATCTTTGCGCGTCGAAACACAATGAAACCTTATAAGCAAATTGTCTGTCAGCAACAGCACCATCAAGCTTTTGTACCCCAAATCGTACCTCGGCCTGTTGATGGCCTGGTCAAAATGCTTGATGCCCTTACAAATGGCGCTTTTTGAATTCGTTTTCGTTTTCATTTATGTTGGCGGCGTCAGCATGGGTCACCTCTCTGGGCGGTTTGACCTGACTTAAATGAAAAACCATATTTCTCTGATGCTGGCCCCAGTTTTTGACGTGCGATCGATTGCGCCTGTCCGGGTGCTGCAGCAGCGCAAATTTGTTGTCGACTTGGGCGTCTCTGGCTGGACTGAACTAGCCTGGCCTGGCATGGCATGGCTTGACCTGATTTCATTTTAAGGTTGGGCAGCAAAAGTCATGCACTTGCCGAGAGTCCAAAAACTAAAAACTAAAATCAAAACGAAATACGAATCCAAATCGAAATCCACATCCAAAACCGTACTCCAGTTTGGATGTCTTTGGCTATTGCCATTGGAAATTGCCTTCTAATTAAGTGCATTTCGTTTAATTAATTTAAACTAACTGTAAATTGGGCGCGGTGGCGTCGTCCGCAGAGACCAATAGCCCAACAGACATTCGCCAGGCCCAACTGCTGGCAGTGAACAGTGAAGCATCGAGAGAGGCAAAGCAACAAGCTCGTTAAGACGACCAAATCGAGGGCCAAAGACGACGACCAAGTTTATTAGTTCGTGCCTTCATTTCGTAATTACTTCAATTGATTTTGCTCTGCTGATGGCTGCAGTGGCAGTGGCAGCGGCAGTGCCAAGGGAAAAGAAGCCAACGGGATCTAACAAACGAATTGAACGGAACTAAACCGAACCGAACCGATCCGAACTGAACTGAACCGTACTCAGCTCAAGCTTAGCTCAAATGAAACCTCATTGCGACTCTTTGCGCGCTTCGTTGCCTTTGATTGTAAATCAGTTTACTTTGCCATTTAGAAGCATTTGTGTTGTTGTTGTTGTTGTTGTTATTGGTGGTGGTGGTGGTGTTAGTACTGTTGCTTGCCAGTTGGCAGTTGCAGTTTGCCTGCCTTACCTTGCCTTACCTTGCCATGTTCAAAAGGTGAAATCACGATTTTCAAGTGCATCGCCATCGATACACAATGAGAACAAGCCAGGAACTGCCTAGCCGTTGCAAATTGTAGCTCTAACTGTACAACAGGTTCAAAGTATCTTTTAACAGGTCCGCCTGACAATGCCATAGCCCCAAAAGGAGCTCAAGACTCTAAGACAGAGAATAGCAATGCACAGTTGACTTTAATTATCGCCAAGCATTTCAACGATTTCCACCCAACTAAGCAAATATATTTGAAATACTTGTGACTAACAAAAAAGTTAATTAGTTTTTGTTTTTTTTGTTTTTTTTTGGAGTGGGACTAACCACAGCATTCTGGAAATCACTCAATTAGATCGAACGGCGAAAGGCTGCCAAACTGTGTGCAATAACTTTGTCTGGCATTAAGAGCAGCATAAATTGCATGTTGTCCTGACGTGCATATAAAATATATATAAAGCTGAATTCAACCGAAAAACAGAAATCTGAAGAAACAATGGCCAGTAACTGGTCATAAACATGGGGCAGCGTGTGAGGTCAACGAGGCATAAGCGACTCACGTGATAATCATGTGAAAATACTTTGATTTAATAAAGTAGCCAACTTTGGCAGCCCTGGCAGCCAACTATAACAATAATTTTGCAGCCTTAATCGCATCTAAACGTTGCGGCTATGAGGCTATAAAGCGCAGCTGCGTGCCAGCCCCGAATCGTTGCGAATGGGTTACCCCTTTGGGTCACAAGGCAACCGGCAAAGTTCGCCGGCATCAACACCTTGGCTTAAGTAGAAGTCGCGCAGCCTGGCAAGGCATAAAGGCAACGCTGCTGACCCATGGCTGGCTAATTGACAGTATCGTGACTAAAATCAATTTGTTGTGTGCGGCCAAAGCAACAAATTTCACGTTGTTGTTGATGTTGTTGTTGATGCGGCGCTGCTGCTGATATTGCTGCTGCTGCTGCTGCTGCCTCTATGAATGATTTACGATGCGTCGTAGCTGCCATGACCCCAAAGTTCGACGTTGTTGAAACATCAAAAAACTAACATCATCGCGATCCTAGTCCCGGAACCCAGTACCCAATGCACCTTCCAGCAACAGTCGCAGGCGCAGTTGCAGCCAGAGCGTAGATTATGTGTTTGCCAGTGACGCCTGTTCATAATCAGCAGCACATAAACAACAACATTGCTGACCACCTCATTGATCAGCCGCCGCTGATCTACGAAGATGGTCGAAGATCGCAAGCGATTTTCACCACCATCATTGCCATCACATAATACAGAGACGTTGCCCCAGACGAACATAATCAGCAGTGGGTGTCCAGCAGTGAATGGGCATGGCTCTTTAGTTATTTTGTTGCATTGACTACAACTACAACTACAACTACAACTCATAGCTTGATCGGTAGAAGGGGAAAGAAGGCAAGCATTGGCATGATCATCAACATGATCATTACGTTTATTTATTGCCGAAAATTTATAAATTTATTGCTCATTTGTTATTATGACTTAAAAGTCATAGCAGTTCTTACACTTTGGACTTTGACAGGTAAATAGCCCTAAGATTTTCACGCCTTCCAAACCCACCTCATGTGTTAAATGTGCATTAAGGCCAACATTATCGGCAATCAGCGGGTGACCATCTGCACAACATTACGCCAAATAAGTGTGAGATCTACGTGTTGGAGTGGAATTTTTTTTTGATGAGATGGATTCGATGAATACTTAATTACACATTGTTTATTTTTCGTTACTTTTTTTTTTTTGGTGCAGCTGCTGGTGGTTGTATCTTAATTAGAATATCTGATGGATAATGAATGAAATGAAAACATTATGTTTGAGTAGTTGAAGTTTTGCTATTAATAAACTTGTGCCCAGTGACCCAGAATGATTGATAGACTTGGCCTCAATTTGCCTTGATAACTAACTAATGAGCATAGTTTAATCATCTCAAATACAAATTAAATTCCGTTTGTTATCATCTTGATAGATAGAATTTAAGATACGTAAACTACAAACTTTATTTATGAGCACTTGTTTTACCATTCTGTAGGAACAAATTTGTTTGCTTACAAAACAGAAGATCATTTCGATGTGTAGTTTTCTTTTCTGACTCTAAGCACCACTTAAGCTAGTAAAAATTGCAGCGAAATTTATCGAATGTTTGCTATCAAGGTCTTGAAACGGTTTTAGTGCCGTCTTGCTGTCATATCGTGCCACAACCACCGTGAAATGACGTGATAAAGTCGCGTAATTAAAATATGAACAGCGTTCATCTGTTGCCCTGGCATTTGTCTATGGCCTCCATCGGTGGCCGTTGCTCTATTCCCTGTGGTAAAAACAAGCGGTGCTCTATTTTAAATAAATGTTTTGTGGCAAGCAAAAAGTTATTCGTATTAGCTCAAGGATAGAAACCGGCAGCGGCTGCAACACGATGCGCAACTCTCACGGATGCTGCTGTCGACCATCAGTATTGGCGCTGGCGTGGAGCCAACACATGGTTGGCTTGGTAGCAACAACTGAAGCCCGCTCCTTGCGCGCAAGCTGCCAGCCAGAGCTGCGGGAGCTAATAAATTTTTCGTCGACTGTTGTCTGTTTGCCTGCCGCTATTGATCGTTAAGTAAATTGTCTGCAATTATGCCAAAAGGGAAAATAATAGAAATTATAACGAAAATGCTGTTGACTTTGTGCGCCAAACGGAGTCAAATTGTGGGAAGGTACCACTGCCACAACCACCACATGAAATACACACACACACACCACACCACACATCACCCACCACACCTCACCACACTTCAGTGCACATCAGATGTGTTTAGTTTCAGTTCAGTTCAGTTCCCATTTGTGCATAAGTGACGTGACGCGTTTGATTGTTGTTGTTTGTTGCCTTTACTGTCGATCGTTTTGTAACGAAGAAAATGCTGCAAATGCTGGTGCTCATAATTTTCTTTTAGGTGGAAAATAGCTGGCAGTTCCGTTCCGGCCTGAAGTTCCATGTGGGTCAAAAAGCACACGAATCTTTGTTTTAGCATCTTGACATTCATACTATTTATTTATAACTCGTGCAGAATTCATTTAATTGTTTACTGATAAGTGAAACATACAACCACAACCAACCACATTGGCGGCCGACAAAAGGCTGTTATTGCAGAGGCCAAAAGTCTTAGCAGTTGCTTGACTGACTAACCAACTAACTGACTGACTAACCGACTAACTGAGTGACTGACAACTGACTGGACAACTAGTGGTAGCTGGTGCTGATGCTGGTGGGTTTTGACTTGTTTGAGGCGACTATCGACATGTTACATCCGTGCGGATTCTCAACGTGCAATTAACATGAATAGCTAAGAAATCTATTAGGAAATTGCCATGCGATGATAATAATAGCACAGCCCCGCCTCCAACATCATCGTCGGCCTAACAGAACCCGAGGCTGTCACTCAACATGAGATCTGAGTGGTATTTTGCGGTGGCTGATCGTCATACCACAAGCATTTGCATTGATGCGAGGGCTGTTCAATCAACTGTGATTGATGCAGTTTGACGTCTTCAAATCTTCAAAGTTACCCACAATATGTTGAATTACCCTCTGCAAAAGTTTACCATGCAGTTAGGCAAAGTTGACTGACTGACCAACTGACTGACTGACTGTAGCAGTGTTTGTCCTGGGGACATTTGATTGATGCATGTTCGCCGCATACAGACAAAATGCTTAATTGGCGCATATTCATGACAGGCCCCCGGCAAAGAAACCCCGTTGCCTACGAAGTAAACGCCAAAAGTGAATAAAAATGCAGATTACATAAACGCTGAAATACGTTGACAAATGTTTAGGCAGGACTTTGATCCTGTTTTCACACATTGTGCAACACGCCCCGTTGGACAACCGGACAGCGGCAGTTAGTCGGTTAGCTAGCTACATGTGTGTGTGTGTGTGTATCCGAATATGTATTGCAGTATTTTTTGCCCCGCCCGCGCAATTGTCACTCTTTCAATTTCAATTGGAAATCGCAGTCGTCGTCGGTAACGTGTAAAAATATTTGTGTAACTGACTTCGATATTTAGTTTTTTTTTTATGAAGTAATTTTTTATTTATTTTTTTTTTCGAGTTTGTTTCTGTTTCTGATTGCTGCAGTTGATGCATTTCAAATGAGTTGATTTATGGCAACATTTTGGCTGGTTATTGAATGACTGACTGACTTTGCTAACTGGCTAACTGACTGACTGACTGACTGACTGACTGACCGACTGGCTGGCTGCCTGTCGCAGTGCATGAATGAAGGCTTGTTGATGTTGTGACAGCTCCAAAAGCTGGCCAGCTCCGGCTTAAACTTCCAGACCAAAGACATGTTAAACTGCTTTAATTACTCAGTACTCCACAACAACTGTGCATATGTACACATACATATGTACTTATGTCCAAGTGCACATATATTTCGGATCAGCTTGCATTTTGAGGCCAAAGATTTATGAGAATATATGCCGCGCCCAGTTGGCTGTTAGCTTTTGGCAGTTCGGTTGCAGAGCACTGCACAGAGCTCGCCCTTAGCCAAAAGGAAAGTTGTTGGACATGCGACGACTTATCTTAACTGACCTGCAGATAGTTTTCTTTGCAAAAAAAAACAAAAATAAAACAAAAGGAGCAACAACAACATTTGACTCCCACGCGGCGACAGAGCCAACAGCTCAACAGCGACACGAATTCAAGCCAAATGGCACACATGCTGCACCTCTACCCCCTACCCACCCCCCAGCTACACCGTTGGAGTACGCGACGTCTCTTGCCGCGTATCGTCTGCGCGAACGACTTTGATAAATTCCGCACAAACACACACGAGTATTTGAATAATGAAGCGGGGGCCTGGGTAAAACAGCAAACTCCGATGGTCGGGGCTAGTCTTGATGCCCATGCGGCTGTTGGGGGCATCAATCTGTCAACGCCGTCGCGTTTGTTGCATGCGCGTGCGCACAGTTTGAGTTCGATGGGTTTTGTGCCACTGGCGGCCTGGCCAAAGGCAAACTTAGCAACAACAGCAAAAACAACAGCAACAACACCAATAAGAGCAAAAAGCAACAGTCAAATCGCGTGCCGCATGGCTGGCGCAGCTTTGTCGCCGGCGTGGGTCGTCTATCAATTAAACAAAGCGGCTGCTGCAATATCAAATGCAAGGCCGGCATGACGGCCACCCAAAACGCTGCTCCAGTTGCCTTAAGCGGCATTAGCATCAGCATCAGAAACAACAACAACAACTTCGGGCATCGTTGTCGCTTCCGCTCTGTGCAGCTAACCAGTTTACTAGTTTTGCTGCTTGCACCACTTCCAACGCTGGTTCGGCCTCTGCTACTGCCTCTGCCTTCCATCCTCTTCTCGTGCAGGATTTGCCGACATGGCGCATTATTTAACGACACAATTCGTGCAACTCCCACGCATGCAAACTGAAAGCGAAAAATGCGCAAAAAGCTCGCCAGTTGTTTTCTGTTGTTGTTGCTGTTGTTGTTTTTGTTGTTGCTTGCTTGCGTTGTAGCTGTTGCTTAACTGATGCCCCAGCGACCGAAATTGGCGCAAAAATGTCACCAACTTGCACTCCCTGGATATGCATCGATCATCGCAGCAAAATGTCAAATTGGCGGCGCGTTTATCGACCCACCAAAAAGCAGTTTTAATGTCAGTTTAGCAATTTGACAAATGACTTGCTATATCCAACAACAACCAACCAACCAACCAACCAACCAACCAACCAAGCAACAACATGTATTGCGCCCAGAAAATGTTGAAAGCTGCGTTTGCAATGCAACCAGCGATGAGAACTTAATTTTAGCTTTATTTATTTCTACTAAGTATAAATATAACATTTATAGCTACAACTAGCTTGTTGGCTACCTGTGCTCAAATGCCGTCAATTGGGGTTATCGGGTTGGGCTTAATCGGCGATAAAAATGTAAGCCAGCATGTAAAATCAGATGTTGACGATGCTGCCACCGCAAATCGATGGCATCGCTAGACATTCATAAATGATACGCGATCAAGGAGCATTCCAAAATATTATATTTGAGCATATCGCATTTCAGAAGCAACTGCCACAAATTACACGAAGCACAGCGACAACAGGCATTAATAATTGGAAAACTTAACGCAATATCAAAGCACATTGGCAAGCGTTATCAATAAAACTGTTCAGCGGCCACGCCCTCACACGCACTTTGTAGCTGACTGTTTTTGCGGCAATTGCGGCTGGCTGCCTGCAGGATGGATGACAAATTGCGCAAATCCATGAGATAGTTTTGTTGGTCGGCGGTGGTGGTGGTGGTGGTTGTGGCAGTGGCAGTGTCAGTGATGGTGGTGGTGGTGGTGGGGCAGTCGTCGCACGATTGCATTGCCAATTGCATAATGTGCAACTTAGATTTGTATCTTTTTGCATGCAGCAACGAGTGCGCCATGTTGTTGACTCAAAACGCTGTCAAAATGGCAAAGCAAAAATGATTCGTGGAGATAAAGACTGGGCGCGCAAAAAGCCAACAAGAGAGAGAGAGAGAGAGAGAGAGAGACCCACATACAAATGAAAATTCTGCTGCTGGCCCATAGAGCTGGGCTAGGCTTTGCCAGCCTGGTCAACCATGCAGCATTTAATAAACAATTTTGCACCATTTTTGAAGGCAGGTTGCCAACTGTTGTTGCTGCTGCTGCGTTGTTGTTAATTGCCATCATTAGCTGTTCATCTGCAGCCGAGGCTTATCAATTATATTCACTGGTCGGTGGCCTGTCCAGATCGCTGGCAATTAGCCGGGCTAAGCGTCTAATTAAGTTGCCCCTGCAGTTAGCAGCTCATGCACATACGAGCTCGTTCTGATCGATGGCGTGCAAGTGGCTAACAATTTGGTTATAGAGATGCAGATGGCAACTACAACTGAAAAAGATAAATTTAAATTTGCGCATACACGTAACTTGTATTAGCGACTGTATTTGGTTATGGTTAACATTTATAGATAACATAATAATGGAACAAGCCATTTAATAACACTGTGAAGTGCTATTTTTACTCAATTTTTCAATTAATACAAACGAAAATCTTCATGTTGGTTATATTTTAACCTTCACGAATAAACATCGGGATGAACTTTGATTGGTCTTGACTTTAAGCCATGATAAACTACCAGAAGCTAAGTAAACATATAGATAATTGCATTTGCTTAAGAACTGCTCCCTGGGAATACTAACTAATATTATTTAATCTTGGTCAAAGTTTATGGCAATTTTAAATCTGGTTCTCTTCCTTCAACGACGTTGACTCTACTGCACCCGTTGGTGTTGTTGCTTTTGTTAATTTTGTTGCTATGTTTGCCATTGTTGTTATTGGAGTTGTTCGATTCATTCAAATTGCATTCAAATCAATTACATTCGAACTAAACATAATTCATGTGGTATGGGTTAATACAACAAATTACAACTGACATTTAAACAGAAACATGAAACGGACAATTTAACATGAGCCACAGTCAAATGGAAAAATAGCAACAACATCGAAAATTATATTATAGCGGCGCAAAGGCTGGCAAACAGCCGCTGCCAGGCATCATATGAGGCAATGGACAAAGGCAAAAAATAAAAAAAAAACCAAGAAAACCCAAAAAGCCAACAAACCAAAAAAAAATTTAAGATACAAAAATAAAATTCAAAAATAAAGGCGCACATAAAATCGGAGCCACTCAGGCAAACCAACAAAGCGAGCTGTAATCAAGGCAAAGTGACCTTCAGTGGCCACATAAAGTGCAGCCCCACACACACACACAGACAGGCAGGCAACAACGTCATGGCTAAGTCAGAAAAACGAAAACGAAAACTAAAACTAAAACAAAAACAACAATAAAATTCTTTTCTCACGATTGTTGACTTTAACACTTACAGCGTCGAAAAATTACGAGGCATATTCACTGTCATTGCCTGCCTGCCTGCAAAGCCCCGCCAAAAATTGAGCTTGACAGCGTGGCCGCATAAAATGCACTCGTATACAATGTTTTCGGTATATGCCAATAATAATTATATTAACAACAGCAACGACAATAACTGAAAGTATGCTACTGTGCTGGAGACAAATTTCCAGTTGACGAGTCGAAAAGCAACAACAGCCAGCAGCCGGAGGAAGACTCGTGGCTGCAAACTGCAAGTCAATTTAAATGGTATCGAGAGAGTTGAAAAGAGAGATAAATGTTCTTAGTTCAGGTTTGACCGGGGCTGAGGCAATTGCATTTTTTCGTTGCTTAATTTTATGTGCTTTGCATATTTTGTTTCGGCATTGATTGCATTAAAATTTCGTTTGCGTGTTGAACTCATTTATTTGTGCTGGTTTTTATCGATTTAATGCATTTTGTAGTTGCTGAGTGTCTGGCAGGCTTTAAATCTGTTCGCCTGCCTTTGTTTTTGCAGTTAAGTGAAATTTATATCATTGCAAGTTCGTCGCTTAAGTCTTTTGTTTGCGCGACGCGCATCGTGGCACGTAAATTGCCCAAAAGCAGATATGTATTTCCTACTTACTCAGTCCCGGGGACCGCGCTGCGTGGGTCGACACTAAGCGCTTCCTCAACACCCCCGCCCCCGGCTAAAGTCTCTGTCCCCAAGTCAAACAGATATTCGGTTGTCCTGGCAGCGGCTTCCCTCGCAGCAGTAGCTTATTTTAATCCGCCGCGTTGGTGGCGTGCATACATAATACATAATTACCGGTTTCACTTTTTGCTTGCCTGACTGACTGTGATTATCATGGCATTTCTTGAGGTTTAATTTTTATCTTTTTCTCTTCTTCTTTTTCTTTTTTTTTTTCCAGCAATTGCGGTTTTTTTATTACCCTCCTTTTGTTGATTATTTCATTTTTGTTCGTCGTTGTGTAGAAGTAGTTGTAGTTGTTGCTGCATTGTATGGTTTCTTAATTTTAAATTTTTATGATGTGTTAATGGATATTTTGTGACATGACCTCCCCTGGTGTGCCGTTGTTATGGCCGTAGCGGTAGCCGTTGCCAACCCGCCTACTTGATGAATTCAGCAAAGCCTGCTTGAATGCATGAATGCCTGTCTTTCTGTCTGTCTGTCTGTCTGTCTGCATGACTGGCTGTCCGATTTAGTAAAGCCGATGCGGCTGCATAGAGAGAAATCATCTCGAGTATTATGCAATGTTATTCATGTTCAGATGAAGTGCACTATAATTGAAGCTATTTAAAGCTGGTTAAATGGCAAGGACACGCCAGATGCATGTAAAGCCGGCCACAAGGCTGTTCCCCTTGTGTTGGTGCTGTTCCTTCCTGTCCGCCTGTCAATCAGTTTGATGAGCACCGCAAATGAGAAAATCAGCAAACAACCTGCCACAGCAGGCTAGGCGATAAATATCTTAATAGTGTTTGGCGGCGCTAGATGGCGCCAGTGGAAGGAAAGCTGCCCTAACATATTCGCCAGATCATCAAACTTAAGTGAATTTCACATCACTTCAATTTGTGACCCAGTTCCCTATCAAGCATCTGCACTTCTCCGAACTGCCTGCTGATATAGAGAACACAACATGGGCAACGAAACCGAAATGAGTCGAACTGAAGTTGGAGTTGGG
Organism: Scaptomyza polygonia; assembly: GCA_035044585.1. Taxonomy (NCBI): domain Eukaryota; kingdom Metazoa; phylum Arthropoda; class Insecta; order Diptera; family Drosophilidae; genus Scaptomyza; species Scaptomyza polygonia. The sequence goes on along the minus strand of JAWNNU010000151.1, from coordinate 5,596,686 downwards.
GTAGGGGCAAGATGTCGCTCAAATTACACGCACACGGCTCGGCACTGAAAGCTGATTACAGGCCCCAAGGCATGCAATTTGCATCAATAAAACTTGAAGCCTGGCCCAGCCGACAGTGTGTGTGTGTGCTGCTGTAGGTCAGTTTGTGATGATTCCTGATTCCTGATTCTTGATTCCTGATTCCTGTCCCTGACGCTCTTCTCCCTTAAGTGCCGTTCATCTTGTTTGGCGTGGCGTTGATTTGTTGACTGCTTCTGCATTTGCCTCTGCCATTCACTGGCTTCAATCAAGTGACGATGGGCGCAAATGAGCCAAAGGCGCGTACAGGATGGTTTCCAGGCCCAGCCTAACTCACGCCTCTTATACACTTTCATCTGAGACCGATGCCGACATGTTATCTACAGCGTTCTCTTTCTTATACGATAAGAGTTTGCCAGCGTTAGCGGTGACTGCTGTTAGTGTCTGGCCGCTTGACCAATTACTTTCTCCATTGCAACGACTGTTATTGATTTTGGATAGCCAGCATAATTTTATCATGCATCATTAATCCGATAAAGTCTCTAAAATTTGCAGCCATTTGCAAACTGATTATGGCCTTTGGAGAACTACTATTCCAGCTTCGGTAAATACAATCCCATGAAATCAGAGAATCATTTTCTTAATCATTAAACTTTCCAAAAATTATGTGTAAATGTGAAAGGTTCACGGCCTTTGGGAACTAAAAGTGGGAATTTCCATCGGAAACACTTTTTGAACGGGGGTCAATTGATTTGCATGTGAAAAGACGGCTGGTTTTATTATTATACATATATCGATTAATAAATCTTTGCTAATGATTTGCAATGAACACAAATTCAAATTCAGATGTAAAACTAAACGGAACAAAAGACAATAAATCAGTGTCTTTTGTTTTAACTAAACGCTGCTCTTGTGTTATGGCTAAGTGGTATTGCACAAAAAGAAACAAAGCTAAGTTTTCCAGTAGCTTGTTTAACTAAAGTGTTCTGCTCGCTTTATAGCAATTCTTACAAAATGAAACAGCGTATCATACTTAAGATCGTCAAGGCTTATTGTGTTCCCTTTTGAGCCAACGGCCAATTTTTATAGTATGTACATATGTGCAAATTCTTTTGTGGCAGTTGAAGCTTGCTAAATTAACTTCACTTCATATCAAAAGCCGCCAAAAACCAAATCCACGAAATCAAAATAAAAAAAAATAAATAAAAATCCAAAATAATAAAAAGCTGTAGCTTCTCCACACTGCTCAAGTGTTATTCCTGACAGTTCAGACGTCCACTTCAACGTGAGATCTGTCATAAAAAGCGAGCTGTGCTGCTCTTGATTGTGTTTTTGATTTTGGCGAGTTTCTGGATGACGGGCACTCTGACTGTCAGGCTGACATTTCAAAAAAAACAAAAAAAACGCAACTTCCCAAAAATATATGCAGATCTTAAATTAAAGCGCGTTATCAACATCGAAAAATTCAAAACCTGTTTGCCGATAGTCAATTTGGTATGGGGTCTCAGTGTCAGTTGATCGGTTTACTTTAAAACGGTTTTCTTTTTTATCATTTATTTTTTGTGGAGTGGCACTTCCTTAATTGGAGCAGGCATTGCAACAAGTGCAGCGCTAATTTATTATGTTATTTAATAAATATAATTTATGAATAACAAGAAAAACAAAACGAAACGAAACGCAAAAGCTCTGCTCATTTGTTGGCAACATCAAAATTACTTAATAATTTCCATCAAAACTAATTAATTTCAATATTATTCAGGTAAGCAAAATCAAGCCGCAAGGCATCGTCAACTGGAAGACCATACGAAAAGGCAACTGCAACGTCAACGGCAACAGCGCGTTAAGCATATTGTCTTGCAGTTTACCCTTTTTGCCGACTTTGTGCTTTGAAGACTTTTGTTGTTGTTGTTGTTGCTGTTGCAACATAAAAATGCTTATTACGGTACAGCAGAACATGCAGCATGCAGCCCAAAGGCTTTTAACAATTATTATATACATAATTATACATGTAGCTATAAGCAATATCGTAAATATATCTCTCTCCTTTCCACTCGATAGTTTTGTTAGTTTTTGGGAGTAACTTAAATCAACTGCTGTATGTAGCGGTAAAAGCGTCAACGGCTTGAGCCGTAGCTGTAGCTGTTGCCTGTGTTTTATGAGTGTCTCTCCAAGTCTTTCAGTCTTTCAAGTTTTAGGACCGTTCGCTACGCTTGAGTAATTTCATTTTTGGTTGCTTTGTCCTTACTGGCAAATGACTTGAAGCTTGGTTGAGGCTTCCTTGCCATCTCTTATGGCATTTATGCTACTTATGCAGTGTTTGTGGCTGCTGTTGCTGCTGCTGCTGCAGTGCAACCAAAATGACCGTAATTAATCAATTTAGGCAAAGTGGCAGCAGCGGGACCTGGCAGTAGGGCGTTCGGTCAACGGCAATGTCCGTGTAATAACAATGAAAACAGCGTGTGTTGGGACATATACATACATATACTCGTACTCGTACACTCGTTCACCTACTCGTATTGGTACTCATGTATATCTGCACACCATAAATTATGTTCGCACAGGGTTAAGCGCATTATTTAAGCATTCATCACGAGCTGCGGACCGCGGTCGGTCTCGGGTCTGTGGGCCCTTGACTGCTCCTGCCTTCCTGCCTGCCGGTTTGCCGCCTGTTTGCCTGCTTGCTGCGTCTCTCATCTGTTGCCGTGTAATAATTTTTGAAATTTATGTAAACAGTGTTGATTATGGATGAGTTATGTTGCATGTTCTACCCTTTGTTGCTGTTGCCATTTTTGCGCTGCGAGCGCAGTTAATTTTAAGCTTGTTTTGCAGGAACTTCCACACTACACACACTTACCCACACTTACCCGCAAGTCTCAGCTTCATTTAGCCTGTGCCTGAGCTTGAGTCATCGGCCAATTGATGTCTTTATTAGGCTGTCCGCCGCCACACGGTTGGCTAAATATCATGCAAGTTGTAAATTTTTTTCTTCGCTTTTCTGTGCTGCTTGCAACAATAAAATGCCAACTAGTGTGCAACTTTTTGACTCTGAAACTGTGACTGTGACTCTGAATATGCTGACAGCGTGGATTTAAGGCGTGTTCGGAGCACTTAACCAAGCCATGGAAAGCCAAATGTCGCTCACGGTTTCTTGAGCATCTAAGCTTTATAAGAAATACATAAATATTTTGAATTGCCGTATTTGTATGTGGCACATTAAGAATGACATGAACAATTATTTTCCAAGCTTATGCCACACACACACATGCATGCATTATTTTTTTTTCCGGCGAAAAATAAATTGCAGTGGGGTAAAGTCAGAGGTAGAGGCCAAACAATTTGGGTGGCGCTTTTGTCTTTGAAACGTGCCTGTGCTCGTGCCACATGCAGTGAGCGCTGCAGTGCAACGTTTCAAGCGCCAATAATATTTTAATTTTATTTTAAATATACATTTTTTTTCATCAGCAAGTCAGGCACGCTGGGCCACATAGCCAACCGGCAGATACGAGCACGTTTAGCGGAGACAATCACTCGATGGAGTGCCCCACATGTTCCCAACATCAAACGCATATCACCTGAGACTCAGTGGAGGCTTCAGCTTCTGCCTCAACTGCCAATTTAGTTGCAGCTAATGGTTTGCAGTTGGCGTTTTTAAACATGAGCTGTTTGCTGATAAGCACGACAAACATTTAACAAGTAATTAAACATACTACTCTTAAAGCTCAGTCTCAGATCTTAGTTGCTGTTTCAGTTGCAGTTTTCAGTTTCAGTTTCGGCCGCAATTGCAGTTGTTGCAGCCTGGACTGGTGGCTGGCGTGTACTGCTGCCAAATGTGGGTTAAGGACGCATAGAGCACTCAACGGTCGCCGCCCCTTGCCGTTGGCAGCCAATGTTAGTTTTGTTTTCGTTTTGAATATTCGGTGTTATAGTTGTAATAGAGTTGCTGAAAATTTGGCATTGTATACGTTTGTATCTGTGTGTTTGTGTGTGTGTGTGGCAACGGCATAGAGTACACAGTACACAGATGTCTGACCCACACCCACATTTCATTAGCTGCAGTCGCTGGGCGCTGTTATAAATGTGATAATAAATATTCAAGTTGTTTGCGAGTGTTATAATTTAGTGTTGATTAGTTTGCGCAAATAAGAGTTATTGATTCCATTTCAATTAAAAGGATATGAATGTTTTATGTTTGGTTAGCGCCATTCTCAGGCCACATCAATTCGGTCGCCTACTTGAACTCATAACAAACTCGATTACGATTGCTCACTTCTCTTGGTGTTTTTTGTGGCACCTTTGCATTGATAAGTCCATACTCAGGTTATTAATGATACCTAATAAGTGGGCTGGCCAACGTCGCACAACTGCAACTTCGCAATACAATTGGTGCATGCGGAATGCCAATTGCAGCCGGGTAAAATGGCAGAATGGTAATTATGGATCATTTATATAAGCGACTAAACGTATAATTTGTTTAAACTAAAAGCTCAAGCATTTATTAAATTATTTTCGTAAGATGTAAGTCAGCAAGTACTCTCGTAAGTTTCATGTGTCGCTGTGTCGCTGTGTCTCAGCAAAGGTGGCACAGACAGTTGCCAGCGCAGCCGACGCGGCGCTGGTTGATTGCCGCACAACGAATTGTAGCCAGAGCTGTTGGAGTGCGAGGATGACGTTGAGGGATTGGGTGAGCAACACAATTTAACGGACGTCATACGAGCTAATAGAAAAAAGAGAGAGCGATAGAGTGCTGTCGATGATAGGGAACGTTTTGAGAAGCAACGGGAGTGGCTTACTTACTTGAAATGGTACACAGAGCAGGCTGAATAACAACTATAACTAATACAAACAATATGTATGTATATATAGCAACGAATAGGAAGACAATACTTTGAACGAAACAGAAGCTTATGATGCCTGATCGGAATGGTTTGTGGACAGCTGACGCATGGTGAAAGTAGTATCTGTTGTTGCATAAAACAAACAAACAACCCATTAGAAAAATCACACTTTTGAGACGCCTGTACCTATACCTGGAGTGCGGAAACCCTCCTGTATCTTGTAGATTTCATTAAGCTCGCGGGCGCTGCATAGAGGTGTATCCACCTGTGTTGTCTCATTAAAGCGCGCATAGTCGATCTCATAGGCCTGCAGATCCTTGTTGTAAAGGACCACAGGGTCAAAGCGATGGCCCCACAGTATTTCCGTATTAATGAAACTCGATCTTGCCTGCGTAGACTGACCAGTTGATTCCACGGTACCCTCAAGTATAACAACAATCTCGAACTTGTCCTGCAACATATCTGTGGCATTCATATGGTAGAGTGGCGAGTTCTCGTCGATTCTGTGCTCAATCACCATGGGCCAGATAAAGAACAGATCGGAGCCCGAATCATCTGTGCCAATCTGCAGCTCTGTAAAGTGCTGCGTCATCACCTCACCCTCCTTCGTACTGCGCGTCCTTATTAGCTGGGCCCGCACACCGGCGCCAATGATATGCGATTTTCGCATATCGCCAACGCGGAACATCAGTGAGAGGCAACCATCTCGCTGGCAGATCACCGCATGCTTGGAGAACAGCAAAGTCTGAGCACGCTGCTTGGCGCGTGTCATTTTGGCAAAAACAATGCCGGCCATAAAGGCCGATGACATTACGCCATATATGGACTGGAAGCACATCATGAATATCGCCTCGGGGCATTCGGTGGAGGTGGTTCGCACACCATAACCGATTGTGTGCTGTGTCTCGATGGAGAACAGAAAACAAGAGGTAAAACCATCAATTGCAGACACACACGGGGCCCAGCCAGAATCCTCTATGCAATTAAAATCGCATCAGTTAATTAGTTCTTGTGCATTAAATATACCACTTACCCTGATTGTGAGGCATATGCAGCTCCTCTAGATCACCATGAGTGTACATGATTAGCCACCAAATCAGTGCAAAGAACAGCCAGGATAATATAAAACTCAGTGCAAAGGCGAGCAACGTCCACCGCCATTGCCAGTCAACCATTGTTGTGTACATATCCTGCAGAAAGCGCACCCTTCTGCGCTGCAAATGCTTCTGCACCACATTGCAATCACCATTCTTAAAAACAGCGCGACGTCTCACCCGTCGCATGCTACCGGGCCGAAAGTTCCGAGATCTGCAAATAATGAAAACGAAAAGTACATAAAAGTGATACAGATGCTCCAAAATGTAGTTTTGCTATGCAGACGAATTAAAAGAAACTGCCCAAAAATATGTTACATTTATTTTTACGCCAGACTTGATTTGAATTATTACAAAAATAGTGGCTTAAGATCTTAAGATTTGTTAGAGCTGCAGTTTTTCTTACGTTTCATTATTCAAATATAGATATTTTTAGAGGTCATTTGTACTTGAATGTCATTGCGACTGTCTACTGTTGAATTGCCTGACTAGACTTGCAGCAGTTGCCCGCGTTGCAACGCAAGTCTAATTGTCTAAATTGAGTGTGCATATTTGTTTTTGGATATGGAAATTAAGTGCAACTAATTAACACTGCACTGCAATTTGCCAGTGTTAAGTGTATATATAGTATTAACGAGCTAATAAATTACAATTTCACTTCGAATCAATCGCAGTAAATAATTGCTGCAATATTGCCACTATCCTCTTAAAGCTTAGCTCCCACATGACCACATTCCTCACAGAGCTCAATGCATTTGGCTCAGTAACAATCAAGTCAACTTTAACCCTGTTGTCACTATGAGCTTATTCGATTAATTGACATTGTGCCGGTTCCATAAATAAACGCTCATCAAACAACAACAACTTTGAGCGACTTGTGGCAGAATGCGAGCGTTTTTGTGGCAGGGCAATAAAATGATTCATTTCGTTTTGAAGAAATGCCGCACTCACTTAGCTGTTAATTACGCTCATTGCGTTGAAAACAATGTGTGCCGCCAACGCAGACAAAGATACCCCCACCCCAGTTAGTTCTACAGCAGCATCCTATAGTGTAAGGTTTCGGATATGATGACAATTGATTGATAAATCATAATAGAAAAATAGCTGGACTTTTAACTCAAATCAAATCGTTTAACGAGTTAAAAATGAGTGAGAGAGAAACACAAATGAAAATCTAAGTGATTTATGTGGCATTTTGCTTTGACAGTTTAATAATGCAACAGGGAACAATATTTGAATGGGCTGGCTAACGAGTCGGCGTCGACTGCAACCACTGAATGGCTTGGAAAACATTTGAGCGACTTCTCATTTAGATAATGCCTGCAACTCATGCAAAATTTCAACAAGCGCTGCCGCGGCGTAGGCGTAGGTTGTATAAATTACAACCGCAAACAGCGCACGGAGCACTTAAAACCAAATAAGCGTCACACTACTAATCAGCTAAATAAATTGTAATGTAAGACTTGTATATTTGTCATACACACACACACACACACACACACAAGCTTTGATTGAGCAACCGTTGGTTGACAGCAAGTTCAAGTTGAATGCCAAACAATTGAACCTTAATGTAATGCAATACAGTACTGATGAAATAGCGCACCCTTTGGCCAGCGAATGGCTGGATCCTTTGAGTGCCTCATAGTAGACGCCTGCCTGGGATGGAGTATGGGAGATGCCTCTCATATATTGCCGCTTCCACTCCTTCATGTGTGCAAACGTTTCCTCGTTGTCGGCAGCACCGTTCTCGGCTTCAGCAGCATCCTGTAACACCTGGACATCGGTAAGTGGCATTTGGACCCGTCTAGTTTGAATCAGATGTTAACCCGAGCGCCCACAACACTTAACTGAAGTTGGTGATATCCCAACTGATCTCAAGCCAACACTAAAACTCACTGAGGCTTACAATGTTTGGCTTATAAATTAGAGCAACACTAACCAATAATCATCTATTGACTTTGCTACTTAGAAGCCTGCCAAAACCAAAGCAAACAGCACTCTAATGGCCTGCCAAACACTACTTCTTCCACACATCTTTCCCGATTTGACTTACCTGCAGCTGAGTTGTCGTTGAAAGGCTTTGCCATTGGTAGATAGGCCATAGAAGCTGGCTGGACGATTCGGTACTATTGTTATGGGATACGATTGAGGATTACTGATCACACTGTCCAGCGAATCTGGATCCTCTTCAATAGTCGCCGGTCTCTTGAGCGGCTTTGACAATTTTTCATTGGACCTTGCCGTCGCTGTCGCAGTTGACGTTGAAGTTGTCGTCGCTGTGGAGTGGCTTGTAAAATTAAAACGCATCTGTGAATGGCAGTTGAGAAGTCCACTTTAATTGACATTGTACAAGGTAAGAAGTCATGTATCAAACGGCTTGCCAGTTAGCCACTTTTGTTGCCTTAAATACATAAGCAAAAACTTGTTATGACGACGTATAGAGGTGCGAAAATGCAATCGCATATAACAGATTTATATATATTTGTAAGCTAAAGATGAGCACATGAGCGTCAGCAAAACAACAATATTGTTATCACTTGCAAAAGGGTTTCTAGCTCGATATTTTATTACACTGCAAGCATTCCACCTGCAGTTAAAACGCATATATGAGAACACATAAATTCAAACAAACACACTCGTTACTTTCTGGTGATGTAAACGTTTTCTTTGTTAGATAAAAGACTCAAAATAATGTTTAAATGCATTTTATACAACGATTATTAGCCCTTCAGAAAATTTTTGATGCAAGATTATTTTAATTTTTCATACAAATATCAAGCTTCCGTGTTTAGTTTTACAATAGACACATATTAGCTAATCCGCATTTGATGTGTTATTGTAACAATCGTTTTAAAGGCTTCACAATACGATAGACACACCTTTTGGGAAATATTTTCTTTCCTATAAATATTTTTAGGCACCTGGTTTGAGGCGCACGAGATTCAATAAATTGACACCTTTTAAACGAGCATTAAGGGTACATTTTATGGTACTCAAAAACAAATTTAGCACATCTTTAATATTTTTTATCACTTTTTGTTTGTTATTTATAATGTGTGCCAAACGCACGCCGCTAAAAATTTACTTTATTTAAGCAAAGAGATCACGGGCTAACTGGCCACAGAGCAAATACACACACAGTAGCTGAAACCTAAACTAAGCATGAAAACAAAAAGCGACACTGCGATAACAAAGCTTCAGAAGCTACTCAGTAAGTCTGCCCAACGGATTAAATGACGGACGACTGACAACGACGGCAACTGTGAAAGCGACAGCGACAGCAAGAAAATATCAAACTAAACAAAAGTTGTGAACAAAAGGCGGCTCGTGTAAATGAGCTCAGTTACGCACACATTCACAATGTCAGTTCCCACTCAAACCATATTGCAGATTGATGCTCTCACAGATACAGACACAAATACAGATACGGATATATACAACGGCAGAGCAAGAATCGCACGCAGGCAGATAAAATTGTCGCGTTGATACGAGAAAAGTTCAATTGCAATGATTTTTAAATTGAAAATGAGGCGGAAGATAAGCGCGATAAGTTCTGCTTATATATATATTTGATGTTTCATGGACAGTAGAAATTAAAAAAAAAAAAAAAATAAGTAGCCACTTGCAGCTGACACGACCTTGTGTCTCAATGTTTTATCACAAGGGTGGGGTATACGTAATATTTGTTTTGGAATACTGTTGCCGTTGATATAGAGTAGCTTTCGGTTTATTCGTGACGTATCAGAATAAACAAGACATATTACGCACACGCTTTTTGACCCAGAGCGTATACGTTATATTTAACAATTCACGCTTTGTCACGCGTCTATTTGATGCACTCTAGTAATAAATTACTAGTTTTATAAATCTCACGGTTGACGGAAACTGAAGAACGTGAAACCACTGACATAACGAGCCTAAAAGTCACACGTCATAAATTTATTAAATTATTTCTTCAATTAAATTGAGGCATGTGGATAATAACTCAAAGTCAATGAATGAAAAAAGCACCTCAAAGCTAAAACTTTTGTTGTTGAACAATTTTTTTTAAATCACGTCAAAAATGGATGCTGACAAACTTCTAATGCCGACATACGATTATGCGGAGATTTAACTAAAAGCGAGTTGACAAGACTTTGTGCCTCTGAACTAATCCTTTCGGAAAAGTTGGCAGGCAACCGATGGCTCTCGGTTTGAATACATTTCTGTATCATTCTAGGATCAGAAAAGCTATCGGCAAAAGGAAGCCTCTTGCACAATATGTAGAAAAGTGAAACACCTAATGACCACATGTCTACATAAAAGTCGTAGCCATCATAATTAAATACTTCGGGTGCAATATAATGAGGAGTTCCACACCATTGATAAAGCTCGCGGCCTTTGTAGTAGGTGGCCAACCCAAAGTCGGAGATCTTTGTAACAACAACATGTGGCAAACCTGGCCTTGAGCAGTCGAGTTTAACCAGCATGTTGTCAAGCTTTAGGTCACGGTGTATTATTTGGCAGGCGTGAATGTAAGCTAGACCTTTGGTCACATCTCTTATGATTCGTTTAGTCACACATTCGCTAAACGGCATTTTGAACAGTAAATCAAACACATCATAATCCAGTAGCTCCATCACAATGTAAATGTACTTTTTATGCTCCACAGTGTAAATCAGATCGATGATGTTATGATGATCCTGCAGTTGCCGCAAAATTTCCATCTCACAATAGCTGTCCTTAGTACTGCGAACCATGTGATCTCTGTCGACCATTTTAATCGTATAGCGCTTTTCGCTTTGGGATTTGCCATATCCCTCGAAGATGATTGTCGACTTGGTTTGCCATATGGGCCTCGAAACATTTATGTACAAGAGAATAGCTTTAGGTAGTTCATCGGGCTTAATGTCAATGGGACACTCGTTAACGCGTTCCCATAACTCTTCTTTAAGTGTGCCCTTGATCTTGTCAGTCATGCGAATGTAAGAGCCCAGCAATCGTACATTTAACTTGCTAATATTGTAGCCAACGTCAACGAAGGACTCGTATTGGCAGCAGCAGACCAAAATGTCACCACCATAAAAATCATCTACTGACCGAATTGGTGTGCCATTGATTCTATAAATTTTCATGATTGCCGATGTGAGCACCACACGGTGCTTCAGTGCCGCTGTTACTGCCTCAAGTAACTTGCTGAACGGATCATAGCGTTTTTTCGACACCGGCATCAAAATGCCTCCAAAATGTTGATCCTGATTACGCAAAAAGCAAACACGCAGCGCCCTACATGCCTCATGCTGAGCTCGTTGACTGATACCGTCGCTATATTGTCGCTGAACTGCATACTTCTCCTGTCTAATATCGTATTGGGATACAGAGCGATTCATTGTGTGTTTAAGGTGTGTAATTTTGCGTAGTAAGTGTTACTGATCTAAAGTTAAGATTTAGTAATCTTAGCCTGCTGTGCCTGTTACCAGCCTCTGTTTCTATGCGGTAGTTCTTTAGTGTTAGTCGAACGATGGATTGATGCAAGAGGAGAGGCGTTTCAAATGATAACAAGTACATAAATTATGTCACGCTAAATTGTGAATGGCAGCAGCATCAGCTGACACTGATGAAGAGCACCCAAGTAGCTGTGATAATTGAATAATCAGCTTTGTTACGTGGCTTGACAGTGAGCGACCCCAAGATATATGCACAGTGTCACAGTGTGAGTCCGAACGCCCACTCACCCCAACCTACCCCTGCGATACGCTACATATGGTTCAGCATGCAATGCATGTTTATATAAATCAGTTTGTGTGTCTATGTGTGTGTGTGTCCTCTTGTATAGTGCTAATTTTTAAAACAATCATAAGCTTCTTTGTTTAGTTGACACGCTGGTCGATGAAGGGTGCTAATTAGTTTTTAATGGACTGAATAGCGCCCATTTCGAATCTATTTTTAATCGCTAGTCAAGTACATTGTTGGATTGCTTACCTTATTATCGTGTTGTTGAGATAATAATATGTATTTCAAAAAAATATTTACTCGTGTTTCATGAGCAGTATTTCTACATTGCAAATTGAAGTTACACCAAATCTTTTATAGCGCCATCTGCCGCCACGATCTGAAGTTTTTATAGCGACACATGAAGGTAGGCAACATTTAAGTTCAAATTAAATTACATTTTATAAAAATAATCTAGCATACTTTGCAACGTTCTAGTAAATTACCTTTTAGTTCACACTGTTGCCCTCTACCATTTTGCTGCCAAAAACAACTTTTGAAATTCAAACTCAATTGCGTAATAGATATATTGTGATTTATTTTAAATACGATATTTAATGTCCTCTAAATATTCTAGAGCACACTATAACAGATAAATTGGCTGCAAAAGGCCCAATATAAAAAAGTGATATGGAAAATGATTTTTTAAACTCTGACTATGTACACCTGATATTGCATATTAAGTAAGGAAAAATATGTTGGCATTGGGTATGCTAAATGTAAATTTCTTAAGCTACGGTTTTGTATTTTGTGGGTGTGTTCATTCATGTATGTATGTGTTTGTGTAAGTGTGTATAAATGCTGCATAACACTTATGTAGAACCTAAACGCTAAGAAAAATATAACTACTAACTAACATAAACTACGATAATATTACAATGAAATTTGCATTAAATATTCTCTTGTGCTCACTCTTTTACAAAATGGCAATATGTGTGTATGAGCAATGTGCTTGGTGATGCCTATGCATAAATATGTGAGTCTAGGCGTTAAGCATTACATAGCTGCCCCATTGTAATGCTGATACATTTGATCCCAGAATCTCTGACGCTCCGGCTCGGGATTTGTTTTCATGTTCAATTCGTTTGAAATATCCAAATAGTTGAGACTGTTCATAACATTTGTCGCATCGATAGGAGCCCATTTGGTAGTCAGTATGGGATCCTCAACGTTGGGCGTGGGGGAACTGCATCAAACCAAAAACACATTTTAATTAACATTTCGATGTTAGAAGGACCAAAAATCATTTTACCCGTATTTGGCAAAGTTAGCCCACATTCGCACCATGCGATTCTTGACTTGCACTTCCATTGACTTTGGATCCAGGCTCAAATTGAAGAAGCCAAACTTGAAAAGGTATCCCATCTCATCGCCATGGCAAACACCTGGCCGAGGAATACCCAGCATGCGCTTGTACAAGCCCAAAGCACCATCAAAAGCAAAGCGATACATGTAAACGGGAGCATTTCCATACTTGGCATGGTTGCGTGCAGTGCGCCGGATGCCTTGCAGGAACATAAGGTCAGTTAGAAGCTGAAAAGGAGCAGAGTGAGCTTGTTGGATAGATGCAATGGATTACGTATAAGTACCGCTATCATTTCATCAACTGATTCGAGTCCAACATGCTTGTTTCCCAGATAAAAGGAGCGTATCTCACGCGTAACTCTATCATGAACTTGGGTTACGTTCAGATCTTGTGGAACAAGGCGTCCAAAATCATTCTCAATGATGCCTAACAGCTGTGGATTTTTGCGCAGTCCTACAACAACATAATTTTTAATTTAAAAAAGTTTACTCAAAATTGCTTCAACTTACTTCTTATGAAAAGCATCGCTTCGTGTGTATTGTAGCCCGTCATATAGGGCACATCGCGGTTGAAGTTGTGCTCATTGTACATTTCACTGGGATGTTGGGTGAGAAAGGGTTGCTCAAGGAATAGCTTCTCTTGCGAGTCAGTGTTCCAATAGCCCTCCACAACAGGAACGAACGGCAGGCCAATATTATTGCGATGATCCTCTGCAGTAAGGGTTGTAGGTGCTGCCTCCACTAGCTTCATGGCTGGCACGCGACGCAGGAAATCTAAAATATCCTCTGTATTGTTAGCACCCACATAGCCAAGATTTGCTGCCAGACGTGCTGCTCTCTGTCCCGTGCTAGCTGCCATTGACCAGGGATTCAAAGCAGAACCACTCTGCGAGATGGCACGATGAAATAGACCTTTGGCAAGAGGTGAGAGGAGTAACAGCTGCACCGAAGAAGCTCCAGCAGACTCGCCAAAGAGTGTCACCTGCTCGGGATCACCGCCAAAGGCGGCTATGTTGTCATGCACCCATTGGAGGGCCAGCACCTGATCCTTGAGTCCTTGATTACCCGGCGCATCGGCTCCTGCTGTCAGAAAACCCAAAGGACCCAGTCTATAGTTTATAGTGACCAGCACGATGTCCTCGGCAACCAAATAGTCAGGTCCGTAAAGGAAAGAATTGCCGGAACCAAAGGAGAAGCCACCGCCATGCAGCCACACCATAACAGGCAGCTTGGGCTGTGGGCTTAAATAAAAACCGTTGTAAGTTTTGACTTTATAAATCATTTACTCATTTGCTTACTCATCCTCCTTGGGCATGCGTGTGGTGAAAACGTTTAGATAAAGACAATCCTCATCGCCTTTGAAGGTGTCCAGTATCATGTTCTTGTGTGGACAACTTTGACCCTCTCTTGAGGCATCTCTTACACCAGACCAGGGCTTTTCGGGCTCTGCTGCACGGAATCTGCAGGATAACAAAATAAATACATATACAAATATATTTCAATGGCATTAGGCTCAACACTCACCTTCTGGCTCCTATGGGTGCCTGGCCATATCGCATACCCTTGAAACTATAGTAGCCTCCTCGCTCACCAGAGCGGTACTTCTGATAGCGGCCCCTCACCTTGCCCAGTGTGGTGCTAGCCACAATTTCACGTTCCTTCTACAAAAGCACACAAACGCATTAATACATTTTACTTTCAGCTCATCTTTTGAAGAATATATACAAACTGCAGTAGTGTACACAAAAAATCAATTTTCAAATAACAATTCAAGTTTGATTTAGATTTGATTGTTTTTGCACCATGCTAAATTTGTTGGCGCGTGAAAATACCAAATACCAAGTATCTGTTAGATACTTAGTGTGTGTTCGTTAGTCTTGCACAAGTGTTCTGCAAGAAGTTCGAATTAATCTTGAACAGCGCTGGCGTATACAAATGTAGGTCATGGTGCAAATATTGCGCAATTGGCTAATAGCTATTGGCCAAAAAAGCCAGTTCTTCAATGCATAATGTAATTGAATTTGTTTTGGCGCTGCATACAGTTCTTTCTTTGTTCTTGAAGCTAAGTAATATCTGCGCAACTGTGACGGCGTCTACAAACGCCATTGACCCCTTCAAAAACTGCAGCTGCTCGCTATGTCCAAACATGCCCATCTGGCACTGGCTATTAGATATTGACGTTCAAGTTGAGGCTTGATTAGTCTTTTTTTCAGCGAGACACTCGCATATTTGAAACATGCATTTGGCGTGTGCAGTGCGTCAAGGTCGTCGAGCTGTTTGTCTATCATCTGTGTCGATCAATTTTGCATTGCTTACCCGTAGAGATCTCACCACCTCCTGCACCACCCGCATTGCTCGCGATGGCAGCAGTTGCACCAGCGAATTGGGATGCGAGGTCAGCGTTTTCCAGGCCGTTGTCTCCTGCAATTACAAAGGTCGGTTGTAGTTTTTTTTTTTCATTAATGCGGTTATTAATTGAATTAACAGCAATTTGCAAGCAAGCCAACACATATACGCCTTGTGCAAACGCAGCTCTCAAGTTCAAAATTAACTACTGGACTGTTGCAGTAATGTTGACAATTTTTTATTTTGTTTTCTCTGTTTTTTGGTTTTTGGATTGCTGTTCAGGCTGCCCGCTTTTAATGATGGTAACGGGTAACCTTGCGGCCAAGCAAATTTCGTTTAATTGAAATACCATTTGCATAACAAAATAAAAACAAAGTGCTGCTAGAGGCAGCAGCCCGTCCAAAACAGTTAAGTGGCAACAACAATGGCAGCAGTCACGTGCAGCCAACGCTTAATAGTTAGATTTAGGTATATGCATTTAAACATTTTATGTTAGACTTTGTGTCTGTCGCTGTCTGTCAGCTGTCACATTAACCGGCGTGTGTCTCCAACTGAAATGTATCTTGTATTTTGTATCTGGAAGTGAATCACGACACAGTTGAACCAAATACACATTGTTTCAAGTTCACATTTTACGAGCAGACAACTTAATGCTAATTTCTTTACATTTCGTTTCTGTCGATGTTGTCAGTGTTATTTTTGCTTTCGTGGGTCTTAAAAGCCTTTGACATGCCATCAACAACAAGATCATAGAAATGTGGGTGTAGCCGGGTTGGTCATAATACAGTTTTGGTTAAGCTTTATTCAAATTGATTGTGTGTTGCATTGGTTATATTTGATTTGTAGCTTCGGCTAAAGCTCGTTAAAAGTGGGTCAAACTTTAATCTTGATAATTGAGCACATATGTACCTTGTTAGCCCTTATAATATGAAAACTCTTCACACTATTATTTTTAGTTGCATCAGGCAATTTAATCCGTTAACTGGTCGTAAAATGTACACAGGAACTCAAAAAAATGATGCCATTTATAAACATAAATATTATGCAATCGCAATCACAAAGACAACAAAAACAACAGTAACAAAAGCAAGCGCTTTCACGCTACGCTCGAAAAATAAAAATAAATATGTACAAAAAAGGAAAATATAATATAAAATAAGTGCAGTCCGGCCGATCACAAATTTCGACGTAGCAACTTCAGTGCACCCGGCAGCAATGTAGAAAGTTGCTATTACTATAGTAACAATAATAATAATAGCAACAATACGAATTGCATAAATATTTGAATTTATTTGGTGTATTTATTGAAACACAACGAACCTCAGCTGTGGTCGTAGCATGCCCCATTTCCATTCTGTTTAGATCAAATGGCAGCCCGGAAGAAGATTCAATTGTGGTTGCTGCTGATGGCAACATTGTTGTTGTCGTTGTTGTAATCGCTGTTGTGCCAATCAAAAATAATGCTTTGGCGGGTAAATCATGTAAATCGCCAGCAGCTGAACCTGCCAATCCACCATCAATGGGTAGGACAGCCTCTGATTCCGCGTCGGCCTCCGCCTCAGTCTCATTGCTAAAGAAACTCTCATAGCTCTCATTAGCATGTGTAATTTCTTCCATTTTCAATTTGTTTTTTGGTTCACTGGGCCGTCCTATGAATATTGCGAAGAAAATCATTCCAATTGCCAGCAAAAGGGACAGAGTCACCAGCACATAGGCTGGAGGAGGGTGACAGGCCATGGATGGCTTTTTGTCTTTGTGCAACAACGTTGACAATTAAAACCTGCAACAAACTGTTTGTATTTCAGTTGCAGCTGCGGCACACCTCGCAATGCGAAACACTAAACTTTGATTTATTGAAACAGAATGTCTTTGTTTCAAAGCTGCGGCTTCTATTGGCAAACACAACACCGAATACAAAGTATACTACAATTTAGTATGAGGTTAGTTTTGCGGTAAATGCGTCCGTTAGTGTTGCACTCGCGCCCACTGTCGACTGATTTTTGAGTTGCGGCTCAAACTAACGCTTCAAACTATTTTCAAGCCGCGAGTTTTCTACTAGCAGTTAACGTCCAGACTGTTCGTTTTTTTTTATTTTAACCATATATATTTTGTTGTTTTGTTTAGTGCTTGTAATATAAATTGGTTTATTTTTTACTGTTTCTTGTTTTTTTATTGTTTAAGTTATGAGCAGCACGCTATGGTTGAGTGCAGACACTGGCATTGTTTTTATAATTTAAAATGTCGCTGATTAGCTTGTTTATTCACTATTGCTTTCCATTGATTAGCACTGATTTATCTTTCAATGTTATGTGAGAAAGCAAACGGAAATGTTGTCATTGGAATTAAAGTATTTATGTAACTGCAACAGGTTCATGAATTTTGATTTGTCCAGTTTGGTGTTAGCTTACATTAATCATTTTAATTATTATACCAACCGATTTATATATATATATTCACATATTTACAAATGTACAAACACAGGCTTAGTTAAAAACACAAAATTGCTAGTCACACAAACGGGAATCGTAGTTGGAAATTCTGCTCACCTGGGTCATATCTTCAATTATCATACATAACATTTGATGCAGGGTTGACATATTATATTGCCCCCTAGTAAAATGATATACCTATAATATTCAGCATTTAATACATATAAGTTGTTGTTATACAAAAAATAGAAAAAAAAACATTAGGCAAATCTGCATTTTGATTCAGAATATAAGCCCACAAATAAACAAAAATTTAATTGAATTGTATTACTTTGAACTTTTATGATATATATTATATATAGTATATTAGAAACCAATGCCATTGGCAATTTTATCTGCGTAAAGTTCAATAAAATTCAAGATCAGTAAGATTCCAAATGTGCACTCAAGTTAGCATTCACATGTGTTGGAAGCACAAATTCTTTGATGCCATGGCCAAAACCAATTGAACATATTCGAAAATATTTGTTGGCTTTTGCGCCTCATAAAGCACAGTACATAAAAATAATATAGCAATAGCATTTTGAGATTAGGTTTTACTTAAGCGTTGATGTGGCTTCTAACAACGTGTGCACATGTCCATAAAACAAATTAACAGCCACCTGTAAATGTCTGTTTGTAGAGTCCAAGAGGCGCAACTGGCGATAATTAACAAATGCCGCTTGAAACAATAGCTGGACGTTCATTTTGGCTACTTTGCACACTTGTGTGCCCCAACCAACCAACCAAGCAGCCACAGTGGCTGAGTTGTAGCGTTGGCGACACGATGTCAAAGTCACAAGCCAAATAAAGCACTTTGTAAGCGAATTTGGATTTTGGCACGCTTTGTGATTGCTTCTTTGTTAAAATCAGACACACACTTTCTCACTCATTTAAGCACTAGTTTTTTTTGCAACAGACTTACCTTTAACGTATTGGAAATCTTTCCAGCTCGAGCTATGGCAGTGCCAAATGTTGACGGCGCTATGGCAATAGATGATGTCTCATTGCTGAGCAATAGCAGAAGGGCGGCAAAGAGCACAATCAGCGGGCATGCGAGTCTTTTGTGTATCATGTTGAGCTAGTCTTGATCTTGGACAGCAGCAGCAGCGACTAAGCAAATGAAAACGTATAATGCATAAGTCGATTGTCAACCAACGTTAATAGGTTTGCCAACGCGTAACGCACACGATAACTTAACCGAACCGAACCAAACCGAACCGAACAAAGCGCACTGCGCAGCGTTGCGACGCTTCTCTCAGACTACTTCAGACTACTTCTTGGTCAGGGTCAAGCTGCGAATGTCAACACAGCTAGCAACTAAACTGAATTCAGCTGAACTAAGCAACACCCAGCTCAGCTAACTTGACTCAGTTTGGCAGCACTCATACATTGTCTTGCATTTAATTGGCTGATATTATTATGTTCGTATTTGTTGACATTTGCCGGTTGCGGTAGGTCGGCGTGTCTTGTGTCTTGTGTTTTTTTTGTTTTCTTCTTTGTCGTAGAAGTTTTTATTTGTTGTGTGTGATGTTGTTAAATTAATACGGACATTATTCAATTTTGCTTTGTGCTCTGCCATAATTTGAGGTCATTGCGCGCATTTGGCGGCAGCATCGCTTGAAAACATTTGTAAATATTTGCATGCTCACAGGGCGTATGATAAATTAGCTATGCAGAAGGTGTTGTTGATGTTGTCGCCTTATACGACACATCGTAATGTGACTGATATAGCAGATTGTTCAATGGCAGCAGAGGTTAATTAACTAAGCTAAGGTAAGCCGGAAGCAGTAGAGAAGGTTTTGCAGAAATAGTAACTAAATGATGCCTCTAACTATATATTGAAAGCAATGTGCTAATTACATGTTAGCATTCAGCTAAAGGGCAATAGCACTTCCTCAAGCCAATTGTAGCAACTCTCTGAGCACATCAAGAATAGCGCCTTCATTGGTGTCAAAATTTGCCAATTAGTAAATGGCTTGGCCAACAAACTTGTTTTCAGCTACTATCAGTCAAATGAACAGCATTAGCATTGTACAGGCAACTCATTCGTTTAATAGAAATAAATTTACTGCTGCATCAAAATAACCAAAAATTACCCAAAATTAATACTCGTATAAGCCAAAAGCGTCAGTGGATAGAAAAAAAAGCCCGCCCACTTACAACAAATGCCAAGCAATGACAGCAGCAATGCCTCATCGCACAATGCATAACACAAGAAAAGAGAGAAAGAGCGGGACAGACAGACAGAGAGAGAGAGAGGAGGTTTGAGGTAAGACAGACCACTAACCCACTTCCTACTTGAGCCGCTGAGCGTTGAGTGCCCGGCCTCAAGTGCGACGACATTGCCGTTATTGTTGTGGGCCCGCGTTGTTTAATAGCTAACAATGCTAAACAAAAGATAAACAAACACTTGCGCTTTCATCGAAAGTTGTTTGGCCAGCTGCACACCGAAGAGGCAGAAAGACTACTAAAGAGAGAGTTAAAGAGATAGAGCGAGGTAAAGAGACTAAAAGTCAGCTGTGCCGCTTGTCAAAATAAATGATAATCATATTCCAATCATAAAGATACATAACAGCATTTATTTATATAAACTTACTAATTAATTAGTCTTAATATACATATATGTGAATGTATATTCATATGTTCATATGGAAATGAACTTAAAATCGTGTATTAAGCAATATTGCATTTAAATTGGTATCACAACAAACGATCGAACGAAACGTATCGAAACAGTGGACAAATGAATGCGCAGCTATTTTGCAATTGGCATTTGTAAATAGAGGGAGAGACGAGAGTGAGAGAGCCAAACTCCAGCTTTGCTCAAAATTAGCAGCAATCCACAGCAGAAAGCAGGTGGAAAACCAAGCAATCAACAAAAAACTAAAATCAACTAAGAGAGTGCAGCCAGAAACCAACAGCATTAAGAAGAGCAAAACTAAAAGATTGAGACGCATTGGGGACATTTGCTGGAGTTAGCTGGAGGCGATGCGATTGCGTTTACCCGAAGAGAGCTGCCTCCGAGTACCGCTATGGCAATGCGATCCGTTACGTAAGCGGTGATCAAAACAAAAAAGGTAAATATTGATGAAAAAATTCAAAATAAATAAGTTATATGTACATGCTGAAGACTTGACGGCGTCCCGCAAAGCGAACACAGCAACAGAAAAAATAATAATCTGCCAAAAACTGTTGATGAGCAATGAAATTGAAATGGGAGTGAATGCCAAACAAGGAAGGAGGGCAACACGCAGAGAGCGAGAGAGAGAGAGAAAGAGAGAAAAAGAGTTGGTGGTAAAAGACGGAATTGAAGATGAGACAATGCTTGGGCTGATAATGTAAACGAAATGAGATTTTTAGCTAGTTAGCGAAGCAATTTATTTATGCATGCGTGCAAATTGATAATTAACGCTAAATTTCGTTTGACCCCTTACATAAGCCGGAAGACACACGGATAACGGAACTAATTTTAACACTCTGCCAACTATCGCCATTCATTTCTGCCCAAAGGCAACTGACAAAAACTAGTCAAAAATTGTTTATTTTGACGTACAAAGCTTATTGTGCACAAAACTGACTGGCTTTATTGCAGTAGTAATGCTAAAAAGTGCCAGATAACGCACAACGAAATATATTTGACATAGATACACATACGTACAAAAAAACATACATATCGGCATGTTAGTATCGTATATTGGAAGATATGACTCAATGGACTTTAAACGAACAAACAGCAATACGCAACTTTTTTTCCGTATTGTCAATGACAATTGTGACAATTTTGAGGGCAACAAGATAGTGACTATCGATTATCGACTTTCGATTGCATGGAAAACACACACACACACACACACACAGCTGGTTCGTCTATTGATACATACATAACTGTTTGTAATACACAAATATAATGCACTGCACTTTTAAGACAAGTTCAAGTTTGTTGCCTAAGTCTTTCGTATTGTATGGCGCGTGGCGCGCTTCTCTTCTTCTTCTTTTTCTACTCCTGCAACTACTGCTATTATTTAGCAACAATTTTGCTCGCGTATTGTGCTTCACGTTCGACTGTCGCCGTTGAACTGAGTCTGTGCCCGGCCAGCGGTGCGCTTAAGCGTCAAATCGCTCTTCGAAGTCGAGTTGCGCACTCACACTTGCAGCTGACGGTGGAGCAAAAGCGGAGGCGGAGGCACAGTTGGTGATGTTAGTGTTGGCAAGCACTCCCAACAGGCAAACGGTATTAATTTTTTGTGCTGCCTTTGAAGGCATAGTTACAGCAAAACTAATTTTGAACTCGGGGACGCGACATCGAGACAAACGCACAATAAATTATGCAAAAATTTGTGTTGTTTATGTTTTGTGTTTTTCTATTTTGGTAATTTGTATGTATAACAACCAGCCAGCTAACGGCTGCGTATTCTTGACCAAGATTGGCTATCTGCCAGATCGTTAATCTAGTACCACGTGCAATTACTTCCAACGACTGCAATAAAGGGCCGTTAAGCTGAAGAAAATCTGTTGACACCGAGCCAAGAAGCAACTGTTAAATATTTGAGATCAAGGATTTAATACCACTGTGCAATCATATAATACTCGTTCACAGAAAAGTCCCCACAATATTGACATTCCAAGAATAAATAAAACAAATGATGTTAACATGACAATTGTAAATTATGTTACAAAGCGAGTAAAAGTTTATGCTTTTTGTAATATAGTAATTAAGTTATTTTAAAATTGTTGACTATTTCAACGCATTTATTTTCATATTCAACAAAATTCCTCATGTGACCTTATTGGCTTTTATCTACAGCATCTGCACTTGACTAAGTTCACAGCATTAACAAACCCTTCGTTAACGTGACGAGTACCAGAATAGCAAATATGTTTTGTTTTATATGTGCTTGTATGAATTCATATATTGTGCGTGTGTTCAGTAGGCAACTCTGTTTGTTATTCTTTGCCGAAAGTATGCCACCATATTGTTCTATACAAATATTTGCTCTGGCGTAAATTACAAAAATAAATATATGCATAAATAATGTGTCGCTTCCCGAACAACGGTTTTGTATCGCTTGGGCAGGCAAGAATTTCGAAAGCGGCTACCAGGTAGTGAAATTTTCACTTTGATTTAATATAACTGGTACCTTAATTAACTGACTTATGCTTTACATATAGATAGGCAATGAGATTTAAATGCGTTGACGTGCCAAGTTAAGGTTTAATAAAAGACGCAACTGATAAAGAAGTTTTAATGCCGTTTTAACCGCTTTTCAGGGTCAACTGCAAATCGATAAGGCATGTTGACGTCATCAGTGTTCTGGACGTAATTTACAGGTTCTTAAACGAATCAACATACAAAGTAAATATGCGACTTTAAAACTAGTAGCAACACTAATGAAGTAAAATTTATAATAAACAATAGAATTAAAACAGTTATCAATATGTTGAACAAATTCAAGTTTATTTAAGCCCTTAGGCCAAAAGGACGCAGCTAAACCTTAAGGTAGCTAAAATGAACTGGCTGCTCGGTAAACGCTCGGAGCTGAGCACTCGCAACAAAGTGTTGCTTTACAAAGCGCTGCTTAAGCCAATCTGGACATACGGCATCCAACTCTGGGGAACGGCAGCTGAGTCCAACATTGAAATCATTCAGCGTTTCCAGAGCAAGCTGCTCCGAAGGATTATTGGCGCACCTTCTTACGTAAGAAATTCAGTCTTACACAGAGACCTGGAAGTGCCCTCAGTAAGAAGCGAAATCCGCAAATTCGGTATAAGATACTCCTCCAGGCTCGAGCGTCACCCTAACCATTTGGCCTTAAACCTGCTGGACAACAGCCAACATTTAAGGCGGCTAAAACGGAGCCATCCCCTGGACTTGCCGTTCAGACCCGAGCCGCACTGGTGACCTAATTCTAATCATTTTTATTTTTACTATTTATTTGTTTATTTTATTTTTATTTATTTTTTCTTTTTGTTTTTATTCACCCAAATATGTGAAATCTGTGATACCCTTTCCCCATGTTATGTAATTCTTTAAACAAATTTGCTTATTGTCTTCAAAAGACAGATTGTAAATAAAATCAAACTTTAAAAAAAAAAAACAAAAAAAAAAAATTTAAGCCCTTGCCAAAGTATCAAGTTTGTAAAATATAATCATTTGAAATTGTTTCAAAATTGTTATCTGTCAATAGTAAAGTGTTACGATACTGAAGAGTAGTTGTGACATAGCAGCCGTCTTCCTACCGAAAATACGTTAGTTTAGTGTAAAGTGAGCAGCTTACAAGCAATAGAGGGCGCCACACAACTATTGTGAATGGTTTGAGCCTTGGCTAGATACTTGAGAACCAATCATTTTTAAATATAGGCGCTATTAAAATTAAGTTGGCGGCAACAGTTCACATAAATAACGCGAAGTAGCCCGTACCACTAAACTTTAATTAAGTTGGCTGCAACAGTTCACATAAATAACGTGAAGTAGCCCGTAGCACTAAACTTTTTCAACGCGAAGTTGGCTGCGGTATGCATAAAAGTTGAATCAAAAAATCCACAAATAATTTATGAAACATTGAGTTCCCCTTAATAGTTTGGAAAATGCATGTGTTGTCTTTTATTTATAAAATATTGATTATTTTACCAATAAATGCAATAAATTTTATCGCCATTTTATTTATCCATATTATTGTAGCTAATTGTTATACTTTCCAATAACTTGATAATAAGTTTGCTTCATTTGGCTACTTTCTGGTTTTCCCTTTCTCGCAAAATATGCGCATGTGCAAAATATGGCCATCTGTGAGGATTTTAAAATTCTGTTCCGCCCTCTATGCTGCTTACAAAGTTACTTTCTATTGATAGATCCAGTTAACATGGTACTTTCGAAAGTGAATTTTTACAGAGGGTAATTTGCTTATAATATCATAATGGACATAATATTTCACAAAAAGGACTATTTTATTCAACTTGTTATACGTTTCCAATTCACATACCGCAAAATCCATTTTGAGGTAATTAAGGTTGGCACAAAAATCGCTAGTGAAATTGTAGTCCGCTGAGCGGCAATTTCACTCGGAAATTTCCTCGTTTCATGTTTTTAGTTTGTTCACCAACTTTTTCGGACTTGGCTGGGCTGACGCCTTCCCATATAAAATAAGCCAAGGGTTAGATTTGCAACTTTTTAATTTAATGATTGCAAAGGTTTTATTTTTCATATTCAATTTACATAATACAATTTATTTAAACAAAAATTGATTTTTTAAAGATAAAAAAATAAAACATTTAATAACTAAGAACATTTCCTAATGTAAACAATTTTTTTAACACTTATTTTTTAACGTATCTGCATATAGCAGTTCAAATGGATGTACTTGAAATTGCTGACTCTAAGGGATGATAATTTGCAAGTGCATAATGCTATTAGTTTTTATTCATATCACATGAGCGCTTAAATTAAACTGTGCGTTTTATATTTAGAATATAACTCAAAGTTCATGTCAAGTGAAGGGCTCCACTTTCCCTCATATTTGCACTGTTTATGTGTTGGCTGAATGGTTGCATCAGTTTGTTTGTGCTTGTGTGTGAAACATGTATGAGCCGCATGAACTGCGCCCAAAATATGCACCGGCAGTAACGGCAGTGGGATGCATCGGTGCTGGTAGCTCAAATTAACTTAACACTCATAAATCAGGGTTAACGGCAACCGCAAAACCGTTGCATAAAAAAATTGTTATAACGCCTTGTTATTTTTTATTTTTTTTTTTACCTAAAGGCTAGCACTGACACTGAAACTGTAGATGGAACTACAGCGGAAAGTTGGGCACACATTTGGTTACAGTTCGTCAGTCAGCGAGTTACATTCCAAAAAAAAAAATCGAGTTTAATAAAATTGCGTACGTTTGCATGGCCAACTTGATAGCTACCACATTTTTTTGTTGATATATAGTACATGCCAGCCCCTCAGCCCACAACCTGCCATTCCACACGCCGCCCATCAATAAAACAGTTACCGATTTCATTTGCTGACAAAATGGCGGCTGTCATTCTTGTTTATTAAATCGTTGTGCGCTATTCGGTTGTACATATTTTTTTATTTTTAGCTGCATAGATGAAACACAGTCATAATTTCTCAACGTTATACGTTTGTGTATGTTACACGTACAATTGAGTAATAACCATAATTGGTCACTGCATGGAAACACTTAACCAAACATTTAAACTGCTAACGACGCTTAACTTCAAGGATAACAATATAAATCTTGATTTATGCTCGCACTAAAAGCTTTATATTTTAAATAGCTTTCGATTTAAACCAAGTACATACACAACAACATAAATGAGCTTAAGAATATTTTTTCTTATACATTTTTAAATTCGCACATCAACTGTTAATTGCTGATGCCCAACTAATGCTTCCGTCTAATCCTTTGAAAATTTCTTCAAGACAGCAGCATTAGCTGCGGATGCTTTTAATTATATTAATGTGGCGGCAACAGAGCGTGTGGGCTCCATCGATTAAGAATAGTAGTTAAATGTCTTAAACACCCACAGAGGCAGTCATCGTATGTGTCTCTTTGTTTCTTGGTGTGAGTGTGCGTGTGTGTCTGTTTAACGTGAGTGTGAATATGAGTGTGATTGTTATAACAGGTAACGTTGCTTGTAAAGGGAAGGTTGCTGGGGCCTGGCTGCCACGTTGCATTAAAACCGAAACAATAAAACGCTTGCCAAATCGCGCCGTCAGGTGTCGGCAGCGTGATAATGTCAACAGCGGAAACAATAAAAGCCGCAGTTGCCTTTTACTTTGGCTTCGGAATATGTGACACCTCAGGATGTGCGCGAGCTGCCATTTAAAGAAGACAACGATTGAGAAAGGTACAGGAAACAAAATGGCAGCTTCAATATGTAAATTGTGTCATTGCCATTCGTACACATTATTATGTGCAAGTATAATCTGTTCCATTGACAAAAGCGTATTCAACATCAATGCGATGAAAATTAATACAATTAATAATTTTTCAAAACGTGTTCTTTGCCTAGGGCATATCTTTTAATCGAGTTATCCCACTCGTTATTGTGTTATGTATTAAATTATAGCTGAACATTGCATTCGATCGCATATAGCAGTTTATCGTTTACTGGCTTCTTAAAAATTTATATAAGAACACAAAACACTTGCTGGTGCTGGTGGCAATAACAATAGCTGCAAAATTTTAAATGTATGTCACCCGTAAACAGGGCACAAAGTTACCAACACTATGGCCCTAGGTCAGAGCCACGAGCAGTGTAAAGCATCTAAATTTAGGCCACATTGAGCACAGCAATACTTATTGCAAACAATATTACCCAACAACAGCAACAACAACAACAAAAACAACTTACTCAACTGGCACAAGGCTAAAGCAACCTAATGCAAAATTCACCACAGGAAGGCTTTGCAATGCCCGCTGGCTTAGAATCAGATACTGAGTCAGAATCCCAAACAGAGTCTGTGGCTCTGTTGCTCTTGTCGTTCATGTTGGTCGGAGAGGTGTACTTTTGGCTGTAACTACACATTAGGTATGCGCGACAAATGCAAACGTGATCTTCAATGAGCTAAATGTTTCAAATGCGAATCCACAACGTTTCGGTTTCGCTGCCAAGCTTTTAACTATCATAAACAAGAATAACTTTAAAATTAGCATTATCAAATTTAGCAAAATTGCAACAGTTTACATAAATGCTTTAATCAAATGATTAAACTACAGAAATAAATAATGAGTTTAAAGTGATAATTGAAAAAAGTTAGAGAGCAAAACAGAGTGAGAAAAGAACGTCTGTTGCGAAATGTTTGTTTTGCGTTTATCACTATGAATACGCTCAATAGTCCAACCTGATGCGATTATCGCCGTTGCTTTTTTTTTTAAGTAGCTGCCGCCCATGCAACAGCAGCCAAAACTAAAAGACCAGCAAATTGTGCACCACCCCACCCCACTCGTCTCCAGCTGCCACTACGTTTGCCACTCTGGGCGACCGACCCCAGCTTTTAAACGCTCAAATATTTATAAAGCGCAAAATGTTATGTTGACGCGTTGTGGGTCGTTTTAGCGGTGGAGACGAGACTGCAGTTAAGTGCTGCAAATGAGAAAGAAAATGGAAAGTAAAAGTGGCTAAAGTGACTACAGTTTGCTAGGTATAACCTTTCACAATATTATTAAAAACAAAAAAAACCTACAGCAACTGAATGTTTATTAAAACTTGCTAATATTATTTTACCCTTGGCTAAGTTAGTTTATTGATGAATATTAAAACTTGTTATAGTATGTAGTATGTTGCTGCATTCGTTAAAAATATTGCGCATACGCCACATTTGCACACAAACATGCGCGCATAGAGAAACTCATCGGTAGTGTGTGTTGCCTTTGTAAATAACTGTCTACGCGTATAGACAGTGACAGCATTGCGGTATTAAGACCTCAGCTAAAATGATTACATGCCTGTTTAGATTTGTCAGTCGACGGCGGGGGCTTCTTCTTTGATTTACTGCCGTTGCTGGCGGGCCGAGGCAATGCTGACGTCGACCGTAGGTTGGCGTTGCTGCCAGCTCATGTATTTTACACTTGATAAATGATCAAATTAGGCAGCAGAGACGACGACTTGCATACTTACTTGAAAACATACATATATATATGTATATATAAGACATACATACGTAGTATATACGTGAACAAATATTGCGATGCACCACAAAGACGAGTTTATGCAGCTGCTTGGTGTATGTTGCAGCTTCGGGCGGCGTTTATTCTACTATTGCATATTGTGCAGCTTCTGTTGCACGGCTTTGTCTTGACGCTGCGCCGTTATTACCAACACACTTTCGCCTTGAAAAGTATGGCCACCCTGTTTTATATGCGTTGCATGTCTTGCACTTTTGCTGCAGCTGCTAGAGGCAAGCAGCCTTAGTCATGCGGCTTCTTGGTGCTTGTGTGTGTGTGTGTGTGTTTGTGCCCACAAAATAAAGCGCATCGTGTTGTATGTTGCATGCCTATCTTAACTATTTGGGCAAATCGTGCACGTTTTCATTTAGCTGAGTGCATGCAACTGACTGAACAGACGCCTCAACTCAGCCAACAAACTGTTGTTGTGTCTGTTGCAAATGCAAATGCCAGTTACTGCAGTTTAAACGTTGCTGCTGCTGCTGCTGCTGCTACTGCTGAAGATGCTGTTATTAGCTTTATTAGAGATTTATTTGAATATTTTGGGCTACTATAATTTACGTTTGCATTAATATCAATTTTCTTCTAATGCTATTCGAGCTATTTGGGTTGAACAGTTGTGACATTGCCACTTGTCCACAGCCAACAACCAATTAAGTGCAAAATGAATAAATACATACGTGCATATGTCTTGTGAGAGTAGCAATATTTCATATTGTTTTGCGGCAAGGAAATTGCCAAACCTGTCCTGGTCTGGTCTAGTGGCTATTTGCTGTGCAAGTAATTTCCGTTTGCCTTGCAAAACTAATTTCAATAATAATGCCAAAATTATATGACGAGCTCAGCAAAATGAGCTAGCAATTATAATCTCCCGACAAACTCCCTATGCAAACAAACACACAGACGCTCGTATGTACATAGACATCGATTTATGTAATTAAATTTGCAAGTTTGTTAGAACATAAATAATAACAAGGAATTTGAATTTTCACAATATTCAATTTAATAATGATGTTGTCAGTCAGTAATTTAGTTCAAGAGGCAAATATCCCTTATCAATAACTAATACAAAGTACACATGTTCTGGCAATTTAGTTGCTTACGCTCTAGCCACACTATATAAAACCTTTTAACAAGATACACCACACCCTACTTATATAATGCACAATATAATCTAAAAAATGTTTCGTGTATTCGTTCACCTTTGCCTGTGACCTGGGATCGCAAAACAAAAACAAAATATGACCTTAATGCTTGCTGTTGAATTTATTTGCGGTTTGCTGACACACCTTCCATGTGGGAAGAGAAGAGTCGGTTTGGTTCGGTTCGGTTTGGTTCATTCAGGTTGTTACTGTCGCTAACAGAAGTTGCTGTGTTGCAGTTGCACCAGTTGAAATATTTCCAGCTTAAACGCAAAGCATAAATTTAATTTGCAACGGCAAAAACTGCAAACGGTCTGTTTGTGTGATTTTTTTCTTCTCTTCTCTCTTGCGCTCTATTAGTAAAAAGTTTTGCATTTTAAAAACAATTTCGGGAAGTTTGTGCCAAGTTTTGGAATGATTCAATTTGTTGAGGCGAAACTTTGCCAGGTGCCAGCTGCTGCTGCAGTTCTACGGAACTATCGCGGCGTAAGCGAATCCTTAATAGCTTTCGGCAGGCCACAAACAGAATCTGGCTTGCAATTAGTTGGTGCTCTACAGGATCCAACGAGTTCTGAATCCTGACCAATTTTAAATAGTTTACATTTTGGCATTCATTACTTATCTGATAGAGCCATAGCCAGGCATGCCACGATTGAGATTCGTTTGGTTATGCGATTTTAATTATCTACGCATGTGATATCAAATGCGATGTTATTATGCAACTATACTCCACAGCCATTAAATGGCCAAAGTAGAGCATATAAAACGAATAAAAAAACAGGAACTGGACCGAAAGGAAGGAGAACGAATTTTTGTTTTTGTTGCTGGTCCATTTTTTCGTTTGTATAGAATATATGCCGTTGCATATATGCGGCTTTTATTTTAATTGATAAACAATGGAAGATGACAGAACTCACTTCCACTAGCTAGCTTTTAACTGGACAGTCGCTGTTAAGGCCGGTAATATGCACAAACACACACGCATGTACATAAACAGGACACAGGACATTGGGTTAAAGCTTACATGCGCTTAACAATAATATTACGCTCGAGCACACCATTGCCGCACATTGCAAACATATTTGACCGCAGGTTGACATATGCAAACATTGTGTCAAACAAACCCCTTTTAGCTACTGTTCGGAATTGTGTTCAGGTAGCAAATATTGCAGGCGCGTCCGAAGTTATGCTTGTCAGTGACTTTGGATGGCTCGGGGTTGATGCGGTGCCCAAATTCAACATACCCTCGCTTTGGTTGATTTGCAATTCCGTTAAATTTCTGCTTTGTGTACAATATATTGGTAATGGTTTCGTGTGCCTGCTAAATTCAGCAAATTCGAATTACATATAACGAGGTGCATACAGTTTAAACAGACAGCTGATTGATTTAAGTTGTTTTTGTTGAATTAAACTGTAGTAATAGCTGCTTATGAAAATGATTTTCAATGCTTGTTCTTTAAACCAATTAGTCATTTGTTAGTTAGCAAGCATTTAATCGAATAAAAGATTCTATGAACTTATTTAATTTAATTGAAAGATACTAACATAATAACAACACAAGCACAAGCACAAATTAATCCATTAATAACAACATCAAAAGATCTAGAGCAAACGCAAACGCAAACAAACTTATGACGTTAACTATTCAACTTGCTACAAAGTCGTAACTCCAAGGCGACGTTGGATGTGTGGGTGAACGACTGTGTATGTTTGTATGGGCAAGTGTTTACATGGTGTGCGTATGAGTGTTAGTTGACATTATCACTCACTGATGTGTTGGCATATGATAGGAAACATCTAAAAGCGTCATTAATATATATGAGAAATATACCTTCGTGGCCTGTTCCCACTTTATCTCAAAGTTGACGTGCGTGATCGTGGAATTTTTTTATCATCTAAAAGTTTATGAATTAGTTGCAACCATATGAAAGCATCAGATTATTTCCCATGGCAATGCAATTAAATTAAAACTGCAGCTTGTTCTTCACTGTCACAGAATACATAGACATTTACATACAATGTATGAATGTATGTATGTTAAATTTTTGATTTAAGTGGCAGTTGGTATTTGAAAAATAGAAGCGTTCGACACAAAATCAATAAAAGCAATTGATACTTTACCCAAGGGTAAGTCCCTTCAAGTGAATCGCAAAATATTGAATGACTGACAAATGCACTTATGTTGTCTTAGCATTGCAAAAGAAACTATGACGATGTTTAAAGCTGTGGGGATTTGCATACACAAGAAAAATAGAAAACCGCAACCACCATAGAAATGAAACAAACGAAAATATGCACTTTTCTGTATGCCATCCAATATTTTTAACATACTCCCCCCATCCCTTGCACTGGCTAACAACAATTTCTAACGAAGTGCATGTGAGAAAGAAAATGTAATTAAACACTTGAAATGAGTTGAGAATCAAGACAGACTATAAAATTGATATACTATGCCATGGTCATGTTTAACAACATGACGCATCCGCTTTCAAATCCGTGTTAACAACCTACAATCTATAGCTGAAGTCCAAGTAAAGGCACTTCCATTTTCAAAAGCATTCGTCCGGAAAGCCCTTGAAATCGCATTGTGCATTTATTAAAAACGTATATGTAATTATGTGTTCTATAGAAATAAATGGTAATAACTGAAAATAAGTTTTTCACATAATAAATAACAACAAAATATAATCCATGCAATATAAAAGAACATAGTGAAAGGACATGAACGTCTGAATAGTTTGGTAGCAAGAGATCGTACTATGTTTAATCAAGGCAAATAAACAGCAAAAATACCATAAGAACGTTGAGGACAACGCTAAGACGCTCGATGTGCACAATGTTTGCAATATTAAAGCAGCGACCAGAAATCAAGCCAGAGCCAAAGTAAACAAGTACTGCCTTTCAAACGCTGGTCTCAACTGGCCAACGGCGGGCTGGCCAAGAAATTCAAAGAAATATACAATAAAAATTACTGAACCGAATGCATCATAATGTATACGTCAAAAGTGAACAACAAGAAAAGCGACCAGCCAGCCAGCTTGTCCAGCCAGCCAGCCAGCTTGTCCAGCAGCCAACCAAGAAGGCAACTAAAATGTAGTACCAAGGTTGGGTAGCGTGTTGTGGTCTTTGTTCCACAGCACAGCCTGTATGATATTGTTGGGCAAAGAAAGAAATGAAAAATTGTGCACACACACACACACACACACTGGCGGTTGGGGTCGCTGTGGTTTTTTTTTTGCTTTTGTTGCTGCTGTTGTGGTCGGGCAGCGTTTAAATTGATTATGAGCAACACAGACCAGCACCAGAGAATCGAAAGGTCTAAGTTAACCGGAGCCAGCCACTTGGCATTCTCCGTATACATAATATTATATTGCAAGTTTCTTAGCAGCAAAACTTGAATTTAAGATGTCTTAGAACGATTTGTTTATTTGCTCTGGCAATTTGCTTCATATC
Source organism: Scaptomyza polygonia (assembly GCA_035044585.1). Lineage (NCBI taxonomy): Eukaryota > Metazoa > Arthropoda > Insecta > Diptera > Drosophilidae > Scaptomyza > Scaptomyza polygonia. The sequence continues at coordinate 5,563,592 of JAWNNU010000151.1, read as the reverse complement.
CACCAAGAGAATTAGCCGTCAATGTGTGGTATAAAAAATTGAGTTTAGTTTTGTTAATGAACATAAGAGCTTTAATGTATGCAACATAATTACGTGACCTGACCTTAATAGAACAAGTGGCAGACAAATTTAATGCAAGAAACGAGGTTGTTAATATTGTACGCTGGAGTGCGCAAAAGTTAAGAAAGTGAAACATGAACTAAATCACAGAAATGCCTTTTAATGCCACTGCGTTTGCAAGTGCCCTTGAGCATGGGCCAACTTGTCGGCGAGCAAAGTTTTTAATGCGCCAAAGCCTAAGCTCAAGCGGCTTTCTAAAGCGCCACAATAACAACAACAACCAGCACTTTAAGTTTTCAGCTGTAGCCTTAGCGCTTGCCATTGCCTTGAACATTTGTTGCATGCATTTGTTGCACTTGACTGTTGGCGAAAACTGCAACCACAACAAGAACACCATCAACATTAGTCAAGAAACTCCTCATTTAGCTGCTCAAACAGCATAACGTTATTATAACTTGCTATTAGGCATCGGTAATGGCAACAGCGACAACACGACAACCCTGACACAGCACCTGCAGTTGCAACTGCAACCGTTCGTGCCGTCAGACGACCATTAAATGATCGCCACAAAGTGTCGCAGCAAAATGCAAAAAAAAAAATACAGTTTCGAGTGACATTTGTGTATATATATTTTTTTTTTTTTTACTTTTGTTGTGTCGGCTTCAAAACGCCGCAAAACGTCAAAGTGCTCACTTCATTCACACTCGATGCGTCGCCATGGCCGGAGTCCTGGGCGAGCGGATGACAGGTTTGCCTCACTGGCAAACAGGTAAAACCGACTGCTGTTTTATGGCAAAATATTTACGATTCGGTATGTAAAGTGGCGTTTCTTGTTGGCTTTTCCGGCGGCTTCCTACGCATGCGACGTTTAGTTGTACAATTTAAAAGCCTTTGGGGCTTTTGTTTGCAGTCACCAACACCACACACCACACACTTACACACTCACGTTCTCTCACATACCGTCTGTAAGAGCATTACACTCGTCAAGTATTTTTTTATTGTCCTGTCAAGTGTTAAGCTTTGTCACAGCAGCAAGCAGCCTGACTGCTTTAAGTGTAATGCTCAATGATTCGTTACATTCTCGTATATGAGCATGTCAAAATGTTGTGTTGCTTCTATTTAACGCTTTAGCCATTATTTGATTGAGCTGCTGCTTTGTTTGTAAAGCTATCTGCATATTACGTTATCGCAGCCTTTTATTGCCCATCATTTATTTGCAGGCTGCACTGCAACGCCTTTGACGCCGTTCTCTAGTGACACGGTTCCTGTGCTCAGCTGTCAATTTGTTCTCCTCCATTTTCTCTTCTTATTTTCTCCATTCTTAATTGGGTTCGAATTTCCGCTCTTCCCAGACCATCTGACATGACAATAAAGAAACGGAAACGCAATTTAATATATACCTTGATAGTTGGTGCTTAAATCTACCTTTGATTGAATAGGTTTGAGAAATATTTGACATCTCCTTAAAAGTACAGGTGGCCTTTTTTCGCTTTGACTGCCATTATTTTCATATATTTGACCATATCCCTTACTTGCCTTACTTATGATGACGTCTAGATTTGTGGAAAATATTTAATTAACACGAAATTATGGCAGCTGCTCTTAGGTTCATTTCCTCACACAAATCGCACTTAATCCATCTGCAGTTTGGTGCTGCCTCTTGTGGTGCACTTTGGGGCAATAAATTCAAAAGCAACTGTGTTCGTTCGCTTTCCGAACCAACTACTTCTAACTAACGCTCGCAAATACACATGCATATGTATGCATGTGTGTGTGAACTTACCAACAAATATACATGGTGACATACTACCTCGTAGCGCCTGCAGCTGATCTTATACTGCAGCTGCTCGTGTTGCTCATACTGCAGCTCATGCTGTTGAAAGAGGCCCTCGGCTTCCAGGCAGCGCTGCACATTTTTGTTACGAAGATTTTAACTGTCAGCAACTTGGGCGACTTAATTTGAATTTACGGCGCCATGAGGAGCGGCTCGGTTCGCACTGCTTCTGGGTCCTGCCACTGCTGCCACTGCTACTATCATGAGTCGTACTGGGCTATTATTTCGCACAAACACCATTAAATACTGAGTGGAGCTGCTAATGTGTTTATTGTTGTTGTCGTACTCCGGGTCGCGTGGTCTGTCCAAGGCCTGTGTGTGAGTGTTCGCGACAATAATATTCAAATGCTACAGCATGGCTTGCTTTCGACTATGTTGCAGTTGTTCTTGTTAGTGAGTGTGTGTGTGTGTGTGGGCGTGGGCGTGGCTTGACGTTTTTGCACCGAGTAGTAGTCAGCGCCTAGGTACTCACTTTTCGCACAGGCTATGTATGCTTGACTCGCACTCCTGGCTGTCGTCATGCAACTCGGTGTGCTCTTGTGTCCCGCCTGCATTTTCATATTTATGTGTCTCTAGATAGCGCCATAGCAGTCAAAAGTTCTTCTCTCACACTTGCCACACATATATGCATCCCTTGCTTAAATGTGTGTGTGTGTGTGTGTGTATGTTTATATGCTAATACTTTAGCACACATGCTGAACGCTATTATCGCGGCTGCCACTTGGGCGTCGAACTTCCGTTTTCCTGCTGTTGGATCTCAAGGCAATTCTGCAGCATTGCAATTGCGCTTTGAGTTTGCTGTTGTGGTGTGTGTGTGAGTGTGTGTTGTAAAATGAATTTTACTTCATTTTGATATGTTTTCCCTGCTGGTTTAGTGTCGGCCACATAAATACATGTGACTTGCAGATAGATATGTACATATATCTGTGTGGAGTGGAGTTTGTTTGTTTGTTTTGTCTGCTGGCTGACTGCCACTATCGCAATGATAATAAATTGTATTAATCTCGCTGACAAACGTGCAGACAAACAAGGACAATTTCTACATGATGTATGTACTTTGTCCATCGCCCACGCTTCGTACTCACTAATCAGATACACAAACAAGCATTTATAATTAACAAAAAAAGAGTTTTACACAAATGTTTTAACTATGTATTATTAAAATATGCAAACATGGACCAGTTAACCAATGGCTTTCGCTAACGACGAGCATAACGAGAAAACAGAGCCCAGGACGCCGACGATTTCAATTTATTTTCATTTCTTGATGCAACTATCAGCCATGCATAAGCACCGTCGCTGCCCTAGTTTCTTAATTCTCTACGACGACAAGAATCTTGCTTATTTGTGGTGTAATATTATAATAAATTCTTATTACTTATTTACTTTGCAGTTAAATAAAAAAGAAACTTAAATTTGGAGAAAAATGTTGGAGAACAATAAAATACTCAACGCAATGGGGTATTAATGTATGAGATTAGTTGTGAAATTGCACTTAAGGTCAGTATCAATTTAATTCAAATATTATTCCTCTTTACACATATAATGCCCCTAGAGATGCCACAACGTCAACCACGACGCTTAAATTTGAACCATGCACTGAACCAGTATGTTGAAAGAAGCTTCCGCAAGTTGGCCGCAAAAATATATACACAAAATGAGCTAATCAAACATTTATTTAATTTTCTGGCGCACTCAAAAGAAGTCCGTGCGAAAGTGCATCGAGGTCCAATGGGGATCTAACAGAAGTCCCCCGACTGCGCCAGCAATTAAGCCCTCAGGGCAATAGATTTGCTGAAGCTGTCGCTGGGCAGAACATTTGGTCTGCACTGCCGTATAACGTTTTGCGGGTTGTGGCCCTGCGTAGTTTGTCCTTGCAAAACGCTAAGCAGCAAATTTGATGATGTTGGCCGCAGTGCTCTCCAGCATAAGCTGCTACTGTCTGGCGTTGCTGCTCTCTTGTTGCTGCAGGAAATGCAGTCTGAAAACCAACAAACGCCGGAAATTCGACGCTGTCGACGGCGTTGCGATTAAAGTTTCTGCATTAAAAATTGGGCCAGCAAACTGGTTTGTAGCTGTTAGAGGGAGCTCGGTGGAGGAAAGGAGCTGGGTTGCTGCTCCCGACCCGACTGCTGTGGCTGCTTTGGCCAAATCTAATTGCAAATTTTATTTAGCGGCAGCTGGCCAACGCCCACTCCGCAACTGTATATACAATGTGGCGGAGGGATTTCTATCGGGCAGTTCACTTTGCTTCTCGCTGGTGTTGGCCAATGTGCTGTTCTGTACAAAAGTTTCCTGTTTGGTTGCTTTACTATATCATGAAATTTATTTGGCGAAATGCGAAAGCATAAAAAAATTGTCAAATTATTTGCAAATGTTGTCCGCACTTTGAGTGGATGCTGTAACGCCCTCCCTAAGGATCGTTAGCCTTAATTTACTTGGTTGTTTTTATTTTTAATTTGGATTTGTTAGCCAAACTCATTGACAAAGCCTCAAAGAACGCACCCGACACAGATAAACTTTTGTTTGTTATTTAATTAAAACTAATTGAAAGTTTTGTTTCTGTCGCCACTCCACACAGCAGCAGCACTCTGTCCGTTGAGAAGCCGTTAATCCTGCAATTGGAGCCCGATGAGCAAAGCCAAAAATTATTTTTGAACCAAACTCTTGTCCTGAGAGGCTTGGCACACAAGGGCAACAGCAACAGACAAGCCAAGCACTTGACTGACGTTTTGCCAAATCTGACAAGAACTTGATAGAGGCCCCGGAAGTGTTCGGAGCTGCTGCAGCAAATGCTGTGCTATGTGGCCGAGCTGGTCGACGTCAAGTGTACTTTAAATCGAGCCCAGGCAAAATGGCACAGAGAAAAGTTTAAGGCACTTTGCCACAATTATGCAAACGTTGCCAAATGAGCAAACTACCTCGAAGCCACGTTGTGCAGTGCACTAGGCGCTCTAGGAAATGAGCAATGAAAGTGCGACAACTGCGTGGCAGGTAAATCGTGCACAGCAATTAGGCAACACAATGAACTAGCCCCGAAGCAATAGAGGAACACGGATAAAGTTTTCGTTATTCTACAGACTTTCGTTAGAAATCCAACTTGCGAGTTATGTTAACAACTCAAGAAAGATGCTTTTTTGAACAACTATCCGTAGGATACAAACTTTTTCCAGATCTTATGTTGAAATATTACATTTCAAAATGCGTTTGGTAATGATTAAAAGATTGTTTAATAAAAAATATACCAATCGTTAATAAAACACACTTTCGTGCAACAAACAGTCAAATCTATTTACGAATTGCTTGAGATGGAATGCGTGCATATTTGTGGAACTTCAGTGAACGCGAGTTGCACATTGGAAGCGGCTGTATTTTGCAGCTTCGAGAATTCGCAGTAGGTGATATAGTTACCAGGTAGGATATGGGTGCACTGCTTTGCTGAAGTTTCTCTGGCGGTGAATGTGAAAACTGCATAAGCAGATCACCGATTTGATCGGTTATGGGCAATTCTTGTAAACTCTGATCTTCAGAAAGCTTGAAATTGCCCGTCTTGTTACCTCCGGAAGCTATGCTATTATTGTATTGTATAGGATGTGAGTTTTTGATTGGCAGTGGCTCTATGGACGTGGCACGCATTTGAATCTTTTGACGGGTTCGCGGCGTAATCTTGGAAACCAGGGATTCACTTGATGAAGATCGGCTAATGTCAAACGTGTCTTGGCGCCTTATATAGAAATGCTCCGACAGTGGCTGATCAGAAGTTTTAATGCTTTGCTGTAGATTACCCAGTTTTTTCAACTGTTTGCGAATCTCCTCAATTCTATGCAAATTAGATACAGGTTTTGCAGTACTGTCGGCGATTCCCAAGCATGTTGACAATTCAGACTTGATTTCCTCTACTGTTAGCACTGCTACTTTCAGGGACCTCAGATCTTTCTGGAAATCCCGTTCATCCTCTTCAGCTATCTCGGACTCTGTTTTGGATGCAGCAATTTTTGGTGGCTTTTCGTACTTTAACAAAGGAGTCACTCTGCATTGCTTCTGTACCCAGCTCATGCGATTTTTCTCCTGCTCAGACAGCGCCAATTCGAGCTGTTGACGTGTGTTTATACATTCACCGGCAACCATAACAATCGGCTCTCCTGCATCGCTAAATAGAGCAATATCCTCGAAACCATCCAGCCGATCCGAATTGGGAACATTAATGGTTACATCGCTTTTTTGATAAGCTTCATCTAATAAAAGAGTTAGGTCTTGGGTCTGTGGTGCCTCTTCTGCTTGCTCAATATGGCTCTTTTCTGTGCTCATTGTGCCTGCGTGCAGGTGAGAGCAAGATGGAAAAGTGTCATTCAATAGCCTGTTGGCTGTTAAATGCAAATCCAATTTGACGCTCGCATGGTTCACCGGAGGCTTTAAGCCAGCTGTGACATTCGTCATATTTGATTTGCATTTAATTGCTGCGGAAATAACTTGACACACGTCTAGACGGTATCATCCGTCAATATTTTTAATCTCACCTGAACGGATGAATAGTTTTTGTTGGCACCGCTATCGCTGCTGTTTGTGCACCTAAGTTTAAGTCCTTCAAAAGTAGTTCGGCTGAAATCGAATTGAATGGGATATACAAGCTTACCAGATAAAAAAAAAAACAAAAAACAAGGCAACAGAAAAAAGTTATTCTAAGTCCTCCGGCGTCCTTTGGGCCACAGCGCGCACTTGTGGCTGCCAGACGCCTTCTGGTTCGCTCTTGTTGGTTTTGTGGGCGGTGAAATTCGTAGGGCAAAACTTTATTTTGTACTGATAAAAACTTAAATGTTGCTGCTGCTTGGCTGCGAATCGTAAATGCTTGATATTCCCAATAGGTTAACAATTTTGGATTGTGCTTCAGCTTTTTTTGTTTGCTTGACTTCAGCTTGGCTAAATTTCTTTCACGAATTTTGTGAAACCGCAGCGGTAAAGTCGACCAACAGCAGACACATAGAAATACAGTTACGAATGCGCTGTCGGTTTGAATTCTTTATTTCGTTTGGCTGCTTTAATCGAAAATACCTGTACGATTTTGAATTAATAAAAAAAAGTTTGTATGTAATCAAAATATATATTTGTATATGCAGCTTCAGAGACGAATATTATTAAATGTCAAAACTAGCTACAGTGTTGGGAAAAGAGCATGGCCCACTTTGATGAATAACATTAGGGAGAAGTTTTATCGTATCGGTCGTGATTGAAAAAGCTCTTTACATTTTACTTTCAGTATGTTAACTCTCTTAAAAATACGCTCTTAGAACCATCGAAATCGCTCTGTGTACTAAAAAAGCTCACGAGTTGCTCACAAGTCCTGGCAGCCGAACACACAAACGACATTGAAAACAAGCACGAGCACATTGTCAATGCTTCGAGTCTGGCAGACGATGTCGCTTTTAGTGCCGACGCAAGCCATTAGACACACTGCTACTAGCTGGCTCGGCTATAAACAAAGTGAAATGTGCCCATGCCCGGGACCGTTCAGTCAAAATCGGTTGGGTCTGCGGTACGGACGTGACAACGGTTGGCCAAAAGCAGCAACCGACGATGAGAAATAATAAACGGCACCCCAAAGTGATGGATAACGTGTGTGCATTTAATATGCGGTTATGGAATTAGCTGTCTAATACCAACACAACTTCGACGTGCTCGTGTAATGCATTTTTGCACAACTTGGCTATTACCTTAGTCATACATGTTTGTGTGGCTGTGTGTGCGCGAGTGTAAGGAAAAGCAACTTCAGCTCAGTAGTAGCACAGGCGTAAAAATAACTTGTGTGAAATAATTTTCGAAGTGCGCGGGCAATTAAAGTTTCAGAGCCGTTGACGAGTGACGCCTGATGGTTACTTGATGGATGGATGCCTGATGGTTGCCTGATGCAAGTCAAGACCTAAATTGCATGTCACGACAGTTACAAGACATGAAACCCACGGTTTTGGTCTCGGTGAAAATATTATTGCTCTTAACATACTAAGAACGTATCGTTTGCTTAAAACAAACACAAAATCAAATCATATATGAAAACAACAAACGGAGCAAGGTGACAACAACATACAAAATAACAACAATATGAGCACATATTTAACCTGAAAAGTACACAGCTTTAGTCATGGAGTACACTTCAGTTTAAGGATAATTTAAACCATCTCATGTAAGTAAAAACCTAATTAACAGAAGCCTAAAGTGAGCTGAATGTTGTGAAAGTGAAAAACATTTTAAAAAAATTATTGTTACACGTGTACTTCATGCACACAAAAACTGAACTTTTAACAACTTCACAAAAACAACAATGGCCAATTGAGGGGTACACACATTGCCCGCATACACAAACACTGTTACAACCGAAACACTGAGCAACTCCCATGAGGAGCCAGCAGTGCTTATGGTAGTATTAGACGACAAACAGTGTATATGCCTGTGGGCAAATTATTTGATAACTCCTCTCACAATAGCCACCCTATTATAGACAAACAATGGAAGGCAGACAGGCGTCATTAATTCAATTAAAATTCAGACCAAAATATATGCAAATCATACGATGGTATAAATGATGGGGTGTGCTCCACATAAGGTTCTTGTATGTGCATGCAAAAAAAAAATAAAAAATAAGAACAAAGCACAATGCCAGTTAGAATCTAATTTAATATGCATGTTTATAGATCGATACACAGCAATGCCTTTGCTACTGAATATGAGCTCCATTATTTTTTTTCTGTTTGTTGAGTGGCTGTCATTAAAAAAAATATGTTCATTTAGGCCGCGCAATTGACATTTTTTCAAATTCTATAAATATTTAATCTTGAGTTGCCAGCTAGAGTTCGGCCCACATTTGGCTCGTCTCTGTCAATAAAGTTTATGTCGCTTGAGCACAACTTAAATTTTTTTTCACACTTTGCTTGCCGAAACTTTTCAAATTATGTGTCATATTTTCACAAGATTTTGCGGCGGTTTGGCTACATTTTTTCTTTTCTATCCTTTTCCATTTCCATTCTTTTGATAAAAGTTTTTATCGCTCAAAATTATGCGGACATGGCCATATGTTTGGCGCCGTGCAAGAAACTTTTTCGTTTTTATCAATAAAAAAAAAAAATAGTGAACAAGCATTCTCGACCCGATATACCGTTATGTTTTAAAGGCGTTGAACAAATTTAAATAGAATATGAATTGTTTTTCTTTTAGTAATTAATTACCTTTTAAATGAGTTTATTTGTATTTGCAATACAAATTTATGTATATTTTTATTTTGAGAAACTGGCACTCAAAAAGGGTCACCGCTGTTGAGATATATGCAAAACTCGAGCACGTTACTTGACTTGAGTACATAAGGGTAAACTTCCTTTGACAGCACGCTTAATTTCCGGCTTAGACAATTGGTAGGAGCTTGAAGTAGACAAGCTGTTTCGTTTATTTTGCTTCACCTGGTGTTTTTCATTAAAAATTAATTTATGTGGTTAAATTTTCTTGGAAGTAAAAATAAACCACAGGCAGATCGTCAGCTGTTTGCGTTTAATTTTTGTTTAAAATTCCGAAAGCTTCAATCCAATATGTTTTATCTCAAATTTACTTGACGCTTCACGGTCTTATGAAAATATGTAGAAAAAATTTACTCATAACTCACACGCAGTGTAGGCTCAAGGTGCAAACCGTAATTTCACGGATTTCGCTTGAGTTGTCAGCATGTTTTTTGGTTACATATTTTTGGTAACAAACAAATCTTCCAAATAACAGTTAATTTTTTGACTCCACTTGAAACCCAATGTTGGGGTGTGTTAACTTTGGCTTTGGCAACAGAAGTGAGGCTTCTCTTAACATTTAAGAGTTATGGCTATCTTAAGATTAGTTCTCGTTTTTCAGTAAAGCTTAATTTTTTTTGTGTTTATAAGTGATTGGATAGAATTTTGTGTTTTAAATTTCTATTGCGAAAAGACAGACAGTTCATGCTTCTTTAAAATCATTCCTTTAGAAAACTACGTGTCTAGAAATAATTTTTTTTTCAATATTATATAAAACAGTTTCAAAAAATGAGAGACTTTTGATCGGATTAGATGATGAGCTACTTAAGTTGCGCAGCTGTAACAAATGCAACAACAAAAAAAAAAATAAGACAGATTATAGCCCAAAGTTTGCAACATCAAGCTTAACACACAAGCCACACAACTGTGGCAAGTCGCAACATTCCGACCTTGCCTCCTTGCCTTAACTCAACTCGACATTGTCAACTGTGCCGCTCGTTGCTGTTATATTTTCCTGTGTGCTCATTTATATTTTATGTACCTTTGCACCTGAAACACCAGACACACAAAGTAAAATCAACTTATACGGCGCCGTCTGCATTAAAAATTTAACTTTTTTTTTTGGCTGATTCCATTTCTGCTCATAGAATATGTATATTACACGGTGTTTTAATATCAACTTAAATTAAATTTTTGTTCATGTGTATACAAATTTTTATTTAGTTTTTATGTAAGCGAAAACCACTTTTGCAATTTTATGTTCTATACAATTTTTAAGAGGTAAGCCGTGTGAAAAATGTTGCCTGTTTTCGCGAGATTATAAGCTTTTATGTGTGCCTGTAAAAATAATTTATGAATTTTATAGTTAGTTAAGGCTTATGTAATTTTTAGCTTTGACGATTCATAAAAAAACCATAAGCACTTTGCACACATTTCAGATTTAAAGGCTTATAAATTAGTTTTTATATTTGTACTCATAAACTGCTCAAATTTCATAATGTTTGACATTGGAATGGATGTATATTTGATGAGATTTCCTCAACATAGTAAACTACAGCTTAAATTTACAGTCTCAATGGGCTTTCCATACCGAAATGCCTCACACTACTTTCATACTTGGACAACCAATCAAAATTCAATACGCCAAATTTAAGTAGAATTGAACGAACTGCTGCTCAACATACTAGTCCAGTGATTTTTTATACAAGCAACACTTAACTTGATTTTCCTTAACATAACTTTGAATAATTATACAAATAAACGAGCGATTTAATTTAAGCTGATGCGATATTTTGATAATCTTTATTATTTGGCTGCACTTGTTTATGAAAAATGTATTTTTTAATTGAATTAAATGTCAAAAATTTTGACTTGTGCTAACGGCAATTTGCAGTTTTGAATTTTAATGCGATTTTTGGCGATGCAGGCTCTGCGGCAAGCGACATGAAACGGCGCATTTATTTTTACTGCTTATTGCGCTATCCCTAGAATCAAATTGTACATATAGCGGACATTAATATTTAAGTTTAAACATACGAACATCTATAACGGTGTATTTATGTTTGGAAAAGTGTGTCAATTTGATAATTTTCGGTGTCGGTCCCCAGTTGTGTGTCAAATCAAAAATCAATATTTTACGCAAATGGGCAGCAGCTTGACATCTTTGACATCTTGTCATGAGGTTTAATAAGGATTTCGTGGGTCAACGTTTCAATTTAATTAGCCATTCGATTGTGGCAGCTAACTTTAAACCTATATGTTTAATAAAGCATATCGTTTTAATTGCCTTTTTAAATTTTGCATTATCAAAGTTTGTGTGGTCTCAAAGATAACCCAAATCAGCAATCACACACACTCAAACACATGTCCCCAGAAAGTTCGTACAACTATCCGAAAGACAAACATCTGAACACTGAACGTCAGACCAAAGGGAAAAGTTGCTAAGTTGTTGTTGTTGTTGCTGCCGCTGCTTGTTTTACAATAATATAGTGCGGCTGCAGCTTTAATAACTTTTGCATCAGCAACAGCCACAACAAAGTTTGTGATGAACACGACGACAGACAGTTAGAGCTGTGGGTGGAATGTAGGAGGCTGAGTTCAGCGATGCACAGCACCAAACAAAAACAATAGATAAAGCTGCATTGTAATACTAATAATAGCACAGAGACACAACCGACGCAGGGTCAAAGATAGTCTCAGCTACAGAAGTTTGCTTAAACCAGCAAACATGCGGCATAGCAATCCGTATTTAAAGTGCGGTAGACTAAAGACAATTCCCTAGAGAACGCCAGCAACGAATAACATTTGTCGTTCAATGTTTTCTCATATTTAAGCAAGTCGAAAATTGGCCATCTTTGCTGGCGTTTCAGACGAGTTTTGTTGGTAGCTGAATTACCTCACGACTTGCATTAAGAAAACTAAGCGCTCCCCTTCTTGGGCTGCCCTGCTTAAACATTCATTCATGCCGTCAATCCTGAAATTCGCCGTGCGTCGCGTCGCCTGTCGCACAACCCAATTTTAGTTGCCCATGCTTTGCATTGCAAAATGGCGGCGTAAGGAAAGTTTTTACTGCATAATCGCAGGCGCAGCGCTTTTCACTCACACAGATAACAACAAAAGCAATAGGAATACTGTGAGAGAACGGGACTAAATAAACTTTACAAGGCACTACAAACTTTGCTGAAACTGCGCATAATGTCCCAGCGGGGCAGAAATAGAAACTGGAACAGACAAATTCATCTACTTCTGAGGGCAAAAAGTATCAAAAAGTTTCAGTTGCCAAATGCGAAAACAATGAGTTTTGCAACGGGACCTAAGTAGAACTTGACGCTGTGAAATTCTGTTTCCCTTTTAGGTTTCTACTGTTAAGCCAAAATTTTGTCCATCCCTGGTTTGTATTTTATTTAAAACAAATGGTTAACATTGGTAATCTAACACACAAGGCCAGTCAACAAAATATTCTGGATTTCATGTTGTTTTGACATTAAGGTTTGCTTTCTTGGCTTAGACATAGGACAGCTGCAGCTTTAGATGGGAAATTGCTGCAATCTGACGATATTGTGGCGTGTGTTGTCCAATTAAGAAAGCCACGTAAAATCACCTCGAATCAAATTAATATTGATTTAATTATTGATAACCAACAACACAATGGTAACAATGGAACACACAACAACAACAAAACATATCGAATCATGTGTAACAATGAGTTGTCAGCACTTTTGCTTGACAAGTGGTTTTCAATAGTCGAGTAAACAATTTCTGATAGAGTCATCTAAGTGACAGAGAAAATAAACGATGCAGCTTGTTTCAAAAAAGTACATTTGATTGTGTTTGTAAATGAGCAGACAATAATCATACGAAATAGGTTAATGAGTTACATAAACTGTTCCCAAAATTTGTGATGAATCGATAAATGATCTAACATTATGTCATAATAAATCACGTTACTTACATTGTAACGTGCAGACGTTGGAATGTATATCCATATCTCACACAGTCTAACTCAAACTTTAATTGTATGAATCTAATTAAATTCCATTTTTATTATTTTTTGCAGAACTACATTTAATGGTGCAATGCCACCATATGGGACTTGGAATTCTGCAACTAAAGACTGTTTACTCAGCCAACTGTAAATGGCAACAGGCCGAAATTTATGCGAAAAGTTTCTCAAAGTAATAAGCAAAGAAAACGAAAAGCAAGTAAAAAGCAATACCAACAAAATCTACAAACAAAAGGCACAAAAACTAGACCGACAAACTATCAAAGAAGGAAATGAGAAAATCACTTAAATCGGCAAGAAAAACAGCTTGCTAAGAAAAACAAAAGCAACAAAAATAAACAGTAAAACAGAAAAAGTGAACTCAACAACCATTCGAATAACTGAAACAACGCCCAAAACAAAACGTCGTATCATTATCTGAGCATAAGGGATTATAATGATATAAATATGAAAAACACTAACGATCTACTCATCATTGTGCTTATTTGCTGTATGCTACAAGGTAAGCGCAACAGTTTTTTAAATGAAAAAGAAGTAAACGATGTTGCATGATGGAATGGAGTGAGGGGGGGGGGTTGCTTTGGTAAGGGAGAAAGTATCTTTGTTGCCACATACAGAGCGAACTGTCGGCACCTTGCAAGTCAATAAAAAGCAAATTGTAACTGGCGAACAAAGTCACTTGTGGCGTTTTAGCACCTCGATACATATTCACCCACAAGAAGGTTTCACACACATTCCCACAGAGCTCACTCCCTTTGGCATGTGTAACTTTTGATTGTGTGCATGCATGGGACCAGAACAGAACATCCTCAGTGGCAGACCCAGCTCAAATTCTTACACTTCTCACCCATACCATGCAACCCAGGTGCTCGCTTCGCTTATTTTGGTTATTTTTCCTGTTAGTGCCGCATGTGGCGCGCATACAAATAAGCTAGAAGAATTCGGGGTCCTGGACGCCAATTCGCCTGTCTGCAATCAGGTATATTTTTAATATAAAAAAGGAAAACTAAGACATGATAATTTAAACTGAATGGAATTCCTACGCAGCTTTTTATCGCCTGTTGAGCGTGTTGACGTTTTCGGTTTGAAGCCGGCTCTCAACTGATAGTCGATTCAGTTAAGTATACGCAACAGCGGCTCTTAGCGACACGTGTGTAGCGAGGTATGCTGTCGTTGACATCTGTAGCTTGATTCGATGCGTTGCAATTCCTAGGAGAAATCAGCCATATGCATGCACAAATGTTGCGGCAATGAAATACGAGCACAGCGGGGAGTTGAAGCTGCTTTTGCACCAGTGGCATTGGCATAAATTCCAATTCATTTTGCAAATATGTATGGTAATCCCGTGCAAAGTGCACTCACACACCACACACACACACACGCACGCCAAGCGAATCGTTTAAGGCATACGGCGGGGTGAGTCAAGCAACGTACTCAGCATCATGCTGCCATCGACAGTAACAGATTGTAACAAAAGCTGTAACTTCTTCGAGTTGCTGCGTTAGCAAATTGTTTGGCGAACGTGCGTCGGATGCACGTCAGTCTCCAGTGCCCAGTTCAATTTGTGTAGCAAATTAACTTGTGTTTCATACTCAGGTTGCGTATTGTACATTAGTGCATTATGTTATACAAAGTGCCTTCAAATGGCGTGTCGTAACTGTAATTACCATGACATAGTTGGCATAACATATACGCTCTGTGACACGAATTTATGTAAAGCTAGTCCCAGTGCTGCATTTATACTTACTTTTTTTCAATAACATATATGCTTATGCAATGCATTCTCTCCGCCTTTCCCAATTTTTCGCAGAGGCGTTTTTTGCTATTTTACTTTTAATTTCACAACGGTTTTCATTCGCTTGTTGCAGCTCATTGCTGTCGCACTTATTATTTTATTCATTAATGTTTTTGCTTAAAGCTGGCATCTCTCTGTGTTGCAGTAAAAATACACATGCACAAACAAACCAACAAGGATTCTAGCTTAGTGATGTACGTTCACACTTTCACACACATTCGGCTCGCTCGTCATGTCAGACTCGTTTAAAGTTGCATTGTTGAAGTCTGTTGTTGTTGTTGTTGTTTTTTTTCTATTCATGTTTGTGTTTGCGGATTTGAGCCGGATTTGTGTCAACTTGAATACATCAGAAGCGCTTGCATAGACTTGCTTGGTTTAGTGTTGCTGTTGCCGCTTGTGGTGGCTCTTAACAAAAATGCATACGCAATCGCGCTCTGCAACGAGGCGTATGAGTATTGTATGAGTGATGTTGTGTGGTTGCTTTTGAGCCAGCTGCATGCCTGAAAACTGTTGCACACTTTTTACGTTGTTCTTGTTTTAGTTGCTTTTGCTGTTGCTGCTGTTGTTACTGATGCTGATGACTTGGTCTGACGCACGCCTCTGTGGACCTTGTGCGTCCTTTGTTGTTGCTCGCCTACTGCGGAAATCTAACCTAAAGGCTTTTTCATTACAATTTCTCTTAGATTTATACTTCTCCTTTTTTTGTAATAGAATTGTTTGTGTATTAAGCACAAGGCTAAACGGGACCCGTAATAAAGTTCACTTCAGACTTTCCGCATAACCCTTGCAGTAATTGTATTTTAAAAGCAACAATTTCAACGGTACTTCAGGGAGCATTTAAATTGTCAATAGCGCATCGTTATTCACATTTAAAGGAAGTCTAGACGCTTGAAAACAACGAAACAACAACAATCAACGGTCGGCAATATGAGAAGCTGGTAATGAGCTTTGACTTAAATTGACTGTCATTTAAATATCGCTTACAGATTCTGGCGCTGTTGTTGAGAGTTTTCGGTAGTTGATTTAGTGTTAGGCTACCAAGTAGGCCGTTGTTTGTGGCAGAGTTCAACACCACCAACCTATTTGGTAGATAAACGTTTTCCATCCCGTCTGGGAGCCGCATAATTGCTGTAAGTGCACAAAACTCATTAGTGGTGTAATGATTAGCCTCTTTACAAAGCGGCCATGGCTACAACGGAAGGCCGACTAACTAAGCCGCTTTCATAGATTTTTATTTTTCGGTCAATGTATCTTCTAATGGCAGCCTTCATTATGTGCTATTTGATAAAACGATTCGGCCCTCTGTAATAAAGCAAATGATTTTCCCTCCATGCCTATCCGACTAAGACCAACCTATTACAGTGTGCATGTTATCCAATTTGGTTGCTTGTCTTTGATTTTCTACTCTGTCGACGCGTCGCCCCTTTCTGTGCCAATATTATCAAATTATGCTAAGCGCTCGTTAAAAAACAGGGGAGCTTCGGGCAAAGTGCGCGACCACAGAACAGGTAGTCAGTCCCAAAGGAATGGCTTGTTTAAATATGCGTTAATGAAATAAATTATCATACATACTTAACGAAGCAAACTGATTTCTTGCCCCTGCTGCTGCTACTTATGCAAATTTGATGTACTCAAAGTGCGCCGCATTAGGCATGATTTCCATAAATTTAAGAGTGTTAACCGATAGAGATGAAAAAACGGAAGATGGAGAGTAATGAAGATAAAGCAAAAGTTAAGTGAGTTGCAGCTCTTCGAGCATCTATCTCTGAACATCGACGTTCGATGTCAGAAAAAAGCAAACGTTTTAATTCCTATGGCATACTTGATGGCATCGTTGCGCACTGTGGAACCAACCAATTAATGCTAATGAAGAAAATTTAAAAAAAAAATTTTACGTTTCTGGCTTTAAGTTTCTATACATAGTTTGTTGTCAAACAATCTTTAACAATACTTTGAGGTATTTTTGTACTGAATAACAAAAGTGGCTTCATAGTATACTGGTATACATGCATTTCAAACTAAAGGCCTTTGCTCTTCAATGCAGTGCATTTTAATCAGACTTTCTGTGCCCGCCCCATTGTACCGCAGGCTTATTGTCCTTTCTTGTCGTTTCTGCAGGCATCGCTTTTGTCATATTTGTTTGCTTTGTTGCTTTTGCTGTGGCTGCAACTGTAGTTGTTGTTGCTGTTCAGATCTGATTTGAAAAGCATGCGAATTTTTCTGTTTTTAATTAATATTAAGACACTTTGTCATGCTGCCAAAATGACATGTGTTTGCGTTGGAGCGAATATCTTCCCATGTACACATACCCATCGCTCAAAGCAACTGTAACTTGCCTTTTGACTTTATGGAGTCTGATTAGAGTGACCCTATTTACTTGCACCACACGGACAAGCTGCATAATTTTAGTGTAATTACTGAGATGCTGTTAAAAACTGCTGCTGCGGATTCGTTAAATTATACAATAAATTATGCGTGTGGCTGATTAATGTTCAATGTAACTAGTTATTTAAAATTAATTATTTATATAAAGATTCAATTGTTATTCTTAGAATTTCATATAGAAAAGAAAACAGTCTTAAATATGTTTATCATTTAATAAGCATCCTTTTTGTAAAGCTATAAATAAATTTATATAAAAAGCGGTTTTTCTAATTTAACGCTGTATGAACATAGTCCCAGTTATAGCAGCAGCAAACGTAAAAGCACTAACAACAAAGGCTATCATTTAAAAGGATGGGCGACGTAACGGCTGGCGTCATAATTTCAAAAAGGATTAGGCGCGATTACACTCTCATTTATGAATATTTACGAGCGATGCAGCAGTTGGATATTAACACGGGACAAGATTGACCTAATGAGTCGCAGTTTTATCAATATTTTGTTGTACTCCTACCCATAAATAAGGAATTTACATTTGACCTGATAGTTGCATAAATATTATAACAGGGAGTCCATTAATACTTCAGCATCCTCTGTCAGCGGATACAAATCAATTATGCTAATACGCAACGAAACAAGAACCTACAAAATAATGAAAATAAAAATATCCTTAAGTTTGTGGCATAACTTTAGATCCTTGACTTAAAGTTTAGCTTATATTTTTTATTTTGTCGCCCGCAGGTTTCGCGTTGGGTGTGCGTATGATTAAAGTCTCCATACCCGCCTTCAAAATGCGCGGCGAGTCCGCATTTATGGAATGCCAGTATGAGCTGAATCGTACCCACGGACCACAGTCATCTAGCAATGGGCAACGGGAGCGAGATCGCTTTCCTCACAACGGAGGCGATACACACTACGTGGATACGGATATTGAGAGGCAGTCATATCGAAGGACGCATCAAGGACAGCGACAGCATCAACAGCACCAGCAGCGCCGACCACAGCATCAGCCATTGGCTCTCAGGCAATACCAGAGTCAATCAGAAGGGCACAACCCTCCGCTGCCGCCGCAGTCGCCTTACGGACACAGCGTCTATCGGGGTAGTGCAGCATCTGGCTATCTGGGTGGCAGGTTGGGTGCCAGCATGAACAACGGAGGTGGCGGCAGCATTAGCAGTAGTATTAGCTCCAGCGGATCCATATCGTACATGCCGGACTTTGGACGCGACGATAAATTTAATGAAAGCGAGGAGGATGACGACGAAGTGGAAGAAACACAAGAGGAAGGCGAGGCACTGTACGCCATCAAATGGTACAAAGACAACGAGGAGTTCTACCGCTATGTGCCAAAGGCTCGTCCACCCAAAACCAGCTACCGAGTGGATGGCGTTCGTGTCATTGTAAGTATACGCCTATTCGTTGCTCGCTTAGCCGCTGGCCAACCCTTTTATGTGTCCTTTTTGCAGGAGGAGCTGTCTGATGCAAGTCGCGTTCTGCTAAGAGGCTTGACCCTTAACTCCACGGGTCTCTATCGCTGTGAAATCTCCGCCGAGGCGCCAAATTTCTCATCTGTACAAGGCGAGGGTCGCCTGGACATTGTTTGTAAGCTAAAAGTTAAAACAAAAAAAAAACCCAACGCTCTAACGATTATTTTTAATTTCATCAGAAAAACAAACTTTACCAAGCAAATATTTACCCTAAAATTTCTCATGCAATTACAAGCAAATATTGCATTGGTACACAAATGCTCTATTTACATTTGCAGATTTTTCATAAATATACATATATACAAGCAATGTATACTTTCGTTTGCATGCAATATCTAGCGTGTGTTTCATATTAAAGATTAGATCACTCTCTATATGTGTAAACAAATCACTTTGTATATCCCTTTTCATTTCAGTTTTTGTTAGCTATCAAGTTTATGTTTTGAATTATTATCTTTTTTTTTTCCTGCGAAGATGAGCTTGTTAAAATTTATGAAAATATTATCGAATTCTTTCTCACACCCAAGTTTGAAACTTGATTTTTACTTCATGGGCCTATTAAAAATTATAATAAGCACAAAAAAGGATTATGTTTACATATTTGGCTGCTGTTTTGGGCACTCGTTAATAAATGAGTAGAGAAGTATGTTTGTACTCGCTTGGACATTTTCGATTAAAACAAATAGGCATTATTGTTTTAAATGCATATACAACACAAAACACTCAGTCACGCATGGGTTTAATGATAAGCTAATTTGTGCAGAGTTCTAAGCTGTTTGTATTTCGTTTGAAATGTTTTTAAAAAGCCATTCATAAGCTTTCGTTTTATAACAGCAATTTTCAGTAATTTCACGTACGTTTATTTTAATCGTTTATCGTATTTATTTTAATTTATTTTTTTTGTTTCATGCATGCATGTATTTGTTTAAAACCAAATGGACATCTGCAGTTGCAAAGGGAATTCGTTAAAATGCTGCCGGTCTTTTCCAGGGGGCGTAACACGGTAGTGTTGGCTTGGGCTTGGTCAATATATTTGGAATGGAAATGGTCTGCAGTTATTTTCATAGGTCCAAGCCAGCGATTTATAAGTTGAAATGTTATTTTAATGGATATTTCCGCAGTCTGGTCGCGCACAACATATTTTGTGTGGTGTTAGTGTTTTTTTCATTGCCACCAATCCTACAGACACGCCCTTTCGTCCATCCCCAATGTAAGCAATATGAGAGTTTTTGTTTAAACTGTGGGTTTTTGTATTGTACTTTTTTAAGAGCCCAAAAATGTTTACACGAACACTGAATGGAAGCGATTCGACTGCATTTAACTCTTTGTTTGACCGGGGCTTTTTTATGTTGGACTAAACCAATAAACGAGGAATAAATATTTATAGCTGTATAGGATTTTTTTATGCAATGTGACCTTATTTGACATTGCAGAAATTTAATTATGAAAAAAATAATTTAAATATTAAGTTCAAGTTTAATCACTTTAATATCTCATTCGTTACAGTTCTACCACGTGACGGCCCTCATATTAGAGGACAGCAGTATCAGTATCAAATCGGTGAATATTTAAATTTAAATTGCACATCGGGGAAATCACATCCAGCTTCTCATCTGCAGTGGTTCGTCAATGAGCAACCGGTAAGTTGTTCAACACAAACCAACTTTCTCAATTCATTTAGGTTTTTTGTTTTTGTGCTACAGTTTTAATTTTGTACACAAACGCGACTCCATTAATCAGTCTGGTCCGTTGGTTCGCTCAGCCAGCAGATATTATGCATACAGTTAACATTTAAGCTTCTAACAATGACAAACATTAGACAACGGGGGCCGTTGCGGGATAGAGACAAACAGTGGCCGAATTTCTGGCACAGCTGCCAATGTAGGTGGCAAGAATTATTTCATGAGCAAAAATCATGTAGGCGGGAGAACTTTTGGCTTTGCTTATGTCCACATCCTTGCCCCACGCAGGCAGAGCTTTCGCTTGGTTTATGGCATGTTGTTAGTTGTCTGTAGGTGTAGCTGGGCCATCCATCTGGCTAAAAGCTCGTTACACGTTTTACGTAGCCGGAACTCGAAACGACTGCCGATTCAGACCCGGGCAAAAAGATTGTAGAGAAGGGGGAGAGGCTTGCCAGGTAAGGGGCTGGGCACTCAGTGCATTTTATAGTCGGCGACGACTACATGCTACTCAAATTGTGTGAATCGGGGCGTTAAGGTACGAGTTAGTTCATTGTACCATGCGGCTGGTACTGCAAGAACATTGTAAGGGGGCTGCCGTTGCTTTTGTCCTTCGACCACTTTGTATAAATAAAATGAAAATCAATAAGTACGATTAGGCACGTTTCCCGGTTTATTTGCATTTCAACAATAGCGATTATTTTCTTCACTTCAGACAGAACTGAAAAAAAGAAGAAAAATAAAAGGTTTATTGAATTTCATTTGCGAAGCAGTTTCTCACGTCTATAAAACATTGTATATTTATGCTCAAGCATGTTGCTTATCGCACAATCCTGTTACCAGAAATAAATGCCAATAAAGTAAGCAAATATTTTGCAATTTTCGAAAACTTATAATTCTTGCATTGCCCGTATTCTGGCCACAAAATGTGTTAAAATACTTTTAGCACCCGTGATGGGTTGTGGATCCCATTTCTGTTTGAACTTTGCCTGGGAATGCGATGGGAATTTCAAATGCCCTCATTTTACGGGACCTGCCTGTTTTTTGCTTGTCCTTGTTGAACGTTTTGTTTTCAGGACACTGGACAACAACAGCTGGCATTTGCAGCATGTTTGTTATGTCACCCGAGCACAAGCACAATTACGAGTCGGCAGCCTTCTAACATGTTTAATGAATGCCTTTAAAGTTTAAACCTTGTCTGCCGTCTTTAAACTTTGCTTTTCCAGATCTCTTGTAACTTTTATGGACGCCATAAAGAATGGCGAACCAATCGCATAACAAATGGCAACAATTTTGCTCGCAAAGTGCCAAACCGTTGGGCCCGTTCCCAAACCCGCATTCAATTCAAACTCAATCCAAATCCAATGTAGCAGCAAAAAGTTCAAGCTATTTATTTTATCATTTCACATTTTGTATCTGCACACCAAATTTCTCTTATTTATGGCGTCGGGCTCTGCGAAAACGACTTCATTTTTTGTTGAGCACACGTTTTACAATGCTGCGTTGAGTGCGTTTCACCTCTGGCATATATCTATGCCACAAGTTGCTGACAGTGGCATCGCTTAAGGGGGGAGCATTTAATTTGAAAGCGTCTGTCTGTACCGGTAATTGTAACCTTTTAGTTCACACACCTAAACATTCAACATACACAGATGTGTCTATGTGAGGGCCCGTCAAACAAAAGCAGCATTTGCTTTTAGATCAGCACTTGTATGCTTGCCAGACACGTCTGCTATGCCCTGGCGCATCATTGTTGTCGTTACTTATACGCCGTGTGTGTCAACTGTGTTTTAAAAGAAATGGCATATGCAATGCGGGCATAGAGCAGAACAACGCTTAACTACATATGTGTTCAGCTAAATAGTGAACAAGCAGAGCAGGAGGGAGCAAGCAACATAAATACGAGGATTCTAACAAACAATGCACAATGTCTGGTATTTCCTTGCAGATACTAGATGAGCACTACCTGCACAAATACAATGATATCGTGCACAAACACGGACTAATCACCTCAATACTGGGCCTGCAGCTGGAGCTGGAGCCACAGCACTTTCAGGACGGCGACATGCGCGTCAAGTGCCTGGCTAGCATATCGCCAGTACTATGGAAGGGTGGCAAAGAGAGCATTTTACAGCGCCGACCTGGCATTATTGACAATCGCGAGACTATGCTGCTGGGTAAGTGCACATACTGGCCATAGTTTTCTAGCTACAACTTATTTTAATTGCATTTTTATTGCCGTTACATACTGACATCGCATCATATAGTACGGAGTGCGTCTGGCCAAGCTGAGAGCAATTTACTGCGCCTGCTGACCATTACCATTATCCTAGCGCGCCTTGGTCAGTGGCTGCTCAGCCCCTAGCTTACCTAAAGGAATTTGGAAGTGTTGCGTCCATTGAGGACACATGATTTTCAATTCAATTCAATTGCAATTGCAGAGCATAAATGGTGATTTTGTATACTTAAAGTGTAATTTCTTTAGTTTCTAAGCGATAACCGAACAACAGTAAACAAAAATTACATTAAACCACTCAAAGCCGATGATCCAATTAATTAGCGTCAGTGTTTGTACTACAATGTGCGCTTGCATTTACGAAAGTTTTGACAAATTACAGACACAAACGCATACATGTAGCAATGTCACAATGTTCCATTCTTCTATTGAAACAAGTCTTTTCTAACTTTGGACAAATGTGGTAAATCTAGTGCAAATATATAAGTAAAATTTTCACTGTGCGAGCAAATTCATATCTAACATAAACTGTTAACTTTTAAATGAGATAAGAGAGAAACCGAAATAGAAAATTTAAATGTTTGATTCACGTGTGTTTTTGGCAATCCAATGAAATCCAATTAAAAACAATTTAGTCGACTAAGCCAGTACCCCCCAGCCACCCATCAAGCCCATACATACCTTTTACATTTACATACATAGGATAGTCGAGCATAGTAATTTCTGTGTAAATAATTCAATGAAACTAAAGCATAAAGCAACATTCAAGCCTCACACATCTCTAAATACAGATATTTAACTGGCATAAGTTTCAATTTGAATTGACATACACATACAATTTACTTTTGTATAAATACATTCGTTCAGCACAGAGTCAGAGTCAAAGTTATTTAAAAAAAAAATTAAAACAGTTTTTAAATGTTCGACAGTTTTTAATCAATTTATAATTTCAGCTGGTGTTCTCAAAGTAAATATTTAAACTTGCAAACTATAACTATTGCCTTTAACTTGAATATCAAACTATCACAAATCGTTCAATTTAGAAGAATAGAAAATAACTAAGTTTTGATATTAATTTCATTATGAAACGCCCTTGGTTCCCCTATCGTTTAAGTGGGGCTTAAGAAACATAATATAAAAAGTATATAAGAATACGTTATGAAAAATTTAGACTTTAAGATCGTTTTAATTTGTAGTTGAGTGGGTTTAATCAATTCAATCAGTATATAAAAAAAAGAAAGAAATCAATTGACTTGTTTGTAGTGAAATCCAATTTAAACTATCAAATACCAAATGAGGCAGCTATTATAACTACATGTAATGTGGCATAAAGCAAACTCACTCTTTCTTTCTTGAGTGTTTGATATATAAATGTGAAAATGAAATTTAAGTTGGTTTTTTATTTCGTCGCATTGGAGGGGGCTGTTTATCCCACAGGCTAGTGCACACATAAGTGCAATTTTTCTCATATTTACTTTTATCTACAGCTGACACGCACTCTGACTGACTAAGTAACAAACATTAACACCTGTAAAACCGCAGTAAACTTTTTTCTATGCGAATGTTGCCTTCGCCACAGAATAAAAGATACAAAAATTATATAGAGCACACAAAAGGAGCAACGTTTAAACACCACGTTCAAATGTTGAATGCAAACAAAAAACCGCAGCCCGTGGCACTCTTACACACTGCCATATTCTGAACACCGACACATGCAGCGGCAGTGGCACGTACGAAATGGCAACCACAACGCTGCAAATGTAAAAAATTGCGTGCATCCTTTTAGGCGCGCGCGTTAATATAAAAACAACAACAAATAAAAACACAAACACATACACAGCTCCTGTTTATTTGCCGCACAGGCGTTGCCATTGCGGGTTCCCCAATTTGATGGCGTAGTAAACTTTATGGCATGCACATAAATAGAAATGCACGCCAAAGTTTCGCAAAACTGCGACAGAAATGGCTTAAGGTGAAAAAAAAACACAAAAAAAACAACATAACAAAGTGAAGAATATAAACAAAGGTGAACAACACGCAAGCGCGTCAAGATACGCGCCTAGTTTCCAAGTTCGTGCGTAAGCCAAGTTAGTTGCTACCGGCCAACTCTTCCGGCTGTGGCCCTCTAATCTGTTCCTGCACCTATGCAAGTTGGTTAAGATTTATGTGCGCCTTGCATTGCATAGGCGGCGCCATTTAAATGCTTTTAGACAGCTTCGAGCACCAGGCCTTTAAGCTCCTGACCGGAAGTGTGCAAAAATTTATTGCCAATGATTGCATAGCTGATAAATTTATTTTGCACACAACTGGGAGCGACTATGACTAACGTTGGTTTGCTGCTGGTAATTATGACGCCGCCAATCGTCACAAGTGTGTGATTGTAAGTGGGTGAATAAGTGGGTGTGCGCCAAGCGGAAGTGCCTGACTAAATTGCAGCACTGTAACAGCAATTTCATTTGATTTAAGTTGCATTAAGTTAGTTTTTAAAAGCTATAATTAATGAGTTCACTGCATAATTCTGACGCTTTCGTTGATATGCAAAGTTCTTTAATAAGTTTTCGTTGCAAATTTCTTTGGAAATTTAATTAAAATACGCTGCAACACAGCAAAATAATATGAGCTCTGCACGTTAACAACTACTATAAATATAATCAAGCAGTTGGATAATTAATTATGAATCTGTGTAATTCTCAGTTCTCATATCAATCATAATTGTTGAGAACTTTTTTTTTTCATTGCACACAAATTTCATACCCTCTTTTTTGTAGAGAGGTGATATGCTCTTAAAAGTGTTTCAGCATTCCTGCATAGTTAAAGTCCTGCATGTGGAGTTTTCGTTCGATACGCGTTCGCTTAACATTTTAATGGCAAATGCAACGAAACGCAGTAAAATTAAATAGAACGAAGTATAATAACATGTCGACGAGTAAAAAATGTGAAACGATGTGGCACATGTGGATCAGTAGGAACCGTTGGCATGGCTCATGGACAGGTAGGTGGCTTATCCTTAACATTCAATATTTACAAAATATTCATTCAATATCCGTTCGCTACGGCTGAGCATGTAATGTCCAATAAAGGGTACGAGTTCCAGCACACGCAATGGGCATGACATGGATTGCATGAATCAATTTCAATCTCGTTGCGACGATAGTACACATTAAACTTATTGAAATATTCATAAGAATCAGTTTGCAAACTGCCTCTACTACAAGTTTACTGGAATGTTTAATATCAACTCTTTGATTAAAGTCTGCCAAAGTGCCGAAAATGCATAGGCTCCGGAAACAATTTCGGTCCAGCCATCCAGATTAACAGTCAAAAATTCACGCATCTCTTCAGCGTATGGTAATTAGAAAACGCGTGTCCACCAGAACAATAAATACAAAAATGAAAAACCTCACTCAAACTGATTCACAATGAAGTTGTGTGGCTACCATTTGTGCGGCTATATAATGATGTTTTGCCTGTCAAGCACTAAAATCGTTCACATTAACATTTTGCATGCTTATCTGGTGGACTCGGACTGTGAATTCAAACAGGAGCCCCGTCGGCATCGCTAACCTCTTCTGTCATGGGCATAATAGCATTGTTAGAGAATCTGACTGTTGTGTTTTGCGTTGAATTTTGGACGAATTTCGAATGTGAAACTAGCTCGTTACATTATGAAAACCAGAGAAGCAGTAAATACCAAAGCAGCCCAATTAAGCAGCCGAATCCAGCCTTTTTGGGCAAGCGTTTCACGGATATTAAGTGGTGCAACTTGGCTTGATGACCGCCCTAATGCACTTAGTTGACCAACATTCTAAATCAATTTTGAGGCGACTGACGTCCCGTAATTAGATAAACCATTTTAAGCTTTGTTGGCACTGCAACTATCCGCTACGTTAGGTTGAAAAACTGCATGCCTACATGTTAGTTGCTGAAGTTATGCAGCAATTAGTTCAGAATGGAGGAACCAGACTACCAAATGTGCATGGCTATAGCTGCTTTTAAATTCGCCATGCAACATGATTGTGGACAAAGAAGAATATAGTAACTTAAGCAAAAGCAGGAAGCTGCCATTTTCTAACCACAAAATTCAAAAAGAAATGCTGTTGAACTCATTTCAATACTTAATTGACTTTTAGTCGTGATTAAAAACAGTAGGAAGAATAACCATAGCTTACAAATGGAGGCAAAAACGGGGCTGTTACTACTTAATGACCCGTTCACTTAGGAAACCAAAAGTATCATAGACAGCGTTTTTTGTTTGTAAGAATCGGATATTGCCTTTTGCACAAAAGTCTATTTGGAAATAAACATATCGAAACAAGACATTTTGAAAACTTTTAGACACTTTGTCCATTAACCTTCAAAAACTTCGATGTGCTCTTTTCTATTGTGCAAAATGTGCCACGCAACTGATAAGTTTGTTGTAAAAACTTTTGCATTTCTTAGCAGCTCTTGGCTTGGCATTGTTTTCGTCCTGGCCCAGTTCATTAGCAAGCTCCCAATCCACGCCCAATCCTTTCCCCACCAACATAAAATCCAATGCAGGCATCTGCCTTCGCATCGCCAATAGAGTCGTCTTCTTTCTCTTATCGGGTTGCTTTTATCTTGAATACAAAAATTGCTGCCTAGACTTGCGTCCTCAAACTTTTTTTTTTTTTGGTTTTGATATGGGTAGGCGCTAATTAAGACATGCAAAATGTGGCAGAAAGACAAATGTTTTGCTGGCACGTAAGCGGCGCGTCAATTCATAAACCAGAGAGAGCTGTGGGCGTGCATACACTCCCTGGCAGACATTATTCATTTGAGCCCAAACATGTTTTGCTTACATAAAGTTTGTGCGGACGCTATTCGGCGCGTCATAAAAAATGTCAATAATGTGATTTGTAAGGACTTGTTGGATAGGGAAATATGCTAATGCGCTGCAGTTAATCAGGGTGCCACTCAGATGACCCAAAGCGCGTAATCAACTAAGCTTATTAGCCAGCCTGTTATTTGGCTCTGCAGCTGGCCGGTAATTTGTGTTCAACATTTAAATAATGTCTTTATATACTACTACCCCAATACTTAGTGGTTTTGTTTTTCTTCAAATTTTCCATTTTCATTTTCGCGTGCTCTGAGTCGAACATTAAGTTTTAATGCCATATTTTATGCTAGCAAAATGTGCATAAATTTACTTACTGGTCAGACGGTTGCGGGCTAATCAAATCAAAAGGCAGACGACCCCACCACAAAAGCAGCAATCTATGAATAATCAAACAGACATGCAAAGTTTTTCGACCACCTTAAGAGTTCAAAGCAAACAAAGCTGTGGGCTAGCACCTACAAATAAACACGAATACACACAATCGCTCAAAGGACATAAAAATAAGAGAAATGAACGAAGTTGAGCATACGAAACGTTGCCTTCTTGCAAACGCTGGCCTAGAGGCAATGTTGCTGCACTCACATATATACAGGCGTATAAATTATCGTAGCAAAAAAAAAAAAAAACAAGCACAATAAGGTCTAAAACAAGCCGAATAGTTTTTGTTATTCTTAGTGCACCTCCCGTAGGAAGTCGTTTCTGGGAAGGCGCATGTATAATTAGAGCTATGAAGCATGTCCGGTGAAGTTTGCCATTGAAATATAACAACAATGCAACAACTCTTCCACACTTGCAAACAATCAAACACACACTTACTAACATTACAGTTGCATGCAACGTTCAAGTTTGAATTGGGCAAAAAAGTTTGCGCTTCGCTGCGATATTATTGCAATAGCCTTTTGCTCTTGCTCTTGCTTGTTGTTGTTGTTATTGTTATTGTAACTTTTGTTTTTGTTTTTTGCCGTCGCCGAAATATATTTCATAGCACCACAAACCTGCATCACAAAAATTTAACATATACGCTTAGTTCAGGTAGTGCAACTTTACATGCTCCACGGGTAACCCGAGTAACACAAGTTGAATTCTATCCGCAGTCAACTAACTTTATATGCAAGCTTATCCCTTGATTTATACGATAGTAAACATAAATGTGCATGAACTTTCGAGCTTGGGCCAAAACTAATGAGGAATAGGCAACGTTGGCAAAAAAAAGGGTCCCGAAAAGGGTTGCGCTGCACTCTTTAGGACAGGTATTATTAATAATGTACATTTTTATTGCAAGAGTTAATTAAAGAAGCATTTGTTTCTGCAAAATAAATTGCAAAGTTAAAAGGGAAACCATTTTTTTTTTTTTTATAAACACTTGCCCGCCCAAAAGCACGTCCCCATTCATTATCCGATTTTGGAATTAGAGCAACACCTTAAATTCTCAGTGCGATTTGGCCGAAACCGGCTTAGACCGAATGAATTGTAATTCAGCTGCGCCCATCGAATGCTCAACTGTAGTCGTCGTCTTCGTTCGCTCACTCACTTTCTCTCTCTCTCTCGCTCTCTCTCTCTCTACCTTGATTGAAAGTAAAGAAATGCAATGAAACACGCAAACTTTTTGCCCCAGCAAAGTCACAAATGTTGTTGGCGTTTATTTTTATTGAGGCTCACGTTAGTTGCCAGGACCGCTGCTGCTACTTATGGGCGGCTCTTTTGGGTGTGGCTCTGTGCAAATGGCGTCAATGTTGTGCACATTACAGTTAACGCTGCTCAAACGCGGCACAACATCAAGAAAACCGAACTTTAAAGCGCAAGTTTATTGCTGAATGCAATAGCTGCAACCAAGCGGGTTACGTCGGGTAATATATGCCGCGAATAAAATTAAATGTCAGGTGCAATGCAGTTGCAGTTGCAATCGAATTCGTTTGCCAATAGCTAATTAAGTTGCCTTCACCAGTGCCTGGAGTCCCGGCTGCAAATTCTCTGCTACTTGCCCATAAAATATGCGAAGAGCCGTTGCGTCGCTCCTTTATCCACACACTTGCACCCACAACCAGCAATTGGCTTTATGCCGTACAAACGATGATTGCAAGCCATAGTTTCTTTGTGCAACTCACATGTATTTTATGGCATTGGCCAAGAATCGAGTCGATGTGAGTCATGAACTTTGCATTTGTTTTACGCTTTAAAATTCACACACAGCACGCAAACTTAGACTGTTGGTGAGTGATGCAGGCGAGGGTGGAGATATAGTCGAACGGAAATTCAGCCGACTAAATTAATGTCTTACTTAGTTTACCAATGCTCATCCATTCGTATAAGTTCATTCATACACATAAGTGTGTGTGTGCATTCTTAGATTGGCAATTGCAGGAGTGAATCAACTTGTACTATATTGTAAAATGTACTATACAAAACATACCGCACAACCATGCAATATTAAAGTTCAAAAATTTTTATAATTGAGATAATCTTAAAAATTTAACTAGCGCTAATTAAATCAAAAGCTTAGGTTAAGTATTTATCAAGCATTCGTTGGTGGCTAACTCATTTACTTTTCGATATTGGCAGGAATCACGTTATGTAGAGTCAAACTAACCCTTTACTCATTAGCACTCAGCCATTGCCAAGCCATACACTACCCAATTTGCATTGTGTAATAATTCAAAATTTGTTTGCATAACTTATATTTGTTGCTTCTTGTAGTCTGCTATTTTGTAGGTATGTTGTCACTCCCCACTCTTTCTCCTTGTCTCTCTTGCTTCGTCTCTCTCTCTGTCTCTATCAGTCTGACTCATTCAATTCAATTCCTTTCTCATTGATTAAATACGCAAATAGCGTGGCTATATTATGTACATATTATCAAATAAATTAGAGAGGACCAAAAATGCAAATAGAATGCCTATAAAACTGATGGAAAACGCTTTTGATTTCCGCTTATTGAATCATCGTTTGACGCGAAACTTAATGCAAATTTCAATTTATTTCCCACCATCGACGTCCTTGATAGATATCGAGCTCTGTTTAGCAATATAGTTTACGGCTTTCTTTCATGACTGTTTGTCATTACAAGTGTAACACGCCAGTGTTGGCATAATGACGAAATTGCGTTTTTAGTTTTGGCTTGCCATTAACCAAACAGTCTTTTTTATTCGTTTTGATGGGATATACATCATGTATTTCCTACCATATAAAACACATTAAGTTTGCCAGGTCGTGGCACGTGCCTTTTCGAACAGCATTGTCGATAAAGCTGAAGCTCCTCTTTAATAAATAGCGCATCATAAACATGCTAACGACCATTAAAATGCGAAATTTGCATTGAAAATGTTCAGCTTGCTTAATAGAAACGTAATTTAATTGGAAATGTCAATCGTGTAAATTTATTATTAAATTACTTAAATTTTAACAACAGCAATAGAAATCGGTCATTAATAATAAATTACATAGCATTAATTTTGTGTTGTTTGCCAAACTAAGTGTGTGTTGCATAAATTAAGAGCAGCAACTCTATTAGTATAATTGCAAACATAGGCTTTAACAGTATAAACTTTAACCGGTTGACCGCAATTAGTCACAAGTTTTCATTATTTGTTTAAGGAAAATAAGAAAAATTACGTAAAAGCCATTAAAAAATAATTTGTCAGAAGTGGGATTCGAACCCACGCCCTCAAAGAGGACCAGAACGCTCATCAACCTCTCTGAGAAAGGCAAGAATTGTATCTTGAGTCTGGCGCCTTAGACCGCTCGGCCATCCTGACATGTTGCAACTCACTGGCCAAATTGCGATAATGAGTTGAAAGTATTATTTAAGCGATTTTTCTCTCACACACTTGCGCTCTCGCTATCTTTGTCCAGCTAATGCGAACAAATAAGCGCGCCGGCGAACATACGTTTTCTCGCCATAGAAGCGGTGTCGCATGTCTGATGGCTATTTATAGACTTACCATGTTCTCATTCCCTAAATCGTGTTTGAAAGCTTTCGTGTGTGCTTTTAGTGTGACGAGTTATACCTTTAAAATGCATACTTTTTAAATGGTTATTATTTGATATTGTTAAATAATGATGCATACTTTTAGGATAGAAAAAAATATACTATTTGTTTTAGTTTATCCAGCAACCAAATCTTCTTCTTAACTTTCCTTTATTCAGTCTGATACTTTCAAATGTGTGGCAATTAATTCAATGTTTTTACAATTATTAAAACATCGTATATGTTGAAAAGCACGCATTTAAAGAAGACGGACATTGTCGATTTATCGAGTGCTGTGCAAAACTTGTCCAATCTAATTTAATCTTGGTACAATTTGAAAATATAACATTTCAATGCAAGGCTACACAAAAGGCACTCACAAAAATGCTTTCCTCTCTTTGATGTAGCTTATTCAGCCAAGAAACTCAAATCCATTTTATGTTGCTCGATGTGCTTCACTGTTTGCTGAAATGCTACCACCTTCGCCCCCTGCGCACCCGTTACAATCACATTGATAAGTACGCTTATAAATCACAAAACGTCTACCGGCGAGACGAAGCTTACTGAGAATGCTGCTTCGGCCGAGGCGGCTCTTCGATGCCTTTACATCGATGAGCATTGCAAAGTTGACAATGATTTTTAAAAAATAATTTTATTACTTCATTCATTGGGGCATTCATGCAGACCGGCGGAATAGCAACGTTAGCAGAGTCCATCAGGATTCTCATCCGGTGGCGGCTTCTCTACAATGATTGGATGCACTCATGCGTGAATGTAAACGCTGCTCCGAACCACTCAAGAAGCACAAATACGAATTTCGTCAGTTTGTCCCTTATTCGGTTTTTTAATTAAATGGCAAAAGTAAAATCTAATTATTTTGTTCTTGATTTTATTTGAAGTAACTGTTTTCGCAAAATATGAAGTCAAGTAGAGATGAGGTTTAAGGCCACAAGGCATCGTACTCCTTGATGACGTAGGTGAGCTTTTTAATGGCCATCTCCACTTGTTCATCCTTTATCTGGTGATAAAAAACCATACGCATAAACTCCCAATTACGCGCACTTGCCTTAACCACAATGCCAGCTCCATTTTTGCCAGTTATACCAGCTGCCAGCTCTGCTGGCTTGATGACAGCTAAACGATCAGCAAATTCGCTGGCTGTAAGCTTGGGCTGCTTAATCTGTATGAGCAGAATGTTGCTTTGCACAGTTGGCAGATCAACAATTATGTTGGGACTGCTCAGCTGATCAATGCCTTAAAATGACAATAATGAAATCTACATATGATATACATCTGTAAAAGTCACTTACTTTCTGCAACGCGTCGTGTGTGCTCGTGATCTGTCTTTAGCAGCGGCACCACCTGCTCCAAAGCCACCAGACCTGCAGCTGCCAAAATGCCAGCCTGTCGCATGCCACCACCCAAACCTTTGCGTAAACGATGAGCTCTACAATGCAAATAGCAGGTTATTAGAATGGGTTAAGTCCAACTGCATCATTTACAACTCACTCTTTAATGAAATCCTTCGAGCCGACCAATACAGAGCCAACTGGCGCCGACAAGCCCTTGCTTAGGCAGACGGAAACGGAGTCAAAGCCACGTGTAATGCGCTCCACACTGACATCCAAAGCAGCCGCAGCATTAAACACACGGGCACCATCCATGTGCAGTCCAATGCGACCAACGCCCAGGCCTGGCTCACGCACCAGAGCCACGAGTTTGTCGAGGAAGGACAGTGGCATAACTTTGCCACCACAGATGTTTTGGGTATTCTCGACCACAACGAGGGAGGTAATTGGCTCATGGCAGTCCTCATATTGGCGTATCTTCTGCCTCAGCTCCTGCAGGCAGAAGGTTCCATCCGTTTGGTTTCTAACTGTGGCTAATTGCACGCCAGCCAATGACGCTGCGCTACCTAAGCGTGTTAATGATGCAGCTTTAGTAGTAGTAATACTTGGTAATTATTGCTCAGGCTCATTTTACCTTGTTCGTAGAGAAAGATGTGCGACATATCTCCCACAATTGCCTCGGAAGCACGGCGCTTACAATGAACCATTACTGTAAACAAGAATTCAAGCTTAAGTTTATTCGATAGTCAGTGCAATAACTCAACAAATTTCACTGCATCCTCTTTTAATAAAACGGATATTCCATTAGAAATATTAATTTGGGCGGAGGCATAAACTTTCACTGAAGTTTTAGTTCACAATGGCAGCCGGTGAGTGGCATGCCGTAACATTTAAGTACATAAAAATTAATGTTATGTTTATGGGCGTGCCCTTAACCTTTACGATTATGAGCCTGATGCATGATACGAGCGCCGTTTATCTTTGCTTTCGCTTAGCTGTTAGTTATATTTTCACTCCGATATATGTACTTTAAACCAATTTTCATCAGAGATAGATGTGGCGTGCTGTTACTTTAAGCTGGGCTGCATAGAGGAATCCGTGGCAGTATTTCCTTTATTGCGGAGCACCGTTATTTATGTGCATGTTGTGCCACTTACCTGCCAGTAGATTTCCCATGGTACCGCTGGGCACAAATAGGCCAGCCTCCTTGCCAAACAAGGCTGCCATCTTGGACTGCAGCTCAGCAACAGTGGGATCCTCACCATAGACATCGTCGCCCACCACAGCATTAGCCATGCGTTCCCGCATCTCAGGTGTGGGCAGACTAACGGTATCCGAGCGCAGGTCAACAACGTTGTCGGACATTATTTAGAACTGTTGCAAATTGCAAAAAACAAAACTTGATCTCTAGTTTATTCAACAAAAAAGCTGAAGGCAAACAGATTTGTCTGTATTTCTAATGATGTCTGTCTACATAAGAGAAGTTGCGTGTTATTGGCCGTGGTCATGGCACTTTGGTCATGGTCTCTATAAGGAATAATGCAATAATTTGCATTTAAAAATGCATTTGATAAGCTTTTACCGGATGTAAACTATGGCCCTTGTGCCTATGATCACTTGCAAATATGTACTCAACTAACAGAGCTATTGATAACAACGAGAACAGCATAACAAAAATCTTCACATAAGTGTGTATATACTGTGTATATGTAGTATGAAACGTGTTTACAATCATCAATTTACTGTCGCCACCAACACGTGTTTATTATTATAAATAACGCTGCCCCAAGGGCTATTGACAATTGCATAGAAATTATTTTCACAACAACTTAAGAGTAATTGAATAATATCATTCAACGAAACACCAACAACAACTCACGAAAAAATAGACTCTTATTTAAGGAGAACAAAAAATCGAACTTGCTATGCCCAGCACGCAGAACAAACTGAACACAAACAGCCGGCAACAGACCCGACCAGTGTTCTCTCGGTCTCCAGCAGAGCAAAAGCTCCAAGAGAGTAAAAAAACCGTTTGAGAGTCAGCGGCGATCTTTTCGGCGCACAGTGAACAAAATAATAAATGCTTCAAAGTGCAAGACATGTATATAAATATTTTTTTTGATTGTATGTTGCTGTTAATTGAACTTACCTTCCAAATCAAACAGAAACCATAATTAAAAGAAACAACATTTTATCACATTTCTTTGGTATTTTTTATTCAATATTTCTCAAATTTTTACTAAAATTTTTGCTAATTCTAACATTTTATGCCTATTTTTATTTTTTACTCTTCTGAATTGGCCAACAAACAAACTGCGTCACATTCAACTATATAAGGTACGATACAAATTGTTACATTAAAAACAAACGAAAAAAGCTATATCTTTAGTCGATAATCATAAATAGTTTTAACAGTAGTTTAATAACTTTGCCAAGGACATCAGAAACGCATTCGACTAACCAATAAAACACAACATATCCTCGCTTGGAGGTTGGGGAACTGTGGTCTGATAAAGCTATGTCTGATATCGAAAATATATAATTGTTTAAACTTATCAACTAAATATCTAACAAATATTTGTTTTTGTTTTCGGGGGAGGGGCTAGTGATTCACCACTTTCATAAATTTACATACATAAATATACATGATTGTTTGTTGTACAATTTATGATCAAGTTATAAATAAATATTTAGCAATTAGTTTTCTTTTTTATAGTCTTTTCAAGAAGTTTCACTCTTGCGCAATGTAAGTATAATTTAGTTTTGCTCTTAGAATCAATTTAAGTTCAAATGCAACAAAGTGTTGTTTTGCTTTTGGCACCCACTGTCTGTTGTAGTAAAGTAGTTGTTATTTGTAGCTTTAGCCACATAATTTAGCTGCTCTGGAAGTGTGTTTTATGTTATGTTAGGTAATGTGCTGTGTGCTAAAGGTACTTGATTATCTATCAGACCACATTACAATTCGATTCCATTAAGTATCTGCTAACTTCTTTACATAGTATATTCTAAACAAATTTAACTAAAACATGTACATTACATTTAGTACATTGACAACCAAACAATAGTTGCTCATAGTTGTTGTAGTTTTTTTTAGTTTATGGTGTTTTTTTTTTTTTTGGTATGTGCAGACTGAGCTGCAAGGATTATCGCATAGCAGCACGACCTTTTACAAAGGTACTCACTAAGATCTCAACTCTTATATCTAAACAGTACACAAGACACGACAACTAATACATAGCTACAATTAGACTCTAACTCTGCTTTGGGGCCTAGCGCTATGAGGACACGTCCGTCTCAGATGCATCAAGCTCGCCCGGAGGATTTCGTTTGATGCAGTCCCTTATACTTTGTAATATGACGCCGACACGTCGATCAAGCGCCTCCAAATGCGGCTGCCAAAGCACCGGATTAACCGGATCCTCACTCAGCGAATCACGCATAACCACTGAAAGTGACTTTGGTCCATTGTGAAACCTTTGAATGTGTAAGCGAGCACAACAATAAACAGTTTAGTTAGTAATTTAAACGTTGTAAATGGGTGTGTGTGGGTGCTGATATTTATTTATCAGATTACTCACTCTAGCAGCTTGGTGAGTGTTGTCTTGCGTATTAAGCAGCATTGCAGCACTGGCGCCAAAATTGAGAGCTCATCGTGAAAGGGACGCCCAAAGCCACGACCATGGTCCAAGTGCAGTGGAAAGGTCTTGTTACCATAGATTCTGCAATGACGGAGAGTGAGATAGAGAGAGAGTCAGAAAATATTGCTTATGCGTGCTTGCTTGCTTTTGCATAAGCATAATTCCCAGCAAATGTGATTAGAGACTAACACCAGGTATTGGCATAGGCCCTGTCAGAATGCAGTCGGCTGTGCACGGTAGCCAACAATAACATCGCAAAAAGCCAAGCAAACGCTCTTAAGGCTCATAGCAAGCAATATTCATAGCAGGCCAAGGCACCTGGCTGGATGCTGGCGTCTGTATTCTTGAGCAGCAGACAGATTTTGTTACCATTTGCAGCCTGCATGCAAATATCTTTCCGAGACATTTGCTACTGCTATTGCCGTTGAGCGTTTAGCATGCTGTGTTGCATGCTAGCCAAATACATGTATAGGCGCTTAGAAGACGACACATGGAGAGAATATATGTATATGCAATGTGGCAGCCGCATGGTAGGCATGAGGCCAACAACGTCATTTATGCGGAAATAAACCAATCGCATTATGTTCGTTGCCAAGATTCCATTTCACACACCTGGACCCATACTCACTTGAAAGTCTCATAATGATGTCGATCCATGTTGCCGGTGAGAAAATCAAACACAGCCATATCCATAAGGTCCAGCAGACGGCGACCTTCATCGTAGGGCGGAATATCGCGAACCTGGGTTAAAAATCAAATGCCAAATTAAACTGCAGTCCAAGCGGAGGAGAAATAAAAAAAACTTTGCTAGCTACAACGACTTAATTAAGTCAGCGGCGATTTCTAGCTAGCACAATAGTAGCTGGAGCAGTAGTAACAAATAAAAATATTTGCATTCCACTCGAGTTAAAATGCAAATTAAGTAAAAATAACCGCAGCAGGCAGAAGCTGCAGACAAAAGCGTTGCGAGGACAACCGGAAGTGGAAATGAAAATGGCACACAAAATTAGGTGGGGGGATTGGGGGTAAGTAAAATGCGTCTTTTGCTTCTACTGCTTCTTTCTCCAAATAAGTAGCTTGGTTGGGCGGCTCGTTTACTTACCAGAGCGCAGTAATTGGCATCTGTCTCCCATTGAGCCTTCTTTCGTTTGTGATAGGAGCGTCGCCAAGGATGTCGCCAAAGCTGCAGGGGAGATGAAACAGAAAAGGACAGAGGAAGAGAAAGAGAAAGAGAGAGAGAGAGAACATAAAAATCAATATCAATTTGAGTGGCACAATGTATAAAATCTAAAGCTGCTGAGTAGCATTAATATGCCACGAGTGCGCGGCGGGTGTGGGTCTTCAGCTGAAACATTTATTTCTCATTTTGTAATACGACAATATTATTTTTTGATTTTCTTATTTTTTTTTTCGCTTTATCTGCTCATTTTCCTTGGCACGCTGCAGCGCCACTACAAGCGAAATTAAATTATTTGCCAGGCAGCCAAGAAAAGTAATAAAACTTTATCTAGCATTTTGCCGGAGTTTCGCGACGGAATTCACGCCGGACCCCAACGACCGCAACTTACCTTCCGTCCCTATGCAATTGGCAATGGCAAAGCGCGCATGTTTTTTTTTTTGGTTGAGCGAAGCATTTTAGGATTGGAGAACGGGGACGTAACAACAACGCAGTAACCAAAAATATGTAGAAAAATTAAAAAAAGAAATATATAAAAACATGGTTGAGATAAAAATCATAATAATAAAAGCAGTGCGCTTTCACCGTTGCGTGGGCGTGCCAAGTCTGTGTAATGACCGGAAGGCCGCACGACCCGCAAAATGCAGTAGAAGGCGCAAAAGCAAATAGAAAACAGCGAACAAAAAATGGTGCAGCTGTAGCAGGAGCAAAGGGCAAACACAAAGCCAACACGTAAAAGTAAGGTAAGTTAACGGCAACATGGTGATGGCGACGATGGGCAAAGGATTGTTTGCATATAAAGCAGGCCACCCCATAAACTGCATAAATCAAGCGAAATTAAATTCCCACAAAAAGACAAGAGCATGCAAAAAGAAGAAGTGCGGGAAGAAGCGAGCGAGCGGAATGTAGAAAATATGAGTATAAAGCATGCATTTTGAGAATTTTTTTTGGGTTTTCACCAGCTTAAATGCTGGCAAGAAATAAACGATTAGTCATATAAATGAAACTTTGTTAGAGCCAATTTAAATAAATTAATCAAATTTTACAAATATGTATGGTGGATTTTCTCGTTAATAGGTTAGATTATGACGCATGAGAGAGCAACTCAACATTTTCAATATTAAATAATTACAAATTATTCTAGAAAAACTTTAGTAATCTTCCTGAAGTTTCGAAAAAGCTCACATTTACTTTCAAGCTGAATATAAAGCTGTATAAACATTTTCTACCTTTATAAACCTTTACACTCGTTATTAATCCTGCCTTTCACGTAAAGCAATTAACAAGCGTGCAAATCAAATTTGCACCATAATTAAAACTCTGCTTTATAGCAAAAACGTTTGTTGTTTTCTTTAGTTGGTCTGCCCTAAAGCAACATAAAAAAATACTAGTAGAAGACAATAAAAACAGAAAAGCATCAGCAGCAATACCAACAACAATAACATAAGAAAATCCTCTGCACTCTGTTATGCTGAAAAGCGGTGCTAAAGAAAAATGATCTCCTGTGCATAATTTACAGTTTTTCCTAACGCTAAATCTCAAGCAAACACTCAAACATTTGCTACTTGTTTCGGGTTACGAAGGCAAGCCGAAAACAAGTAGAAATAAAATAAAAATAAAATTATTCCTTTGAGGCGTAAGCCAAAAAAAAAAATAGAAAAATGTTTCAGTTGCGGCAAATCTGTCGGCAAATGGTAGGGGCCATGGTCAAAGGGGCTTAAACCCTTTCTAACCGCGTTGCTGATATTAAGGGTGAGCTGGTCATAGGATCGGGTTTTGGATTTTTTTTTTTTTTGGTTTTTCTTTAAACATTTTTCGCTTAAAAGCCGTTGCTGTTGCCGTTGCCATTGCCGGGTCCTCTTTTGATAGAGTGTTCTCTAGAATTTATAACCGTCCGTCCGGGACACTGAATTTATATTTTATTTTACGTTTTAGGACCCGCTGAAGAACTGATACAATATTTTAGTTTTTAAGTAATTCAAGCGCCGGAATAGCCGAGTGACTAGGCCGAGTGCCTGGGCAAACAAAGGATATAAAATAAAAATAATAAAATATTATGCAAATTAAATTTGAGCTCTTTGGGGGGAAGCGGTAATGAAGCATGGATGTGGCAACCAAGTAACTAACTAGTTAAAATTCGCTCGTTTATCCTTTAGCCTTTGGCTGCTCTCCATTGAGTTACTTAGTTCGCATCGAGGCTTATATGGCTTATTTTAGGTTACACTGCCAGACTAACCTGTTGAGTAACTACTCAGATCCACAAAAATACACACATAGTACATACATAAGCACATGCTAAGTAAATTATGTGATTTGTAATATTGTTTGGCAAGCACACGAAATTAGTAGTGAAAGCGGAAAACTCAAGCGGGCGTAGAATATAAATTGTAATCGGGTGCTTCGTTGAAACTTGCCATGCATTAATCAAAAGCTACTTTGCCGCACCTACTACTACTGCTACTTACTATATACGTATGTATATATGGATGTGTGTTTGAATGTCGTATGAGGTTGGTCCAGCATGAGCACCATAACTAGTAGTATGTGTGTGTGTGAGTTAATTGTTGAGAGTTGTGTGTGTTGTATGTGTTGGATGTGCTGACCTACCTTTCGATTGGACGACTCGAAACTGGGCAAGAAGGCGGCAAAGGAGCCTTCAAGCATGTCCGGATTGCCACAAATAGCATGCGAGGTGTCACAATAGTACGAGCACTTGCCATGGAAACATAAATTCAACGATGGTGAAACAAAGAATGTCTTCAATAAATTTTCGTCGGCCATTTGATAA
This sequence comes from Scaptomyza polygonia, assembly GCA_035044585.1. Taxonomy (NCBI): domain Eukaryota; kingdom Metazoa; phylum Arthropoda; class Insecta; order Diptera; family Drosophilidae; genus Scaptomyza; species Scaptomyza polygonia. The sequence goes on along the minus strand of JAWNNU010000151.1, from coordinate 5,523,089 downwards.
ATTTCGGTTGTAATGTTCAGTGTGCGTCCTGCCACAGGCATTGCGCGACGAAAGCCCAGGACTCTGCAAAACAGTAAGTTAAATAAACGGTGAGAGCTCAGCGAGATATAAACTGTAAATAAAATGCCACAAAAAAAACACAACAATAAACTTATTGCAGGAGTGCGTGTGTAACCCAAACAAATGACATAAGTAACTGTTGTCCTTGGAATACTCTTTATACTCAGTAATCTCTGAATCTTCAAACTACACACATACTGTGAGTATTTCTGCTCAACTTTTTATTGGCCTTTACTAATGAAATTTTTTTTTTTTGTATGTTATTTAGTTTGGTAGCATGATTTTCTTATCATATATATATAAAAAAAAAAAAAATACAATAAAGGGTTAAACAAATAACTGTCTGGCAAAATATAAATTGTTTGCCAGCATGAACAATTTTAGGTTTTCGCTTCAAAAATTCTGAGATTTGCCATATTTTTGGCAGCATTAAAATATGTTTCTGGAAAAAACTGAAGCCTGTTTATAATTTGATTAAAAGGCAATACAAATCTTTAAGCCAAGTTACCAATTAAGACTTATTTAAAAATTAATTACCCGTTTCAAGTTAGTTCTCTTTTACACTATGTAAAAGGTAGCTGTAAGTATTAAGGATTATAATATTGGCAACTCTTTATGTACATAAAATTATCCCCAAATGCAATTTATTTTTAAAGGATATGAGATCGGTCAAGCGAAAGATGGCTTATTCATTATAAATAATAAACGTAAATCAACGTCGCTCCGGAGTCCTTTTTTAACTTTGTGCGTATTAGCATTAAGCTTCTAATCGCACAGAAGCCGGCTGGCTACCAAACATATTCGACAAAAACTCAATCATAAGCTAACACATATGTAAATGCCATGTGGATTGCTATTGTTTAAATAAATACTGGGCATTGTTATATGAATGTTATAAATGTAGACATTTTGTTTTGCATTTCATTATATTTATTTATTTTGTTTTGTTTTCTGTATGCATTGCTGAATAACGATATTTAAATTGATGAAAAATTTGCATAAATGTTTACGTTCAGTGTGCTAAAAGTAATTAAAAATTAAATTTGAAATAAATAAAGTGTTTTTACAAATGCAAAAACGCGAGCACTTCAATGATTTTTATTGCATAAATTGCAACTGCATTTTTGTATAGTTCACTGAGTTTTTCAATGATATTTGCGAAAGGACGTGAGGGTGGGGGCAAAACTTACCTGTCCAAATGGAAGGCAGCAATCTCGGCATTGTGACGCTCATAGTCTGTAAAGTAGAAATGATTGGGCAACGTTTGCTGGTCCCTTGGAAACCTGAGAAACAAAAATGAAAAAAAAATTTAATATGTATATATATATATATATATATATATATATATATCGTAATATAACGAATTGAGTTTAAAGTGAGGGCGCCAGTTGAGTGCATTCTGCATTCACAGCGAGGCTACTTTGAGCGCACAAATAGAAGCGGAACGGACCAACGTTGGACGTATGGATGAATGGGCGGAAGTGGGCGGTGGGCTGATGTGGTTACCTGATTGCTGTATGCCAGCTTAATTACTTACACTGCGACACCGCAGCGTAATTCAAAAAACGTTTCATTTAAATTGCAAACGAAGAACATTAAAAGGACACTTTACACTTTACTTTGTTCTCTGCAGCGGTTTATGTGGGTTGAGGACTGAGCCGCGAAAACTGGCCAAGCGTCGCGTTTAAATCCCATTATAAAATCGCGAATAAATGTTTTAAATTAAGAGCCAAAGAGCCTCATCGCCACGAACCGAACTCTATATGCAGTGCAATTTAAGAGAATTGCAGTACATGAATTTCACTGTAACGTCCATTTGTTGCTGGCCAGTGGTGCTGGCCATAGAGAAGTCAGAGTTGGTAAATTATATATTTGCTCAGGTCGCAAGTGGTGATAACAACAACCTCCCGTCGGTAGTAAAATAGTTTTTTATTCGTTTTGAAACGCCGCTTAAAAAAAAACTTACCGCATGGGCTTCATTAAAGCCTTGATGTCATTCGGATACTCAATAATCAGTTTAAGCTGTGTGCCGCCCTCCTTTTGCACTGTGGAAAGCATAAGAGCAGAGAAAAAGAGACAGTAAATTGATTAAATTAAAGCAAAAATATGCATACTTTAATTTAATTGAGGCATTAAAGGTTGCAGCCCAACCCCAAATTTACGCATCGTTGCTCAAGTATTTTTTTTTTACCACAAGGCATAGTCAAAGATAAAACTGAAACCGCAGTGCTTATCTAAGATATGGCAATCATTGAAATTGAATTAAGTGAAAGTGCATGAACGAAATGGCACATGAGTAAATTGCTATTAGAGTGCATAAAGCACACCAAAATGTTTTGTACGTTTACAAAATTACAGCAAACAGAAGAATTAACTCTGATTATTGTCTGTATGTTCAGTCAACCCAGCCCTAAGGCAAAACAATAATATTCAACATATCAATAGAATATATTCTGGGCAACATATGTATGTAACAAAAACCAGTTCTGTGCTATGCAAATGTCATTTTAATGCAAATCAAAACATGAAAACAATAAATTTAATACTTTTGAACTATGGCATAAAATTAAATTTTGTTCATTTAAAGAACAAAAATTAATAACAGCCTCAAATTTAGGAACTGTATTATATATATGTTTATGTATAATAATAAAAAATTTCATTCATAGTCAATTATTTTGTTCTATACTTTAAGCTATCGAGCACATTTGGTGCCAAACTTGGCGTATGCGTAACAAAACTATGTTAGTAAATTTTAACTCGTATAAGTCATTTTTGTCATTGTTGTTGCTGTTGACACCCAAACAGGGGAAACGACTTTTGCAATTTGTCTTACATATTATGCATTTTAATGTTGCTTCTTGTTTTTCGTGCGCGTGGTGCAAAAGTTTATAATTAATAAATTAGGGCCATAGTAAACTTTCGAATGAAAATAGTTTTGCCTACCACCTTGGCGGTTCTCAATAATCCAAGCAAGTTTTGTGCCGCCTCCCTGCATAATTAAGTCAAATGTGCAGCCAACCAAAGGGCGAATAAGTTTACAAAAGCGTCTTAACTTAAATGCAAGCACGGCAAGTACTCGAGTATTAATGGCTATACAATGGGTTCAGTTGCGAGGCTGCATTTGTATTTGACTTGCAATTGCAATTACTAAGTAAACTACATAGTCGTTGCTGTACTTACCCACATGCTGTATTGGCAGCTTGATCATGTCACGTAGCACCGCATCGACCAGTGTATCCTGCTCGCTGTACAGCTCCTTCTTTGTGATGCGCAATTGGAAGCGCTCCAAATTGCTGGCGTTTGCTCTGCAACGGTACCAAAATATAAAAGAAAGTTTAGCCAGCTGTCGTTCTGTGAAAATAAAAGTAGAGAATCAGCCAACTGGGGATTACAGCGGATGCGTTCATAAGTATGCAACGAGAATACTTTTGGCCGCATACACACACTAGTATCAAGTTGCCGAGATGATTGTCACATTGATTTGTCAAAGCAGCCGCCAGCCTGCAGCTTGCAGTCAGCGCAGCTGTTACATGAAATCTTTGGTATACCCATCCTACACCTTAATTTCCGCATTTTCGGCATGCCAATTTGGGTTTCAAATGCATCCTCTCACTTCCTTTCTGCGTCAATCGAAAAAAGAACACGCATTTTTGCGCTGTAATCCTCGAAACCTTAAGAGAGCTATTCCCTTTGTAGCTTTTTCTGCTTGCCACTCGTTACTCGGCTTAACCAGTTGTCCATGGACAGTAAAAAATGGAATGAACTGCACTGCTACCATATGTGCCGATGTCTTTTCTCTTCCCTTAAAAATTTGTTGCCCCCTTACCGCCCAGTGATTGTTTGCGTTTTTGTCTTTGGCTATTTGGATTTGAAACAGTTTATTTAAGCAGTTTTCGCATTTTCCTTTTCTTTTGCTGACTAAGCATTAAATCCGATTGGAAACTCCAGCTTAAATGTGCCGCAAACTGCTTAAACAAAACTGCTGTTGCATACTTTCCGGCTGCCGACGGAATTGCTGACAATATAAACAGCAAATTCTCAACAAAAAACGAAATAAATAAATACGATGAAAAGCTTCGAATGATAAAATAAATTGTTCGAATTTGTACTGAAAGCAACTGCGGCCTCAACAATGCCAACTTAGCCAACTGCTGCTGCCGCTGGTCACGCTGGCCGTGTTGCCAGCTGCAAATCTCGCCCCAAAGGGTTGTCAGTTCACAGCATGAGCAATGGCAAATGTCTGTGGCATTGTGTGCCATGTTTATCATGATAATGTAGTCACAATTCGCCTAACTCTATCCAAGCTATTCCAGCACCAAGCTTTCTAACTTGGCTGCACTCACGTTACTTCTCGTTGTCGTCGTCCTATTCAGCGTTCTTTTGCTTCTCCATCTTCTCTTTATCTTTGTCATTGCCGTTACTGCCACTACAATGATTGCTGTTCTTAGCTGTCTAGCTGGTTGGTTGGCTGGTTGGTTGTCTGGCTTTCTGACTGCTGGCTGCTGTCGGCCCAGAGTCAACTAAGTGCTCTTGCTCTGGCTGGAATCCTTTTCATAATTTGCTTGATGACGTCTGTGATACTTTACGCAGGCAATGCTTTAATGCTGCTTCCTTTGCCGTTGTTTGCGAACCTTTTGTCACCACTTGCTCCAGGTGGCAGGAAGGAAACAAATGTCTAACAAACCCAACCCCCCTCTGCAGCGACCGGCACAAAATGACTTTCAATATTTTAACTTTTTATGGAAATGGCGACAACTTCCGGACTACCTGAACTGACTTCCAATGCTGGGCGCGCTGTGCTGTGCATTGCTGTACTCAAAGTATGCACAGAGGTTGAAAGGCTCTGATAAATGTGCGAACTGCATGCGGCCTATTAAATTTTTCAAGCGTCTGAATGGGCTGCAATTAACAGCAGTTGAATGGCTGTTGCCTCTTGGCAGCAGCTTGCAATTGTCATGCAATGGCCAAGAAATTGACGAGGGTTCATGTTGGGGTCACAGGCACAGCTGTTAAACGCGGTCCATACTAAGTAACCGCACCATGAAGAGGCATAGTTCATTCAAACCAGGGATGCAAAATAGGGACTTCTCTCGCTAGCGTGGCGTCACCGAAACCCATTTTCGTGCATGTTCATTTGTCAAACGCCACTGGGGTCAACGAGCTGACTGGAGAGGTGCGTAATTGATGAAACAGCTCGCTTAGACGTTGACTAATAACGAGACCATGTTCAGCTGGCAACACGCTGAGTTTGGCAGCATGTTAATTTGTGTGTGATTTGTGCAGAATCACATTTGCTGTGTACGCCACTATCTGTGTGCAACATTTATTGTGCAGCTGAGAGAAGAATTAGTACAAAACTATGCAAAACTGTCTGTGTCCTGTTGCTCCACACCCCCACACCACAACACACAGAACACCACGCACACGAACAGACACATGGAACAGCCACAAAATCAGCATTTGTTGCTCCATCGTGCGCAAAGTTAGTTATGTAAAGCGTTAGGAAGGCGGTGACATAAAAAGAAGCAAACTCTAAAAAATTTGTATTTTATGACTAATTTTTGGCTAACCGGTAACCTCAACCTCAAACACTGACAAAGGCTACATGCAAAGTGATTCAAAATATATTTGATTACTTTATACTTTGCATTGAAAAAGGAAAATTAATATAATGCTCTCTGAGCAAAGCACCTGGTCCACATGTAACGAATTTAAATAGCAAACAATTGCTTACTCATATGTCGTTTCTAAAATATACTTTGATTGTGTTGGATACAATTTTCTATCTGATAGCTAAGATCCTTAAACTTAAATGCAAGTTCTTTGGTCGACAAAGTAATGTCATGAATCTAGATTTCAAATGCACAGAATGTTTTCGTAGTTTCTTGTTTGTTATTGTCAATGTTTCTCTTTACCCAAATAAGTATAAACACTGCTATCAGCCGGCATGTCCCGAAGCATTTCTAGGCCCGCCCCTGCCCAAGGTAGTCCCATAATTGGTTTAGCATAAGAAAATGCCAGTAAAGTTTGCCATTGTCAATTCTGTTTGCAACTGCGCCCGTTGGCACTTACAGCCATCGGCTGCAGCCACTTCCATAGCTTCGCCATGTGCTTAGAAAGTGAAAAACTTTGTGCGTGCGAAATTGTGGCAAGCGCACAACCAACGAATAGCCCAACAACGCAACCGCGGCTGAGATTCAAGAGGCGACAGGCACCGCCCACCACGTGGAACGGCTAACTGGTGACGGGCAGACACTTTGAACTGAAAAACGAAAATTAAACTTATATATTGTTGCGTCTGCCCGGCAACAAGGATAAACTTCAGACGCGGCAAGAGCGCGAACATTAAAACCAGTGACAGCAAACCAGCTGCAGCTGTGCCACAAACTTCTATTTGAAAAAGGAGCATCCATGGTAGCTGGCAAAATGTCAGCGTACTTTAGTTTTACACACTTGCCGACATTGAGCGTAGTCTTTTATTAGGACGCATCTGGGGCAACCGCATCGCTATCTGCAGTCTGATGCGAACCTTGCAAACAGCTGCTTTACTTGTATTTAGCGGGATTTTTCTTGTTATTTGGCTGTAATTCCCTCCAAATAACATTGCTGCCCGAGCTCAACGCGGTCGCATTTTGTGGGCTAATTAAAAATTTGTCGTACTAATTAAACGCACGCAACGAGAAAACGTGATGGGATAACGTCAGGCCAACGGTCAGCAGGGCATCAAAAAAACCCTGCGGCTTATGGTAAATCCGAAACAGAGACAGGGGTTTAAGCACTGCTAAATCAAAACGTGAAACAATTTCGTAATTTTATATTTAAGGCAATGAAGAGTAAGACTCCAGTTACCACCTACCATGTTGTCATACTGCTTGTCGTACATACGTCATGTTATAAAATTTAGGCACATTTGCATTTTTTGCAGGGTGCATCTTTTTTGTGGCCAGAGCTACCTGAACGTCATTGCATGCAAAACAGCCACAAAACTGCTGACTGAGCAGCTAAAACGGATCCATTTCCCACACCATAAAAATTTAGAGCAAAAGAAGGCCCAAGCCACATGAGCTCGGCACGCGTCTGCTGTGGCAGCCAACAAACGAGACGACAGAATTTTAATGAGATATCTCTGGCACAGGCAGAAAAAGCTGCAGCTATGCCTTGATCCCTTTAAGAGTTGAATACCCAAACATATCTAATCCAAAACGTTGTTACCATAAAGCTTTTTGGTCATCGCAAACTAGAAATATAGTCTATGCTCAAGTTATATTTAAAATTCATAGGGCCTTTATATATATTGAAGATTGAAAATTGATAGGTTTTAGGGTGTCTTCTAGTCGATAATTTTTTCCTAGAATATTATTTCTTGGTTTGAAAATTTTTATTTATTTTGTTTTTACTTTTTGGCACATTTACTGCAAGCAATTTCGCTTGTTAATGAAATTTGCATTTGTGCTACGTGCAGCGCAAATTTCTTTGAGCTCCATTTCGGTGATGTACGATAAATTAGAAAATCAAGTAGTTTATGCTAATACCCACAACGTACACAAACCGCATTCGCGTACCCACTGCTGCCAGAAGGGAAAACATACATATTATCCGTTTGACAAGTTTTTACCAATTTGCATTTTTATACTTTTTGTACAGAATCAACTTACGCAAACTATTTCAACAAATCAAATTACTCATACGCCACGTTTTCAATTTTTATAAAGAACAATCTTGAGCAAGCGTCTGAACATGCTAGTCGGCGTTTTGTTAATTTAAGGAGAGAGTAAAAATCTACGCTGGTTGAGACAAACGTCGTGAAAATTGCTGACTGGATATAAGAAAAGGGAAGACTTCAAACTGAGACTCAGCTGACTTTAAGTTCGGAATGCCTCATTTATTGAGTAACGTTATATGAATCGATGATCGATATGTCGTGCAATTAATTGTTCCAAGACATAAATTTCCGCAATAAACTGTCATGTGCCAAGTGATTCCTGGCTCGTCTTCTCTCAAGCTAAACACGTGTCGCAGATAATTGTCAATTGCAGCCGTTTTGACTCCCAGATGAATACCTATATAAGCTTCTCCTTTAACCTAGAGTCCGTCACAGTGCAAAATGTCGTCGCGACCCAGTGAAAACTTTGCTGGTATCATGCAATTCGTACGATTTATAACTCGCTGCGTTGGAGTCGACTCCTATGATCTGAACTTTCGGATCAACGTCATAACAATCTTTACAGCGGCTTCGATTGTCTTGTTCACAATTTTTACCACTGTAACTGTACTAAAAGAAAGCGAGGAGGACTGGATGTTTGCGGTGCAGGCATTAGCAGTCAGTGGCATTATTGTACAAGGCGTAAACAAGATGTGTGTTGGATTGTTTTCATCAAAGAAAGTGTGTGAGCTTTACACGCAAATACAACAGATCTATACGACATATGAACAGGAGCCAGATCCCAGATATGCTCAAGTTCTATTACGTAATTGCCAAAAACTGAGACGCGCTCTTTTTCTTGTTGGCATAAGCTATTTGATAGGAACCACTGGCATGATATCCGCTTCGTTAGTGGCAACCAAAGTAACCGGGAAGCTTAATCTACCAATGCACTTTCATATTCCTGGCATTAATATAAATTCTAAGGTGGGAGAGATTTTGACAGTCACAGTCCATGACTTATTTATTGCTATTGGCGGACTTGGCTTATATGCCGGTGATATGCTTATCATTGTTGATTTGCTGCAATCTTTTGTCTATGCGGATATTCTTAGACTTAAAGTAGACGAACTCAACACGCATTTGCATAAGCTTTCCGGCAATACCCATCAACAAAACAGCTCGCAAATGCTTGTTGGCATTGCACAGTGGCATCAGACATATTTAGGGTAAATGATATTAATTATACCAAAACTTACAAATAAATCTTTTTGCTTAACAGTTTCATAGCCAAGTGCAACAAGCTATTTTATGCTATGGTTTCCGTTCAAGTAGCCTCTTCAGCCGTGTCTATTTTAATGACAATTTTTACGCTGCTTACAAGCACCTGGATATCGGGCTATATGTTTTTGTGTATCGCAGTTCCAGAAATGTATCTTTATTGTATTCTTGGAACATTGCTTGAGAATTGTGTAAGTTTTAGATATATTATCAAAATATTGCTGATTAATTTAACAATATTTTTTCACTGCAGAATGACAGCGTCATGTATGAAATCTACAACATTGCATTCTACGATCTATCTGTGAACCAACAGCGTTTCGTCCTTTTCATGCTGGCTAAAAGCCAGCGACTCGAGTGTATACAGCTGCTTGGAGTAATGCCTTTATCGGTCAGCACAGCGTTACAGGTCAGCAATCAAGTGATATGCGAAATGCTGTTAACACTTTTTACAAAGAGATTTTTTCTTTAATTTTTTTATCGTTTGCCTATAGATAACAAAAAGTGTTTATAGTATCACCATGATGATGGCTCGGTTTTTAAACAAAAGTTAAGACAACAAAGTCAACATCGCAATTATACTTAAAACTCTAAAAGTAAATGATGAAGAAGACTAGGCAGAAAAATATTTAAAACTGGTTTAGAGGCCGCACCAAACGAAATATGAGTTTATTAAAAATTTCATATGTCTTATGTTTTATTACGTCACTTCGCAAGCCGCAGGAAAATGTCAGAAAACCACTATTATTACGTTTGTTTGTTCTATTTATGGAAGATTTGATGTGTGCCAACTATAGTGGGCATATTAAAAATTCTTGAAAATGTTTTGTTCGAATTCTTTAGTATATTTTTTTAGCTGAACGTAAGAAACGAAAACCTAAGCTGATTACTCTGCAAGAAAATCAAATGATTCCACAGCGCATGAAGCTCTATTGCTTTATAAAACAAGAGTTAAGACGATTGCCAAAGAAGATGCTGGCAGGAAATCCGCATTGATTTCTTTATTGGAGTTTTATTTGATTGCGTTCATATAAAATAACGTATACGCAACGCCGAGACAAGCGCCGTAGCCTAGCGTTAAACTCACATCAGCTTTATCAGCAAGTGGCATCAGTGCTACAATCGTTCTCAACAATAACAATAACATCAAAAACAACAACAACAAAAGCATCAGCATCAACCACAACAACAACAATCAGGCAACACATATGAATATTCGAAGGTGGGTTTAAACGCAAAAGCCAACTTCTAAAACGTAAATGTATCACGTAAATGGAGCATAAATTTCAATAAAAATCATTTCAATTTTACCAAAGCCAAAAGCAAACGTAACTGCTTTTGCTCCAGTCGTACGCCACATGGGCATGCTGAAAATTAAGTTGGTTGAGTGGTTGGGCGGTATGCTGCTCACACAATTACAGCATTCGATACGCGTGCCTGACAAATGTAAGTGAAACTGTAATCTGGCAATGCAAAGGAATGTTCGAAAGGAACACAAGAAAAAAGGTAAAACACTAAGCATTATGCCTTCCGCTTCAGGAAAATTGAATTTTTTGTCCAGTTCCGTTCGTCTGCCATTACCAAGCGCACTTAACTACTCAATATCACTCACCCGACTTCACGATGCAGCAGCTCTCCCAGTGTGGGATTATTCATGGTAACATCTGGCACATTATCAACAATTACATGAACGTACTCATCGCTCAGCAATAGTTTCTGCAGGTCCACATAGCGATCATGTGGCGTTGGCTTTCGTGTTGAAAGCGTTGAGCCAGCAACGACTGCGTCTTGGCCACTTGTGGTGCCGCCACTTTGACTGCCCGAAGCTTGGGCTTGAGTTGACGCTTCCTTGGACCCCGAAGAGTTACTGTAAGAAAGTGTGTTGAAAAAAAAATCATATAATTAAGTTAACTTTGAAACCTACTCGAGACAAATACTGCTAATTACAGCTCACAAGTAGCGAGAGTTCAACTTCTTACTCAAAGCCATGTCCAACAAAGTAAGTTGAAGTACTCTCCTGCTAAAATTAAGTTGCATTCAGCTTTTCAAGGCTTTCACATGCACACATTCAACTTGACTGGAACAACAAGCACTGCAAGCACATGGGATAATACGGTAAGACTCGACTCAGCTTGTGCTAAAAGCTCAAAATTTGGCATCATTCGTATAAGTTTTAAACACTATTCCAACAGACTTATATGTGAGACAAAAAAATATGTTTTGTGCAACTATTTTGACTGAGTCTCAGCTTTCCTCATTTAAGACAAATTTAAAAAAGTAGACACGTTTATTTTTTTAATTGATTTAGATTACATGAAAATACAACTACAATAAGTCTAGTTGTAGCCCTTTAAGCTTGTAAGTTATTTACTTATGTCCATTAAAGATGCATTTTTGAGATTGCTCAGTTACCATTACTTAACAGTCGTTGTTTAGCTCTTACTTAACCTTGGGCCTGGCTGCAGTAAGAACTCGTTACAGCTGCTCGTTATCACGATGTTCAAAAGATGTTCATGTGCGTTTCGTAATTTGAGAACGGCTCTCTAAGACCATTAAAATAAACTTTAAAGATGCCTACAACAGGGTCTCCACATGGAAAAAGCCGAGTGCTGCGTCATTAAGGCAAGGGCTTACATGCCAAGAGTTGACTTAAATCAAGACTTGCAAATTGCTTCGCCCCAGCCACAAAACTTTGTGCATTTTCGTTTAAATTTTTAATAGTGCTTTAAGTGTGCAACAATTTCGGTTGCGTAGCCACAACACCTCTGAGTGTGGGCTTCTTGTGGGACGGAGCCTAAGTTAGATGTCTCTGTTATGGACTTGTCTCTGGGCATCATTCAAAAGGTGCGCACATGTGCAGCATCAGGTTGAATCCCAAACTTTTTCAATTAACAGTAGCCAGCAAGCTTTAAACTTTTCAGCCGCAAAAAGAGTGTCAGACCTTTCTCAGTCCGATGCCTTTGTCTTAGTTGCAGGTCATATTACGAGCGCATACCTCACAAACAAGGCTCTGCAGATTTTCCGCTTTAATGCCAGTACACACATAAATACACACGCAGTAAAAATCAAGCATGACGCGCATAATGCCGTTTTATGTGGCAATGGGAATTAAATGCTTATTTTGTTGCAAATACATATTACCGACAGAACGCTGCAGTTAATTCCCACCCCCGCACCGGATGTTTTTTTTCATGCATTATGCTAAGTTGATTTTGTGGCCAGAGCAGATTACATAATTGTGGCTAACAATTCACGTGGCATCTTAGTGTATGGCATTATTTAGAAACAGCTAACAACATGCCAACAAAGCAACAAATGCGTTTTAAGGCATTACGACGCACGCATCGATGTTCGATGTGTCGTGCAGTTAATTAATCCAATGACAAAATTTCCTCATTAAACTGTCACGTAACATGCTTAACTAACAGGTGACTTCGGTCTCGTCTTCTCTCAAGCTCAACACGTATCGCGTATAATTAATGTCACAGGCTATTCGAATTTCAAGGCATTGTCATCTGCAGCCGTTTTGACTCCCAGATGGAAGGCTATATAAGTTACTCCTCTTTACAGGATCTCATCACAGTGCAAAATGTCGTCGCGACCCAGTGAAAACTTTGCTGGTATCATGCGATTTGTACGAATTATAACTCGCTGCGTTGGAGTAGATGCCTATGATCCAAATTTTCGCATTAATGCGATCACGATGTTGACAGCGTCGGTGATACTATTGTACGTAATTTTAACTATTGCAACAGTAGTCAAGGAAGGCAAGGAAAACTGGATGCTTCTAGTGCAGACATTAGCAATGGGCTGCACTGTAACACAAGGCCTTAACAAGTTGTGCGTTGGAGTTTTTTCACACAAAAAAGTGTGTGAGCTATCCACACAAATAAATGAAATCTACACGACCTACGAACAGGAATCAGATCCTAGATATGCTGAAGTTCTTTTGCAAAACTGCCACAAACTGCGTCGCGGTCTCTTTCTAGTTGGCATATGCTACTTGGTAGGCATTAGTGGTATGATTATCGTTCCAGCGGTAGTAACCCAAGCAACTGGAAGACTTTATCTACCCATGCACATTTATATGCCCGGTATTGACATGGACACCGAATTAGGCGCCTTGTTTACACAAGGACTGATGGCTGGATGCATTTCTATTGGCGGGTTTGGACTCTATGCAGGTGATATGCTTATTATAGTTGATATGCTGCAATCATTTGTCTATGCGGACATTCTGCGACTTAAAGTGGACGGGCTCAATACGCATGTGCAAGGGTTTTCCAGCAGTACCCATCAACAGCACAGCTCAGAAATGCTTGTTGGCATTGCACAATGGCATCAGACATATTTGAAGTGAGTGCAAATGAAATTCAGATTAACATATACGATAAGCTTATGCTCAACAGTTTTGTAGCCGAATGCAACAATCTTTTCTATGCGATGGTCTCTGTTCAGATAGTCACCTCGGCCCTGTGTATTGTAATGACCATATTTGCGCTCCTAACAAGCCACTGGCTAGCAGGCTTTTTGTACATTTGTGTTATCGTTCCGGAAATGTATCTTTATTGCATAATGGGCACAAAGCTTGAGAATTGCGTATGTAACAGACATAGTTTTTAACCTATAGGTTTTAAGTCCGCTAACCCATTCTTTACCCTACAGAATGACACCATCATGTTCGAAATCTACAACATTGCATTTTACAATCTAACTGTGAGCCAGCAGCGTTTTGTCTTGATTATGTTGACAAAAAGCCAACAACCCGATTATATTCAGCTGCTTGGAGTTATGCCTTTATCAGTTAGCACAGCTTTACAGGTCAGCGATTGCAGCAAATGCTTGCATTTGATTTAGTTAACTGAAAAGTAAATTTTGTATCTCTATTTACAGATTACTAAAAGTATTTACAGCATTACCATGATGATGGTCCAATTTTTAGAAATATAATTAACAATTAAACAAGTGTCGAATCAAAGACGGCGGATCAAAGTATACAAAAAAAAAACCAGCTGCTAGCCTGATAAATAATCCTTAAATTTAAAGTAAAGCTGCCCACATTCCCACATTCCAAATGACTTATGAATTAATTAAAAATTTAATGACTAAACATTTGCGTTTACGTTCCCTTTTGCAGACTGGCAGCCGAAGCAAAGTAAAGTCGAGCTGCTGTTTGCTGCACCTGGAAGCTTACAGTTTGAGTTATTGGTTCGAGGTTGGTTGGAGTCTTGGCAGCATGTTCAGCGTCCTGCTGCGTCATTCTTATGTTTTATTACTTGACTTCCGCCAGCCGCAGGAAAATGCCGGCACACCCAACATAAGCCCACCCACGCACACACATAAGTATTTATGTTCGTAGACTTGGGCATGCGATTACGCATACAAAAAAGCGGCAAGTTAAAAAGGAACATCAGCTCGAACTCATCGCACGACCAGACGGCCGATTGCCCTCTTAGTGTATGTGTATGTGTGTGTGTGTTAATGTGCCTGTGTATGCACAATTATGTATTATAGGGTGTGCATGGAGAGCGGCATTAACATGCCGTGTTACAGTTGGTTGTAACGGTCGTTAATGTTGATATTCCACGAACTCATAGTTTCCAAGAAGTTTTTACCCAGCCATGCACCGTCTTTAACTTTATGTTAGTGCACACTGCTGCGTTGCAGCAAATAACGTTTTAATGCCTGGCCAACCAAGTCTTATTGCTACTTTTGTTGCATTTCGCTAAATTGAATTATGAACTATAGTCGCTCAGGGCCCACAGGGAGCATGCCTGTGCCAGTGACGGCGAAAATGTGGGAGCAACGACCGAACGCAAGTGCTACACACTCAAAGCCAATAACAGACTGGACATAAAAATTATCAGTATTTATAAAGGTCACCTTGTTTTTGCAAATTAGTATGCATCTGATTTCATGATTACATAAATAGTTCTTTACTTTAATAATAAATGAGACCCTGTTCTTTCATAGATAACAATCAGTTATAATAAATGAGAAAAATAAAACTTTTATATGCTTATATTTTTGGTAGTTCCCATTCAACTCAATTAACCAATTGCTAATACTAACCTTTTCTGCAGAAATTTGCGCTTAAACTCGTGGAGTATTCCTCCGCCAGCGGCGGTGCCCACTTCGCTGTAGTCATTGTTGTTTCCAAGGCGCAGTTTTTGATGCTGTTGCTGTAGCAAATGGCGGTTCGCAACGCCAAAGTCCATCTGGACATCCACAATTAGTAGCAGGGTAAGCAGCACAAGCGTCGCTCCGAGGCTAATAGCCAAACGCTCCTTAAGCTTCATAGTACGCAGGACGGCCATAATGGAAAAAGGATTGTTGCTCTTATGGCTCTCGGTGGTCTTTATTTGGCTCTGCGCTGATGCTGGAGCGGTTGCTGTGGCGCCCTTTGAAGTGGTACCAAAATAGCGCAGTCTTGAAAGCCAGCCGGTCTGACAATCTTTCGCATTCACCGACCTGGCTGTCTGAATGTCCGCTGATTGTGGTGCAGCAGCGTTGCGGACGCGCTTGGAGCGCACAATGTGCCGCTTGATGAGCACACGTCGTCGTGGCGCTGCCTCCTCGCTGCCAGCTTCGTTAAGATGGCTCTCAAACTGTGATGGGGACTCGTCTAACGCGTCTGTCGAGAAGTGAGCAAAGGCATCAACTGAACCATTGGAGCTATTAATGTTGTTACTAGTAGTAGTGTTGTTGTTTCTATGCTTTTGCGGATTGGCAACGCTTATTTGTTCAGCTGATAAATCGTTGTCGTCGATATCAGCGCTGTTGTAACGCTGCTGCCGTTGCCGGAATCGCTGCAGGCGCTCCGCTAGCGGCGCTGACTGCGCGCAGCTGCAAAAACAAAAC
The DNA here is from genome assembly GCA_035044585.1 of Scaptomyza polygonia. Taxonomy (NCBI): domain Eukaryota; kingdom Metazoa; phylum Arthropoda; class Insecta; order Diptera; family Drosophilidae; genus Scaptomyza; species Scaptomyza polygonia. Next base: position 5,507,242 of record JAWNNU010000151.1, on the reverse strand, counting down.
AAAATTTTATTAGAATGGTATGTTCTGTGTACTAGTCAAATTTTTAACGAGACAAGACGACTGATGTGAGCAAAATTCTATCAAACGCGGTCATATAACTATTTTCACGAGTTGAGATGAAAACAAAAAAATCCTTTTTAGCGTTATAGAAATCGACGCGACCTTTATTGCGACTCTAATATCATGGATAGCAGGATAACAGCCAATTAAACCGAAATCAACTAGTCGGGCGAATGTTCTGAACAAAATTGCCAGCTATTCAAGTTTTTGGCTGCATATCGACCCATCTCACAGAAATACCAAAATATTAATACATGTGAAAAAACAAGTTAAAATCTGAAAGATTCGTTATCTTATCGAAGGTAGACTGAAAATTTTGAAACTTTCACAAAAGTCCATCTTTATATTGTTTGGAAACATTATTCCATTTGAGCTTAGCATTACACATTGCACATATTGCCATGCACCTTGCAAGCCGTTTAACATAGTTAGTAAACTCTCATTGGTGAGTGCATAACAACGGAAACGATAGTCAAAAATATGAACAGACACGGCGACTATTGTAGCGTGTCTTTTTTAGTTGTGCACGAAACGGCGCCACGACCATCCGCCATGTTGCCCGCTGCCGGAAATGCGGCAGAGTCCATTTTTTTTTGTTGTACCACTAACTTTGGAGTTGTAGTCGTTTTCTATTTTGGGGCTGTGCTTTAAATAATTTTTTTCATGAGCCATATTTTTTTTATTTGCTTTTGTTTTTCCGTGTTTTTAGTGTTTGGGTGTTGCTGCTAGACAACCAGGATTTGAACAATAACTACGACAGGCTTGTCAGGGCTTATAGAATGTTTATCATGTTGTTGTTTGTGTTGCTGATAGGCAGGTCAAAGTTAACGAAGCTTGTTGCTCTCCCACATGGAGAGCTAACATGTGTAGTTCAAGCCACGCCGGTAACAATATTGTTGCCAAGTTTCAACTACAAAAATGTAGCTAACAAAAATAAAAACAATGGCAAAAAAATAGATATTTCAGGGAGAAGGCAAAAAATAGTATATACTATATTGGTATTTTAGATTGTTAGGTAACTAACATTAGGTGCCTGCATGTTAGTGGCGTGACAAAACTAAGCTTAAATACATAGTTGTTGTCGTAATGGAAATTTAACAACAGCACCAATGCAAAAAGTCACTGATTAGGGTGCTACATGACAGTTAACATGACAAAGGCATCGTCAACTAAACTTTGCAACTGGCTTAAGCGAGCCGTCATGTCAATCAAATCAAATATCGTGTCAATTGGTATAGCAGCTTATCAAAGTTGAATATCATGACGCGACGATTTGACAGCCACATCCAGACATAAAACTGAATCTGGTTGGCTGCATTGGGTGTACTTAAGCGCGGTAAGTAAGGTAAGGGGTCCGAAACAGGCAAATATATACGGTTTGGCATGGCCAGATATATGAGATATGTGTATATTTGTTTGTGTGTGCGCGCGCAATGCCTGCAACAATCAAATCAATTGCAGACATCTACAGTGCCCCCGCAGTGCCAGTCAAATTCAGTCAGCAACAGAGCAACAACAGCGACCTGAGAAAATACTATGGCGCTGCATATCCAAAGCTTGTAGATTTAACAACATTTATCGGGTGACGACGATGTAGAGTGATAAGCGACAGCAGTGAAAACATCAATAGCAAAAAGGGGAGAAGTTTGAGGCGAGTTAATAGCAATTGCTATCGCTGCCACATTTTGTTTTTGTTGTTGTTGACAACGTTGCCATTTTTGATTTTTTTGTTGCTGCTGTTTTATAAAATTGCTGCGTTGCATTAAATTAAACTGATGCGGTGTATTAAAGATGGAAGAATGGTGCGCCGGGGAACGTTGAGTACAGCTAAGGCTGTCAGCGGCATTGTTTTAACGCAAATGCCGACAACGCCACAACACCAACTTCACCAACAACAACAACAGTCACGGCAACAACACAGACACACACTCACAAATGAGTGACAGCAATTTCACTTCCAATTTGTGCTGTGTTTTTATTAATCACACCAAAGAAATAAAAAAAGGAGCAACAAGAATAAAGGGCAAAAGAGTTCAATGTACGTATGTGCACACATGGCACGTGCAAAAGTGCCGATGCATCTATCGATAAGATACATACATCATTTACAAAGAAGCAGCACTCAGTCATGAATTAATTAGAGCCAAGGTTAAATGGCTTATCAATATTTTCATTCTAATGAAATGGTCAATGAACCTTCATACGTCAAACAGAGTATTGTGTAGTTTGAACGAACGAACGAACGAATACGAAAATCTCATTGTGGCTTCAAATTGGCTTAAATTTCTTTAGTAATTCGTTGTGCACAACTGGCCTCATTATCGACCCTATCGGATAAATCAAACTCACTTTCAATCAAATGACAAATTGCTTTCCGCTACCTTTCTCCTGCTCAATTAGCTTCAGTCAGTGAACTTGCCAGCGTCGACAACAAGATTATGCATTTTCTCCTACCTTCTTGCCACACACAAACACGCACAATCACTAGCACACACACACACATACACACACACAGTTGGCCCTTTTCCCCGCTCTTCTGCAGCTACGCATGATTGATTTTCGGAAACTATCCCCAAACCCCACCCGAAAAGCAATCGCTTGGCCCATATTGGGTGAGCACACTGCCATGCAATTTTGTTGTAAGTGCGAGTGAACGCGTAACCCGCACAAACTTGACTTGAAAACTCGGCAAACTCAAATCAAATCAGTAGCGATTGAGCAACAGCAACAGCAACTGTTAAAAATGTCACGCTTGATGCATTCACTGGCACGTCTCTCGTTTTGCCCCTGTTTGTTGGTTGCCACGCATCAATGAAGTTGAAGAATGTTGTCGACCAGCCAAACAACATAGGTATTGGCTGAAAATTGGCTTCTTGATTTTAGATATTTGTTGTCAGCGGTTGCACTTGAGCTCCTTGTGCTTAAAGCAAGAGCCACCACAGCAAATTTGCCCTATCAGCCAATAAACAAACTGTTAACCGATATGCAAATGTCTGACAAACTGTTGCAGTTGCTAGCTTAGTTTGTGTTCAGTGTAACTAAACAAGCCCTCGCCTCTAACATATTACAGCCATTTGGTAATTTCTTTTTAAGTCTTGCTTAAATATTATTTAAACTAAACTGAAAGGTAAGAAACTGTTTATTTTTTTTGTTGTTGTTGTTGTTATATTTCTTTTTCTTGGCGATTTGTCTTTGCGCTTTGTCAATTTACCTAACGCTTTGAATGCTTTCACTTTGCTCGTGCGGATGTTTCAGCAGCTCATCAGCACTATGCTCATCGTAGTCGTCGTAAACAAGAGCTGTGGCATCAGTGGCAGTTGAACATATTTCATGCTGGCGGTCCAACAGGGAGTCCTGCCGCATTCTCAGGTGATTCAATGGCTGTGATTTTTCTGCAGCGGTGCCCCTGGTTATTTCATTACCAAAGTCAACATTATTGTTGTGCCAAACTCCTGCCAACTTAAGCTCCAGCGGCTGCTGCTGCTGCTTCTGACGTTTTTGCATGCTGCTGTTGTTAATAACATTTTCTGGCTGGCTCATTGCTTGCCAGTTTTTGCTCTCCTGCCAAGGACTTCGAGGCGAATTGCCGGCCGGGTTATGCTGCTGCAACTGTCCAGTAGCCAATTGAATTACGTGCTGATGCCAGCCATTGTTTTCCTTGCTAGCCAACCCACCCAGTGCGTAAGTAAGTTCATTGTAGCTATCGTCATCGCCGTCGTCGTTGCGATTGTTCTGAAGGTTATTGCCGCCCATTGAATTCCCGCTTACGCCATCATATTGTTTTATTGCTGATTGATTTGTACCTATTGCCATGTGATTTATGTCTGAGCTATAGCTCCCTTGACACACGCTCGAATGAAAATCAACATTGTTTTTATTGCTCGTATTGTAGCTGGCAATTTGTCCCATGGAGCGTCTCAGCGCTTGACTGCTCTGCGACAGGCCATTTCCCTGCTGCATTTGCTTTTGACCCTCCACCTGCACTGGCTCCGGTTCCTGTTCCAATCTCGTTCGCTCCAGGCAGACGCTACTTTGGCTGCGCTGCCGCTCTGCTTTACGTTTGGCCACAGTTGCCGGGGAAGGCGCAAAAAGATTCCGTATGTTGGCATTGCGTTCGCTGGCGCTAATTCCGCTGCTGCTGCCGGCGTCGCTGCTGCGTTTAACCTAAATAATTGTGAATTGTTTGCAATTGGATTTTCATTGCTTTTTTGGTCGGTTTGAAGCGGACGATGTTCTTGGCCGTTAAACATTGTTAATTGGACTGGCGCAGGGCAAATTCGAGCGCTCAGGCAAATCATGCGCAAGGAAAATGAACAGCAAATATTGTGTTAGTAAAAATCGCAGCTGCAGAACAAGGGAAAAACGATGAAGATAATAACGATAGCTTTTGTTAAAAACAGGTTTGCAAAGCTAACAATGGAAAATTGGACAAAAGGGGCAACTTTAGCAACTTTGGTCAACTCAACGTGCAGATGTAGTCGGATGAGTTATTTTGGGAACGAACAAGCAGCGCGTACCAACGCCAGAAATTTAAAGTACTTACAGTGCTGGCCAGAGATATCCTTGAAGCAAGCGACATTGAACGAGCCGTGAGACTTAAGAAAGCTGACACAATTCAGTGGGTCATCAAGAAATCTATGGATACAGGAAACGTTAGTTTGCGTCTCAAAGTCGACTCAATCTTTTCATCCGTGAAACACAGCAAACATGGGAGAAAAAATTAGAAAGAGCAGAGTAAAAAACCAACAAAAAAATTGTGAAACGTAAGACAGATCAGCATAAGCGGATAGTACCCGTACAAAAGCAATAGCAACAGCAACTGCAATAGTAGTTTTTTTTTTTGCAATCCCAACTTTGTATAGGATGAAGAGCATGTGTGAAACATTTAAGTGCTCATGCTGATGCGATGCTGATGCTAAGCAATTCCCAAATGCACAGCCAACAATGCAATGGCAACAATAACAAGAACAAGTTGCAAACGGAGCTAAGAGACGCTTGCCAAAAACACAAAGCCACATCAATACAAATGTGTTCAACGCACGAGTGGATGCATATGCTTCAGCTGCTTTCTGTGGCAGGACTAAGCCGTCTTTAAATAAGCAACTTGAGTGGCAAAGCGCACAACAATAGAGCAAGACAAACAGTTACATTATCAACAGTAACAAAAAATGGGATCAACACCAGCAATAACAACAACAAGCTCGATTTGCAACACATTCAGATATCAAACAAATTTCTTGTCTACACGAAATCAACAAAATAGCTCCAAGGAAAATGGCAAAATGTGTGTTTGGCACCGAAATGTATGCTATTGTTCATGTTCGTTGTAGTAGGATAACTCTAGAACTCTTGTAAGTAAATCAATGCCACTAGCTCAAAAGCATTGTTTAAATAAAATACCCATTAATACTTATATCACTTTTCAAACATTTAATTAAGCTAAGATAATAACTGAACTTTTGCTTACGAATCGGATTACCAATACTGATACTGACTATCTGCAATCTAGTTTTAGAAGTCGCGGGAAAACCATGTATCCCACTTTCATCGAACTAATAATTTTATGCAAATCGGTCCAAACATTTCTAAGCCACGTCCTCAGTTATCCCGGTTCCGGTATTTTTAAATTGCTTTTGCAGTCGAATTCGAGTGCTTTACAATTTATTTTTATTTCGGGGTAACCAAGGAAATAATCAAATGTGGTTTGCAGCAACAGAGACAAACACACACTTATACATACACACAAATGGAATTGGAGCCGTTACGCGTTGCTCTATCTGGAGCAACTTTACATCTGTTTGTTTGTGGCACAGAACGTAGTCGAAGCAAAACTAGAGCAACCAAAAAAATCTACGAGAAGTGAAATTACTTGTTTGCAACATATGGACAAAAAGAGAAAGGGAGACATTGTTGCAGCATCTACAACCACTAACTTACCCACATACACACACACACACACACACACACACAATCAGATGTGTGTGTTTATGTCGTGACCGGAACTGTGATATACGCAGGCGACACTTCGATCTGCACGGATATACGGCTAAGAACGATAAATTGAGATGAATGTCTGGCATCCAGGCGCACTATGAGGCGCTTTCTATCTCTGGCATTTGCCTCGGTCATCTATTGTGCGAGTCTTTGCTGGTTTTGCTATCGCTCGTACATTTGGCAGGGACTAGAGTACATTTGCCTGCTCGCTGTCTATCTGCCTGTCCATTCACATTGAGTTGCTGCCAGGGCTCATGATAAATATTTTTGGCACACCGATCGAACTGTGTGTGGCTTTAAGACGGACGACCAGAAATTTAAAGTGTTAGAGGTCTATAAATAGTTTATTGTGTATTTTATTGCATGTGCAGCAAAAAGTGGCAAGTGAGGGGTTTTGACAGTGAGCAACCATTAAAATGCAACACGCATGCGACACGTTGCAATTGCGTTGCATAATTTAAGGCGCCCCCGCAAGCAGCAGTCAACTGAAACAATCAGCAACAAGCCGCTGCTGCCAACGTCAGTTTCAGCGTCGCTGCTGCTGATTTCGACCATAAAATATTCATTTAAAATGCAACATGCAACACTTTGTACACTCAGCCCCTCTTCAAGCAACCCTTTCCCACGCATTATCGTTAGTAGTCACAAGCAAAAATGTCAACCCCGTAAACGTTGCATGCTGATGACAACCTACACCGGACGTATGGACAGCACCATGGAGCGCTGTTAAAGTTTGACGCCCCACAAATTCTAAACCGTGGTGTGAGAGTGTATGGGTGATATTTGGTCGGAGTTTGACATTTTCAACAGATTGCGATAAAAAGCGACATGAAATAAGGCATAAAACGAAAACTAACAAACTAACAAACGAGCACTTACCAAAATAGTTCCACCAGCTGTCAGTTGGATGAGAACGACCCAGTTGTATGCAAATAGGCCGAATTATAAACTGAAAATAAAGTTAAAATTCGTTTCATTGACAATTAACATATCAAATCATTTAAACGTGCCTAGTTATCCTATGTCAGCCCAACAGTTATTGTTAGACCATTAAATGGTAGCAAAAATTATTTAATGTTTAATTGGAGAACACACAAAACTAATTTTTAATTAATTAATTCTTGCCATAATCGTCAATACATAACAAAGTTGGGCACATCAAGTGGCAAATCAATTGAAATAGTGAATATATACCACTGACTGTAGCTGACAACCGTAATGTAATTGACAACAAATTGAATTGTTGAATCAAACCAGCTGGAGCGGGGGAGAAAGAGGACAATACAATAAGTCAGACGTTCGGCAGTTTAGAAATGCCAACTGTCATTTTCACATTTCATTTACAGCAAATTCATTTGTTATTATCTGTCTGTTATTTGATGCGATTGACTTTTGCTTTAACGATGTTTTTCCAGATATAATTGCTGTATCTACATCAACGTCTGTATCTGCTGATTTTGCAGCTTTTGGTAAACCAGATGACAGGTGACCCATTGCCACACCCACGGCCCGGTCACGCACTACAACCATGTGAATGAATATTTTAGTAAAGCATAAAAGCTGTTTGGCCCTTTCATGTCGAATATGCACATTGATGTAAATTAATAGCATCCTACCTACCGACCAAGCAGATGCCAATAACGGCATAAAAGTCGCTCATTAACATTGGCTCTTAAAAGCAATATCAAGTAAAATATCCGATGCCAGGCTACACAATAAGACAATGCAAATTCACTGTTATGAGAGCAGGAAGCATGCTACCCATGGCTATCCAGGCCTATACAAGTATGTACAATTATCTAATTCACTCGAACGTGTCGTCGTTGGGTATCGTTTTTGGTCGTTATCGTAAACATTGTCGCTGTCGTTGTCGTTGTCGTCATCGTCATTGTTCATCAGGCCTCTGTATTTTCGTCTATAAAAACAAATTTATGCCTTAAATGCCGGCTTTCAACTAGCCAATGGCTGCCTCTAATTATGCTTGAGTAATAGATAGATCGAGAGCCTCCTAACCAAGATTCAGTCTTCGATTCACGAAGCTCACGTTTTGCGCCAAGCGATCATGAGCCTCAGATTATGAGCTTTACAAAGTCTCAGCCGTTGCACGTTTTGAGCACAAAAAGAAAAACAAGCGAAAACGAAAAAAGGGAAATTTTCACAGTGCTCACGTAATTGAATTGGAGGCAGCTAAATTGCCATTTATTATAATAAAAGCAAATATGCAATTTCGCTTTTAAAAAAAAACCAATAAAAGCATAAAAAGACCGACTGCATCAAGGAAGCAGAAAACAACTTAAAAGACTTGTTTCAAACAGGAGAGTATGTTGTGAGAGGATCACCAATAAAATGTCAAATAAACCTGCGTGTTTATAAAACTGTTAATTAAAGTGTTAGTCTGACAGTTTTATGGAAAACTCATCATTCAAAATTGTGCTCGTAAGCTCCTTATGAGAAAATTAAATGCTCTTTAATGCACAAGAAAGCTGCCTTATTATCAATAATCTCATAAGCCTATTAAATAGTCATTATAAATATTTTAATTAATTTCATTATTATCAGATTTGTCATAACGTTAGATATGTATTTGCTGTTTTCCTTTGAGTTTAAGCTAGTTTTAGCTTTTTTCGCCAAATAAAATTTTTTTTATAACGAATTTCCACCATCATATTTAATTTGAATAAATTGAAGGAAGCGTAATGCCACAAAAACGCAATTAAACATAAATATGGCCACTCTTTATATGTGGCAATAAATAAATAATATAAATATTTAACATGACATCGCAAAAATAATAATTGAATCGCAAGCAAAGTCAGCTAGAAAAAAAAGTCACTTGAATAATAATGGAATTAGTTTATGCATACATTAATATTATTGAACACGTAAATTTTTGCATATTAAATTTTTTGTGCAAATTTAATTAGGTTATGAAGCCAACTTCAATTCATGTAAAAATAATAATTTATAATTTCCATTAACATTAAACTTGTATTTTAATTATATTTTAAACCAAGAATTCATGTTCAATACTATTACAAATCAAAATTGAATTGCCAAAATTTGCTCTTTGCTTTCAGTTCCAACAAAAGTGTTTTACTTCCAATTTTCCAGTTACGAATGTTTTAGCTATATGATAAAATGTTAAAAAGTCATTACGCCAGATAATTGCAAATTTTGGTTGCGTTTTTACGCCCAAGTCAAATTATTTTATATGGATGCTCGTTAGCTTTTAAATACAATGAATAAACATTTTTTTGGCCAAGGATCTGAAAAAATAGTTTGTCAATGTATCAGCAAGAGTAATCCAACTTCAGCTTGCTTATCATTTCGGCATTCCAAAAGCCATTTAGCGTCAAGTGCGTAAATGCTTTTTCTAATGCGTCTAATATTTTCCGCTTTTAATACTGTTGAATTTGCATACGGATTTAGATTCAATGCGAAGTGTATGCTATTTTGACTATTAGTTTTTTTGCAGCATTAAAATAAATCGGACGTTAATTGTTAAATGGCTTATTGATACAATTATTTGCTGTTTGTGGGCTGGCACCAACCAACACTTTCATGCTCTGCCAACAAGCACAACAAATAACGTAGCTGTTGTTGTCAACAACAACGTTAACACTTTTGCAAATTGCTATATACTTATGGTACATCAGGCCTGCAACAACATGTGTACAAGTACGAGAATTAAACAAAATCCATTAACTCATAATTTTCTGGTATGCTGCACTCGCCATCAGCTCTCAGCAAATGCAAACAGCAGCACCAACAATTGAGCGTTCAGTTTGTTAAGCCAAAAGGCAAAATTGTGCGCAATTTAACGGCAGAGCGCGCTTTTCCACACCAACAAGAGCGATGCGCACGTATCCGTGAAATATTGTGAAAATAACAGAAACATACAAACAGTCCAACCAACAGCCAACTCACACTAGAAGCACTCGCTTTCATACTTGGCGCATAAGTGCAGTGCAGTTGCGGCAACACAAAATCTTCGAAAATGTTGAGGGAGCTTATTTCGCAAAATTCACACGACACATCGTTGATTATGGGAACCACTCAAAACGAGTTGGATTTTTATTGCTGTTGCTATTGTAGTTGCCGGTGTTGTTGTTGTTGTTGTTGTTGTTGTTATTGTTGTTGTTGTCGTAATTTGCTGTTGCATGCGACTTGCATTGTGTGGACTATTCGTTTGCATACAGTAAGTGAAACATATGTGCAAAACGATATGTTCAGATTCATGAATACCCTATAAGTAGGTACGCCATATACAACTTTACTTTTTTCATACTCAGCACCTTAAAATGTTTCATTGAGCAGGGTATTTTACTTGCGAATTTTTAATGATTGTCATAAAAGATTGCTTTATAGAAGGAGCTAATTGAATTGGTTTGCAGTCCGAAATGTCTCGCGGTGCTTGCTATCTGCATTTTTATTAACTGTAAATTAATAAATTATAAACAATTATATAAAATTTCATTACCAGTCACACGCTAGCCACAGCACATTTTGTCAGACAATTTCATTAACATCAATTACCGCTGGTTAACTTCCACCCAAGCCCCCAACACCAAGTTGATTTCCTAACCCAAACAATTTGGTTAAAAAAAGGGTGGGTCATTAAATAATACAAACGTTTATTGTATATTCAAATAATTTGAAGCTCGACTCAACAACAAACTAAAATAACAACAGCAACAAACGCATATCAAGTTTTAGTTGGTTGGTACGAAATAGATTTTTTTTGTATTCGAATTAAGAATATGCAATGTTGTCAGAGTTGGAAACGGACACGGAATGAAGATGTTGACGACGGAGACCGGAAACTAACGGAAATCATTAGACCCTGCACAAATGATTCGAAGTGCTACTGCTTTTGCTGCTGTCGCTTTGAGCAATTGTATGTACAATGGAAACAAGCAACAAAATAATCTACGAATGAATTATAAAAAATTCTACAATAATACATTGAAAACTAAAAGTATTTTTAAAGAATATTGTCATATAAGCCAAGAAAACTTAATTTTTTTAAACATTGCGATTTTTATCACTGGAATTGAAAACAACATGAAAGCCCATTTTCAAGAACAAAATATGTTGTAGAAAATGTTCACAAACTTTCCACTGTTTCGCTTACAACGAACGGTCTTTGTACGGCTCAGATATTTTTGCTTGCCCTACACATAAAAGCCAAAGATGTGCCCCAAGAGGCATTATTGTTATTGTTGCTAGTTGTTGTTGACTGTGGGTTGTTGGCAGTTGGCAGCTTCTGCTCGAAACTACTCAAATATCCGGAATCATTATAAAAAATTGTACTCGGGAGCGGATGCACTGGCCAGGAAGTAATTAAAGCACTGCAAATAATTGGTAACTTTTTTAGAAGATGCCATTAAATCCCTTTATGGCTAGGTAAACGAGCTGAGAGTTGGCCAATAAGCCAACTGAGAAACAGGTAACGTTAATTAAATAAAGTAAGTGAAAGACAGCAGGGGATCTTTTGGCGATAAGTTGGTCTTGACATATTCTTTACAAAAACGGACCCCTATTAAGCCGACAGTGCTGCCAGCGAGACGTATACGCAACGTGCAAGAAAAATACCAGAAAGCCAACTAGCGACAGTAAAAAATATAAACCAGATAAAAATCAAATTAACAAACGAAGTAAGCGCACCAAACAAAATACGTATCTCTCAAGTAAATAAAGCTGCCCCAGTTGAGTGAGCCTGCTGATAAAAAACAAGGACCTTTCTGATGATGCTGCGACACCTGAATCGGTCTGGGTCAGCAGCAAGCACGATGCTACAAGAGTCTAGCTTGGACCGAGCCAATTTAAATTTATGTATATGCAGACATTTGTTATTGGCGGTGAAGGTGGTGGTGCTGCGGCTACTGCTACTGCTACTGATTGCGAGTAAAATGAGTACATCTGTTGAGAAATGTAGTAGGTATGTGGAATACGGTCAGACCTCTGATCCCACTGAGCAGTCGTGTAATGTGCGTATGACTGTGTGGGGTCTTCGGATACAAACCCAATGGCAAAAGGACATTTACATGGGTAAAATTTAACGACGTTGACCGTTGTGAAATGTTGAAGTCGCCAGATAAAAAATAAAATCCCAGGTGAATTAAATGAACAAGCCTGAAAACGGGTCGGCCGAAAAATGTGTTTAATCAGTTTAAAAGCATGACGCTGTACATCCATTGAAGGGCATCCAAATTAACGGCAACGAATTTAAAATGTAATTGACAGGCCAACTGACGGCCGCTCCGGCGGCAGTTATTAAAACACACATTGCGTACACGCATCGCGGATACGGAAATGCAGCATTAAATGAAAGTAAAGCTGGCCAGCCAACGAAACAAGTTTCGCTTGCGCAAAGGACACGTTCGCTTTCGTTATGCTGGCGGCTTTTGGCCATTTCTGTCACTACGCGCTCAGCGTAATTGCTCTCCACGGAGGGCTTAGCAAGTACGCTTGAGAGTATCAGTGTGTGTTCATGTTGTTGTTGTTGTCAATGCTTTTTTTTTGTGCGCTTATCTCGATCATTTTTTTGGCCGCTTTCGTCCTGTTAATATGCCAATTTACATTTACATTATTTTTATAGCCCAAAAAAAGAATCGCCGGAATTATTTGTCATATTTAAAATGCGCTCTGCTGCTTAACCATTCGGCGCTCGCTTATCACTTAATTGCCCTGCACTTAAGTGTTGAACAAAGTTTAATTTAAACGTTGCCACAAAATGCCTCAGTTGGGTCGAGAAGCCTTCAAACTTGCAATGCTTGCAGCCATAACAATTAAAAGCAATTGCTACTATGCGCAACTCAACGCTGCCAGCAATTTCACTTTTCACGTGCTTGCAACTTGACTGCTGAGTGGCGACGAGAGGCTAGCGACTACTGACTGACAGCTGCCTGGTGGCATCATTGCAAAGGTAAACATTAAACGTAAATCTCATGACTGCTACATTGTGAGCATTGCGAGCCGGAAGCAGCGACGTATGAGAAAATTTCACTTTCTATCGTTGACTTTATGTGCAACCTAGACGACAAACGTACTTGGCTGTACATACAATACATACAAACATTTAAATAAAGGCACAACAGCATCAACAATGAGTGTTGTCGCAACAATGCGTCGGCGGCATAACACGCAGAGGCAAAGGCAAAGAGCAGCTGCAACAACAACAACAACAACCGCTCAATGCTCAGCCTCATGATCTCATGTTACCCTGTGCAACACATGACTTTTGATTGTGTGGGTATTATGTGACGGCGTTGAGGATGCTGCCTTTTCTATCTGTACATCCAAACATCTGGTCGTAAAGACAATTCCAAGCAACCATCAGAGTTGAGCAAGAGACTTGCATGTGTGTCCACTTGAAAAACACACAACATCAATGTTAACCAAGCCTAACAACAACAGCAACGACTAAGGCAGCATCGCATAACACAAAAAAAAAAAAAGAAGAAAATCGTACTGGCAAACTGAAAATGTCATGAAAACCTCCACATGAGAAAATAGAAACTTATAATTAATAGGTTGACCATAAACTAATAAACTATTGTATAAAAACTGTAAGCTGATCTTTAAGAATTGTATAACTTATAATGGAATTAAATTATTAACAGCTTTGTTATTAACTTAAACATTATAGTATCTACCTTTTTGTGATTTTTACAATACTTCATTGCTGTTGTATCACTTTTGTGCACAGAAGTAGTACAAAACACAACCAGAAACAAACAAATTGTAAAAAAAAAAATAACTGCAATCAATTGCATCTCCTGTCGCATGATTGCTTGAAACTGTACGAGAGAATACCACAATGCCAACCCTTCAACCCACCGCATCCAGGCGTGTGGATAATAAATAGCTGCACAAAGTTTCCTTCTGCTGCAATCCAAGTGCAATGCATTTCACTGCATGACTGACTGAATGTGCTCGGTTGAGTGAATGTATGAGTGGTCATTGTATGAGGGTGAATGTAAGTAAGTTTATATTGTTAACCAGCACCGAAGGAAACGAGCAAATACATTAAAAAATAAAGCCACAGCTGCCCCACCCTTAATCGCAAATGGTTGAGAGGCGACCAATGCAAATCACAAACAGAGTTTTCTGCGAGCGCTGCGTTGAATTACAATTGGGACTTTTACTTTGAGAAGCCCCTGGGCCATATCGATGATATTGATTTGCTGTCATTATTGTTAGTTTTTTGTGACACAGAGTTTACTCGCCTTTTACGAGCGGCACCACCACCAGTTAGTGCGCCCAAAGGCAGACAACACAAAACTTTCAACGAACGCGGCGCGTGTGAAAATATCTAGCACTGACTGTACGCTTATTTGACGCTTCCCTTGGGGCTGTAGCCACAAAATTTGAATTTACGTGATTCACGAAATTGAAATTGTTATTTGTTCAGCCAAGGAGCAGAAGAGAAGAGCACTGAAGGCAACAAACTTGCTATCCTTAGTAGCGAAAGGCACACACACACACACACACACTCACACAACGCTTGTGATACAACTTTAAAATTTATGCAACAAAATATTTTAGAGCACTCTTGTTGCGTCTTTCCCTCTCTCTCTTTAACAGTAATTGACTTTGTCCAATGAAATTTGCATGTTCATTGTGTTTCCAGCAGCTGCATTTTAATTTCATTCACTAAATTTGTGCAACACAAACTGTTCCCGATAGTTGATGGTCCACAAGATAAAGTCGTTTAGCTGCCAAACTGCACCAAAACTGAGAGCAAACGAATTCAATTGCCAGGTCATCTGTCAATTTGCTCTGTTTGTTGCCTGCCTAGCTGCTGCCCGACAGCTGTCAAGGGAAGAGGGTGGGAATGGCAGGTGCAAAGGCAAACATGCCAAAACACAAAATGCTTTTAATGTGACGCGCAGCTTGCAACAAAATTGCAATTGTCTATCCAAGAAAGCAAGACAAGCAACAGGGCAGCAGTAGCCCAACTGACATCTGTCAGTGGACTAGATCTGACGGACTGACGAACTGCCTCACTGTCTCGACTTGAACAGTCGCGGAAAAGTTCAAAAGTTCGTTGTCGCTTGTGTAAACAAATTATTTGTTTAAGCTGCTTTTCCTGCCAGGTAATTGGCCACAAGGCGAGGTGGCCAGCGCAATATCAACGCATTCAACGACTTAAAGCTTCGGCAATACCCTGTTAAAGATGTTAAATGGTTTCTTTAACAACTAGCTAAAAAATCTTTTAACCATGCTTATTTTTGGAAATGTCTATTGACACTGTTCCATTAGTTCTCTTACAAATTTAAGCTTGATATTAAGCCCTAAGTTTTGAAGATGATGTATTTCATCGTCGATTACTTTCCGTAGTGTTTCCGGCTCTTTTGTTCTTAATTTACAATATGAATTGAGTGCATTTGTGCGGCCAAGCAAATAATCAACTTGTCAGTTGGCCTTTGTTTTGCAAGGATCCAGTTGCAATCCTACTCCCTGCCTCAGCTTGGAGAAAAAGCGAGCCTTTTAAGCGTTTGTATTGGTATAATTCATTTTCCAATTTATATATAGATTCGGATGGTCACCTGTTGACCAAATCATCTACTCAAATTACTAACAAGACAACAGCAATTAATTAAGCATTCAAGAATCATTTAGAACCGCGTTGTAGTGCACAAATACATTCTGTACACAATTACTTTGGCTTTGTGATGTATTAACAAACAACGTATTTTTGGCGTTCTAAGTAGAACTTATAAGTTGAGGTATTTCACATAAATGAGCTCAATATATTGAATTTCTGGTTATATTTATTTTGTGTAGACTTAGATAAAGTAATTCATACTCAGAACTCCGTCCATAGATAATGAGCATTATTTACAAGGCTGTCAGGATGCTTGTCAGCTTTAATACTCGGGAGCAACTGACAAATGTGGTTATTTGGTTTTATGGAAAACGGCACGGTTTTCGTGTTGTCAAATATTTGACTCATTTAATTGATTTAATATCGCAAATCCGACTTCTAACAAATCGCCCACTGTGCAACACTGAGAAGGGCAACGGTGTAACCGACATAAAAGCGTTGACTGGCAACAGAATTAAACGTGGTTATTATACTTATGGCAGCCGTTAACAGTGAGTAAAGCCCACAAACATATTTCAGCACCCAAAATTCGCAACTCATATGTACATACATAGCATTTAAATGAACGCACCATTAAAATTACAATCAAATTTATTTGGCTGCGGATTATGAGGAGCGTGAACCTTTAGATCGGCGCGGTGTATGTGCTAAACGTAGTATCTTCCAATCAATTGAATTTCAATTTGCATGATTCTCAAAATGTCAACGTTAGTTATGTGCATATATGAAATCGAATTATTTTCCAATGAAATGAACTGAAGACATTGAAAGTGGAGACTATATAAGTGGACAAAGGAAAACCCATTCAGTCAGTTCGGTCGGCAAAACCTTTGCATTGGGTTTGAGCACGCACACAAATACTCATGCTCCAAATAAAGGACACACCAGTGGGTGTGTCACGAACAGGACAAACATTTTTGCACATTTGCATGTTTGCTGTTTGTATAGCAGACGAGAACACGGTGGCAAGCACAGAGGGCACAGAGTGACCCCAAACTAACCTAAAGCTCAAAAACATATAAAAACCAACAAAACGCGTATATGCAGCACGGTTGAGGAGGTAGAAGTAAAACGAAAATGTAGTAGAAGCATAGCACAGCCATGAAATTCCTCCAACGGCTCGTTTCGTTTTTGTTAAGAAGAACTGACACAAACTGTACAAAAGAAATAACTGAAAAATATGCTTTTAAGTCGCAATTTAAATACCCTGTAAGCTTAATTCATCGGTTTCAAACGATTAAGGACAGAATAATTTTTTATTTATTGTATATCGGATCTTAAGTACTCATATAATTTTTTCAATAACCACATTTTTCCAAAACAAATACCCTTTGGTCTCCCTTTACCATAGCAGTGTCAGTTTTCCGCATTCCATTACACCCACCCACATGCCAACTATATTTAAAAATAAATAAGAAAAAGGGTAAAATGTATATGTATGTGTATTTACAGTTTCTTCGTTGCTTCAGTTATTTATTTATCTTTTTCCATCATTTCTTTCTTGAAAAAATGTACAAAACACGCAAGCCTGTCAGCAGACAGCATTGAAGGCAACGACGTTGTCCTTGTCCTGCAGCCCAACCCATTCAAAAATAATTTTCTAGTGGCTACATAAAGGCATTCCGTAAACTGCACTTACGACCATTGCCCGCTGAGTGTTGTGTTCTTTGTGATTCTTGTGGGCGTGCGTATCGTAAAAATTTAATTAAAAAACAATTTTACCAAGCAATGAAAATCATTACATCGCAATCCCTGAGTAACAGCCAGCCGTTAGCCAACCATTGATTAAGCCTACTACGCTCTGTGCGAGGCTGTGTTGCCGTCTGTCACGCTCATTTGGCAAAATGTGCGAATAATGTGCATGGGGCAGCGTTTATTTATGGCCCGTTACAGCCTAACAGTCTGTCAGTCGCTTATGTGTCAAGCCAACAAAATTATGATGATAACTTTTATTAGGCGGACAGCTATTGTCTGTTATTGTCCTTGACAGCCCCTGACGCTAAAGTGCCTTGACTAGCTGCCGGGTTGCTTTTAGACTTTGGACATCATGAGCGAGTCAATAAAAAATTCAGTAAATCCCTTTCGACATAGGCTCAAGGATCATTATTGCTACTTTGGAAGTGTTTATGTGTTTCAAAAGGATAGCTGCATCAATTGTTTTACCATTTTCATCAGCAGTAATTGTACATAAATAGCATAAAGTTAAATCACTGATGGTTCTTTATAAATAAGTTACTAACTCATGGCTGCTTTAACTAAAATCTTCCGATTTTAGATGAACAAAAAATAATTAGGTAACAGACTAACCTTGAAAAAACACGATTTTTCTTTCCATTGACGATAAGAATCTTTAAACGTCTTGGTGACCTGTCTGCTTTAATCTAGGTGAAGAGGCTTTAACAATAGAAATATATTCAAATTAATTCTCACGCTAATTAACCGCTGGTACGGGGAACAAGAACCAAACGATGTCTTCAATCCAAATGGTAATGAAGACTTGGCGTTTGGCTCAATTATGGCCTGCTCAATGCCAGACCATAAAATTTGCATTTTGCTACACTTCTTGTAGCTTTCGTGTTTAAAAAGAAAAAAAAAATCCAACATGTTAAATATGTTGACACCTTTTGCAAGAGATGCCAAAAAAAAAAACAAAAATAAAAATCCAACATTAAAACACTCTGCTAATTGCAAGCGGGCGGCTCAACAATGACTTAATTGCGATGTTGTTTGTTGTTGTTGTTTGTTTTTGTTGACCTTTTGACGCGGCATAAACGTTTGGGCATTTGCATAATTGCGCTGACCGAAATTACTTCAACTTTTTTTCTTTCAATTTCCACCTAGTATTTGCTTAAAGAAAATTGCATCAATGTCGTACAGTCAACTAGTATTATTGCCATATAACATACTGAGTAAAAGTGCACAAAATTCAGCCAACTTTTTAACAACAAACATTCGTTTGATGGCAACGAAAGAAAAACAACGAAAAGTGTTGTCAAAAAATAGTGAAGCATGTACCTTGATTTTAGCTCATTTAATTAGTCTCTTCCACACGTTTTCAATTTTGGGATTAGGTAAAAACTATTCTGTGTGGAATTTTGCAAACTTTAACGTTGTGTTTTAATTTTAACGATTGAAATTGAAAAACCGCTGTGGAAACATATTAAAAAATTTGCATAAATACTAGCAGTTGGTTCAACTTTTGTTGTCTGATTAGTTGGGCCCACGTTGCGTATGTGCAAAACTCTTATAATAGTGAAAATATGCGCAAATATTTACCAGCTCACCTATTTACCCAAGCTGGCAGCCGCTCTTATCTACGGCAAATGGAAAAAACAGACGAGCAATCGATATACTATTGTATACTATTGATTTCTATTAGCTTGCAATTAAAAAGCCGTAATTATGCAATTGCATTGCAGTTAAATTAATTTTAATTCTGCTGATGCTTGTGAAAGTTGGCTTATTGGTGGCCTTAATTGTGCCATTAGATTAAAACGAGCAAATGGTATTTAAATTTGATAGTGGAATGTATTGTTTATTTAGATATTTAGTTTAATTTATTTATATTTTATATAAGGCCTCCATTCAAAATAAATAATTCACTGTGTTGTCACAAATACAATTTATTTCAAATGTATTTACATTTCAAATGTTAAACATTCTTTTTTGACAACAAACTAAAAATAAAATAGAAATCAAACACATTAATTACTTTTATTTGTTGTTGTTTAGTTGTTTACTTAGATATTTAAAAAATAATAATTGCGTTTTACTTTTATTTCAAAAATCTTGCAGTGAAATCAGTGAAATTTGATGGTGGCAAATATTTAACTTAGTTATTTGGGTACTTCTTTGTCATACACTGTTGTTGAAATGTACCTAATTCCATTGTCCATGAGCAATTTTTTATCTGCCCCTGACATGCTAATACCTCAGTTGATACGCAGAAAAGCCTAAGCGATTACATGCAACCCAGACCCCGACACTTGCCCTCCAAATGGTGAATAGCAAATAAATCTTAGCGATAAAAAAAGCTTTTATGGCATCCATGCAAATCAAAAGTAGCACATGACCGATAGCACAATGCAATTTTATATTTATGTGTACTTATTTGAGGCTGCTATCTAATTATCGGACAGCTGCTTATTTAATAAAGAGTGTGAACCAAGAGGCAAATAGGCACTTGAAGTACAAGTCCAATATGTTTTTACAATGGAAGAACTGCCGCACTTGCTACATGTGATATCGCATAGTCAGATACAAGCTACAAGATAAAAACAAAAAACAAACAAACTGAAAACAACTGTGGGAACTATCCGAAATGCGACTTATGATAGATTGTAAGGCAAAATAATCTGACGCCAATTCTCTCTTGGCTCTATTTGTTAAGTACGTAAAATAAACGTTGCAGAATTGTCTGTGCGAAAAGTTTTCGCAGCATTGTTTGTTTGCTTTTACTTACCCAGTTTACTCCACAACGCCGGCGACTGTCTGAAAAAAGAGGGCAAAAAAGCAAAACTCGATTAACGTGTATGTAAATAGCTCAGCGATTTGATTAACTGCTCAATCTAGTTTTAATTTTTAAGCCTTCGCACTTCCTCCAAGCAAATTCAAACAATACGCTTCGAAAACAAACTCACAGAACGAGCTTGATGCACTTGACGTGACTAAGACAAAGTTTGGGTTCAAGCCAAAGTTGAAGTTGAATACAATTTGGCCACAGCTGGCAAGATGGCAAAGACAACATACAAAAGATCAAAGCCCCCTGCTTAGCCAGAAATTAATGGCAAACGTAATACTAGCGCTGTTGGCGTCTTAGTAAAATTTAAAATCAGCCTTATGTCAATTGCTCAACTAAACATAGTCATGTGTAAATGTTTAAATTACAATTCACCTTGATGCCTTCAAATTTGCTACGTGCGTCTAACTAATTAATACATTGCTGAAGTTGTCAGTTGACAGCTGAATTATGGGTAAACCTTTTGAGCTCCTCAAAACCTATTCATAAACATTAATACAAGCACTTTTGTGCATACATACATACATTTGTATATATATATATGTACGTTTGAGTACACAACCACTGAAGGCACTTAATGCTAAGCAGCTTAGTTGTTAATTGAATTAGTTTACAAGTGAGGCAAGGCGTTCGCCTTAAGGTCTGTGGATTGCTTATTGGCGCAGAAAATACACTCGTTCCCTGCCCAATCCATGCAATTGCATACTCACACCGACAATAACAACAACTTGATAGCACTTGATGTACAATGAGATGCTTTGTTGGTGCAGCTGCGGCTGCCCACAAAGTCAAACAAAATTTTACTCAGCATTGCGTCTCTGCCTCTCTTAATCATCTGATGCAATTCTTTTTGCCTTAGTTAATGAACGCTTAATTGTTTGCATCTTGGCTGCAGCCGTTGGGGATCGAAGCCAGACCCAGGCTCCCATGCCGTTGTGCTTGCAGCTGTTTACATAATTGAACTATCGTGAAGCTTTTAGTAAATTGTTTAATTAAGTCATTAAAGTTCCATAAAAATAATTAGCAGACCTAGACGGAAGTCTAACTTTGTAAGGTACAACCAACGTATGTAAGTGACTAAGAGTTCAAATGGTGCTTGACATGCGACTCCTGCGTTAAATGAGCTCAAATATGTATATTGTATATTGGTATATTTAAAGTTCTGTGGGCTTGGAAATGCAGGAAAAATGTGTGGGATCCAGGTTTTCAAAAGTTTAAGGCCAACAAAGTGTCATCCAACACCAACCGAGTATAAAGAAAATACTACAACAAACAACTGTCACCATGACGATAATTAATGGCAGTGTCATTAATTCAAATAACCGAAAACAATAATAATCCATTAAACAGGACAATAATACAGTGAAGGGAAGCTTAGTTAAGGGTACCAAGGCATTTAAAGACTACAAAGGCCTTAATTAAAGCTATACAAAAGCTTCAAATAATAATGCTTTTAGAATAATGAAATATCCATATTGTTTATTTAATTTGATTTTTGAGTTGTACAACTTAAAAAATAGTGAATGCTATAAAAATAATTCCAATGATAATGTCAATTGTTAATAATATTGTTTCATATTGGCAAATAGACGATTATATATATTTATTTTAACATTCAATTAAAACAGACACCTCATTTATATCAACGTTCAGATTAAACAGAAATCAAGGGTGTTTAATTATAAATTCTCATTGAACTTTACATTGAAATCAAATACAATTGACATTTATATTCTTGGGGCAAATATTTTGCTTTATTTTCAATCATTATATTTTCAGTGAAATATGCTGTTTTTGCCAAATCAAATTGTTTAAAAATATTATTTTTAAATTCGTATTTTTATGATTTACAACTGGTTTTGCATGCCGTGCAACAAAAGTTTAAAATGGGAAATGTTTAAAAAAAATTATTTAAATTTAAATTTACAATTCACAGTTATACATTATTGCGAATTGTATGTTATAGTCCACAAACAATTTGTTTTTTTTTCTTGTAGAAATTTTTCAAATTATATGACCCATTTTAAACATACAGCTGACTGATATTGATGACACAAAACTTTATCATTTTCAATAGGTTAGTGGTATAAATAATTAAATTAATATCCAAATGGGACAAAAAAGTAATCTTCGCATACGCCAATGTGTTAAAAACGCTTTGCCAAAACAATTAAATCTCAGAACAACTAAAAAAAAGAAAATTAAAAAACCGTGGAAACAAATAACCATAAAAAACGCAAAAATTAAACTATAAAACCCGAACCAACTCTTTCCCACACGAAAATTGCGAAAAAAATTTTTGATTATATTTTTTCGCATTGCAACAAAAATAAATGGCAATGTCAATCATGGGGACCCTCCCATCCGAAGTGCCAATTGACATATAAAAAAACAAGTAGAAACGTTGCAGTCGGACGCACCCCACTGCGGTATACTCGATACCAGTAGTAAAACAGATTAAAAGAGAGCTGATTGCAATGGTGTGTGGATACGGCAGGGGTGTATGCTGCTGCAGGGGTGTATGCTGCCTCAAAGATTGTCTGGTGCAGATGGGGGATGCCAAAAAGCTATCTTCCTTCCAAATTTGGTGATTCTAGCTCAAAGTTAGAAGAATATGGTGCATGGTTGGCTGGAGGAGGTATGAGGGGGGGGGGCTTGGCATCAAAATTTTAGCTGAAGATCTATTTATGATGTCAATAGCTATTCTCAAACCGAATTTGGTGACTCTAGCTCAAAGTTAGTAGAATTTGGTAGAAGGGGGGCTGGGTGCTGGTAAGGGGGGGCGTGGCGTCCAAAGTTTTGCTGCAGATCTGTTTATGATGTTAATTGCTATCCTCATACCAAATTTGGTGGCTCTAGCTCGAAGTTAGTAGAATATGGTGGAAGGGGGGCTGGGGGCGGTATGGGTGGGGGGCGCCATCCACTTTTTTTGGGTTTCTTCATCACCTATCTTGGCCCCAAATTTGGCGGCTCTAGCTAAAAAAATGTGGAAAATATAGGCGTTTTTGATTTCAAAATGCAGGGGGCTCGGGATCAGGGGGGGCGTGGCTCCAAAACTTTCATGCAGTTTTTTTGGGGATTGTTATTAGCTATCTTCCTACCAAATTTGGTGACTCTAGCCTTAACGCTTTGGAAAATACACGCATTCCCGTTTTTAGTGAAGCATTGGGGCGGTTTGGGGCAGCTTGGTCAGTATGGATTGGCGTGGCATCCAAAGTTTTAATGCATTTATTTTGGGGCTATAATCACCTATTTTGGCACAAAATTTGGTGGCTCTAACTCAAAAACTGTAAAAGATATAAACATTTCTGTTTTTCAACTGCGGGGGGGCTGGGGGCGGAATGGGTGGGTGGGGCTCCAAAACTTTGATGCAGTTTTTGGGGGGTCGTAACCAGTTATCTACCTACCAAATTTTGTGACTCTAGCTCAAACACTATGGAAGATACACGCACTACCGTTTTTAGCGAAGCGTTGGGGTGGTTGAGGGCGGATAGGGCAGTATAGATGGGCGTGGCATCCAAAGTTTTTATGAATTGGGTTCGAGATCGTTACCACCTATCTTGGTACCAAATTTGGAGGGTCTAGCTCCAAAAACTGTAGTAGATATGGGCATTTTTAGTGTTAAACTGCGGGGGGGCTGGGGGCGGTATGGGTGGGCGTGGCTCCAAAATTTTTGATGCAGTTTTTTGAAGATTGTTAGTAGCTATTTTCTCCCCAAATTTGGTAGTTCTAGCTGTAAGGGCTTGCGAAATAGCTGGATCTATCGATTTTGCGTTATCGAGTTTATCGATTTGCCAGCCCCCTAGTTATCGTAGAACTCCAATCTTGACACTTTAATTTACTATGCCATAGATAAAGACATTTGTAAAGTTTCAAGTCTCTAGCTTGAAGGGTGTGGAAAAAAGTTGCGAACATACAGACGGACAGACGGACAGACGGACAGACGGACGGACGGACAGACACCATGACGGACATTGCACAAACCCAATATACTCTTTACCTTCGGTATCGAGTATAATAAGGAGAAAAAATTCATTTCACGTGACTTTTTTGTTTTCTAGATAAACTTTACTCCCAAAAAATCAGAATAATAAAAACTTGATTTAAAATTGTCAATGTCGTGAAATTGTTAAAAGAAAAAGGTATTTAACTTCGGCGTGCAAATACAAAATATATGCTCAAGTTGTCGATTTAAAAGTGCAAGCCACTTTTAACGCTGTTAACGCACTTACATATGCCAATTAGTATGATAAACTGTTTATGCAGGTGAGTGGGAAAAGTTCTTGAGTTTTTTTTTTTCCTAGTTTCCGTTAATGTTGCATTAGCTTTCGCTCTGTGCACACGCTAATTGAACTTTCATTTAAGCTCAAGACTCATTGGAAAGTAAGAGCAGAACGGCGAAAAATCG
The DNA here is from genome assembly GCA_035044585.1 of Scaptomyza polygonia. Lineage (NCBI taxonomy): Eukaryota > Metazoa > Arthropoda > Insecta > Diptera > Drosophilidae > Scaptomyza > Scaptomyza polygonia. Next base: position 5,482,648 of record JAWNNU010000151.1, on the reverse strand, counting down.
AGAGAGAGAAAGAGAGAGAGGAAGAGAAAAATAGCGTAGAAATCTCTGCTGCTTTGAAAATGAAATTAAAGAACAGTAGAAGTGGAAGCAGCAGCAGCAGCGTTGCGTTTCGCTTTGTGCTCGACTTCTTAGCGTTTTCGCCTTTCAATTGAAATCAAATTAAATTAAATGCAATTATTTTATCATCATTTGGCCAACTCTACCTAATTGGGTTTAGTGCGCTGTCGCTTATCAGCTGGCCAGTCTTAGAACGGTGACTAATCAATAAATAACGGCATTGTTTATGGTATGCACTTCAAATTAATTAACTCAGACAGAGATCGTCTCGCACTTGTTGGTCTAATTGAATTAATATGGTTCTCAAATATATTTCTTATTGCGCTACTAAAACTTTTCAAAGTGTGTGGAAATATCGTTTTGTTTGAATGACACCGGTACAGAGAACAGTGAAAAGAGAGCTACAATTCCACACGTATTATTATTCGGGCTCCCGTGCTGGCGCTTTTGAGGCGGATGTCGTAGTTGACGCCAGAGAGCAACAACAACTGTTTATTGTCCCCAGCGGGCAAAGGTGCGAAACCAGAGGCAATAACAAGCATCATGGAAACGCCCAACGCTGGTTACTGTGTGTGTGTTCTACGTATTTAATTCGGCTTAGCTAAAAAAGCAAAGAAAAAGGCAAAAAAAAAAATAAGGCAAAGGTCAATATTGAAAATTGATAAACAACAGGCAGACAGCACTCAGGTCAAAAACATCGAATGAACACACTAAAACTACCAAAAGCAATCTAAAGCTATCAGCTCAGACCACGATGCGGTGGCTTGATATAATTAAAAGCAAACAATTTCAAAACACGCAATAAATTTTAGACAAAAATTAGTTTCGCATTATATTTGAGGCTACGAAAAAAAAAACCAAATACATCAACCTCAACTGAGTAGCATGCGAACCGAATGAGAGCATTATAAATAGAGGCGTCTATTTTTATAAAGCTCTGAACGGCCTGCTTAATTGGTGGGACTTTTAATTTGATTTTAGAAATTACAATTCTTTACCCCAATTTACAGAAACAAAGTCCCTGAACTACAATTAAAAGTTTTCAATATATAAACAATATGCATTTTTTATGTAAATGTTGTCTAAAAAAACGAACTAACAATTTAATTTATGGCGAAATCGGAATTTTCGAATCAACACACGTGTTGTGTGTTTACTCTTAAGATATGGTTTGCCAAGTGATGCGATTTTCACATATCAAATCTATAATTATACAAATTCAAAAGTTGAAGAATGTTTTTCATCCATCCGCTTGCACTAGAAACTGTAGATACCGCTATTATCTTTTTATTATAAGTGAACGTGTCAATCTATTTATTTTATTTCAGAGTGATATATTTCTTTGCAAGCATTCAACTAATTATGCTGCATTTTTTAAGGTCATGCGTTAAATTGTTTTTGAACTTGTTTCTGCAGGCAAAAGCAGCAACTGGTTTTTGCTACTTGACTTTCGAGTGCAACTCATTTGTTTTCCATCGTTCAATAAATTTATTTATTTAATAATTTTTTTTAATTTTCTCACGCATGTGCCTTATGCAATTGCTACAAACGGAATCCAAAACGGAAGTTTATTACAAATAGCAAAGTAAATTGTATTTGAAAATTTAACTTTTACTCTACAAGCGTTTTCCAAAAACTGTCATTTCACGCCTGAGCAAACAAAATAATAATAACAACCACAACAAATAAATATTTTAATATACGCACAAACATTCGCGTAAATATGACTGAATATCTGTGCCCTAACAGATAAATGCGCAATACAAGTGCACGCTTTATTTGTATCTTAGCTAAATGACGTAATGCAATTTTTATTTTTTCTATTCGATCAAGTTGTTTTAGACTATATACACAACAAATAATTACATTAGATGCAGTACTAGTTTATTCTTATTTATTTATACAGACGGATCTTCATTTAGATGAAGGTGAAAAATTAAGACAACAAATTATAATTTAAATATATATTTTCATCATTTCTAAGTAGCTTACAACTATACGAATCATCAACTAATGCTGCGTGCCCTTGAGCAAAGGCCTTAAGTCAATTAACAGTGTTATATAACACAAAAAGTTTATGGTTATGTTAGCGCGTCGTCATTTCATTTGCATTATTCCCACAAAACAGAAAAAATAAGTAGCACAATGTGCTAATTTTGCAATCATACTTATACATGTAGACAAGGCTTTAACCAAAATTTAAAATTATTAAATGTTTGTTGACACTGACGAAAGCCGATTTTAAATTCAATCACTGCTAATTTATATGCGAAATGAACAAAATTAAAATTAACACACTTATTTGTAGTATATTGGTGCGCTAATATGCAAATTTTCAGCTTTCGAATGCAATTAAAAGGAATTAAGTACAGTTGTAGGCCACGGTGAACTAAATCCAAAATAAAACCATACTATACAAAAATATTTCTTAATAATGTCAAGAAGTTATTGAACCTTACTTACAGCTAGTTAAAATGTCAGACAGAAAGTTGCTGACTTTAGGTTTTCACTGTGGCACTTTTGGGATTGAACGTAAATTAAATTGAACAATCGTCGATATCAACGCGCAATTAAATTTTAGCTGAGTGTAGTTGGAAACAGATGACACAGCAGCCGATATTCGTTTGGCAACATTTTCAAATAAAATTCATTGCAAATGTACGGAAACGCCTGGCGTAGAAAAACCGAATCGAATTCAATCAGTCAGTACAACAACAACAACAACAACAACAGTTACAACAACAAAAGTTCGTTGTATAACCGCACCGGGTCAGTGTTAGGAGTTGAGGCAGATAGAATTCAAATTAAGTGTGCCTGAAAATTTTGCTTAGGTTGGAGTGTAATGCCTTAGGCAAAGACTGTCCATATTGCGACACATTTTGATATGAGCAAGATAACAAGGGTTAAGCCACGCCCTGTTCGGGTCTAAGGCTTCAACTGTCACTGGCAAGCAATTATTTAAAGGCTGGGCTTATTCCGTTGCGCATTTGGTTGCGGTTCGTCTGCTACCTTTTAAGGCAAGTATCTTTTTTTTATTTTTATCTGCGAGTATTTCACATCCAAAATGTCTAGTCCCAAAAAAAAAAAAAAATAGAAGAACCGTAAGCGCAAAGCTTTGGCAGCCAACTCAAGCATGGCCAATGAATGTTGTTGTTGTTGTTGTTGCTGTTGCAAGACATAGCGCAACAATTTGTCTGCTTTATTTTGTGTATCCAGTATTCTAAAAGATTTAATTACGGAGCCCTCTTTTACCTGTCTTTAGACAAAATAAAAAATAAAATAAAATAAAAAGGCTAAGCAAAATACAGTTACGCTTTGTAGTATTTCCAACTTTTTTAGCCACCTTGAATGCTGCCCCGTTGGCTTGCCCCCATTTGGCATTGTTCTGTTCATAAGCTTTGCACTTTTGTAAAAAGTTTGACACAGTTTCTGGGCCGTTTTACTACTGCTACTGAGATTGAGACTTTTCGCTCTGCTCTTTAAATAAATGATATTATAGCTCTGTCTGTGCAAGTCTTTCTGCAGCGCAGAAAGCTGGCGTGAAATTCTAAGAGGCTCTTCCCCCCATACCCCCTACTACCCTTACTCCACAAAAATGAAAGCAGTGCCGAAAATATACAAGTCATGTTCTTGAAAGCGTAACAAAAGCCACAGACCAAAAAGCCGAAAGAAAATCGTTTCCATATCTGTATCTTTCTTCCGGTGGGATGGACGACCGAAATTACGTCTGACATATGAAAAGAGGCAGAGGCAGACACACACCAACGTACACAAATGAAAAGCGATTTTAATAATGCGTATCATTTTCACTAAGCAAACCGTAAGGCATAAGTTTTATTACTCATTAACCTTTCCGCATAGCCGCCAGCAAATAGCCAGAAACTTTTCTCTGACATGGTGCTCTATTTGTTTTCGAATTTTTGGTACATAAATGGTGTATATGTATGTGTGTGTCTCTTGATGTTTGTTTAACTTTTGTTTCGCTTCTGTGTCACTGGCACAGGCAACACGATGGTAAAGTATCTGTCAGATACACTCAATCTGAGCTACGTTTAATGCGCTTCATTGGCTTGAGCGAAACTTAAAGCTAACAGTTGAGTCGATTTGTGAGTCTCGCAATGATTTTCATCTTTTACCAAAGACATTTATAATAATTCTTTTTATGATTAATCATGCAGTTTAATGCTATAAATAACATTAATAATAACAAAGGCATCAATAAAGCAAATAACGGAATCTATATTAAAATCAGATTTATTTTCTATTGAAGAACATAATGTAATTATCCCATATTATTTGATGATACTCATATTCGTATTGCACTGCAGTGTTAGGTTGTTGATTGCCATTTGTACTTTACTCGAGATACCATCATCACATCAACGGGATGACGCTGCTGGCCATCAGTACTTGAGAGCCTAACGGCTTATGCAGCTGCGTGAAAGTGGAAAGAAAGCTCTGGAGGGCTTAATGGGAGCAATGACCGATTAAAATAATAACATTAAATGCAACGGAAATGTTTTCTCAACACTGCAACTCTTGTAAATATCATAAAAATCCGCGCAGGGAGCTGACGCTGACGTTGCAGAGAAAGCCAATTTCAATCCCAACTGCTGGCAATCAAAGCAAACCTCAAGCACGCTATGATACAGCCAATGTAATAGCCCTACACACCCAAAGCATACAAAACAGATAAACTAAACATTAATGGTGAAGACGCAACCCAACTCTTGGCATGTGCTGTTGCTTCCTGGTTTCTAGAGTACGATGCGTTGCTTTGCATACTAATATAAGATACAAATATTTTAGTTATTTAACACCGCGCTCGCTCAACAAATATGGAAAAAGAATTAATGTGAACGACTCTTCGGGGTGCGGAACGTTTTTATTATTAAACGTCGCGACGTTGTTGTTGACAACAAGTCTAACTTGTATTGAGTTTGAGTTATATCGAAATGTTTGAGCATAATTCGATTAGCAAACACACTTGAAATTCTACAAGCTAATTATTATAATACTCATTGATAATCGCTCAGCTAGCTAGCCCGTCAAAACCTCGACAATCGAATAAAACAAGTTTCTGATTCATAGATGAAAGAGTTTAAACTAGCTAAGTTTATTAATTTAGTTTTTATATATACATACATATGTATATTTACAAGGCAAAAGGCTAAAAGCTCAGGTTGAAGCGTCTTGAATAAAATTGTTTTTGCAACAAACATTCGGCTAAATATATATAATACATGCCTTGCAAGTTGACGCGTTGCCTTGAAAGGGTATCATAAAAGTTGGCAAGCTAAATATGTCACACGACGTTTCTGCCATTTTCAGTGCGACCATTGCAATTTAATGCTCAAAAATTTCATTGACACAGATTCTTTTTTGTATGTATGTGTTATTTTTTTTTTAACGCATTTTTTCTCTGTTGTTTTCGATGTCAGCTTGTCTGCAACAGTTACTAAAACTTTGCCGGCCGGTTGTATTCTTTTGACCGTTGTCTTGCTTAAGCAATATGCAAATTTATGTAGAACGCGAGGCAAGAGTGGCGAGAGTTGATTGTTTAACATTTATGTGCATACTACGATATGTAAAAAGAAGTTTAGAATTGAACCGGTTTTATGAAAGGAATACAATATTGATTGATTTCCTTTTAATTTTTACGACTCAATAGAAATAAATCTTTAAAATAAACTCTTTTTCGAACTATGTAATCCAAACGCACTATGTAAAAAAAAAACTTTGCCTGCTCACTAACTAGACTTATTGTTTTTCATTTAATTTGAGTCATTCATTTGATTCAATCAAGCAAATTTATACCTAAAATTGAAAACAGTATGCTATTTTTTTATTGAGCATGAATATACAATTTAATCTTTTTGCCGCCCCAAAAAAACCATTTAAAATTGTTATATTCTATCTCTTTCTGTACGTCTGCCTGTATTATATTGTTGTCAAACTCATTAAAATTCAATGCAAAAACCGGCTTGCACGTTTCGGCGTGGTTTACAATTTGCTGATACTGTTTATTGTTTTTATTTTAGTTGTTTTGATGTCACGTCATTTATTTTAGGGGTTTGCTTTTTTGGTGCCGAATTTTATATCGCTTGCATTATTTAATTTCCTGCTGCACAGCAAAACCCAAAATTTGTGCGCATTTTTTAAGCATCGGCAATTGGGAATTGTTTTTTGTCTTTGGTTTTGTTCCTTAGAATACTATTCTGCTAATACGAAATACGTTTTGTTTTTCAAAACGAATCCAAATCAAAATCGGGCTTCAGTTGTTGTTACATAAACGTGACATTTGCTCACATTGCGGGCTGTTGTTTTATTATAATGCCAAACGGTCGCTGTTTTGTTTGTTTTTCTTTTCTTTTCTTTTCGTTTTTTTCCAACATGCAGTATATTCAGTTATTATTTTTAATTTTATTGTTGTTTTGTCACTCCCGCTATTGTTGTTGCCGCGCACGTTCGTGTCGCTCTCAAAATAAGTACTTAAGTACATACAGTACAGATGTATTTGCATACATGTACAAACTGTAATTTATTTTTATGCGCAAGTTAACTGCAGTTCGTTTTTGCAGTTGGCTTCAAAAATGAGGTGTTTTATCAGCTAATCAAGCAGCTGTTTATCAGCACCTTGTTCTCGGCATTAACTGATAAGAACATGCAGACCAAGCTGATTTCAAACAATGAAGTCATCTTAGCGCAACAAGTGCTTTGCACAAACAGAGCTTTTCAACTGGCTAAATTCTAAGCGTTGCCTTGCTGCCTTCAAAGCTTACAGGCAACGCCATCTACACAAAATCCTGGCAACTAAGCAAAAGCAAGCGTTGAACTCTTTCAATGTTCACATTAAGCTCTTTCGAAAGTTTACAAAATTCACAATAAATTGCAAAAACTTATTTTAAATGTAACCTGAGCTATTGAACAAAAAACAAAAAAAAAAACATTAATTTTTGTAGAAATTTGTATGCTAAATGCATTTTACTAACTTTATTGCATTATTGATACTGCATAGTTGCATTTTTTATGTTGTTCATGCAGCTAAAACGACAATTCGTCAAACAGAATACGCCAAGAAACAAAAAAGAAATCGAATCGAATACCTTCTGACTGATGTACACGACGCAATGGGAGGGTCGCGGTATTGGCGATGATGGTAACGGTAAGCGGTGCCTACATTTGGCAGTGACAGCAACAACGAAGTCGTGGCAGGTATTAAACGTCAATGTCAAAAGCATTTAATAAATCATATGTTGCAAACGCTTTCGTACAATTTACGACTACTATGTACACATGAGTTTCAACGTAAATTACTTGGCTTTTGCAATTAACGCAAGTCGTGAGCATTCGCACAGTATCCAGTTTTGTTAGTTCACATAAATTTTCCGGCAAAAAAATGTATCAAAATAGCGGACAGCTCGTCAAACTTTATTCAATCAAATAGCCATAAATAGCACTTAATATGATTGATCAAATGGAAATTGCCGGCAGTTACGGCATAATGAGTGGTATACCAAAAAATTATATACACATTACGACTGCATGACTTTGCGTGACTTCAATTTGAGAAATTTCAAGTTTGTATTATAAGCTGCGAAAATTATATAAATTGCTTAGTATTAAAGTTACCCCAATTTAATATAAACAACAGTGCAAAAGTCAATTTGAGATCGCTTTAAGTTGACTCAAAGGGAATTTCCAAAGCTTAAAACTAAACATTAAAAGAGTGTCAAATGCGAATAGATTTTTTTTTGGGTCGGAGCGTATTCAAAAAAATTTAAGATATGAACCATAAGAACAACAAGAGAACCATCTACAATCTAACATGAAATAAGAAATGGTTGAGCACTTTGAACAAAAAACAATAAAATTGCCATTGGTTTCAGGTTCGTGTGAAGCTCAAGCCAATAACATCGGTTTTTTTGTTGTTTTGTTTTAGTTATTTTTGCTGCTTTGGTGAATGCTCAGCGGTTAGACACTAATATGTTTTCCGTTTGCTTTGGATTGGTCATGTGTTTAGCCAGTTTTTGTGTGTTGCTTGGCTATAAACAAAGGCCAACAATGTGTTGAAAACGTGCTGATCAATGTTTGGGCCACTACAAATGGCATAGGTCAGTTACACTAATTGGAACAGAATGTTGCGGGTCAGTTTTGTGTTGGTTATAATCATAATGTGGGTGCTTTTTAGAGCTCTTAAATATGTACTAATTCGATTGATATATGTACTTGTGCAAAAGTGTGTGTGTTTGTTTAATGTGAATGGCGAACTCATTGCCAACCGTTTTGCGAGCGGCTATCGTTTAGAAAGCACCAAAGCGGCATAAACAACAATTTACTCAAGTATAAGTAGCTCCTTTCACTTTAGAATGCGACCAAGACGAGTGAAAGTGCACCTGGCTAAAATCAAACGTCCAATGGTAAACAAACTTATGCAGCCCAAGGAAATACCAACTGCAATAGATAAACCCACATTTACTAACTGTCTAACTGTCTTTATATCCAAGTAGATAAGCACAAGTTTTTTCAAAATAAATTTCTAAAAATGACATCAACAAGTGTCAAAATACAAAATGCAAGAGCATTCGATAAAGTGCAGGAACAAAAAGCTCTTGAGCATGCACTTGACGTTGGCTTGGCAACAGCCGTTAAAGCTTTAAGTAAGCTTTCCTTAGCCCTGGGCCGTATCAACAAATGTCAAAGTGCAGCTGACAGCAGAGAGAATGTAGGAAGCAAATCACGTGGTTTTCCGAAAAGAAAGCATCAAAGTGAGAGCAAGAGAGCAGATGCCAGGATTTTGAGTGCGCATGCGCTGCTTATGTCAAAAAGTTTAGCTTTTGTTGTTGTTGTTGTTGACGTTTGGTGTGGGTTTGTTGTTATATGTTGGCCTGATTAGACAAGGGAATTGTGGCAAACACACGCACACACACAAGAGCACCCCAAGCACTCAACAGAGTATGGAAAATGTTGATTGACATGATGTATTAGTAAATGCAGCACTTGAGAGCAGAGTACTCGCCACTTGAAACAGTGAAAGGCAACAACAACAAGAGCTCACGAAATGGGCCGCACGCACAAAGTAAAAGCAAAGAAATGGACTAGGTTGAGGGTTCCAGCGAAAGTAGCTCATGTGTGACGAACAACAAGCGTCGCATCGTCTGGGGACGAACTAATAAGGCGCCAGAAGAAACTAAAACAAAAAAAACAAAAAACGGTAAAAACACGCCTGCCACTCCTCCCACAGGCAAGGCGAGCCAAGGTTAGACATTTTATGGCCGCCAGGATATAGTATATATGTATTTGTTGATTTCAGCGGGGATTGGTTCAAGGTGCGAGGTCATTTAGTCAGTAACTTGTGAAATCAGCTGTTGCTAATGAAAAGTGTAGCATGTCCTAAACCTCCCCCACTCCCACCACTTCACAGCGTTATTAAAGGGCTAGAAGGTGTGTGACGAGAGACACACACACACACACAACGTCAGAAATCAACTTGTATTGATTTTCTAGCATTTTTTTACTGGCTTTTCGATACTTGGTAGTTTCCCGGAACTAAGATTGGGCATTTCAATTGCACATAAAAAAAAGGTTGTTAATTAGCTAATTAGTGATTGGACTTACCTTTTTTCAATATCTCGAAATGGTTGTCGAAATGGTATAAAAAACTTTAGTTTTTCTCTTTCTGTTGCTGTTTCGCTTTATTGCATTTGGTGTTAATATACAATGTAAGTTTATGTTATTGTATTTTTTGTTATTTTTTATTGCAACAATCTCCTATTGTTGTGAATCTGCGCATTTGTATTGGTGTATTTCCGCTTTGAGTTAAATGCAATTAAAAAATACATACAGTATTAAATTATTTATGCACTCGCGATTATATTATTTTTGTTATTTCTACGCCTTACATACAATTATAACTTTGCATTTGAATTTGATGAAGACATTTTGCAATTGTGCAATTTGCTTTCTAAACGACTACAATGTAAACTGTAAACTGACTTTTGAGCACACGCGAAATCATACAAACAAGTGATTTTCACATACATTTAGGTAAATAGAATACTATACATATATATGACCGGCGCTAGGGTGTTGGGGGGTCAGGCCGATAAGACCAGATAGTTGATGAATAAGCTGAATGTGTTATCAGCGCTAAAAACGCTGACGATAGGACACAGATAAAGATGGAACACACGCAGATGAATGTGCATACAAATAGAACAACTATGCAATCAAACACAACAACAGCAGCTTGTACTACACGATTGTACAGTTCATCGTTACAAATGTATGTACATATGTATGTATGTGCACATAGCCGTACATAGCTCTATGATTGCATACACATTCATTCATGCTTGTCACGCGATACTATGTATGTGTGTAACACCAAATGATAAGATACAATGATAAAAGAACAATATCTAACAAAACTAAAAGACCGGCCGACAATCAAACATGAACTTATGCATGAAAGGTTTGATGGATTCGAGATCCATAGCTGACAAGAGTTTAAGTTGTTAACAATTTCACTGCGCCAATTAATTTCACTTTGCGCAACGAACACACGAAATATTGTTGTTTTGACAACCAAAAAGCCATGAACTTGAGGCGCGCACCAAAAAAATTTGTTTTTCTCTATATATTAATTGATTAACTTATGTACTTGCACACACACACACACACACACACAAATGTACAATACAGGTATTTATGGTAGTTAGAATTTAGTTTTGCATTCACAGCAAGCCAACTTTATTTATATGCACAAATAAATGGATTTTTTTAGTTTAAGTATTTATAAAGATATGCACTGCACTATACATACAACTAGATGGCTCAATTTGTTATTTTAGTAAATTTTCTGCAGCCACAAACAAAATAACCAACTACATATGTATATAATGTACATATTATTTGTGTGATTTCAAGAGAGAGCGCGCGTGGGAGATGTAAAATAATAGAGCGAGAGAGCGCGCGCGACCGTAAACCGAACACCAAACGAAGAAGAGGTAAGGTAAAGGCAATCAAGACCAGACCAGACCAGACCTGTGCCCGACCCAAAACACTGAAAACTAAAAACTGAAAAACCAACCAGCTAACGAACCGTGCGCGGTAACGTCTCGGACATGACAGCGGCAGCAAGCTCCGATAACAACTGACTGAGGCAAACCAGCGGGCCAGTGAGTTTTGTTTGTTGGCTTCGCTGTGCTTTGCTTTGCTTTGCTTTTGCTATGCTTTGCGCTGTTCCTACTACGTGATGCCTCCGCATGCACAGTGGTCGTCGTGTATCGTCGTTTTAGTTGTTGTTCTTATTGTTGTTGTTGGGGCCGCCGCTCAATCAATTGACAAACAAAAAGGTTGTGCAGGGGGCTTAGCTTTTCGTTTACAGCGCTCTCACGAGCGCTTTGCTCTTGCATTGTCTCTCACGCTATTTCTATCAACTCGCCGCTCTCACGCTCACTGAAACAGCTGTTTGGCTAGTACAAAATGTAAACAGACTATGAATGAGCTTTTGGGTGCTCTCACATTTTATTGAAAATAATTGTATTTAACACATCAACAAAAACAAAGCCAAGGTAGACGGAAACGAGTTTCGAACAGAGGCGGCGGAGTAGGCAGAGAAGCGACCCTGCCAGTGCCAAAATGCGGCGTTAAATTGCTATCCCATGCCATGAATTTGTACTAAGTATTTCTGCCCCCAATAACATTCAACAGCAGCATCGCCATCACCATCACAATCACAATCACCAACACAGGCAGCACTCGTGTCTATTTTGGCTGTCCCATTCTTAAAAGTCGTCACTTGGCAAGCAAATTGTAATTTGCTTTTCGCCAGACCAAAGACCCCAACATTTGTGTCACACACTTACCGAAAATTGCTAGCCCAAAATAGACGTCAAAAGAATTTCTCAGCTGGCTGCACACAGCCAAAGGCGACGACGCGTCGTCAAACTCAGCGCGCCGGCGACCTAGACCCACATTTGCATTGGGCTTCAAGCAGTTGCTGCCGTTAACCATTACTGATTCTAACGGAAGCCTCAAGTAGTAGTATATTACGTAGGCTACGTACCAACTACAATACACTGGCAGATCCGCCCGGACAGAGGTGTTATAAATCTTGCGCAATGGCTCATTGGCGTGGGGGGCTGTGGTCTGTGGCCTGTGAACAACACCTTCAGGCCGGGCCAAGTCAAACAATGGATTCGCCTGGGGCTATAAAATGTATTTGCACAGCCGCTTAATTATGGCCGGGTCTTGAACGTTTGTTCTAATTTCCCATTGTTGGCCAGTGTGCTAATGTGATTAGAACTTGATGTTGTTGTTGTTTATGTTGTTGTTGTTGACTTGACCACTTGTTGCTCAACGCTTCAACGCTGTCAGCCTTGCCAAAAGAAGCCAACGGCCAATTCTCGTAAATTTTTGCGTGGCGTTTCCGCTCTTAACCGGGCTAATATACTATACTATACTATACTATACTTGCATACCATTCTTACTGATGAGCAACAGCAAAAAATAAGGCCAGGCAAGACGAAACACACACTTTCTTTTACCTTTAAAGGTATCTTAAATGATAGTCATATAGTATATATAATGATTTTAATCTGACAAACGATATATACTAAGTACTGAAAAGGTGTTGTATGACTAAGGCATTATTTGTATATCATTAAACTCGCAACAAAGTTAGAACAACCTTAGTAAGAGTATTAAAAAAAAGAAAACAATATATTAAAAAAAAAAATGTCAATATTTGTGTTTTTGCTTTTGTTTGTTAAGCATGTCGAACAAGCATCGTAGAGAATGTATGTTTGTTTTTGTTTCTTTTATACATAGTCAGCTTGTCGAGCTCAAAATCCAATTAAGAAACAACAACAACAACAACAACTGCTAACGACCCGAGCCGAAGAAGAAAAAGCAAAAACAAATGTGCCCTACTAAAGTCAGAATCAGTCAACGTTCCCCCGATTAGGTTTCTGTGCTCTCAATTTGAGTCAGCTGCTATTTTCGATGTCGGCGCCAAAGCACAACAGACAACAGTCAACAGACAATTATTTGACAATTATAAATAAGTCATAACGTTTATCGCATCACATTAATGCAATACATAAACGTATAAATTTAGATTGCTTACAGCCAAAAGGGATTATTTGTGGACATTTTGGGGGAGCTTTGCTCATATTATTATCAGGAAAATTAAATATTTGATATGATTGAAATGTCACGTACTACCATGTAAGTGAACTGATAAGTTGCTTTCCTTTCAGCCTTTCAGGTTATTGGCATCGGAACTAACTGTTTTCACTGCGGTTGCAACGTCCAGTAGCAGCAGCGCAAGTGCCATAAAAAGAGTGATGCTTCACGTAACGTGGCTAAGATCAAAATGCCACTTAACCGCAAGTGAAAACATAGATCCGAGAACCAGTTTGCCTTTGCAGTCTGGCCAACTGCTTTGCTCAGAAAAATGCGAACAAGATTTATGATGATGTTCTGTCGATTGCTCAAATGGAACTCTCATAGTTAAATGTGGAGAAAACCTGTCAAAATTAACTATGTGACAACCATAAAAGACGACCACGTTAAATGTCAAAGTTAAATTTTTGGGCCCAGCTGCAATTGTTTGGAAGACGCCGAAGTCTTCCGATTCATATACAAAATGCACATTTGGTTGTTGTCTTGTGTGTTTGTGCCTTCATTCAGTTGGCTCATACTAGTTTTGGCTTTGGTTTTGGTTGCTTGCGCGGCTTAAAAAAAAACTGTTGTTAATACGGTGCAAGTCGGAGTTGCAGTCATACTTTTCATTATAAGATAAAGTTCTCTTAAATTAGTTTTATATCCATTATACTATTCAACATATATTTGTAAATGAATAATCATTTTAAAACTGATAAGTGTTTAAATTGCAGTGCATTTAAAATTCGCTTTGCTTAATAACAAATTGCATTCTTTTGGGCTTTTTCTTTATATGAGTTTTGCACGCAAACCGACAAACGTTCAAACCGATCGCTGCGAATCATCATGTAACAGCCAAGAAATGTATAGCGATGAGGCAAGATAAGGCCCGTCTGAAATGTTATGCCACAGACACTCACTGCCATAGAGAATCAGAAATTGACAATGCCGCTGAATAAGCGGAAATTAGGCATTTAGAGTGCCAACGCAGAGTCAGTAACAACTTTGATTTGCATAAGCATTATTATTGGTCGATTATGCCCAAACACGACTTCAGACGTGCACTGAACGCATCGAACGAAGCTTAGCAGATGGAGAAAGACAGAGAAAGAGAGAGAGAGAGACCGCTACCCCTTCCAGCGCATAACGGTTGTTAGCTTTTTAAAATCTTTTAAAATTGTCCATCTGTTCTTTTCTGTTGGCCGAAATAAGCGGGAAAGTGCGCAGCAGACAGTTTCTTCCTTCTTCCAAACCAAAAAAAAAAAAAAACTGGTCCACCGTGACCCACAAAACAAAGCCGCCTGAGAAAGCCGCATTCAAAAATAAACTTTAACACTTGCGACGCATCACGGCGAAAACATCCGAATTACCTTTTTTGCTTGTAAAGAAATGCATTTTTAAAATATAAAAATACTTTAATTGTTTTTTGCTAAATGATGAATCATTGAGATTTAGTCGCAGCTTTTCAACTTAATGTTTTTTTTTAAGAAAAGCAAACATATCAATAGGACAAACTCATTGTGTGAAATAAGTTCCGAAAACGAAAATAAATCTATTACTTGTTTAACAGTATTTATTTAAGCAACGGTGATTTTAAGATTTTTGATTTCAACGTTTATTTTTATTTTGTTGTTCTTTTAACTTAACTTTAAGTCAACGAGCCACAAGGGTTAATGTCCATGAATTACTTGATTTTCGGTATAGTATAAACAAGATCAACAACAACAACAACTATAACATAAGCACGATGTTGTAGAAGTTGCCTTTGTTGACTGGCGGTAAAATGTTGCAATGAGAACAACTTGGCCCAAAAACCAATAAAACAAGAAGTTTATATTAAGCATCTTTTCGGCAGTGATCAACGCAATGATACCCTGCCAACCTACAATAAACTCCATATCGAGTTTTTCAATCGATTTTTCTCAATTAGCAATTATTAATTTTGCCTAAGGTTACTTAAGGTATTCTGTTGGCCTTCCCCATACGACGACGATACAAATGCCAAAGGGTAGGAAAAGAATGCAGCACTGAATATAAAAAAATCGATGCAATAGCAACAACAAAAACAAATTATAGCAACAGCAAAGAGCACGAATGCAAATTGCAATTGGTAACGGTAGAAAAGTGAGAAACGGCCACAGAAACTGGCACAGACACAGACACCGACACAGACACTCCACAAAGCGAGAGAGATAAAACGATAGTCGTGAGGCTGCCCGGAGCTGGGTTGTTGGGCGTGCAGTTTACCAGTGGCTGCCCCCCAATCGCTCGGACGGACGCCCGGTAAATGCAATTTGGGTTAACTGCTGTGGTGACGCATTTGGGCTCCGTTTCGGATCGTATGCGCGGTGGGAGTCGACATTGGATAGCGGCCAATTTATGTGCGGAAATCAGTTAGACGCGCATCGCATAAAACAAATACACAAACTGTCACTTTTTTTTGTGTCTTTGCTGCTGCTGCTGCTGCTTCGTTAGTTGTTGTTGTTTCACTCTCCCGGTGCCCGGTGGAAGCTGGTTAGCTGTTACTTGCCAGTTGCAACATAATTAGTTAGCCCCGACCCCGGGCAGCCCCCCGGGTGGCATTCTTGTGCGCAAAACCTTGACCATGAAAGCAAGCACCATAAATGCTGATCTGACCAGCCATTTGAAGAATTCAAAGGCAATTAAAAGCCATTGAAAAATAGTTAGAAATTGAAATTGGCCAATCGCTTTTTAATGCTCTGTGGTCAATGACAGTTTACTCCTCTCTTTTATTTAATGCCATGCTCGCCTTTGGCGAATTTGCTTGTACTACTGCTATGTAGTTCAACTGGTTTTGCACTTATCGCTAATACCGTTACTGCGGCCTTCGTTCGGTTCCAAAATGGAGCTGTCTGTCAATTAGCGCCGGCACGACATGACAGTGCACTGAACCTGATTGCGCATGAAGACTTCATTGTTTATGACTTGTTGGATGTTGTTGTGTGTTGAACGACATTAATATGCATACATACACTCGACAATAGTTTACAAAACTTAACCCATAAGCGCCTTTGACAAATTCGAAATATGTTGTATGTATGCAAAAATGTTTATTTTAATTTGCAAAAACAGACAGAAACAAAAATATTTATTTGATTTATATTTAAGTGGGTTATTAGTCTACCAGCACACAAACGATCGGGCGGGCATATGTACATGGAAACAATATTCGCATTTGCACTAAGATAACAATACGAATTGTTTGCCTGCGGGCGGAAGAGAGCGTGCATGATTATACGGAATTGTATGCTGGGTTTTTTACGACACAGCACAGTTGTGTTCTATTTGTGAAGCTGTGAAGAGCTTAGTCGGTCTCGCTGCCAGATGAATCATGCCCACTGGGTTTTGTGCACAGCACTATTGCTGCTCGCATTTTTAATAGATGGATGCTTAGGTCAATCGGATGAAACTAGCGTTGGAACGCCCACTTCTCCAGCACCACCTACGGATATACCAAAACTACCGTTAGCCATACACTATGAGGCCCTGTGTCCGGACAGCATGTTCTTTATCCGGCGACGACTTTATAATGCTCTGCTTGACAACGATTGGTGGCCACGCACCGATCTTAAGCTATATCCCTTCGGGAAGGCGTCAGTAAGTTGGCATTAAACAGATAAAGCTCTCGAATGTGATCCTGTGAATTGCTATTTTAGTTCTACAACAACACTAAAATCGGGGAAATGGAAGTATATTGCCAGCATGGCAATGAAGAATGTGAGCTTAATGCTCTTCACGCTTGTATTTTGGAGCATTTGGAACTGCGACAAGCGTTCGATTTGATCAAATGCATGCTGCGTTCCTATACCGACAATATTGACGGGTGTGCCAAACACCTGAAACTCGATGTAACTGCGCCCAAAGAGTGCAAACGCACACGCAAAACACCAGAGATTCTGATGCCCTACGGCAAGGAAACACTCGCTCTTAAGCTATCCTATGTGCCCAGCATTGTAATCGACAATGTAAGCAAGACCGTTGTTGAAAAACACACCAATCAAACCATTTTTAATCAAATGCACTTCTTTTATTTACAGCATTTTGCGTCCTACGACCAGAACAGCATTCGACATAATTTTGAGGACCACTTTTGCCGCAAATACGAGCAGAAATTCAAGATAATATTGCCAACATGTGGCTAAATACATATGTTTGTATGTACATATATAAACTTCAAGTCTTTGACCGGCCTGAAATGGTTCAGAGGTTAGTTTGTGGCACCGGTTCGAGATACTTGAAACTTTGCTAAAAACTAATAAAGACAAAACATCTCAACAATTTTAATATTTAGTTGCATATAATATCAAAGTTTTTAGTGTTTTTAGTTTCTGCAATTCCAAATAATTTTGTTAAAAAACTCTAAATGATTATTGTTTCAGCAATTCCATTTTCACTGCTTTCGTAACAGCTTCACTGCTGCACTGCTTTACTTGTTATTCAAAACCAATTCGTTCAGTGTGGAGCTCGTGTGGAGTCAATTCGTTTAGTCTGGAGTTAAGTTGAGCACATGAGCTCGTTAAGCTAAAAGTGTATCGTTTTGTGAAGAGCAATTTAAAAAGTGAAAACTGCAATATTTAACGAAAACAAAAGTTCCTAGTCTAGACACACACCTATTTTTTGGATTTATACCTTTTCGTTTTTCTGTATCGTATGTTCTAAATCCCTATATTTTAAAAGTATAAGCTTGTAAAATGTGTAGATGGCGCTAAAGTCCTTATGATTGGTAGCATGAAGCTTTTGTTAGCTATATGGGTGAAATAACAAAAGCATACTGCTTTTTGAAAGTGCGCACACAGTTTTAATGATCTGGTAGCATTTAATAGAACTTTATTTGTGTGGCAGCCTTCGCAAATTGTAACGGAATATATTTAACTGTAAAACCAGAACGAATTGTTCAAAGGCAATTGTTACAGCATGTTAGTTGGATACAAAAATGAAACAACAAGCATTCTCTGAAAATTGCCAGTCAAGGAACGATCATATAAAGCTATTAAATAAACGAAAACTAGAAGACTATATATAAAAAAAAAACTGAAGTGCCAGCTAACAAGATAAGTATTGATCGTGAGACGATAACAAGAATAATATATTAAATATCAAGTTTCATGAAACGCCCCTTTTGAATTCCGACACATCAGATATTTTGCAATTTGCGGATACAACACCTCGGGCCAGCCATTCAACATACATGAGCACATAGTACAAACTAGCTGCAAAGGGCCAATACATAATAATTTGCCAATCGATTTGTGCGCAAATTCACTTTTCGTTGAATCGCTGGACCAACCAGCCTAGGAACGCATGAGGAAGGGGGGGGGGGGGGCTGTTGGAAAAGCGAATTAATGGCGCGGCTACTGCGAACGAACACTGGGAAATGGGCCGATACTTTGTTTGTTGGATGGTTATTTTCCAGCTGGGTCTTCTAAACAATAGCGCCAAGTCGACGATATTACTGAATGCGCTGAGTTTGAGTGGCTGGGCGAATATCTCTGCCCCTTCTTTCTTTGCCACTTCTCCATTCTACATACATCGATATCGAACAGTTTGAGACTCGCACAATTTGTTGCTTGTGGCTATCGAAATACCCAACGGGGCAGGTTTCGAGCGCGTGTCAGCAGCAGCCGTAAACGATGTCCATATAGAGACCACCGCCGGGCAGGCAGGCACTGTCGACGACGACTGAGGTCGCTGGGTCAACGCAGGGCGTGTTCAAGTGTATGACAGAGTGCCTAGACGGTCAACTTCCAGACTGCATGCTGTGCTTTGATTTCGAGTTATTGCCAAGTTATTGCAGTCGGCAATGTCGTTGTGCAACTCCAAGCACAAACTCACACACACACACACACAGGCAGTTGCAGATGCAGATGCAACATGCAATTCCAATCGTAGTAAAAAAAAAATGAAATTTGCGCACAAAACGAACAAGTTTAAGTGGTGGTAAAGTTGTAGCGGGGGAATAAAGACGCGTTTTTGTTGCCCAGCTAGCTAGCGTGTTGCCCTAAACGATTGCAACACTAGACCAGCAGACACACACACTCACACACACACTGCCATCGCCATCGCCCACAACCATTCCCTTAGTCCATCCCCAGGGCTATTTGGCCAGCGCATGCCAAACTCGTTTGCAATGCAACAAAAACAACAACAACAACATCATATACTGTTGCATTTCTAAAGGCTAGTGTTGCTGCAGCAACCGAAAAAACAGCACAAACTACAGCTGCAACAAAAACAAGCAAGAACAAGGCGAACGAACAACAGCAACATCAACAGAACAGCACAAGAAAAATAGCAAACAAATTTACTGCCAATTTGCTGCTCATTTCGTTTAGAAGGTGACATGGCCATGCGTGGCATCTGTGTGGCAGCAGCAACAGCACCAGCAGCAGCAACGTCAATGCTGCAGCGGCTATTTCATGATTGTGGACAACGAAACGCGACGAGGGGCTCCAAGGGGGTTGTTCTTGCTGCTGTTGCTGCTATTGGTTCAGTGTGCACTTTGAGCGTATGTGTTTCGCATTTTTACACTTAATTGCTCCGCTTTGCTCCAAATTGAACTGCGCGGGCGAGGCAATGACTGACAAAGGAGGGTATGAAGACAAAACCTCGACCCGGTAACAAAAAGCGCAATTGCAGTTGCAACTTTTGGCAGGAACTGGGCAGGCAATACACCAATACATACATTTGTGGCTTATAACTATTTGAGTTCACACACACACACACACACATTTACTGACATACTCTTATGAGCTTAGCAGGGCTCGATAGTTTTTAGGAGTTTTCGGTTAGTTTTCGATAACGTTTAAAAGAGAGAGAGAGACGCTGCCGTAAAAACGAAAACGTTGAACAAACAAACTAACTATTTTCGGCGCGATAATCGACGTCAATTGCAATGCATTTCAGTTGGTTGGTGTTTGCCTCACTAACATGCACCCAATCCCCTCGCCAACCATTCGTTGCCTTTTTGCGCCGATTTGCGCAATTTGCGCTAAACTTTTGTGAAACATAATTTTTGGCCAATTTATTGCGTGCCTTATGTGGGCGGTAAACTCAACGCTCAACGTTCTGCGCTCATCATTATCATTATTATCATCACTATTGCCACCGTTGTGACGTCATCAACATCATCATCATCAGCTGGTCATTGAGGAAACGACTTGGGACCATCCCCACATTCAAATTTATGCGCCAAAACTTCCGCTCATTTGAAGTATAAAAATGGCATGCAATTTGATTTGCTACCAAAGACTGAACAAAAAACGTAAAATGTAAAAAATGGGTCTTGGGTTATTCATTTAAATTATAAATGCATTCGGAATGTTTAATTTTTGAATGGTTTGGCAGCAGTAGCAGTAGCAGCATGAACTTACACTCCTTTCTCCACACGCTCACACTTACACACACACACACACACACACACACATTTAGTTTGACGGCCACATTTACACAGGCAGCACATTCGATTCGCATTAATCTTCATTTGTTTCAGAATAGACTGGCTGTATTTCTACATCTACTGCTGCTGCTGCTGCTGCTTTAGTTCCAGCTGCAAAAGGACAAATACAAATCTAAAGCACAAATGTCTGCGGCATCGATGGACGACGACGACGACGACGACGACTAAGACGACAACGGCGACGGTGCGGCAAAGAATACGCAACGAACAGAAAAGCCATAGGTCATAAATTAGATTTTCCATTAAGCATATAAAAGCACCTTTTGGTTATCCTCAAATGCGTTTGCTCGTCCTATCCATGCCACACCGCTGCTGCTGCCACCCCCGATAAAAGGCAAAATCCAACTGTGCTGCAAAATCGAAGAAAAGCATTGAATAAACGAATGAGCCAACGAACGGCAAGCGGCCAAAGGACGCAAGGGTAAGGTAAGAGGCTAGACGAAAGACGGGTTGCAGTAAACAGTCCAAGAATGTTGCCGAGGTGTTTAACAAAGAGCAGCAGGAGTGGCTCTCCTCGAAGTATCCTGTGCAACGACAACGCCAACGGCAACGGCAGCCATATTGCATGGATTTGCACAAACGTGCAGAAAACTTTTGCTGACACAAAGGATGCAAAAAGGTGAAAGACGCAGCGGGACAGCTGCAGCCGCAACAGCCCGTTGGCCAACTCGGCCAAACTTGATTTGGTGCAATATTTTTACATACAAAAGGGGTGCATATATATGTATATACACCGACAAAGACCAATGCATATACACATAAATGAATGGCATTCGTATGAAAATATTAAAGTGCCCCAAAAAGTAACTATGTAATACCCACAGAATTATTGGTGCGAATTGCTTTAATCAGCGGTCGAATGGAGGCGAAAATGGCGGCATTGAAATCCCGTAAATGTAATGAGCCCTTTTGGCAGCCCATAAAAAGTCATATAAACATTTCAATTAACGTGGTGCACACGTAGCAATCTCTTGGCTCAATTCAGTTCCAAACGATAGCCACTTTCACTTCCACCTGCCACCTGCCACCAACTGCCGACCACTTCCAGATTCAGGCTCATTGCCACTTCCACCTGACAAGCATCGAGGACGAATGAGCCGCAGCATTTGATAAATTGAAGCAACAGAGCCAAGCCAAGACGACAAATGCTGAGCATTTCTGTATATAGCCCGTAGCTGGTCGATTCGTTTCAATTCATGCCATTGCTTGGCTAATTTAGTGAGGAAATGGACACAGCCGTGGGGGCCAAACAGGGCAACAGGACAACAGGATTGGATGGAGAAAACAGGGCGGACCAGTGCCAGCGCTCTGGTGACGACACAAATGTGTCGTATTCAAGGTCATAAAACGTGCGACACACAACCGGTAATCAAAGCATGAAATTAATTTCCAATTGATTTTGGCCCCTTGTTGTTGCTTTTGCCAAACGCTGCAGGAAGTTGACCAACGGAAGTGCGAAACGATAAACAGCAACCGAGAGGAGTCGCAAAGGCAACATCAGCAACAGCAACAACGGCAGCCGTGACCCAGCACATGCTTCACCCAGGAGCGGCAGGAGCAGCTGCTGTTTGCATGGTGTAACTACAGAGGGGGAGGAGGTGGGGTCGGGCAGCGTTTGGGGCATTAAACGATCAAACGTTTAATGACACCCGGCCAGCCATTGATTTGCCAAATACATGCGAGAACTGGGAGCGAGAGCGAGAGCAACCCAAGCAAAGCAGTGGGGACTTGAACTATGTTGAGTCAACAGAGCCGCAGGGACGACAGCTGACGACGCCGGTCGGTTAAAGGACACAAGCCATGTGTAGCGAGGGCTGTTGCGTATGTTGCATACACAAACTCGTTAGTATTTCTTAAACTTATCGAACTGCTACCGCAAGACCATAAAAATGCCGCAGCCAATGTTGCTGACACTGGGTGGTTTAAGGAGCAGTATGATGCGGTGGTGGCACCATGGCCATCAATATGAGACGAATGCCAATGGCCAGCGCATTGCCCATTGCCCATTGCCCATAGACCATAGACCATTGCCCATAGACCATAGACCAGCTGGCAATGGTCAGACTTGGCACTTGGCTTCCCACCACAGGCACAAACAACTGAAACGGGGCATTTAATGTCGCTCTGACTGTCATCACCAAAATCGAAAAAAAAAAAAAATACAAAGCAAGAAAAAAAAATTGAAATGAAAGAAGCAAGTTACGAGCGAAACGAATGTGATGGCAGAAAGGGAGAATCCACAAAAAAAAGCCAAAAAATATGCACAGCATCCTTGACGTTTGTTCGCTCGTTGACGCCTGAGCAAGTCCAATAGAATCGCTGTCCTGTCCTGTCCATCCGTGCTGCTGCTACTCTGGCGCTCCCTACAGCTGACAACCAACCCAATGGGCGGGCGACCCATGGCCGAGATGTGTTCATGTCTAATGTCGAAATGGTTAGTTTCACTTTTTGCGTCAGAAATCGTAAAATTGGATATAAAATTTTACGAGCGTGTGTCTGGGCCCAGTCCGTTCTTGTCTCGAGTGCTCTGCTTTTCGTTTTCTCTCAAGCGTTGACGATGGCGATGACATTGGTGGTAGCTGCTGCTGTTGCTAGTAGAAGAATTTGTCCTAGGCCTGTATTTGGTCACGGCGCAAATTTTGATGCTTAACTAGAAATGGCATCTGAAGTGGCAGCTACAACAACAACACAAATAGAACCACAGCAGACATTTCTTGTTGTAGCAATAAATCCTTTATGCAAGTTGCTGTTGCTATTTGCGTTGAAATAAAAATTCAACTTATATTTTGTTTTCCACAATTGCTTGTTAAAAATTTAAGCGCACTCAAATCATTGTCTTCGATGCTGTGTCTCCTGTAAACCTCCTACGAGTATTTGAAGGTATGTGTGTCTGAGTGTTTGTGTTTGTAGCTGACAAAAAGCTGCAAAGCTTATAATATGCATAAATCCAATACATGGAAGAGTGGTGTGTGTGTGTAGAATACATATATAGATAGATATGTTCATATGTATATTCATGAGCAATATATTTTATAAGCATCATTGTGCATATTGGATAAGAAATAAGCTTAAAATAAAAAAAAAATTTTCGATATTCTTTGGCAGGCAGTAAAAGCAATCAGACGCCATGCGCCAAGCCAAGAGAAAGTCTTACGTACACACACACACACATTCATACGTTCTATAGATGTATATCCATGGAAGTTGCTCAGCCATTGTGCCAAATGCTCAGTAGAGCTGCAAACATCCTTTTTAAATTGTACAAGCATACATGTATTTGTAAGTCTATTGTAAGAGCTATGTATGCATGTCCGTATGTGTGTATAGTACTAAAGGCAGCAGTAGCAAAGGCTCAGACTTAGCAATGACGTGGCGGTGGCAGTGGCAGCGGCAGCAACAAAATATTTACAAAATTGTAATGGAATATCAACAGATCATAAAATCATGCACATTTTATTTGTCATAGTCGTAAAAGAAATATATGTACGTACTTGTATAAAGAAAAAAATGAATAAAAAAAATGGGAGCGAAACCAAACGAAACAAAATGGAAAGTTTATTGAAAATAAAATGAAAATACTCGATGAGCATGACAATGTCAATGGTGAGCCAATATACTACGAGTACACATGATGGAATATTATGGCATGGTATTTATTGAACGGCTTTGGCAGTCCCCCGTCCCTTCAAATGCATATCCTTAGCTGGTTGATTGAGCATATTAAAGGCTTCTTTTGCCATCCTTAAGCTTAGCCGTATTAGGAATTGCACAGGAAAGGGGTCAATTTGTTGATAGATGGCCATTGGGAGTGGACGAAACCAATGGGCAACTAGTTAAAGTTTAATTATAAAATTAGGCTGGCCACAGCAACAAACAAACAGGACTGAACACACCCAACAGCAACATCGACAGCAATGACAGCAGCCACAACACCAATGACAGCAACTTAAACAAATGTCGCTTTTGACTTGTTTGCTGAAAGTTTTCAGCTAATTTTTTGATTTTAACGAGAGAGTTTCGAGCCAGCTACACCCCGTCGACCATAGACGACAACGTTTCTGGCTGCCTATGAGGAAGGAACATGGACAATGTCCAAATAACTTGGGAGCTCAAAACTAACGAGAAAATGTCTGGCAAACACTTAAAAGTTTAACGACGAGATGCAGTATAAATCGTGAAACTATGGAGACATATCCCAAATGAACCAATCATAATTAAAGTGTAATATAGTGTAAAATATGAGCTTAAGTATTTGTTGATAACAATTTGAATTGATGTGTCCAACATTTGTCATGTCAAACATAATTTATCTGCTGAAAACCATCATTAATTAATCAAACCTGAACAGAGCAAAGCAAATTTTACAACGTTTCACTCTAAATTTGTCCACTGTGAGCTTTTTCAGTCTCGAGTTGACTGCCACCGACACTGTCATTGACTTTGGGGCAGCATTCGATCCCCACGGTTTACTTACCCCCGGTCCAATACCATCCAATTTAAGCGCGTTTGTAAACAAAACTCTTGACAGATATCACACAATGACGACGACGGCAGGGGGCAAAAGTGGTTTACCGGATGAGGATGAGATGGCGTAGAAACGGTATTTCCATTGGATTTGCACTGAAAAGCTGTCTAAGCCGAACCGAAAACTAAACTATAAAATTAATGATAATGATAGGCAGGCACTCGTTTTTGCACTCACTGTATCTGGGCGAGTCCGGCTATTTTTGGCCAATTGTCAAGGGTAAAAATTTTACTTCACTGCCTATTATATAGGGTCTCGACCGGTTGAATGGACTGAAGTGGACTAGCCAAAAAGGCAGGAGAACAAAACCAAAAAAAAAAGAACAACAAGAGCATAAAAAAACCCTATGAAATTGGAAATGACTGACAGTAGCAATAACCAGACTGTGGTAGAGTGAGACCAGAGAAGCATCCAAGCGGCTCATTGCCGGCGCGACCAGAGCCAGGACTAAAGAAGCGATAAAAACGAGATAAAACGCTTTAATGGAGGAGAGACATAGCCACAGTCCCCTAAAAATGTAACCATAGCCACAACGCAACTGAAGTGAATAGTCTTGTTTTATGGTTGATTTAAAAGTCTACTGAGGGGTAGGGTGACTGCCATTGGAGCGATAAAGAAGTCAGACCAGGCCAAGCACCAACGTTTGTCAATTGAGCACCATACACAACCTGCAATTGGTGTGGAGAAGCCGCTAGTAAACCTGTCAAAACGATTATCAGCACGACACGGCACGGCACGGCACGGCAGGATACTGCAGAGGATAGAAGAGGAGGAGGGCCAACAACCCAATAGTCAGTCCAACAACTCAAAAAGCCAAAAATTCATTTGCCCGAAATTACAAATTACGGCACTTGCAGTTACCACCAGCAGCAGAACCAACAACAACAACAACAACAATAGCAACACCAGCAGAATTAGAGTGGGGCACAAGTCGAAGTACGCACTAACCCACAGCAAGGTGGCAGCCAACTATTAACTCAACAAGCATAAAATGAAGCAGGCCAAGAAGTTAGTAAGCGAACGCCAGCTGAACTGAGAAGGATGCCAGGATTGCCCGAGTGCCAATGCCGGTGCTAGTACTAGAACGTAGTGTCCGGGTGCGGATCGGAGAATTGTGGGCGGGCAATGCCACTTGAGCTCGCATTCACGTGGCAGCTGAGCTGGCAAATAAGCCGACAGCAGATATTGTCAACGTGTGCCACAATGACGCACTCCTGGGAGTGGGCTGCGGATTGCAGAGTGTGCTGTAGCTGTGGCTGTGCTGCTGATTATGTTGTTGGCATCGCTGGGGTTGTTACCTTTTTGTGCATGTGCCTCATATTTCAAAGCCGTCAACACTTTTCAGGATGGAGCACACAAATACGACAAGTCCAACCAACGGAGCCACAATTATGACAAAAGTATGGCTGGCATAAATTTTGCACTTGTTTGTGCTGATGGCTGCTTCTGGGACTGTTACTCGTTTTCGTCCTGGTCGTAATAATGTTTTGTTTTGCCTAGAAGTTTATTGTGTCGTACATATATGAAATGGGTGGGGTAAGGGGTAGTTGTTGTTATGACATTTTTTTTTTTTTTTGCTGTGAAATAAAGCGCCGCATTAAAGTTAATGACGCCTAGGAAGGTGTCTTAAAGTGCCAGTCACTCAAAGGCCACCGCAGGCCTCAGGCAACCGCAGGCATAGCCACACCAAGCAGCAGCTGGAAAAGCCCCTCTAACCCCCTAACCGCCGGCCTACACCCCCACTCTATCCCACTCATTCCCAATTTAACTTCACCGTGCTCAGGTCACAAGCTGAGGCGGAAATTAGAAATTAAGTCGCTCGCTGTTTGAATATAAATTTAATTAATGTTACACAAATGCTTAAAAGCCTGCATAGTTTGTTTTCCATAGACCATCGCCACAACACCAACAACAGCGACAACAATAACAATAACGACAACAACAACAAACAACATTTGGGCAGGACCAAGTTAACTCTGACAGGCAACAGCACGCGCCTTCCGCCCTGTTTTCCGCTCGTGTTATGTGAACTTTTTGGAGCTGTTAAATAGTTTTCAAACGCTTGTCTAACTGACGCCTTCCATCACTTTTATGTATACTTATAATATATATATATATATTAACCTATGTATACTATAATATATATGTACATAAACAAGTAGTCGAGGGTTGATCCGTAAATGTTTTGAAATTGTTACGTAAAATAATAAAACGTACTGTCAAAATATTGTACTTATAGATTGCTGGTATAAGTGTTTCGTATTATGTAAGTGGATAAGTAACATTCTACAAACCTTGTTTACTCATGATCACACAAAAAGGATGCTTCAAGCTTACCAAACTTAATATTAATTTATTGAAATTCAGTTGAAAAAAAACTATGTCAAACAAAAGATATACATACCAAGCAAACCATGATAAAAGTTCATATCTATAAATTTAATTAAGGGACGACCCTCTTTTAGAAATAAAAAGCGACCAAAAACGGTCATGCATGGCTTTCTGAGAGTTGAGAAAGCCACTCGAACTGGTCAGTATTGTTGACTTATAGTAGCGGAACTATATCCGTAGTAATTGCTTGCGTCATGTATGGAAAGTTTAGCTGCAGTTCATTAATTATTTGCCGCCCCCAAAGCGGGCTGCCAGTGGACAAGTCACATTTATTTCTTTTTTTATACTTTGAATGTTTAGCAGTAGCAAGTCGCTTAATTAGTTTTAGTTTTGCGTGTAGTAGCATTTGATGTTGATTATTAAAGCAGACTAAGAAATCGATAACGAGACAAAGTCATTAGAATTTACACTTGCCCCCGCGTCATCGTTGACCATGCAGCTAGAGAACATGACAATGCTTTCAGTGGATGGATGCAGTGCAATTCTTTTTCGCTGGCAAAAAATCCAAATAACATTTTAGCCATGCTGTGTGCATTGTGATTTGCATCTTACAATGCTTCGCCAGCTTTGCATGGGACATTCGGACGTCAGACATTCGACATCGGACACATAGCGCTCCCCCGCAGCGGTGTCATTAAATCATGCTAAATGTCACTGACTGTTGCTGTCACTCAGAGTTGCGCCAGCAACGCCAATCACCGCAGGCTGCGAACTACCACTCGGAATTGTTCCGCATCTCTATCCTTGTCTCTACATCTGCATCTGTGCATCTGCAATTGCCTTTGCCTCTACCTCTGCGTCTGCCCCGCTACTTCTGCGGTTTACAAATGCAAATAGCAGCAACAGCCCCACAAGCAGCAGCAGTATGAGCAACAACATTTCCATAGAATTAGTTAACGTTTACCAACCAAATGCAGCAATAACAACAACGACTACCCAACCAGCTCAGCGAATGCTGAATGTCGCCTGTCGCCGTTGTAAGCTGGACAACAAATTGACAGTGTTAAATTAATTTGAAAATACATGCAACTGTTCCACCTTTATCTCTGACTCCAAGCTCTGTTGCTCTCACTCGGTCTCCATCTATTTTCATTTCCATCACCATGAACGGGCCTAGGTAAATTCAAATGTACAACTAAGCTATTGCTTAGGGCGGATCTGGCCATTCAGCATTCAGCATTCACCAGCCGTCAGGCACTAGGCAACAGGCAACAGACAACCGGCAACAGACAACAAACAGCAGACAGCGTTGTCACCTAGATGCGTTTCACTGATTTTAATTAATTCATCTGTCAAATAAGATTAGTTTTATGGTTTACATTGTACACATTGCCCTTGGTTGTTGTTTGGACTGACCAGCGGTATTGGGACTTGTGGTCGTCTACTGGCGGTTTAGCCAGCCAATAGCCAATATATATATACACACAATATTCACACAGTATTTACAACATTTGCTCGTTGCCTATGAAAAATAACTAATTTATCGCAACTGTAAAGCAATTTGACAAACATGCTGAAAATGTCAACGGCAAAGTTTTGTAGCAACAACGAATAGTGCAAATTGGGGAATGCAAGTTGGGGCTGTTTACAGTTATCGGTTAACACTTCAGGTGCATGTTTTGTCCTCTAATCGGGTTTTGGCAATGCCATTAATGAGCTATAATAATTCAATATATCTGAGGGCAGCATAAATTAACCTGTTGCCTGCCGGCCTGCCATCTCTTGTTTGCAATCCTGTTCTACATACTACTAACTTAGTTATGACACAACGCAGTACAATAAACGCACATATATGCACACATACAGAATACAGAGATGTACAGGCTTAGATTTATATATATATCCTGCATAGTTTCCTACCCACTCCAAGCACTCAAATGGCCCATTAGGCACAGATTTTGTAAATTATGTCAATAATTCAATACAGAAATGCCAACGCTGCTGACATTTGCCACACACACACACTCATACCGACCCACAAAACCCCACCCATTCAACCATTAGCCACCTTAATGACAACAGCGACAAAAGCAGCAACAGCAACGGCAGCAGCGATGTCGTCTTCGTGTCAAACTTGTGTGCTGCTTCATTGTTAATCGCCCGGCCATAAACCCAAAAACAATTAACTTAATCAAATGCAATTGAGCAATGTCATTTGTGATTGTGATGCCACTTGCCTGGCTCCAGGCTCTTTGACTGTGCCCCATGGGTTATGAGGCCAGCATAACCTTTCCGTCATACATATTGCTAATGTATGCTAGCGTTGCTCTGGCAGTAGTTCCTTCTATTGCTGATGCTGCTTATGCTTCAGATGATTTTGCTGTTCTTATTAATAGGATTGTCAATCGCAAATTGTGCCTGGTCTTTGTGAGTCTTCCAGTCACCGAAGCAACCATTCGCTGACGACGCGGCTCTTCGTTGTCTTCGCCTAGTCATCATCATCAACAACATTGCCATCGCTTGCTTCTTCGGCGACTGGATCAACCTACTGCTATCCTTGGCTGAAAATTATTATAGCGGTTATTATTCACAGTCAATTACATTGGCACAGCAATACAGACATACACACAAACGCATAATAGAAACCGCAGAACACAAGAATCGCAAAGCCTTCGTGGCGTTAAGACAGCGAGCGACATTTTGACAGCGACAACTATCTATCTATCTATATATATATATATATATATGTGTGTATGTATTGCACATAATGACAATTATAATGGCAACCACAATTATGAATGCCTGGCGATTAATAACGCCGACTGATGGGCTCTAAGCAACACAAGCCAACAACAATGCGGTAGCAATTTACAGCTGCTCGTACTGTTGTTGCTTTTGCTGCTGTGGCTGGTGTAGCTTGTTAGGTGGCCGAAATAGGTATTTGAGTGTATTGAAACTGTCGGGGCCGGGCTTAATGCACAGTCAATTTAACATCGCTTAATTTCTCATTTTGCCAGGCATCATTTCAAGTCATAATTGAAGGTTGGAGACTGAATGCGTCCGCTTCTGGCTGAAGGGATTTTCTCGTTGCCCGGTTACCATATGCTTTACGGAACAACACTTTTTGGTAAACATTTTATGAAAATAAATATATACACATTTATATTTTCATTGAAATAAATTCTGTTGTTCCAAAAGTCTTTTATGATAATGTACTAAGTGTCTGAATAATAAATTTTCGAATATAACAATAGGTAGTAGTAGCTAACAGTATCGTTAAGCTTGTGCTTATCAACATGATTGCATTCGCAATTACTTAAGATATATATAAATATTTGAAAGGGATTGCGCTCCGTATACAATTGAGAGCTCACTGTGTGTTTCTTTTCCATTGCATTTAACGCGTCGGCTCTTTATTTATTTGCTAGCTACTTTCCTTGAGCGACAGCCAAGCTTAAAATGTAACTCAAGACTGGAATTTTCGACGCGTTCTGCTGCTACTAATTTTGTTGATGTTGCTTTATTTTGTTTTGTTGTTTTGCGCGCCAAATCGTTAGCGCGTTTTAATGAAACTCTAAATTAGTCATTTTCATTGGCCTTTGGCTCAAAGTACAAGTGCCCTCTGCTTTTTGCTACGTTGTCAGATGCTGCTGCTTCTTCCTCCGCCTTTTGGGCTGCCTCTTGCATTTCTTTAAGCGAAATGAAAATCGCTACACTGCCACACACAGTGTTTGTTTGTGTATTAGGGTGTATGGGAATGTTAATAGATGCGCTTTTTATTGCTACTATTTGCTGTTGAATGTGCATTTTTATTTCATTGAGAAGACAGTTGCTTTCTGTTTAGAGCGATCTGGCTAACTGTCAAGCTACTACAGTCTCGCAAACTAAATTAGGGTTAAGATTGCAAATAAAATGAATTACTAAGATCCCCCTTCCCTTGCCTTGGAACTCATTTGAATTGCATAAACAACCTACAAAGCAAAAAGTTCAACGACTGACGCTGTCGCCATATATCTTTTTTAGCTCCCGCTGTCTAATGACACGCCCACCAGCACACGCACGCCATAGCAATGCCTGAAAAGAGAAACATAGAAACAGTGAAACAGTGAGATAAATGGAGAAGAAAATTCATGGGAATACGCCAAAGCGACCGCAATTTAAGCCTAAATGCTGTGCGTTTAAACAATGTCTGGCCAACGGCTGCGTACGTTTTGCCAACATGCAATGATTCTCCGTCTCTCGGGCTCTTGCTTCAACTCCAGCTGCAGCTTCTCAAATTTAGAAGTAGCCAAGCACAATTTTGCAAGCAAGCCAGGCTGTACATTGTCTTTTTCTCACTAACTGTCTGTCTGTCTGTCTGTCTGTCCAGCCTGTCCGCACACGCTGGCTGTCAGCGCGCCTTGGGCTGCGGGCTGTGCCCGTTCAACACGCCGTATGCGCAATATGTGTGAGTATGTGTCTGTGTGCATTGGATACTGCAGAACAGTGTGCAAGTGCACTAAATTTAACTACAGTTAAATAAATTTCATGAAATTAGTAATATTTATGTTAGATTATTACAGAGACGGCAAACTACAAATAAGAGGAACAACGTAGACAAGAAGCCGCATCGGCAACCACAACAATAAAACTGGCGTGCGCCTAAGTAACCGCTCTTTATCTCTTTCAATAACAAGTCTAACGACATCAGCAACAACAACAGCAGCAACAACAACAATAGAGTTTGTAACAACAGCAACAACTATTATAACCATTACTGGTTGAGTAGTCAGTGTTGTACTAGTAGAAGTAGAAGTAGAACTCTACGATTCGGTCATCAACTTGGTTATTGTTGTTGCGCATTTGTTGTGCTGTCGTTGTTGCTGTCGCTCGACTCGAATGAATGACATAATGGTGGAAGACCACAATTTCAAAAGCATACTTAACAAATATTACGAAATACTGCGAAAAGTGCATGCAACAAAAGAATAACAAGCCAAGCAAGGGCCAGAGACCAGTGGCCACAAGAGCGGCCGCCTAGGTGAGCCAGACAAAGGGGACAAAACAATGCGAACGACGCGCCAACAACGACAACAACAGGCCACAAACGAGGCTGGAGCACTACTAAGCAACTATCAAAACACGGATGCTAACGTGAGCAGAACGTTAAAGTTCAGCAAAATGATAATGCACGCACAAACATGCCATTCAAATGTGTTTCTATACAAAGCCCTAAATGCTAATACATTATTAAATTAAATATGATATTTCTAAATAAATCATGTGCAAATTCACGCTGTTCCAGAAACTCCTCGATTAGTTAGTTAATAACATCGTGAGCGGACTGTCACGTGCTCAACACTAGATGAATTAATGCTAGTAACTGTTGCTGCGCCGGTCATAGTGTTGTCTGTGTGTATGCTGTTGTTGCATTAAATAATAATAATCATAATAAGTTATGTAGGTAGGCAACGCTTTCAAGTGAGCAGCACGTGATGCAGGGCGAGCGAGACGTAGCACTTGGGCTAGCTAAACGTCAAGCAAAGTGCGCCAAAAGGACACTACAGGATGCTGTCGCTGATGTTACACTTCCTGGTTGTGTGGCAGGAGAGAATTCAAGAGAACAAAGCAGAGACGAGAGCAGGTCGACCTGTGTTGCTTGTTCATTTGCCAGCCAGGCAGCCTGGCAGCCTGGCAGCAGCCAGTCAGCCCAGTTGGCTTTGTTGGTCTAAATTCCTTAGCTGCTGCGTTTAGTTTTTGCGATGCTGTTGGCTCCATCAGCACTCATCAGAGCCGTTGTTCTCGGCCTCGTCAGCACGTCTCGTTAAATCCTTTAGCAGAGGGCGGAATATTGTGTTATCTGCCTGTAGCCCGCAAGCTCACCATTGTTTATACGTCTACGTTTTCGCATGTGTACTGTAGACCAAGACCAGTTAGTTTGGCCGGGCTGGGCCAGGCCGGGCAAGGCTCCAACTATGAGCTTAGCCTACTGCAGACAAATACTTTGAGGTTCACATACTCTCAGGTAGTTTCTCCAAAAAGAAGGCGAAGCACCATCATCATCATTGTCGGCAGTAGAACGGCCGAAACAAAACAATAGCTTGTCAAGTTAGTGTACGCAGATTTTGCATTTTACCGTTGGCTTTTGTTGCTGCTGTTATAGCTATTGTAGCTGTTGTAGCATGTGCCTTTGCTGTTGCCTTGCTTGGGAATTAAGCTCAAATGATTTAATGAGCATGTTTACCTAAAATGTAGTAATTGTCACGTATTACGTGCTCAGCCTGAAGATTTTGTACGCATAGCAGACAAATAGCTAAATCTTTACCTAGTTGCCTTTTCATGCTGTGCCTGTGCCTGTGCCTTACATCCTTGATTATCCGTTTGTGGCTTGAGTTTAGAATATGTATATTTGCATATGTAATTTTATGGTAATACTCGTTAAAAAATATATGAATAGCGGCATATAAACAAGCAAAGAAAAGTATTTGTATGTTCGTTGGCTCCGTTCGTACGTATGGCTTGGGTTGTAAGTTGCCTTAAAGAGCTAATGTATACTAAATGTACGTAGTCTCGTATGTGAAACCGAATTAGAACGTTGGTAGCATTTCTGTAGCTATTCAGCTCAGCAACCGACGCACGTGGCAAACAAAATTTGTGGCTGTTTGTTGCTGTTGTTGTGGTTAAAACTCTTGGCGAACAAATTTTCGTGCTGAGTGCATAAAAGACTCTAAAAAATTCATATAAAACCAAAGAACGCACTTTACACGCTCCGTCACACAAACATATACACTAGCACAGACACACACACACACACACACGCTCATAAAGAAACATAGAGGGACGTTCACGTATGAGTGACATGTAATAAAAACGAAACAATATTGTATGATAAAGTATACGCCCAGTGGGCAAAAGGTTTCGCCTCCGTACTTCTCTATGCACATACATATATGAAAACTGAATTAAACGAACTACGAGTGGGACCATAATAACAACAACAACATCGAAAGAAAAAAAACGACTACAACAAGAAAAAGTAGTCTCCAACAATAGTCGGGCAATGAGACCAACAAAAGCAATAGCCAGCGTAAGGCAAAAGATAAAATAATAGCAACAACAACAACAATAATAATACCAAGCAGTCACCAGAAGACAAAAAGCAGCAGCAGCATCAACAGTCACAACAACAATAAGAATGCGCAGCATAAACAGGAAGCACAATAGAGTCAACTTTCGACGAGGTCACCAACAACCAACATCAACCAACAACAACAACGAAAACAATAAGAGCAACAACGATTGCAGGTCTTACGGTCGGTCACTTAATGGCATAGCTGTTGCTTGCTGCTTCACTTTTAAGCTGGTTGTTTTTTTTTGTTGGGTTCCAAGCAGAAAACGACAAACAGCAAGCAGCAAGCAGCATACTTTATTTGATGGTCATAACTTTTTCATTAGAACAAAAATATATATATTCGAGCAGAATATGTCCCGCAGCGCCGTAAACTATAAGTATATAAATAAGTACGGTACTACGGTAAGCAGAAGAACAACAGTTCATACTAGTACATTTTGTTCCACATATGTGTATCTATGTGTGTGTGTGTGTGTGTGTGTGTGAGTGAAGTTTGAGTTCACTCTACTCTGCTCTGCGTGGCATCGGAACAACAAGAGCAATAGCCTGAGTTGTCATACTTTTTGGATGACCATAAAAGTTGCTGCGAACTAGCACGCTTTACATTGCCGTTGCAGCTACTTAAACAACCGAGCAAACAATAACTGAGAGCTGGGAACTGGAAACTGGAAACTGGGAGCTTGCTGCCCCTGTTCACCCAAAAAAGTTAACGAACAGCCCAAAGTCGCTCACTGGGGAGCGAGTTTGAGCGTTAAAAGTCTAGAGATCCAAGCAAGTCAAGTTTAAAGATAAACAATCATGCAAAAGCAGAGACCAGAGAAAACAGAAAGTGCAAAGCTGAAAAAAGAATGGCAATAAACGAAACAGTGCAACGTCTATCAACTCCGTGTAGTATTAAAATATAAATTAAGCTTAAATATGTAGTTCAACTACTTATGTATAAATGTACATATATAAATATACGTATATAGTATAATCATAAATTCAACAATTTAATTGCAAGCCAAATAAATCGAATACTATAATACCAACAATTATTTTCAAATTTATATTAATCCGCTTTTCAATTCTGGAAATTTTGTGTATATTTAATAATTGACCGAGTATTTTATTCAATCCTCTTAAGTTTTTAATGAGCGTTTCCTTCGCGCAGACTCTTTCAATTACTTTTATATCATTAACATTTTAAAACTCTTAAGTATTGCTAATTGGTATTTAAATGCTTCTACTCACTTCGGGTTTTTATGTGATTTTTGACTAATGCTCCATTCCAGGGTAAAAACATTGGGTGCAGCAGCGTCAGCAACGGTGCAGCGTTGTCCTAACGACGTTGCAACATGCAAAGCTCTCCTGCTGGCTGCTTCATCTTTCTTAGAGTCTGCTTCAGCCTGCTGTAACATTGTTTCAAAAGTTTTGAATTCGAGTACCAAAATCAACAACTTACCGGTCTTGTTAGCGTTGTCGGCGAATACTTCTGTTGTTTTCGGTCCTGTAAGCGATGCATTGGGCTCAGCAGGCGGTCGGGGGCTGCTGCTTGCCTGTATACGGCTATGTTTGTTTGTTGCCGCTGCAAAGCCAACGAAACTTTTGTCCTCAGTTGCACAAATACGACCATATACATACAAACTACCATACTAACAAACAAACACAAGTGTACAAACACTCGTAGCAAAAGATTGCCTGGGGAAATAAAGACGTCATCTCATACAGTTGAATGCCCCAGAGAGAGCTTACTAAACTATTATGCTCTCGCGCAGTGGCAGCAGAAGCAACAACAGCATCACCAAACCGAAACAACTACAATAATAGGACAACAACAATAATAACAGCCACAGCACTTACAAAAACATCACTAATAACACCAAAAACAACAATACCGCTAACGCCAACACTGACGCTGAAGCTTTGTGTACCAACTGCAGGAGCAGCAGTAGCAACTCGCATATTATATCATACGGATTCCGGGACTAACTGCAATCTCAAAAGCCAAAAGCGGACGCACACAGCTGCAAGCCCTGACACACAAACAGAAAACGTAAACACATACGCACACACACGCGAAGTAAGAAGAGCTTTCTGTCCACTTAAGCGCAGCTTGTCGGTCGCCAAACAGAGACAAAAGGCAGCGCACTACAAGAATCAAGCCCTAAGTATGCCCTTAAGATATTTGCAGCATGTACTTTTTTGTATTCCCTCTACCATTAAATAGCGATAAACAGCATATTATGTTGCTGTGCAGCAAAATATGATTTCATTTAGTAACTTTATTTTTGTTCGCAGCATTCAGTCCAAGGGCTCGAATACTCACTTAAGAGTTTAAGTAATTACATTTTAACAGTAAGAACTAGCAACACTCTAATCGGGCTTCCAGGGTATATACTTGTCAAGCACACTTGGCCAAGGCATTCATGTTTTGTTTTGTTTTTTAATTTCGTTCGGATGTTTTGTCATGCTCGTTACTGCTGATGTTGTTGTTGCTTCTGCTACTGCTGCTGTCGTTTCAATATTGCTGGTTTTGTTCTTGTTGCTGCATGGCCGTTGACAAATACATTCAAATGAATGTGCCTCGCATAGATTTTCTGAAATGGACATGAAAATGAGAAATGCGTTCAACGAACCAGCAAAGCGGCTAAAGATGCCCCTCAGCAAACAACAAAGAAGATGGCCAAACAAACACATTTGTATGTGTTGTCTGAGTTTGTGTGTGTCTATTCCTCTAACAAGCAACAAAAAAGTATAGCTCATACAGCAAAAGCTTCAGCTGCAGTTTGCAGTTAAGCATTCAAAACTCATCACCATCATCCACAACATACGCAATGGTAGCATCAGCAGCAACTGAATGTGCAACTGGCAACGGTATTATCATCATCAGTTCGCTACTGCAGTCCTGACAGTGACAGTCGGTGGCACATTGCATTGTTTTCAGCAGTAGTTGCATCAAGAGTGGCGGCAACGCTCGCTCAAACACAATCATACGGCTGACTAATGCACGACTAATACGCAATGTTCCGTATACGTAATAATATGCTACATGTAGCACCAAGCAACTTACATAAGCCCACAAGCACACACCCGCTCTCGTACACTAAGCCGAGATAGTCAGATTGAGAGATGGTTGTTGAAAAGCTGCAAGAGTCTGCCTGCCTACATACCCTCTTACGCAGATTGCTTGGATTATTGACTGGCAATGTCCATTTACTAATGAAAAATCTTAATAATCGAAATTGTAATCAACAAGACTATCTGAAGGGAAGTATATCAATAGTATTGGTACATTTAATTTAACTTACCATGGATTTTTAAATCAGAAATTCACAAAGGAACGAAAAATTAGTTTTTGTTGAAGTGTCCGATACCCATGTTTAGTATTTGTGTTTTTGTGCTAACAACCTTATATTATTTATTTATTTTTATTTATTTATTGACATATAAAAACCCAGAAAAACCCAATAATTTAATTTTATTCGACATAATAGAACTGATGAGTCGATTTAACCATTAAGTAGATAAGTGATATTATATGAAATTAGCTATAACAAAGGTATTATTTGTATTCTAACAGAAAATGAATGGAACATTAGTTTTTCTATTGCCGTTTATATTAAAATATTAATTATTTTTATTTTAGGTTATTTAACTGTTATTAATTTGTAATACTTTTGTTTCATAATTCTTCAACCTTTAAGAAATACGATGACTTTTTATTAAGCCCCTAATAGCCATACATCTGTTAAGGGTATAAACCAAAATACGACTCTCTAAATAAGGAGCATTGCATTGTTATAAGGCAGCAAATGTGCATAAACTCTACACGATTGAAAGAGTCAAAAATGTATGACATTGAAGTTAACGACAAATGCACGCATCAACATATAAGGAATAGACAAGAGAGCAACCAGCAGAAGACAACTGAAATCTTATATCTAATAGGGATATGTGTGCTTTTGTGCAGGCATCACGTAATCATTGCTCAACTACGTAAAAGGAAGCCATTATTATTTGAATGGGAATGTGAATGTGAGAGTGTTGCGAACGTAACAGAAAATTACAAGCAAAATATGTTGGCATTAACGATAAAAGCCTTGGTAATGTTCTACTTACAACACAACAAGACTGCTGGCAAAGAAAACGGGGTCAAAGGCAGGGGCATGGGCAAAGGCAAAGGCAAATATATAGTCAGCTTGTTGCTTTGCTTTGCTTTTAGGTTGCAGGTTACAATTTGTCGAATATTTCGATAATGCGCAATTGCCACGCATGCGAATTGCTATTTGGCTGCACATTGTTTGCAATTAATTTGTTTAATGAATGCATAATTGCATTTCTCGGCGCGCCTTGAAGCCATTTTGCAAAAGAATTGAAATGAAAATAAATTAACGTAAAGCAAAAACTCATTAAAAAGCGGCAGACGCAAGGAAATACGTGTTACGCTGAATCCCACGCATGCTAACACACACACACACACATACACACGCTGACAAACATAAATAAATACATGTTTGAATGTATGTGCATTATTTTAATTCCATTTGTTTGTTTGGTTTGTGTTTTTTATTATGTTTTTTGTTTGTTGTTATTCTTTTTTGTTCGCAGTCGTCCGAATAATGTATTTAATGAACCATTAAGATGCTTGCCAAGTGATAAATTTCAACGCACCGCATAAATTAAATGAGCCCTGGGACGTGGTCCATGGCTTCTGTAACTTTGATTGCATCGCAAGATCCAATGATTTAATATGAAATACACAAATACACATATTAAATACATTTATTTATTTAATGCGCATTTCTTTTGTTTGTTTGTATGCTTTTTTTTTGACTCCTTACTCAGATTTTATTGTTATTTTTTTAATTTGTATAATTGCACTACAAATAAGCGCAATTACTTTGCTCCCTTAACGCATGACTTTACAAACTTTCAAATGCGACTTAAGTCGGTTGCTGCAGAAACAGAAGCAAGAAAAAAACGAAAAGAAAATACTGAACAAACTGTCTGACAAATTGCAGCAACAAAATTTTTTTTCGTCTCGTTTCTTCACCCTGGTTTTGAGCTGGCTCTGGGCGTAACAAAAGTGTTTTACATGCCAACAGATTCATGGTATTTGCACGCACGGAGCTTAATGTCGCACCCAGGAACCAAACTCCACCCAACCTCCGCCCACCCATCCTTTCAACATCTCTCCATCCACACATCAGCATTTGTTAGTCGCACGTTGTCTGTTTGTCTGGCTCTGCGGTAAAACTTTTCTTATATGTATGTATGCAAGTACAAGAAGGCGGCGCATGCATCGCCAAGCACAAGAGCAAGAAGAAAAGGATGAAGCCTTGTTTCCATTGCATACTTTTCAGGTTGCGTGAGCGAGAAAAAAAAGTTCTTAAGCTGCTTTAATGGGTTTGTGCGTAAGCCTGTGCCAAGTTCAAGCCGTTGAAAGTGCTCTTAAAGTCGCCTACCTGCTCATTGCACACCTTTTCTCACCCACATACACTAACCCATCCACCCAAACACACACGCACCGAAGATTCAAAAAATAAATAAATAAGTAAAGTTAATAAAAATAAAAGCAAAAGTTTGCAACTCAACTTTAATTACATTCTGTTTCAGGTGTGTTAATGTGTGTGTATATGCGTTTGGTTGTGTGCGTCAATTCTTACTCAGAGACGCTTGCTTCGACGCTGGCAATAAAGAACACAAAAAACAGCACATACCTAAGAGCAAGAGTGAAAAATACAAATAATATAAAAAAATAAAGAAGAAGTGAATTTAGTTGTTGCCAGTGACTGCAGGCAGCTTGGCTGCTACCGCCTTCATAATGACTTCATTCAAATGCCAACAAACTTGAAATACCAAATGAAATAACTTGCGCCTCGGCACGGCCATGTGAACTGGCAGGCAACAACAAGTTGAGTTATGAGTTGGCATATGACTTTCATTTTGAAAACCAACGCACACACACTAATGCACACGAACACATGAAGCGAGAGCAGAGAAAAAGAGAAATGTTGTTGCCATTTGCAAGCAACACTCACACACAAACACATCTGACAGAGTGCTAGAGGACTGGCACTGCCTCGACTGTTGCCACGGCCATTCCCATCCAATGCCCGCAAATGTTTGCATTTTTGCACATTTCTCCTGTCTCATTATGCTAAATACATTTGCATTGTTTGCCGTTGTTTTTCTATCTCTTTTGATGCATATGTGCTGCCATCCATGGTCGTGTTCCGTTCTCACTCTCATTTTAACTTTGGCTTTAGCTCTGGCACTTGCTCTTGCTCTTGCTCTTGCTCTAACTCTGACTATATGGCCCTGACTCTCGAGTCTGTCCGGACAGTGCGAGTGAATGCGTGGCGGCTGCCTTGGCTTTATGGTTGTTTGCTTCCGCTTTTGGTTATTACGCATTCATGTCTTGCCAAGTGCGCTTCAAAACTTTGCAACGCTGCCAGCGCAGCTAAAAAGCCAAAAGCAACAAATACCAGATTTTCAACATCACACAGTTGTGCTGCTGCATCAGTATCACAACAACAACAAACACGCACACACACACGCACACGCACACTCACAGGGCAACACACTAGACTGTGTGTGCAGTTTTGCATATGAAGTGCCGACTCAACAATCGAAAATTTGCGCAACAGACGCGTTAAGTGGGCGTATGCATTGAGCTCAGAGCTGTAGCATACTTTGCAGCTGAGTTTATGCAACTCCTTAATGAGACGACTGTTGCCTTCGAAACGGATCAGACATGTCAGCAAACTACATAAACAGCACTAAATAGACAAAGCTAATACATTAAACAGGGCTGCCAATGCTCAACACTCATCACCTTGTGCATAGAAATGGGCGAATTCAAAGAGCTTAATCCAAGCTTGTTATCGCTTTTGACTTCGTCAGGACTAATTTATGTATTACAGCTATAAATGGGACAGACCATAAGCGCTATACACACCCACACAGGCTTTGACATATACACGAACACTGAAAATAAGGGGCGGTGAAAGATAGGAAGAGAGAAAACGAGAGCTAT
The DNA here is from genome assembly GCA_035044585.1 of Scaptomyza polygonia. NCBI lineage: Eukaryota > Metazoa > Arthropoda > Insecta > Diptera > Drosophilidae > Scaptomyza > Scaptomyza polygonia. Next base: position 5,440,956 of record JAWNNU010000151.1, on the reverse strand, counting down.
TATGCGCAATACCAATGGCAGCAAACAGCTGCAGTTGGGTCACCAGCCTGGCAACGGTATTAGCACAACAATCTACATAACAATAAGCGACGATTAAAAGCTTTACGGGTCTAGCATAGGCCAATTCACATGCCTGGCGCATATTATCTATTAAAAATTTATAGCCAGACAACAGACACGCTACCAAAAAGTCGCGCCTGCAGCCAAACAAAAGCCAACAAGTATGCACCAATTTAAAATGCTGTCCAAAAAAAAAAAGCGACTACAACGGCATTGGCAAACGACAGCGACAACGATAACAGCCCCAAAACCAAACGCAAGAAAATTTTCAAATAAAATTCACAAGCATGAAAGCGCCATTATATACTGACATCCCGACCGACAGACAGAAAGACACACAGTTTTGAGAGCTCTCTCCCTTTTTCTCCCTAACTCTCTTTATCTACTTGTGTCTCACTCACACATATAGCAATGGTCTACATGAAAGAAGCTTGGCCCACAAAACCCACGAAAAAACAAAACAGCTTCTAATCATTTTTAATGAAATTCCAAATAAACACGTAAAAGCCAATGAATGTCATTTCAAAAAGGTAAAAGCTTGTGGCAAGCGGTGTGTGTGTGTAGGTGTTGTCAGCGCAGAGGGCGAACCATGAACGTGCTGTGCTGCCGGAGCAACAAGGTGGACCAGAGCACAGAATGTGCGATGCTTTTCGTATGAATAACAGCAACAAATGCAATAATCACAACAACAACAATAACAACAATGACAAAAACAACGGAAACAACACACAACTGCCGATGGGCAGCAGCAGCAGCAGCGTAAATTGAGTGGCTATCGGAGACGGTGAGCGGGGCAAAAACCGAGCGAAACAAGTGCCACAACAACAGCCAACAAAATTTATTAGTCCGCACAATTTGACTACTTTTAGGCCCAACAACCGCAGGACAGCACAGGACAGAACGGAACGGAACAGCACAGGACGCCGGTCGGTAGGGTCGGTTGGCAAAGACGACGGGCACAAAAGTATCGCTGCGATTCAGCTTTCGGCTTTAGGTTTCAGCTTGTGACATTCGCCTGGCTGCAGGAAAATATGTTTAGCCTGGCCAAAAACAGCAAAAAAAAAAAAGCATACCAGCAACAAAAAGCCGAACACAAAAAAGAGCGCAAGAAAAACAACAAAAACAAGAACAGCATCATACAAATAAACAAATTTATAGCACAAACTGGAGAATTATTGTGAAGGCAGCGTGCAGACAAAAGTTCGAAGGGCCCGGATTTCCAAGACAAACAAACAGCCAAACAACCAAACTTGAATGCGCATTAAAGTTACTTGAAATTTATGAATTTTGTGATAAGTTAAACAAGCTACTTGCTGACCTCACAGCATTTTTGTAGCGTTCCAAAAAGTACAGACGTGCGCTTGACATTAAAATACGAAAGAATATAAAATGTCTAATTTAAGTTACGCTACAGTTGCACAAATTTTCATTATGTGCCATTCAAGTTGGTCCGCTACGTGCCCCCGACTATTCATCAAAATCAACACCGATTGTGCTGTATCCCTGCAAATAAGCATTCATCCTGGAAGTTATAACTGAATTGTGCATTTTTATGAACTGCTTTAAATATATTTAAATTCCGAATATATTTCTTTAGGTAGTTCATTGATTTTTAAGAACCTGCAATACCCACTTATTTCATATAATTTACCTGACGGTGTCTGATGAAACCAAACTTGTAGCGAAATTTATCATCTGTTTGCATTTTGCTGTAATTTAAATATGCTTGGCGGCTTTCGCAGTTTGCCTGGTTTGGAGGTAGCCGTAAAAGTTTTTCATAAGTATTTTATTTGCGGGCAACCCTCTGTGTTTACACACACACACATACACACTCATAAACATTTCGGAAAGGTGTTTGACCGGTAATAAGTCAATTTTGTTTGCGTTTTATTCACGCCGAGCGAGTGGGCCGTGAGCTGTTGTGCCCTTCAAGTGGCAAAGCACCTCGCATCGGATCTCTGGGGAGCTGGCCACCAAAAATTCAATGATTAATGTGCGTTGGTGGAGTCGTTGCTGAAGTAGAAGGGCGCGAGCTTTTGCGAATGGGTTATGGAACCACAGGATATGAATGGTTATGGCCATTGAAAACGTGGATCTGCTGGGTGTGCTCAAACTGTAGTCCTCGTAATGGCATCACAAAACAACGCTCAATGACCTCAGCGTATTTCAAAAGTTTATTAATTTATTGGATTTATGAAGTCATTGAGCACTATGCGTGGAGAATCGCATTTCTCTTTAATATTTGGTTTTAGTCGTTTGCTTTTCGGGGGGGAATTTCGGTGAATTTCGTTTGGCGAAAGTATTAAATTTCGTGCCTTTTGTGTCCGTCGACAACAAAGCGTAGGCGAAAAGGTAATTTGATTTAACTGCCCAAACTAAAGCTCATATAGGTTTCACTATTTGCATATAGTATGTCAATTAGATCGAACCAAACATGCAATTTTACAGCGCAAACTATGTTGGCGTAAGCATACAAACTACATACATATGTGTGTATGTTTGTATATTAGTGTAATTCGTTTCAATTAGAAATGCAATGGTCAGGCATAATTAAAATTGCCAACTGTATTTGAATTCAAGCTCATGCTATTTGGCAATAATTTATAACTGCACCGATTTCGCAATCGTGTTTTCATGCTCTTTGCACTGATTTGATGTAAGTAAGCAAACATAACAAGTTTATTTTTGAAATTGTGTATCTTGAGTGTGTTTGTTTACAGCTTATCATTTGTCTTGTATATATTTCCCATTTTTGTATTTACTGGAATGTTCGATTTTAAGACAAATTATATGTTGTTTATTTAGTTGCTTCATCTTGCCATCTTCCAAACTATAATAAACGTTTTGTTTTGGCTTGTTTTAAGTTTTTTTTACCGACTTCTTTAATTAAAAGCTGCCATGGTTTTCATATTTATTTTTTTTTTTGCAATAAACAACTTTAACAACGGATGATAGAATTGCAATACATTACTTTTTGTGTTGAACACAGGGGCAATTAATTCGATAATTAATACAATCCAAATAAAGCAAAAACAGACAAAATTTAATTAAAAAATCGAATTACAAGCCGCACTACACATACAAAATGTCCAGCGGTCAGCCAATGCTCATCTTTTATCGTCCAATGAGTGTGCGTTTGACTAATCAATGCGCATATAATAAATACATTTTTGCTAACTGAACTAATAATGTATGCTTTTTTTGTGTACATATTGTTTTGTTTTGGTGTGCATGTCGTTTACATATACGTGTCCTGCGGCATTAAATTAACTTAAATTCGGTGTTTACAAAGCTGTGGGTTTTAAAAAAAAAGTGTGGAGCAATTAAAAATTACGTAGTATTTTAATAGTAAAACTTTTCCCTTAAATGGTTATTTGGCTTGTTTTGTTGTTGTTATTTTGGATTTTTTGCCGCATTTCATTATACAAAACTTTACCCACAACAGCAGTAGCAGCAGAAGCAGCAGGAACAGCAGCCAGAAACGTTGCCGGAGTGGAGTCAAGACTTTAATAGCTCCACCTAAAGCTGTAATACGCTCTATGGCAGTTAGTTACAACCTGTGGCCCTAAGGACAAAGGACCGCGGACAGCTGAGGACATCGGCACTGCCTTGCATAAAACTACACTTTCACAGATACACTTACACACACACACCCACACTCATACGAAAATTCCATCAAAAGTGCCAACCTTGAGCACTTGGTTATTAAAATGCATTCAACCAACATCTAAAAACTACAAAAACTTACAGCAAAAAAAAAAAAAAAAAGACAAATAAACCAAAAATAGCGTCGACGAAGCTGCTAAAAACTAAACAACTTTTGCAGGAAATTTTTTCATGCGGGTATGGGGTAGTTTGTTGCGTTTAGGTGCTGGGCAGATAGAGGCTGCAGCCATTTGGCCATTGTTGGCAGACGCCGTAGGCGAGTGGTAGTGGATGCCCACATTTTTGTCGTTGCACTTTCTACTAGGTAGCTTTTTTTTCGAGTGCGCTACGGCGGTGGCTGCCTTGCGAAAAATAATTAATTTGCATAATCCTTTGTAGCACTTTGCCTTCATTCATGCCCGGCACGTTGGTTGTTGCAGTTGCAGCTACAATAACAACGACGACAACGACTACGGCGGCGACAACGACAGGGACTACATCGTTGCCTTGGCCAAGCTCTGCAAATTCTGCAATGCAAATTACCTTAAGTGCGAGCCACACAACACATCACCCACAAAAAACAAAGTGCACGAAAAAAAAGGGCACCACCAGCTAACCTGAGCATCCGCAAGGCTGCATTGTACGTGGCACTAAACAACCTTAAATCCTCATAGATCTTAAGTTATGTAAACACATACTTACAGCGGCGTTTATGCGTGTGTGCGTTTGTATGTGACTGTGTGAGTATATGCTAGTTTTCTAGGTTTTTTCTGGAAGCAAAGCGAAGGTCGGACTTGCAGCCAATGCAGCTGTCTTCTTTCACGTCGCGAGACAAGCTAAGAAATGTGTAAAAAACACCTGCTGCCTATTATTTAAGCAGCCGACCAGGCCAAGCCAATGCTGCTAGCTTGTTATGACGCGGGTGGCACACCACCTGCCGGCCCGCCTGCTTGGCAGTTGGTGTGGCTGCACTTCATCATGCAAGTTGCTAGCAAGACAGAAAGAAAGAAAAAATAAGCCGGTGAAGCGACTTGGTCCTGTACCCAGACTTCAACCTAAACCTGGTCGAGAAGTGAACCTTATGCCCTTAAGGTGCAATCGCAACACCCAAACACTTGCCCTCAACATTTGGTTAACACGAAATTTCTTGCCGGCTCTGATTTGTGTCCGTTTTACGAGCTAGAACTGCTCTCTCTCTCTCTCGCTCTCTCTCTCGCTTTCTGAGTTGTGTCTGCTTACACTTTTTGCATGCTACAGCTGCAGGCGCATCAATCTGGCTCACTTTAGCTCAGTCGAGACGAGAGATCACCGGGATGAGGATGAGCGAATGTCTTGGCAAATTAGTGCAGCGTCAAGCGGCACTCGAAATTTGTCTGCTGTCAGTTTGTACTCTGAGCTTGCCGCTGATTTATGTGGCACGTAGCAGCAGTTGCTTGCGGAAGCAGCCACACAATGCCTGGCCAGCCAACCAGCTAGCAAGCGTCTCAGCCTCCAATTGTATTATTTTTTTTTTTTCTTAGTGTCTTGTGCGTGTTTTGGCCACTGTCCATGCCAAGTTACATAACTCACAACTCAGCCAAGTCGACTCGCTCACGACTCGAGGGTATCGCCAGTTTCTCAGCGGCCGAGTTACTCAATTTGCCATATATAACCGCAGTCCGCAATGCAGCGGCATCATCGTTGTCGACTTTTTCCTTACTTCTACTTGCTTTTGTTTTTTTTTTCTTCATTTTTCTTAGAGTTCAGTTCTTAACTATTTTTCAAAAAACGACGGGCCCCCCCTAAGTAATGAAGCAAGCGCTTGCAGTTTTGTGGGTGCTGCTTCATTAAGTATGCCATAGCGTTATACCTGGTACGTAAGAATTAACACTTGCACACTTACATATACATTTATATATATATATATATATATATATATATATATATATGTATATATGATGATAGCTCTGGTTCTCGCTCTTGACTTCTCCTTTCTCTTCTGCTCTACAGCAAGCACTCGAAGCTTTCTCACTCCTTTATTCGGTTCAGGTTCATAGACCTGGGCTGCACTATAAAATTTATGCTGGAATACCCGTTTGTCCTTTCTGCGGCGTCTGCCTGGGCCAAAACCCTGAGCGACCGGTAAAGTAAAGTAAAGTAAGTATTTTTGGGTATTTGCATAAATTTTCTTAAGTGCATCAGGCAGTAAATTGCAATCGATGTTGTTGCTGGCGCTAGCATGTCGTGTTGTTGCTCTTGTTTTCTTTTACACGCTCCTGCCCACACTCTACATACAGCACGCTTTCTATTCTCTTCTTTTCCTTTGTTTTTGTTGTGTTTTTTTTTTTGCGTTTTTTGTTATTTTGGTTTTGTTGTATTGCCAGCTAGCATGCTGCAAATTATATAGCACACTTTCCACACCTGGACAGGCCGTCTTTGACGTTGCCGTTGCCATTGCTGTTGCCGTCGCCGTCGCAGTCCACGAGTACAACCTACAACTCAACACCCGTACGTACGTTGGCTCGCTTCCGGCTTGGAAGCACTTGGCCACCTTTCAACATGAGCCTTGGTGTCTGGCAAATTGTTTTCAAGGAACATGCAAAGCGCAAGTATTTAATTAATTTTTGCATATTTTATCTGTTTGAATTTGTTGAAGCATGTAAGAGTGATTTTCCCTCACCCACATTGCTTTCGTCCTCGCCTGAGTCTTCGTCTCTGTTTTGGTCTTGGTCTCCGTTTACGCTCTCTTGCTTATATCTTGACTTCACTCTTGTGTTGAAATGCTTAAGCCATTGATTGCATCTAAAGTGGCGGTATTTATACGTTCCGAGCTCATTTAAATAAATTCTAAATAAAGCACGACCATCGGGTGGCCCAGCTGGCCACAACGCTCACAACACTTGGCCAATTAAGTTTGTGCACGACAGCACGTGAACGACACTGTGGCCTATCACACATGACCTTTTTTGAGAAAAGGATATTGTGCATTTGATGGGTTTTCCTCAGTATCTTACTCTACAAATTCTACGTATACGATGCAGAAAATCGATTTAAAAAGGTGAAAAGCGAACATTACGCTTTAGTGAATGAAAATAATTTTAAAATTTTTATATTAAAATATTATAACTTTTGCTAAATTAATAGAATAAAGATTAAATTAGCTGCTGAGCTACAAAACTATCGTAAAAACCCGATAATTTTTAAAACAAACAAATTAAAAAAATCGAATCTTGTTTATACATTTTGTGTACAGTTTTTGTTATATTTTAGTGAGTCACTTTGAAAAAATAATCGTAAGCTTATTAAATTGTTTACAAAGCTAACATTGTGCAAGGCAAACGTAAGTAGTTTTGCGTGTTGTTTTGTTGTCCACAAACTTTGTTGGCCAACTGTTTGCTCACTTACACACATAAAAATATGTTTGTCGATGTATGCGTGCAGGTACACATTCACATAGATACATAAATGTACATATGCATATGTAGGTGTGCATACCAACTGTACGCTTGTAAGTATTTCATAGCTGGTAAGTTCATAAATTGCTTCTCGTGTTCTTGTTTTTGTTGTTGTTGTTGTGTGGCTTATATTGCTTTGCCTTTTGTTCGAAAATCAATTATGCTGTCATTGTCATGCTTTTGACCTGCCATTCCTCCATCCCCTGCCTCTTTTACAAGCCAAAAACCGACCGACCACAACTGTTATCACACCTAACGCTCTTTCAAAACACGTTGCTCAAACATTGACTGTTGGCACCCTCTGACGGACGATAGGAATGCTAGTGTTGTGAGTGGCTGAGCGGTTGGGGCAAGGAGCGGTAGCAAGAGGTGCTAGCGTGCGCCACTCTCTCACACCATGTTTACGTGCCTATAATGGACCCTCATCAGTCTCATTATTTATGCGACGTGCGGTTTCTTTGGATTTTGTTAGATTAAAAGTGCCTGAGGGTTTTGTCGAGCAGCTTGGACGTCACCGAAACAAACAGTCACCGTGGTCAATGTAGCTATGGAAGAGTGAGCCCAAAGGTAAAGCAGGTCAAACCGGTCAGGTATTGTCGTTTCCTACTGGACGTGGACGTGGACGTGGCCCTGGCTCTGGCCCTGGCCCTTACTTGATTTTTATGGCCCTGTGCACGCGCCCCTTTTAACTTAGTCGACTATTTGTTAAATTTATAAAATAAAATACACTCACCAAAGCGAAAAAGCTAACCAGTCCGACCCCTCCGTCCTGACTCCAGTCTAAGAGATTGGCATTAGCAATGATTTTTTTACGACTGGCCCCGAAGCTAGAGCCGGGCTGGCCTTTCGCACTGTTTAAAGATTAATGTGACAGGCATTGAATATTTATTAGTTGTTACTTTGCATATAATTTGTGGCGCTTGCTAACTGCCATTGATTGGACCAAGCTGCATATTTAAATGTGCTAGCCATCCAGAAGTCAGGCTGTTGACTCTGCGGTTTTAATTTGTCAAAGTGCGCTAATACGAAATTAATTTACCCGAGTCAGGCAGCCTGCTCCCTGCCAGCAAGCCTGCCAACTTGCTTGTCCACTTTGCGGCCAAGACAAATGGCGTCTGCTGCTGAAATATTAAAAAAAAAACATGGTTAGAGCTAAAAGAAATGTGTTGCGTGTGTGTGTTGCCTGTTCACTTGCGCTATGTGGCGCATTGCTCGTGCCCTAACCAACTCCGAGTCGGAGTCGGTGCATGAGTCTAAGGCCGTGGCCGAGTACAAGTGTAAAAGCAATTACGTTAAATAGAACAATAACAAAAGTAAAGTATAAACCAGACAAATAAACAAAAAGGCTACTAGCAAAATATACACACGCATCTCCGGCAAGACAAATTGTTGCAGCAGCTGCATGTTGTGCCAATAAACAAAGCAAAAATTGTGTTTATATATATATATATATACATATATATGATATAACAAGGCTGTCACTGGGACAAGAATAAGAGTCAAGGCTTAAGCCGGAGAAGCAACAATATCAAAACCAAATTAAATAAAATAAAGCAAAATAATGCAAACAGTTTGCGCAAACAAAGTAAACCAAATAATGAGAATATTGCATTAGTTTTGCCCAATGGCAAAAGCCGGAGCAGCAAACCCAGTTAAGAGACACAAAGACAGAGAGAGAGCTGACCGTTTGTCGAAGTCCATGTTTGAGCATTGGCTAAAAGCATTAGCCGCAGTGACATCACAACAACCAACTAGCTGGTAACACACACGTCACCAAACAACATGCAACCAACAGCAGCACAAAACGCTTACACACATACACAGGACACTTGGCAGCAGCAGCGTCCAAAGCTAAAGCTGGCGACACGCTTCTACAATGGCGACAACATGCTGCCACAGCCAGCAGCAACGGCAAAAGTAGAAGCCGTAGCAGCAGCAGCAGCAGCTTTGGGATTGCTTGCCCAGAAGTAAAATGTTTTTACACTTAAAGACAAAACCAGAGATTCAGCTCGAAAACAACTTGGTCCCTGTGCATGTTGAGGTTTGGGGGCCAAAATCTTTTAGCCCACTCACGCAGCCCAATGCCAAATGTTGCCCTGTCCCTAGAACTGAAAACGTTTGCGGCTGCGGTTTGCACTTTTTGGTCTTTGAAGTTTTGCAACTGTATTTGTATGACTATGTGCCACTCCTTGTCCTACTCCTACGCTCTCTCTCACTCTCTTTCTCTTTCATCTTTTTGCCGTGTGGGCGAAACAATAACAATAACAACAACAACAAAAACACCACTAGCTGCATGCATAGGTCTTTGCAAGCTGTTGTCGCTTTCGTACTCGTGTTGCATTGACAGAAGATTAGTGTGAAGCAACAATGTGAAAACAGCGCTGCAGGGGAGCAGCACCATCCAACCAACGAACTCAGACACACACACACAATTACACAGCTATTGCCATTGCAGTGCACTGCACAGTGCTGCTGTTACTGCAATAGCGGAAATAGATGACGGGGCGCCGCAGCAGACATTTTTATTGCGGCGCGCTCGCTTTTTAAGTTGTTCCGAATTGCATTTGGAAATGTCGCTACGTTGTGGCTTCTGCAGCTACCGCTGCTGCTGCGCAATTTTCGCTCAAGAATTACGTAATTTAATGAAATTTAATAAACATCAACAGCAACTGTGTGCGTGTTTCTTACGACGACGGCAACGCCAACGACACCGAAAGACGTCGACGGACCCTGCAAACGCTACCAACTTGAACTTTATTAAATTTCACGCATGCTACGCGCCCCGCCAAACCTAAAAATGAATGCACACGCTGCCGACCCTTCAACCCTCCTGGGCTGTTGTTGTTGCTGGCAACGTCGACGCGGAATAGGGTGCAAAATGTTTGCACATCTGCATATAAATTCCTCTTATTTTTGCTAGCACCCAAAACAGCCAGGCAACCGGCTTACACACTTTTTTTTATATTATTTTGGTCGCTGTTGCCAATATTTGCATTTGCATTCTATTTCGCGTTTCATTTTTTTTTTTTTTTTTCTTTTCTATTGCTTTTGTCGGTGGTACTACTTCTTCTAATACTGCTGTTGTTGTAGTTGTTGCTGTTCACATACTCTGTTTACGTAAACATTTTTTTCGACAAAACACATTTCGTTGCACAAATTTACATTTAAATTAAATTTTAAGTGCATTCTGAACTAAACTAAGCTCCAACCTGCATTATGTGTACAAGTAGTGACTGTGTATGTGTGTGTGTGTGTGTGCGTGTGTGTGTGTATAAGGCAATCAGAATTCAATGCGTGCACTTTACGTTTATGGGTATGCAGGCTGGCAGGCACCAAAGCAGGCAGGAGGAGAAGAAGGCCAAACTGACAATGACAGGTTAAGCGCTGACAACAAGGTGTGCGGTGTACATTGTTGCGGGCCTCATGTCTGTGACAGTTCCGCTCCACGGCCGACAGCGACAACACCTGCACATGTCCATATTGATTGTTATCAATTTTGGTTATTACATAGCCAAAGCACATGCAATTTACACACCGATTTTTCACTGGCAACGTTTAACGAGTAGATATTGTAGATAACTATTTTAGTGTACGTACTTGTTTGCGCAAGCATCTAAAAATTGTTTGAATACATATTTATTTTATAGAATTTATTCAAATGAGTGTTGGTCGAATTTGTTTTTAAAAATATGCATGCTGGATATACTATACTCAATCCTTCGTATAGAAGTAGAAATTAGTAAATACATTATTTATGATATTAATATTTAAACAAAAATCTACACTGCAAATAAAGGACTTTCTTGCATAAAGAACAACGCAAATCAAACTGAATTTTCAACTATTTTCTGTTATTTGTTAATTGATTGTGTAGTGCAATTGAAGTAAACAGCAGAATTATACAGTTTTTTTTTGGCATTTTAGGGTTTCCTTCCTTGATTTTATTTTACTTATTTATGCCAAACTTTCTTGTTTTATATTTATGTTTTACATTTTTATTGAAGTGGATTACATTTTGTTTGTATACAACAAATTGAGCTAATAAATAGAGTTTAACAAAAAAGGTTGCACTCATGCATATTTCGGTAGCTGCAAAAATAGAGTAACGCCCACAAACACACAAAAACAAAAATTTTTCCAATAAAACTCAAAATAAATACATTCACTGTACGTGTCAACACTATATGTTTATAATTATACAATAAACGAATATATTGTATATTTTTTTGAGGCCACATAAATTGTTCAAATACAACTCACAATCTGGATTTTATTTCACAAACAAATTTAATAGCTCAAATTATAACCGAAATACAACGACAAGTTTTTATTCAATCACTTGACGAAAATTTATATTTTGAATGTCACATTAAAAGACAATAAGACTCTTAGATACGAATGCCACATTTGTTAATAATTAAACAGGCGTTGAATGCGAAAATTTAAGATCAAACTTAATAGGCACTTACGGCAGAGCGTTTGTTTTCATTCGTTTACATACGTACTCAAAGATGCATGATTATATGTTTCAGAGTTGACTTTCATACATACAAACGAGGTTGTTGTATGCACAAATACTTCAAATTTTGTCAAGGATGGAATGCAAAATTGCTTGTGACCACATTAATAACATGGGTAGAATGGGCAAAATCGAAGATGCTCATAACTGAAAACAAGTCATCTTAAAATTTTTTACTTTCCTTATGCTTGAGTTCAAAATGCAAACGTTTAGTTTCTATATGGGGGCATAAAGAAACTTTCGCTATTTAAAGTACCAGGAAAACGATAATTAAACATTAAGCAAACATATTTGATTCTACAACTTTATAGATCATTCGAAATTAACTCTTCAGTCAAATATACTTCCTATATGTCTTAACAAGGCATTCAAGCAACGCATATCGTATTGTGTGTTATCCCTAAGCGGCTCTTATATTTTGCTAGTTTATCTTGGTATGTTTTTTGTTAAGGCCTTTGAAAATTTAAGCTCATTTAGTTGAAAATTCAAGATGCACTTAAGGTTGATCTTAAGTCTTAAGACAAGAAGCAAAACAGCACCTTCAACTATGGTCTGCTTAAGCCTGACGTTTTCACAACAACAACACAATGCCACATGCATGACAAACGCTAGGAGCTGCATCACAGAAACCTGATATTTTTCTGTTTTTTTTTTTTTTGCTTTTTTCATTGAGCACATATACACATACAAGAACATAAAAAAGCAAGTATAAGTAAAAAAAACAACCGCATCGTTTTTAATTTACTACACAAATTGCAAACAAGCGTTGGATGCTTTTGCTTTTGGGGTTGCTTGGGCGCCTTGGCAGTGACTGCGTGAGAAAACGCATATATTTTCTCGTTGCTTAAAACGAAGAATAACAAGAAAACACCGAGTGCTGCAAACACATGAAAATATAAATAAATAAACTCGAGGTCGAATGCACCGATTCATGTGCGCTGTTTGCTGCCGCTGTTGCTACCGTCATCTCTGTTGCTGCACTTTTGTCCTGCTCACTCACATACTCGCTTCAGTCAGTCAAGTCACTTTGTCAATCCGAGTAGAGCACAAGCCCAGTACCGGCACCAGCATCTGAAGCCGAAAGCTGAAGCTGGATCCAGGGGCTGCTCACACATTTGCATGACGTCAGAAGTCGAAAGCACAATGTGTGTGTATGAGTAGCGGTGTATGCGGGTTGCTGACTCCGGCTGCGGCCTGCAATTTTTCCCAGCCTTCAATTTTTTCCAGGGAGTGGCAGAGCCAACAGTCTTGTTGGTTTTGTGCTGGCAGCGTGTATATTTAATTAAAACAGGATTAATCTAGCAGAAACAATACTTCACTTAATGCAGCTCCAGCAAAGGCACATGGCTGGCTGCCGCCAATGTTGCTGCAACTTCTACTGCTGCTGCTACATTACTGCTGGTGATGGTGAAACTGAAGTTGTGGCTACTGGTTGTGCTTCAGCCTGCGGCTGCTGCGGGCTGGCTAACAGACTCGTTGGCTTGCGTGGCAGCCGATGCTCTGAAAGGATGCGATATGGTGAAGGCAATGCGTGGATGCTGGCTGACCCAGACTGAACACAAACAATGGCGTTAACTGTTGTTACATACACTCCCACTTCCACATACACACACCCTCATAGATGTACGTGCGCGAGTGCCCCAAATAGTATGCTACGCTTTTTGATATGTTATGCATATCCCTCGACTTGGACAGCTTAGCGCGCCCCTTTCAATCATTGGAGGTGGCCAATCAAGGAAATTGCGTGCTCACATGTCAAACAGAAAAGCAGCTAAAGTTGGGCCAGAACCAAAGCACAAAAGAAAAACAAACGAATAAAACGATTTTGGCCATTTACTATCGACTTTAATTAATATTTACATTTGGTTGGCTTGCTGCTGCTGCCACTGCTGCTACTGCTTTGCCAACTACTATTAGCCAATGCAAACAGTTTTAGCAGCTTTGGCTGTCTTAGCTTTTAGACCGGACCCATCAAAAACATGGCTATCACAAGTGGCAGTCAAACGGAGGGCAAATAAACAAAAATATCCGTCAGACCACTAACAAATTTTCGTTTGCTTCTATTAAGTATTTTCATAAAAAAAAAAACACAAAAAAGCAGCAGCACCATACAAAAAAAAAAAACCAAAAGAACCAAAAATAAAAAAATAACAAAAAGCAAAAGCCAAGAAGCAGAACAAGCGGCAAACCTAGCAAAAATCTGCACCAGGAAGTGCTATACACAGGCAATGCCAACAATAACAGTAACAACACCGAACAGCAACTGTAACATGAGTCGAAATTGTAGTTGTACAAACACGTCAGCTTTTAAATTACTTGGCCTAAAGGTAAATTGAGCGGAAGTTAAAATGTTGGAAAAACAGTATGAAAAAAAATAATCCCAACCGAAACTCAGGCAGCAGGAGCTCTGCCATCTACAGCTGAGACTCGTGCCGTAACGGAATACAGCGCCAGCGAATGGAGCTGCTTGTGGTGGTGTCTATAGTAAGAACAACAACAACAAACAAACATAACAACAACACACAGACGGGGCGGGCAGCACACGGCAAATTTGCCGGGAGTAAACGCAAGAATAATAACAACCGAAAGCAAGTTTTTTGGCTCAAGTTGATGTTGTTGTTATTGCTGTTGCTGTTGCTGCTACGAAATTCAGTGGCACACAAAACGTAATTTCAACTAAACGAACCGACAAACAAAAATAAAAAAAAAAACAACAACAATATACATATCAAAACAAACAAAAACACAAACAAAGCAAAACAACTGCAAATGCAACGAAATATTATTTTTAGCTTGCTGCATCCTTCCTGCAGCCTTGCGGCGGTCAACCAGCTCAGCCCCCATCTACCACTTAGATTCACATGCGCACGGGATAAGTTGCCAGAATTTTGCAATAATAAAATATTTGCAATGTACTCGAAGCAACGGGCATTGCCATAGTCATGGTTACTCTTATGGCAGAGACGTTAAAGGACGGCTGTGGAATGGCAACTGCATTTTCATAAAGTGCAGCTCATAAAGGAGGCGCGCAGTGGCAGTGGAGATGGAGTTGGTTTGGCGGCGACAACGGTGTGCACGCTTCGGGGCAAAACAAAAACTCAAAATAAATATGAGGCAGCAGCCAGCCAGCCAGCCAACAGTAGTAGCTGCAGCCAAAAACAACAATAACACGCTGAATCAAACAAACAACAATAGCAGAAGAAAGAAAGTACAATAAACAAAACAAAAAAAAAGGCAACAACAACAAAATAAAAATGGTAATAATAAAAACCCGCGAAAATATTTGCAGCGGGCGTTGAGAAATGTTGAGCAATAAAAATTGCATTTTTATGCTGATGTTTGAATTTTGCATGCAAATGAAAAACGAACAGCAACCGTCGACGCGTCGGCAACCAAATGGCTTGGGAACAAAAGACTAGCGTTTCCCAAGCTTTTGTGGGGATCACTCTCACTCTCCCGTTGTCTATCTTCCTCTCTAACACACAGCCTAACTCTATATCTTTTTCATTCTACCGCCCATCACCACCCGCTAACTGGGCAGGAAGTACTGGCGCAGTTGTTGCTATTGCTGCTGTCAGTGGCAGCGCCTGCTTTGCAGCTTAGCTGCGACTTTGCACCCACGCTGCACGTGTTTATGACTTTGAATTGCAACTTCATCCGCCGCTTTGGCCGCCGTTGCAATCGTTGGCGGCATGTGCCGTCGCTATGCTGCCGTTGCTGGTGCCGTTGCTTGTGCTTTTGCCGTTTGCTGTCGAGTGCAATGATGGCGGCGCATAGCGCGCATTGTGACGCGAAATGGCGTCGAGTTGAATAATCCAACATGGCGTTTTGCCACCGTAACGACCGCTAGACTTTATGGGTACATGTGTGTGTGTGTGTATGGGTGTGTGTATGGGTGTGTGTATGGGTGTTGTCTGCTTCCGGCAGCCGGATAAAAAACTTGGCGTTAAAGTGTTAATATTTTGAGTTTTGAAAGCATTGTCGCCCCACTGCAATGGTAGCGCAAGCAAATAGTATTGTACTCGTACGTGTACGTACAACGGCAGGTCCAATGGGAAAGGGCAAAACAAGGGCGTCCCCGACTACGACACCCATTTCCCCTTGACGCTGACACTTGTTCAATTCAAATAGCATGCCATAGCGACGACATTGATGTGCCGGCACGGCATCCGCCGGACTGCAACAGCAGCAACGGCAGCAACGGCAGCAACGGCAGCAACGGCAACGGCAACTGCCAAAGCAAATGAAACTACAACTGCAACTGCAACTGGGACTCCTGCGATTGCAATTGGAACTGGCAGGCTTGGCGTGCCGTGCCGTGTACCATGTCAGCACACAGAGGCGCATTTATGCTATCTTTAATTTTCGAAACGTTACGAAATTGGTCGTGGGAGTGCAGTTCCAATTGCCAATCTACAAGTATATTAATATTTATTTATTTTTATTACAACATCGCTGGGGCTCAATGAGAACTGTCATTATATGATTGCGCCAATCCACTAAATGTCAGAAGTTGTTATATTTTTATTGTCTTTGATATCTTATTATGAATTGCTTGCCTATGAATTTTATGTCCATAAGGATTATTACAAATTGTACTTAATTTATATTAATTGCACAACCATGAAATCTTTTCTGCCATTTGTTTAACAAAGATTTAGAATATATTCAGGCAAATATTAAATACAAGAGACAAAAATATAAACAGTTTTATATAAATTTATGTGTTGCATGTACAAGTAAACATTTTGAGCTTAAAAATCAACAAACTATTTTATTAAGCTTAAGGCAATGAAAACACATCTTTATTTGAGCAGCACTTAAATAATTGCTCTTATGTGATATGAAAATATCAAGTGAAAACATTGTTGCCATTGGTTTTTGTGGCTATGAGTGCATAATTTGACTATGTGAAATTGAGTTTTGTTAAGCTTTTTGATTTTACTTCTCGGTCTTTACAACTGTGACTTTGTAGCAGCTACTTGAGACGTCTCTTTAACATAAGTATTTTAACGAAATCTTTTACCTTGTGCAACATAATCATAATCCCTTCAAAAAAAAACTTCTCTATTCAAGCAACTAACATATAATTAATTATTCGTGTCCGTACTTTACCGAATAAAATAAGCAAACATAGAAATTAGTAGTGTCTTATTTGGAAACTTAAATCCTTTAATTGGTGGGCAATGAGCGTCGTATTTTGTTGCAGCAGCTTTTGAGCATTAAGTCAAATTCGTTGGAAAACCAATTGAAAACATCATGTCTAATTGTCGGCTTTAATTAAAAATTAATTATCAGCATGTTGCATCTTGTTGTTGATTTTGCCCAGGCAGACAGACAGACGGACAGATAGAGAGACAGACGGGCTGACAAACGACCATGCAGACACAAACAGTTTGGCCTGGCAGCTTGGTCATGTCACATTAACCATACGCACTGCGTGCAGTGCGCATAACTGCAGGCAATGCCGCATTAACACAGCCCAACCAGACCAGAGAGACAGACTTTCAGACTGCGAGACAACGAGACAACCACACACAGCTGGCCTTGCAACTTAAATTGTCAAGCAGATATTTAAAACCAGTTCTCATCAATTTCAGCGGGCATATGCTTAACTTAACTTGCAGTGATTTTTTTTTTTTTGTTCAACTCGCTCAGGTAAAGTTTCAGGTAGTTTGTGGATAGTTGACTGTTTGCGTGATTGTTGGCTTGCTGGGTTTGCCCCCCTGCTCTTGTCCAAAGAGTGGACTGGAGTGCTTTGCACATTGACAGCGTTAATTAACTTTTAATTTAATTTCTCGTAAATGAGTTTTTACTGTCAGCGAACTCGGTTGCGTTCAAGCTGATGCTGATGCTGAAGCCGGACGGATGGTCGCATCATGCTTTCAAGCGCGGTTTTCAAATGTGGCCGCTATAACGGCAACAGCAACGGCAACAGCAACTTCGACGGTAACTGCGACTTTCATGTACGCAGTACGCCAGTGTCAATTTATGCCACCAAAGTGAAAATCCAAACTGAAAGATTTATGTATGTGTTTGCGGTATATGCATATACGCTTTCATATGCATGATCGTACATACATATATACATGTTTATTATTTATTATATTTTTCACTGGCAAATGTGTGATTTATATGAAAAATCTCAGCAACAGCGTCGCACGACTGTGTGCGTGTGTGTGTGTGTCTGAAATATTTATTTTGTACAGTTTGCAAATTATATATTTTTTAATTCAATTTCAACACCGAATAATAAAAGCAAGCGCCAGCAACAACGCCAACTGCCCTATGCCTAGAGTAATGCCACAGGCAGCCAAGACACGAGAGTCGCGTAAATAAGTGCTTTAGACCACTGTGCAACCAGCATGAGATTGAGTGGTGGTGGAACGAGCAGAGAGATGGTCATGTCAGCTGCACAGAAGGTGTGTGTTTTATTAATTGCCAGAGCCATTGCCGTTGTCGTTGCCGTTGTCGTTGCAGTTGCTGTTGCTGTTGCCGCAACTGCCGCTGTCGCCGCAGCAGCCATTGCGAGAAATATTCCAGCAACGCACGCATGTGGCTCTTCTTCTCTTTTTTTTCTTTTATTTGCAGCGCTGCCTCTGCCTCAACGAGAACGAGTCCAAGTCCGGAATATCGTTAATGAAAACTGATTCTAGTGCCATTAACGTACGAGCTCTTCAGACCAATGGCAACACGTTCAAGTGCAACGCCAACGAGCCCAAACCACCGCTCCCTTCCTTAACCTCTTGCCAACTCCCCTTGGCACCAACTCATTTTAACTGATGCGTCACCGACTGAGTGAGCAACTGATTGCGTCCTGATGCTGCATGCAGCTTGTTGCCCTTGTTCTGCCGCTGCTGTAGCTGCAGCTGCAGCTGCTCTGCTCTGCTCTGCTCTGTCTCTGATTCTGGTTTTCTGGTTGCTTTTTTGTTGTTGTTTTTGGTACAGGTTCTCGCTTTTCGTTTCACATTTCTCACTCTTGTTATGCGCGCTGACGACTTAATGACAGGCATACAAAATACAACAACGGCGTGAAAACTGCATGCCTGCGCTGTTTTCGATGATTACCTTTTAATGCAAAATATACAAACATACACAAACACGCACACACACACAAATATATATAAATAAAAAAAAATAAAAATAAAATAACAGAACTGAGGCAGGCGAAAGCAAGCAAGCCAACAACAGCAGCAACAAGAGAGTTAAAGAGAGAGGGGTGGGGATAACTGGGATCTGGACCAAGCTCTGTCATGGCATGGCATGTGTAAATGACGCTTAAAATTGAAAAATTAAATGAGAAATTATTATGTGTGGCGGCAGCCCCAAAAGCAAAATGGACTGGGCTAAAGCGAAGAGCGAAGGGCGGGAGGGAACTTTCAGGCAAACGTGGGTCCCAGCGTGACGTGAGCGTGTGTGCATCCGTGTGTGTGTGTGTGTGTGTGTGTGTGTGTGTTGTGTGAGGCGTCGCGTCATTAAATTAATTTGTCAAATATGTATAAAATAATAAATTACCTTTTTGTCAGTTACTCGTTTATTAATTTGTACATGGCAACAACTTTTCGGTGTTGTCCTGGCGCTCGCTCCAAAATGAATGACTGCACAAAAAGGTTTTTCAGCAAAAAGAAAGAAACAAATAAAAAAAAAGGTGCCACAACAAGAGCGGCTAAAAGTCAACTAGCATAAAAAATTATGATGTGTAAAAAGCGAACATATAGTATGTCGTGTGGGCGTGTGGGCGTGAAAGTTGGTCGGGGACGTAAGCGCCAGCTGAGACGGAGTCTGAGAATGGGCAACAAATTGGCGCAACCTGCGCATCATATCATAAAGTATATGTTTGTAGCAGTGGAGCATTTAATAGTGACGTGGCAATGGCAAACAACCAACAACCAACAAGCAACAATCATCAACCGATGCTCGTCGTCACATGTTTTCTGGGAATTTTTTTTTTTTTCATTGTTGCTTTTTGATGTTTTTTTTATTTATTTATTGTTTATCGTATGCTCGTTGCGATGAGTTTATTTTTATTGTATGCCAAAAAGCTGAATGATTTATGATTTATTCAATGCAATGACGGGCAGTTTGGGTGAGTATCTGGGCTGCTGTTTGTCTGTTAAATTATTTTTTAATGTGTCTATTAAAAAATACAACAGCTGCAACAACAACCGACAGCCGGCGGCTGCAATTGGATAAACAACATGGCTCGAACCGTGTATCACTATCACCAGCAACCAAACCAGGCCCAGGACTACAGCGTACAAGCTGAGTTCTGCCCGCCTGCCGTGTTGGGGATTTTGTGCAAGCATTAACATGAGCCAATACAAATGGCATGCCAAATTGTTGTGGATGAACAAATTTCTGCCGCGCGCTGCATATGCAATAGAGAGAGCGCAATAAAAACTAGTAAAGCCAAAGCCGAGTGCGATTTGGTGGGGCATTTGTTTTAAATTACTCTGGCGTGTAAGTGATGAACAAGTAAATAGTCTGTTCCACACATAAAAAAACGAGCAACAGCAACAATAAAAACAACAAATTGAGCTGCCGGGATGGTGTCATGTGCATTGGGTCAAGCCAAACGCCGACACACAAAAAGTATAGCATTAAACTGGCTCGAGATGATTGGATTTGGTTGGGTTGAAGTTTCGGTTTGGGAGGGGATTACGATTGGACTTTCAGCGATGAGCCATAAAACTATTGTGGTTATTGTCTTTAAGGAAATCACATATGGGATTTGCAGTAGCTTAACTAAGTGAACAATGTCTGTGCGTCGTAACTTTAATACTCTTATAGGCAAAATAGACAAATTGTTCCCATGACAACTGAATGATATACCGAAATGAATGTTAACCAAAATCTATTAAGCGATTACCAGCGGAGATTAATTAAGTTTTATATTACAAAATTTAACTTTTTCGAATGGTTTATTATAAATAAATCATCCGAATAGACAGTTAAGTTAAGTTAAATATGTATTACTTCCCATTAGCTCTCCGCTTTCGCACTAAATCATTCGTCACCTTGTTCTATTGAGACAAATACAAATTAAAAGTCTAATCAAAACATCAAACAATCCCTCTCATTCAAAGTCCAATGAATCCACCACGCCCAACTACAGCCGTTGCAATACTTTGAAGTTCGCCGTTGCCATTGTTTCCACTTTTGCAAACTGTCAACAGTGAACAGGTGGAAAGCAAATGAAAATGCTAAAATGTTTACTCAAGCCAAATGGTTAGATGTAATGACCTATTCGAAAAGTCGATTAACAAAGTAACTGACTGCATTTTCCCTGAGAATACATTTCATTGCAATTACCCCAACTTTGGCTCGTTGCGCGTCATTCACTTTGATACCATTTCAACAGTTGTGAAAACTGTTGATCAGGTGACATGTCAGCGATTTCTCTATCTCGATTTCACTGGCTGACTGACTGACTTGAACTTATACGAGTATGTATACATATCCCCGTATCCGTGTCGGACAGTATTTTGCATTCAACTATGAGCAAATTAAAATATTCTCATTAAGCACGACCCAAAACAATGGCTGCCAGGTATAATTAAGGACATTCTATGAGCTGGATGTTCCGTTGTATCCCTTTTTTGTTTGTTTTTTTTTTTTTTTCTTTTTTTGGCTGTGTGATGTATTAATTTAGAGGAAGCTGGCAGCAACCGCACAGTGGCAACAGCAGCAACAACGTGAACAACTGGCGACAATGACATCGGACACAGAGCCACAGCCACAGGATGGAAAAGGGGAGGCGAGAGTCAAACTATTTCACAGCTAAAAATGCTATTATGCGTTTGTATTAACATGGTCACACACACACACAGACAGAGAGGTAGTGGGGGAAGAAGTGAAACACGTGCTGGTAACAAACAGGAGTAGTAACCGACATTCTAACATTAACAAGCACGTCGCATGCAAACTAACTGTACCACTGGAGCAGAAATATCACTGATACGAATCATATGTGCGGCAGCGCCAGAAACGTAGAGCATGCAAGGGGGGAGGGGGGGGGGGCAGACATTGCGACATTGCGACACAATCCTGCGAGGGTTACCCAAACGAATAACGTTGTGCATGTGCAATATAAGCTAAGGATGAAGACAGTGAGACCAAAATCGGACCTCATACGAGAATTTCCACCTGTTTTTCTATATTGCAACTTATGTAATTAAAGTTGCGACCCACGCGCGTTTGCCTGCCATGCGTGCAACTCTAACGTACGCTAAATAGTTTGCGAATATGAGAGAGAGATACGAAGCATCCTTTGTTGCTTTTGAATATATATTTATATACGTATATGGGTTGCTGGCAAAAGTTAGTTACGAGCTCCAAACAATGATATTACGTAAAATATTTTCAAATTGCAGCTACAGTCATGGGTGTTGTCTGCTAACTGGGCTTCTGTATGTCTGTGTGCGTTTAGAAGTGTGTTGTCTATGGGGGCGTGGCAGGGGTCTTGGGATTGCGGCCATGTGGCATGTGACAGCAAAGCGTTTGCTGACTCCGCCCCTGCACCTTTGTCGTAATTGTGTGGCACATGACCCCGTGAATGTGTGTGTGTGCGTCTGATTGTCCCTGCTACAGTTTCGGTGTATGTGGCACCCTTTTGAAAGCAAGGCCAGCTACAACGAGTGGGAGTTGCAATGGCAGCAATAACCACAATTTTGGATGGAGCTTGGCAAAAGGTGCCCAAGCATCGCCCTAGTCGCACATCTCTTCGACCCTCTTTCCCCATCATTGCGCCCCATCCCTCGGCCTAAACGTAAGCTCATTACATTTTGGCTTTGTTTTGGACTAATTAAATTTGAATGACTATTTTCACTTAAAAAGTTTTCGCCAATGTTGTTGCTGTTGCCTCTTAAGGGTGGTGAATTGAGGAAGGGCAGGGCGGCGCCATGGGCGTTTGGTCGTACAAAACTCTCTTGAGTGAGATATAAACACAAGCAAACCGAAGCCAACCAAACCCAAACACAACAACAACAAAACAGCATAGAATATAGCAAAGCAGCACCCAGCCCACAATATAAAATGCCAAAGTGTCGCACGGTTGTCACACAAAATATTAGAAATAATACTTAACCATAGAATTGCACAGCTTTTTCTCTGTACTGAATACTGCAGCAGGGCAGAGTGGGTTGGGTTTTTGGGAGGATGGGTGGGTTAATTGTTTGGCTGGTAATGCCAAATGCGAACACCCACATCCACAATCACAACACCCACACAACAACAATAACAATGCAATGATTCATTTAATTTTTTTTTGTTTTGGTTTTTTTTATTTTCTATTTTGCGCTTCAGTCGCCTGGCTGGGGGTTTGAAATGTCAACTGTGAAATTTGCAGCGGAGGCAAATGGCAACCGGAAACGTGCGGCAAACCGGATATAAGCAACGTTGACTATAGCATCAGCAATAGCAATAGCAATAGCAATAACAAAAAACAATTAGTTCGCATATACATTTATTTGAAATCTGTCATCGAACTCAAACTGTGATGTAAAAGTGGGCACAATTACAGGATGGGTGTCTGGCAAAATCAACGTTTATATGGTATTTAAAGCGAGTTATATTTAAATCGGCGCTGCAGCATTTGTTCGATTCGAATTCGATTTTTGACGTTTTGTGCGCATCGCATTTTAAATAAATGGTCTCTGGGATAATAGATATTAATGGATTTTTGCGCCAACATGCAACAAAAACAACCAAAAAAAAAAAAACAAAAAATAATAAATAAATAACAACAACATATCAGCGAGGTATGTGCAGCGCCCAAGGGATAGAGGGAATGCTGCTAA